>CM037585.1:127796830-128396830 GCA_021018995.1 Chloranthus sessilifolius | reverse complement strand
TTGGAGTTTTGATAAGCAACTCATTGTGAAAATGGAGTTCAAGGTAGACGCAACGATTGATCAGTTGGACTCCCTCTAGTAGATCTCCATTCTGAATCCAGATAATTGGACTCCCTCTAAGGGCGGTGACAAGAATTATAGGAGAGAGGATTGGCAACCACATTGGGGCTATTGAAACTGTTGAAAGTGGAAAGGACGGTATTGGGTGGGGAAAGTTCTTGAGAATCCGTACTGTTATTGACATCACAAAACCACTACCTCGGGGTATTATTCTGAAGTTAATGGTAAAGATAAATGGGTCAAATTTACCTAAGAGAGATTACCATCCTTTTGCTATACATGAGGCAGTATTGGACATGCTGATCGATATTGGGAAGCGAAAGATGGACCAAACCTACACGGAGAACAATATGGGCCTTGGATGCGAGTCCCTCCTCGGAATTTTCGGAATCTCTTCAAAAGGGTGGATGGCGGTAGTTTTAACAACGAAAGTCGGTACGACAATGGTGGAGGTATTAACAGAGATGGGGACAATGGTGGTGGAACTTCACACAGTGGTGAGAGGTGAGTCGAAGAACAAACCAAAAAATGAGTAGAAAAGTGAGTCAACCTTTTGGATGGCAATCACAATGGGGTGACAGTTACGCAAGTTGTCGATGTGTCTAGTGGACACGCTAATTGAGGTGGGAGAGTGGCAATCAATGGACCATTAATTTCAGAGGAAAATGAAAAGGTGTTGCTTTCTATGAATCCCAACTATCAATGGACCATTAACAGAGATGGAGACAATGGTGGTGGAACTTCACACAGTGATGGGAGGCGAGTCAAAGAACGAGCCGAAAAACGAGTAGAAAAGCGAGTCGACCTTTCAGATGGCAGTCACAGTGGGGTGACAGTTACGCAAGTTGTCGATGTGTCTAGTAGACATGTTATTCGAGGTGGGAGTGTTGCAATCAATGGACCATTAATATGGGAGGAAAATGAAAGGTGTTGCTTTCTATGAATCCCAATTATCATGAACCCCCTCTTGATATTGAGTTGCCTCAATTGTCAACCCATGACCCAATTGACTCTCCCCAACGGTTACAAAACTCACCAATCCCATTTTCCCCTATCCTTGCGAACATGATCGATTGCATGCCAAAAATTGGGGAAAAGTTCAATGGGAATAATTCTCGCAAATGGAAATGGCTAGTGCAGGATGGAGTGATAGTTTCAACGACGGCGGTTACGAAAAATGACAATTTAAATACAGTTGGATCGGCAGCACCTAAGGAAGTAGGATCGTTGACAGATACGGCCAGGGATTAGAGATCAGATATCGGCTCACGAAGGAAAGGGTCTTCTAATGAGTCTCTTTTGAGGCCTCTTAAAGATTTCAAAAAACAAAAGTCATCGGTACAGGAGAAAGTGGTGGTGGAGACCATTACATCGGCGGAGGCTGCAATGCAGTCCCGCCGGTCGCCATGAAAATCATCAGTTGGAACTGTCAGGGTCTTGGGAATTTCTGACAGTTCGTGCTCTTCACCAATTGGTGAAAGATGAAAACCCTAAGGTTTTGTTTCTCATGGAAACAAAATTACAAACATATTTGATGGAAAATTTGAAATGGAAATTGGGTTTTCAAAATGGAGTATATGTTGATTGTGTTTGAAGATCAGGTGGCTTAGCAATGTTGTAGTCAAATGATGTGGTTCTTGATCTACAATCTTTTTCCCATTCTAATATTGACTTGCAGATTGCGTCAAATAATGATCAACACGGTTGGTGAATCAGATGTTTTTATGGGGACTCGATTACCACTAAACGGCATCAATCATGGTAACTGTTTGAGAGGCTTCACAACTCTTGTAGGTTGTCGTGGATTTGTTTCGGTGATTTTAATGAAATTATGTGGCAATATGAAAAATCGGAGGTGTTCCTTGATACTCTTTATAGATGGAATAGTTAGGTATTTAGAAATGTGAGTAGACAAATTAAAACCAATAAAAAAAAATATGTTAAAGTTTTTTTTTAGCCTTATAACAATTACTTATAATGGATATATATAAGGAAAAGGGAAAGTGCACTCAAGGTAGAGATTTCTCTACGCTCCCGAACGGGGAGCGGACACGTGGAAAGTGCTTTTACACTAACCTGGGTTAGCCACAACGGGGGTTTCCTAATGCCAGTGGTAGGTAAAGTATGCAGTAGGGGAATAATGGAGGCTACACCTGACGGAGGAAGGAAGCGTTGTCCCCAAGGAGAAGATCTTGTCATGATATGATGGTAAAATAATTCAAAAAATAGTATAGGTTCCTTTTCTTTCCTTCCCTCTTCAGGTTCTTTCTCTCTCTCGTTCCTCCTCTTCTCATCCCTCTTTAGGTTCTTTCTCTCCCTCGTTTTATTTCCTCTCTGGCACTTGTGCTTCTTTGTACAGTCTCTCACTAGATTATGGTCTGGATAGAAGCGTACAACCTTCTCTCTCTCTCACTAGAGCATTGGCGCTATAGAAGCACACAACTTTCTCTCTCTCTCTCTCTCTCTCTTCCTGGATAGAAGCGCATAAGAGACAACTTTCTATTTTTTCTAGATCTCATACTTGATAGAAGCGTAAAAGAGACAACTTCTGTGCTTTTTCTGGAAGTCGTATTGGATAGAAGCGCAAAAGAGACAACTTTCTCTTTTTTTCTAAAGCTCGTATTGGATTGAAGCGTAAATGAGACAACTTTTTTTTTTTCTGAAACTCGTACTGGATAGAAGCGCATAAGAGACAACTTTCTCTTTTTTTCTGGAGCACATACTAGATAGAAGGCAAGAAGAGTGACATTTAAGCTAAGTATTAATTCTTTTTCTTGTATATTATTTTCAGCTTATGAAACATTCAAATATATATGACATTAGATGCGTCGTCGCTTCTACACCCACGCGATGACGCTTCGTATGTGAATCGGTGTCCTCATTTGCTTGTAGTTGATGGATCACTTCACTTATTTACAGGGTGGAGATAAAAAAATTATAAGCATTTGAAAATATAAATTATAAGCACACATTTATTATTTGAAGCGATAGGAAGCGACGACGCTACGAGTTAAAAGTGTCATCACTTTCATATTGAAACGTCGGCGCTTGGAATGGTCGTGTCACACTTCTAACGCGAATTTGTTTCCTTATTAGCCTATTATTGATTTATTTTTTGTCTAATGCAGGGCCGGTAATAAACTCGATTGGAGGATTCAATGTAGATGGTGTTGATTTAAATCTCACCCCTAAGACGGTTTCTTTAGAAGCAGTTCCATTTGATTGTGATAGGGTTATCGAAATGTTGGATTCTTGTGGGGGTGCCGAGAATATAAGCGAGAAATGAAAGCCACGTATGGGCTTGAAATTCTAATATGAAGATGAAGCCTATAACTTCTATAATTTATACGCGAAGAAAGTTGGTTTCAACGTTAGGAAAAGTAATGCTTATAAATTCACAAAGGGGGAGATTATAAAGAAAATATATGTATGTTCGTTTAAAGGGTTCAAGCAGCCTGACAAACATAAATTACATGCCGATATAAAGTGCTCAAGAGATAACAGATGCCAATGTAGGGTAAGGTTGAAGATTATGATCGACAACCAAAAATTGTGAGAAGTTATGGAATTTAGAGACCCGCATAATCATCAATTATATACACCTACGAAGGTTAAGGAACTACGATCACATAATAAGATGAACGGGGCAAGTAAATCATTGATAGGAGCATTTGATGGCATAATTTCTACTTCTAAGATTTCTGTTATTTTATCGAGTTGGGATGGAGAGGCTGGGTGACGGTAAATCCTCAATAAACACGAGATTACTTAAAAGAGATGTGGTGGTTGCACGACCATGATCAAGACCTTCATTGATAGACATAATAAAGGAGATGATTTCTTCTTTGAAGTTGAACTAGATGAAGAATATTGTATGTATAGTATATTTTGGGTTTATCATAGGTCACGGATGGTGCATCAACAGTTCGGTGATGTGGTGGTATTCGACACCACTTACAAAATAAATAAATTATTGCTACCGTTCACCCCATTCGTGGGAGTCAACCATTATTGGCAGACGACGCTTTTTGGATGTGTGTTGCTTGCGGATGAGACATTCATTTAGTTGTTTAACACATGGCTAAAGTGCATGGGTCATAAAAAACCTAATACAATCATCACTAATCAATGCAACGAGATGAGCAAAGTCATCTCTGAAGTTCTTCCGGAGACCACGCATCGCCTCTGCTTATGACACATAGGGAGGAATGAATTGAACCATCTCTCTTAGCTGAAGATAAAGTTTAAAACTTTCGGAAGAAAATACAATCAATGCAAGTTCAGTCAAACGGTTGATGATTTCGAAAGGAGATGGGCAGAAGTCGTCGAGGAGTTTCAATTGCAAGACAATACGTGGATGAAACAAATGTACGTTCTTAGAAGGAAATGGATTTCATGCTACTTGAGCGATACCTTTTGAACCAACATGACTACTACGTAATGCGTAGAAAGTATAAATTCTTTCTTCGATACCTATGTCAATACCCATATGAGTTTGATGGAATTTGTCAAGCAATACGTTCTTGTCGTCCAATCTTATCGCGATAAAGAAAATAGGGAGGATCTCGTCTCAATGTCTACGACACTGGACCTCTTGTTCGAAAATTCAATCGAGAGGCATGTCACTGTTGTGTATACCAGAACTAGGTTTGATAGATTCCACTCTGAATTTCGAAAGTTTGCATCTTTTAAGTCCTAAAAGATCATCGAAGAGGAAGCCGAGGCGGTTATTGTATACCAAGTGCGTAGAATTGGTGGGGATGGCACGGAGGATAGCGGTCGAACATTCAAAGTCTGTTTCAAGTGTGGAGATGCCACAACCACTTGTGATTAAAAGCACTTTGAGACAGAGGGTTTGTTGTGTTCTCACATCTTTAAAGTTTACTTCAACGAAGAGGTAAAATAAATTCCGTCCAAGTATATTCTACGTCGATGGATGAAAGATGTTAGATACAGTAATGTAAGTTTAGGGGTGAGTGAAAAAGATGATTCCAATTCTGTATCTACGATGAAAATATGGAAGGTGAGAGAAGTTAGACTGAAGTTAATTCAATTGGAAATAAAATCGAATCACTTGGTGGATTACACGTTGGGAGGGAAGATGAAATTATTACAAGGCATAGAGGCCATTATACAAGAAGAGGATAATGAAAGAGCGACTAGCATTGCGTCTTGTCTGGGTGGCCCCTCCCAGGCTAGCGAAGGAATTTTATTACAAGACCATGCCAATATTACAATGCGAGATCCAATACAATGTGTCATCAAAGGTAGGCCAAGCAACAATGACATAATAAAGTCTGGAATGAAGATTGGTTTTGAACATTCACAAAAGAAGAGACGTCGTTGTAAGGGTTGTGGTCAGTTGGGTCATAAAATCACAACTTGCGCGCTTTTGAAGATCGGGATGATGGTTGATGGCGCTGGACAGAGCCAAACATAATTGGGGATGAGGGAACGTACGTCCTAGGAAGCGCAGACGCTTCACATCCAAAGTGTCATCGATTCGTATCTGAAGCATGGGCTCATCTCTTTGCTTAGTTGGCGCTACTTTGTCGATGCGTTGCCGCTTTGATATATTGCATCTGGGCCTATCTGACCAGAGTTGTATTTATTATCATGTGACTAGCCTATGGTAATTTTTTCATGTATTAAATTTATTTTTTTATGCATTCATTCTCGATGATTTAAGGATTGGTTTCTACATTTCGTGACCATCATTCAGAGGCGATGACGCCTCTTACGAGAAGCGATGGCGCATCATGCAACAACGCTTAGTTTTTGAAGCATGGGAGCTCCATCATTGATGTGTCGGCTCTAACGCTTATTTTAATCCTGTGTGCCTATTGGATCCCAGGTAAGTGAAGCGCCTGCGACTCAACCTGGAACTATTGATAGTGTTAACTTTTCGTGAACGTACTCCTGTGGATCGACATTTTCATATACTCATGGAGCTTCATTTTTATTACTCAAAGCTATTTATGAAGAAAAAATATTTATTAATCAAGATACAAAAGATTTTATTTACAAATCAAAACTATTTCTTTATATCATCTTTCTTTACACTGTCTCTGTACATCGTGTGTCTTACACCATCATTGCTTCTAAGTAGAAGTGTCGTCGCATCCTAATTGAAGCTTCATCGAGTCTTGGTTGAAGCGTCATCGCATCTTAATTGAAGCGTCATCACTTCTTATTTGATGTGATGTCGCTTATCATTGCCGTGGTAATGCTTATTATTATTTATAACGTCTTTCTTTATACTATTTTTCTATACACTATCTTTCTTTATCATAAATGGGTCTGATAAAATTGAACATGGTTCTGATGCATTGGTCGATCTAGTGGACCCTTATTTAGCTCTTGATGAGGTCATCGCAAGGATCCATAGGAGCAAGGATTACACTGTCGAGAAAATACCACAAAAGATACGCCTCGGAAGGAGGAAAGCTCCTGGATATGGTGATGGTGGTGATTGGTTGGAGGAGGATGCCACATTTTATGGAAATGTTAGAGGTGGTGGCGGGATATGGGTCGCGGGTCGACGAGGCCGTGGCAATGAAGAAGGCAGTGGTGGAGGAGGAGGATGTGGAGGAGGTAGCGGTGGAGGTAGAGGTGGAAATGGTGGCAGAAATAGAGGTAGAGCAGTAGGCGGATGTGGGGAGTTTGTTATGCTGGCGGTGGCAGATGAGGAAGTTGAGTTGGAGATGGTGGCAGTGGTTGTGACTGGGGTGGAGGTGGAAGAAGAAGAATCGGCTGTGAAGCCAGGAGAAGAAGCACCGACTTTGGAGCCGGGAGAAGAAGGGGCTCTGGGTCTCCCACCATCGGCAGCATAATGTGAAGAACGTCACCATCTGGAATGACGATGACTTCTTCAGGGGGAGGGGGAACCACATACTCGTTGTTGGGGATGACAACTAGCTCGTTGTCGTCGGGGATGTCGATAACCAAACCATCGTAAGAACTGATAAAATGCTTACGCGCTAGCCAGTGGCTCTTTCTTAAACCGTTACAACACATTTTGGTCTGGGCTGAGGAAGATGAAACTTTTAATCGAAGGAGCAAATGGTGCACTGCCGCCATAGAGAGACTTCGTAAATCTTTACACTTTTTATTTATTGCATCGACTGTGCGTATTCGACAAACTCTTCTCGAATTACGATAAGAAGCGTGCCGATGTTTGATGTTACTCATGGGGCTTATTGGGTCAGCGCTTCTAAATTGAAGTGTCAACGCTTCTGAATTGAAGCGTCAACGCTTCTGAATTGAAGCGTTAACACTTCTAAAGTAACGTGTCAACACTAATGAATCGAAGCATTATCGCTTCTAAATTGAAGTGTCAGCTATTAAATTTAAGTGGCGTTTCATTTATTACGAATTTCGAGGAGTTTGAAATTATGGAGTCTGTTGCCTTTTCCAATATTATTTATTGCAGCGGTTTTTTAAGGCTCAATAAAAATGTCTTTTAGCCTTCAGTCAGTTTAATCTTCACTCCATATCATGTCTTTTGCCTTCCGTTCCTAAACCAAACCCTCTTCACTATGATGAAAGAACCCAACTTGTCGTCCAAGATTAGCGAAACATTTCTTCTTCTTGATCGAGCCCTTGAAAGGGAGAAGACCGAGGATATTGAGCTACATCTCGCGCTTCTGGCCGATATGAAGAGGCGGTAGCAAAGGTTGATGGACGGTATTGAAGCGGGGCTGGCTGCGATTGAAGCTATATCTCCCATATTGGAGCGGTGGCTGCTCGAATTACGATGCAGTATGAATGGGGAGTCGTCTACCTCTCCACCCTCTTGATGTTTGAGGCGGCTATGCTCTATTAGTGTCTATGTGCCTCTCTAGATTTTTCTTAGGTTTTTTTCTTTCTTCTACGGTGTAATTTTGTAAGTAGTACTTTATAAGAATAAAATATCTTTCGTTTATATGAATTCAATCTCACAACTTTGTGTTTAAATGTAATTATGGATTGTGTTATATTTTCATGCATTTCGCTAGTTGTTAGGAGCGACAACCCCTCAGACAGCCGTAGTCATCATGGTGAACGCACTGCTGTCAAAGGCATTTCGTAAATCAATGACGCTTCATATTTATTGCATCAGGCCTAGCTATTCTACGAACTCCTCTCGAATTATAATAAGAAGCGCCTCGATGTTTGATTTTACCCATGGGGCTTATTACTACAAGCGTCAACGCTCGAATAAGACATTATTTAAGCGTCAATGCTTCTAAATTGAAGAGTTAACGCTCCTAAGTAAAACCATCATCGCTTTTAAATTGACGCATCAACGCTTATTAATTGAAGTGTTATCGGTGCTAATATTCAAGGCGTTGTCACTTCATTGACTATGGACCTACGTTTATATTACTCAGAATAAAAACAAACCACGAGATACCGCAAAATTTATCATAGTGTCGAGTGCACCGGGAATAAGAAAATAATACAAAAAAGAAAATAATACACACAAAAAGAAAATTTTTATTAATATTGAAAGAAATATTTACAGAGATTAACCAATAAACTTATTACATTAAAAATAAATCCGTTGGACCACCAAAAGAAAGTTGAGATTAAAGACTTTGAAAACTCTGAAGACGAGCTTGAGATTTTAAAGTTTTTACTATAGAGAGCAAATATTTTAGAAATAATGGTTATCTTCACTTCTAAACCCTAGCGGAGCGATTCACAGAAGCAAGCGTTCTTTAGAAATTTAATGGCATTCCCAAGAGCTTCTTCATGTATTATAATATCCCTTAAGCGGTAAAGTTTGCGATGGAGATCTGTGTTTGAGCCTTTTCCATTTTTTGCTCCGTGAAGAGAGATGGCTCTCTCATTCAGCCATTGAAGAGGTGATCAAAAGGATCCGTAGGAGCAATAATTATACTATCGATAAAATACCACAAAAGATACACCGAGATTGTGGAGACGAGGAGGCTAAGGCTGAGGCGGAAGAAGGAAAAGTGGATGAAGGGAGAGGCAGTCATGAAGGAGAAGGGAATGAAGGGAGGTGTAGTCATGAGGGAGAAGGGAGGAGCCGGAGCGTTGGGAGAGGCGGAAGAAGGAGAAGTGAATGAGGGAACAGGCAAGTGAATGAAGGGAGGAGGACCGAGGAAGGGGAGTTTGCGACAAAGATCGGTCTCGGGGTTTTCACATTTTTTGCTCCGTCAAGGGAGATGGCTCGCTCTTGGATTCAATTCCCAACCCACTATCCTCGTAGAGGTCGCACTGAGGTGGGAATTTGACGGTGAGATTATGAAGAAGTGGGGAAGGTGAGAAGTTGGAAAAAAGAGTTGTTTGGGGACGAGGTGTATGGCAACGGGGGGTCTCGATAGACAATTTAGCATCTGAAATGGGTCGTTGGCGCTTTAGCCTTTCTAATCTCTTTCTTACAGCCAGAAGTTCGACCCTTTGCGTTCCAAGGATTTGATCAAGCCTTTTGTTTAGCTCGTCATGGCCTGGTTCTTCCGTCATGGGGTTGGGGTTAGAGTTAGGATTAGGAGTCGGAGAAAGACTATGGGTTTGGAATAGGAAGGGTTTGTGATGAGATGTGGCTTTATAGAGAAAGGGCTATGATTTGAAACATAAGTTCGAAATAAATATAGAGGATTGGTGGCAGGTAGCATTTTCCACAAAGTTCTCCCGAATTACGATAAGAAGCACACTGTTGTTTGAAGTTACCTATGGCGCTGGTTCTTCGAATCGTCAGCGCTTCAGTAAGCCAATTGTAGAAGCGTCATCGCTTCTAATTTGAAGCATCATCGCCTTTAATTTGAAGCGTCAATGCTTCAATTATAGGTGGGGACGCTTCTTAACGTAAGCGGCGTTCCTTTATTACGATTTGATAGGATTTTGATATTGTGGACCGTGTTGTCTTTTTGCGTAGTCTTTTCTAACATAATTTATTGCAACGGCTATTTGTACCCTAGTAAAAACGATTACCAGGGAGCTTTAAATGGTAGATTGTGTTATATTTTCGCCCGGTCTTATCTAACATTAATTATTCCAATGGTTGTTCGTATCCCAATAAAAACACCTTATTTCTTAGAAAATATTAAACGTATAAGTATAAGTTGACACTTACACATTTTTGTGGGAAGCAATGACCGATCTTTCCTCATTTACTACCTTCGTCAGAGTAATAACACGTAGTACATTTTTTGTGCTATAAGACACGTAGCACCTTTCTGTGCGAAGCGGCTGTTCGAATCCCAATATCAACCCCCTTTTTACTCAAATAAACAAGGGAGCATGTCAAAATACAATTTGACCTGTCTGATTTAAAGTTATGATCTATAGATCCTTAGTAGATAAGATTGACACGAAATATAATCTTCATCATGTGATTAAATATAGTCAAATGCTATTATTTGATTCTACGCTTGACAACAATAGATCATATGATAAATATTGTGTTTTGCTCTAACCTTATCCACTAAAGATCTATAGATCATGAATGTTAAATCAGACGGCCTAGATTGTGTTTTCACATGTCACATGTCCCTAAAATATAAAGTCTTTCTTTAACCTCGGTCTATCTCGAAGCGTCATCATTTCGACGTCGAAGCGATATCTATCACGATGCTTTATATCTTCAATCTCGAAGCATTATCGCTTTGATTTTGAAGCGTCATCGTTTAGATCTTGAAGCGTCATCATTTCAAATTTATAACTTTTGGGCTAACTTTTCTTTATATGCAGAACTATACAAAAGGTGTGTGCTCCTCAAACTTAAATAGGACAATATTGTGCACAAAATAGGGGATACCCATAAATTTATCATAGTGTCGAGTGCAAAGAAAGTCAAGAAGAAAAATTAGCACAAAGAAAAAAAATCAGCACAAAAGAATGTGCTATACACAAAAAGAAAATTTCAATTAATATGGAAAGAAATATTTACACGGATTAACTTTTGTTTAAACCTAAGAAAAATAAACTAAGATGCTGATTACATCAAAGATAAACCTAGGAAGAACCTAAACTAGGACTGACATGGTAAAGTTTGCGATAGAGATCTATCTCTTTAAATTTTTGACTTCGTCAAGAGAGATGGCTCCTTCTTGCTGTAAATTTTCAATCCACCATCTTCGTAGTTTGCTGTAAATTTTTGGCTCAGTCAAGAGAGATGGCTCTCTCATTCAGTCATTGATGAGGTGATCACAAGGATCCGTAAGAGTAAGGATTATACTATCGATAAAATACAACAAAATATGCGTTGAGACAATGGAGACGAGGAGGCTAAGGTTGAGGCGAAAGAAGGAAAGAGAATGAAGGGAGGAGGAGCGAGGAAGGGGTCTTCACATCTTTGGCTCCATCAAGATAGACGGCTCCATCAAGAGAGATGGCTCCCTCTTGCTGTAAATTTCCAACCCACCATCCTCGTAGAGGAACTCGCACCGAGGGTGCAACCTTTGTGGTGAGGTTGGTGAGATTGTGAAGAAGTGGGGGAATGTGAGAAGTTTGAAAAAATGGTTGGTTTGGGATGAGATTTATGGAAACATGGGGTCTCAGTAGAGGATTCAACAACTGGAATGGGTCTCTAGCGCTTCAACTTTTCTAATCTCTTTATTGCAGCTAGAAGTTCAACTCTTTACCTTTCAAGGATTCGAACAAACCTTCTACTTAGCTCATCATGGTCTAGTTCTTCCGTCATGGGGTTAGGGCTAGGAGACGGAGAAAGACGATAGGTTTGGAATAAGAAGGGTTTGTGACGGGACGTGACTTTATAAGGAAAACGACTAGGGTCTGAAACGTCACTTCGAAATAAATTTTGAGGGTCGGTAGAGGAACTTCTCTTGAAAATCGGGCCACTGTTTGATGTTACCCATGACACTTGTTCATAGCAGTGTCAGCGTAATCAGACGATTGTCGAACCGTCATCGCTTCAATCACGTGCGATGACATTTCTTGACCTAAGCAGGGTTTCGTTTATTAGGAATTTCGAAGACTTTGAAATTATAGACTGTGTGATCTTTTCATGAATTATTTTCGAATATTATTTATTACAGCGGCTGTTCGTATCCCAGTAAATACGCTTCTTTTCGCGCAGTCTTTTTGAACATTATGGAAGAAGCGACTTTTCATATTCCAATCAAATAAAAAAGTAGTTTTGCAGTACGACCATTTATTCATATTAACCATATCTTTTCTTTTGCCCTCCGTCTCTGAAACCCCTTTCTCTAAACCTAAACCCAAAAATATGGCGGAACAACCCAGCTAGTCCGAGATAAATGAAACTCTTGATCATCTTATCGAAAGGGAAAAGTATGAGATATACATGCTTTTGGTGAAGAAGGAGAGGCTGATTAAAAGGCAGGAGGTCGCGCTTGAAGCGATTTTAACCAAGAAGGAGAGGCAATTTCACCAACAACGGCACACTTTGGACGATGATGAGTCATCTACCACATCCCTCCCTCGCCCATCCTGACTCTCCACCCTCTTCTCCATCTTCACCTACCCTTACCCTCGCGAAGACGGCAAGTAGATGACATCTCGGTGTCAGGAGGAGTCACTCTTTTTGGTGGGAAATTTTTAAAGATGACGCACAACTTTTCTCATTTGTCTGACTAGTTTTATCCTACATTTTCTTTCCCTTCTTCTACAGTTTATTTTTATAATTAGTCACAGTTTATATGAATACAAAATCTTTCATTTAATTTCACCAAGAGTATAATACGTCTATTGAAGTAAATATAAATTACAAATGCATTAAGAATATAGAGGCGCTAACGCCTCATTGCCAAAGCGCTGATAGCCCATTGTGAAAGCGTTGATGCCTCAATGTCAAGCCGCTATGAATAAATCCCATGTATTAAAAAATTCTCGTGTAAAAAGAATCACTGTATATTTATGTATAACAAAAAATTTATAAAAGCAATTCCACATCGTCACTAACATCCCAATTGTATTATGTGTACTGATGGCATGCCCATCTCTGCCTTGAAAGTTTCGATGTCCTCCGACTTGAAATCTACTTGGAGTTCCCTGCTTGAATAATCCACGTATTTCTTCACGAAAACCTTGTAGTCAGTATCATTTTTTTGGGTTGACACATCATAGATAGTGTTATTGTCCCAAGGTCATTTGTCAAAAATGAAATCGGGTCGCCGTTCATATGAAGCAGCGCTGGGAGGTAATGCGTCTGTCAATAGAGAAAAAGTAAAATATTAGTTATACATGAATTTAGAAAATAGAAGGAAGTGCTAAAGCACTAATGTCAAAGCGTTGAAGCCCCATTTTAGAGGCACTGACGCACTAATGTCAAAGTGCTGGTGCCCCATTTTGGAGGCACTGACACACCAATGTCAAAGCACTGACACCCCATTTTGGAAGTGCTGACACCCCATTGTCAAAGCGCTGACGTGCTATTTTTGAAGTTCTAACTTACCTTTGTCAAATCCCTGACACCCCATTTTGGAAGCGCTTCCGCTAAGAGCGATAAACGATTCTGGCGTTACTTTTGAAAGTATTCTAGCGTAGTTTACCAGTGTCCTTATCGTCTCGCCAAATTTGGCTTCCGCAAGAAGATCTGGGAGGGGGTCAAGGACATCAATTTTATGAGCTGAGAGGGTCACCACAGCAAGCGCCTAGTGTCGTGGCTTCGGGATGTGAATCAGAATAAAAAAAAATTCACACTCAATCGCATTCAAGGTGTGATTTTTATTTATGACAAAATGCTGCAACAACGTGTTCTGCTGTGAGAAAAAAGATTCAGCGTACTCTCTGCTCCGTCCCGCCATGTCAGGGGGTGCGTGTTTACTACTCTCTCTAGTGAAATTTTCAAAATCTCTAAAATATGTGGTCATGCAGTTGAGTCCAACGGCAGCCATCCGGAAAGTCTTTCTCTTCTTCTCAATGTCTTCTCTCTTATCCGTGACCCTAAAGTACATGGTCATTATCTACATATCAAAGTGTAAATATCAATATGGAATCAGGGAAGCGATAATTTTGAATAGGGACTAATACTCATTAGGTCTTCTATTTCCTGTTTGGATCTCAGGCAGCACATCAACTAGATGGTAATATGCTGGAGATTAGTCTCTAGCGCTGACTTTACAAAGCGATGACGCTCTGACCTAAAGGCGATGACGCTCTGACCTAAAGGCGATGACGCGCTGACAAAGATGCATTGACACTTCGAAAGACATATTAAAAGTTGTATGAAGCGAATACACTTACTCGTTCTCTCTGTTGGACATTGCCCAAATAGCATTCATATAGTCGTTAGGTGGTGCATCAGTGGGCGGTAAACCCACCGCTTGGCCTTCTTTTTACGAGTTTGAGAGACCAGCTCTCCCTATCTTTTAGAGTGAGTTTGGGAGGAAAGAATCGTGAGTGGTGGTGGTAGTTGTGGTTGGGGATGGGGTTTCTCCTTTGTAGGAGGTTGGGTTTTGTACTTTAGTTGGATAAGGGTTTCGAGTCTGGTTAGGGCTGGGGCTTGGTCTATGGTTGTGGATGCGGTTGGAGCTGAGGCTTGTGCATGGGCTGGGGCTTGGGCTTGTCCTTGGCCTTGGGCTTGGGTTGTGGTTGTGGTTGTGGTTTTGAGTGGGGTTGGGGTTGGGAGTGGGGTTGACTGTGATTGTGGTTTTGCATGGGATTGGGGCTGAGGCTATGGGTGGGGTTGGGGATGGGGCTGTGATTGTGGTTTTGCATGGGGTTGGGAATGGGGCTGTAAGTGGGGTTGGGGTTCGGGTTCGGGATCAGGTGGAGGCAGACCTTTGGTGTTACAGGAAACGTGTCTGATAATCCCCAGCGAGGCCCAGTGGACTTCCTGCTACACTGCGGTCCTGCAATATGATGAGAACATTAGTTCTTGTTTAAAAAATAATTAACATGTAGAAGCGTTCGTGCTTCATATGCGAAGCGTCGACACATCATAAAGAAGCATCGTCGCCTCCTGTAAAAGCATCAGCACCAGATATAGAGGCGTAGACGCTTCAAATTCGAAGCGTCGAGGCATCATAGAGAAGCGTTTGCGGTTCGTCGTTAGATTTTCTCAAGCTCAACATTTATCTCGTATAGTTTAGAAGCATACCTTGGATAGACACGCTTGTTGATTTCAGAACAGAGTGAACTAATTCTTAATATTCACATCTTCCTTCCAGATAAGGGCGTTTTTACCCTTCAATATCTCGTTCTCTTGTTCCAGCTGAAGAACCTTTATCTTCAGTTAGTGGTTCTCCTTTTTCAGCTGAATAACCTTTATATGGAGGTCGTCGAAGCTTTTGTTCCACTCTATCATTGACCTCTCACAGTCTGCAATTCTTGAATTGGCAGACTACTTCCATTCTTCATCAATCTGCTGTTTCGCGAACTGACGGGATTTGGGTTCTTCTTCTTCCTCTTCTTCTTGTTCCTCTGCCTCTTCCCGCAGGTCTCTGCCCTATTCTCAATAGGGCTTCTTCCACAGGCAAAGAGACCTTTTGTAGAGTGTCACCTCTAGTTGTCGGACGTGGGTGGCCTACAAGATGATAGATATTTTATATTATTTTTTACTGATTAAGATTTTGGGAATACGCGACCACTCATGTTAGAGGCATCATCGCCTCATTTAGAAGCGAATTTTGTCTTTTAGAGGCGTTATCGCTTCATTTTAAAGCATTTGCGCTTCTAAATCGTAGAGATAGCACCTGTATTTGGATGCAAGATCGCCTCGTTTCGAATTTACCTTGTGTTGGAAGTTCGCAATGTACGATTTCCTCATTTTATCGTTTGCTTTCCATTTTAGTAGCCTTGGGAAGCGGATGGCGTTGACAACCTTGGTCGGGGCGCAACTACCGTTAATCTCGTACGCTCAGATCTAAGAAAAATAAAATAAATATTTGATGACTTTCGTAATGTCACCGCTTTGTAGTATATAAAACAAGACATTCTGGGAGACGACATTACCTGCAGGATAATAGTGCAGCCGTAAAGCAAAATCAAGGGATTGAAATCTGATAATGTCAGACTTGCCAGTCCGAAAATTCTAAATGTTGTCATGATCCCAGAACTTGATGATTGCGTCCAGGAGGGTGTTAACGCTTATCATGCCCTTTGGATCCACAAAGAATACACTGAAGACCAAATCCTTAAGAAGATTTTTCCTCCCCTCAGATGTCGCGCTATAAATGGCCCGACACTTTCCGATGATGCACTTAGCCGTTAGGGTCTTGAAAACGATCTTCAAATATGTGACACAGAAAAAGGAGAAGTTTAGAAAAAAATATACTAATAATAGGAGAGGCGTTGCTTCCATGTACGGGAGCAAGCGCCTCAAATGTTGGAGCATCGACGCTCAAAGCGATGAAGCACTCACATCCATATATGAGGTGCAAGCGCCTCAAATGTTAAAGCGCCAACGTTCCAAGCAGTGAGGTGCCCCCGCCCATATATGAGGTGCAAACGTTTCATCTATGGAAGAGATGATGCTTTTATTTACCATTTTTAAAATAAGACGAAAATAAAATGACACTCACCCTATTACTAGATGTAGAAATAGAGTTTC
Source organism: Chloranthus sessilifolius (assembly GCA_021018995.1). NCBI lineage: Eukaryota > Viridiplantae > Streptophyta > Magnoliopsida > Chloranthales > Chloranthaceae > Chloranthus > Chloranthus sessilifolius. Next base: position 128,380,287 of record CM037585.1, on the reverse strand, counting down.
ACCGCATTGATGTTTCTTACGACGCTCTGAGAAGATGAAGATTGGGAGGGCGAAAGTGAGAAGTAATGTGAATTTATAATTTATAAAATTTCCGCCTTAAATATTTTTCTGGAATGAGAATAATGGCCATTACACAACACAATGTCAGGCGCCGTAATCCCGTTCGCCTCCTCATGCTCCTTATTTAATGTTCTGACAATGTTAATAAATGATATACGTTTGGGCATTACTTCGCACAAAATGGTGTCACATGGCAAAATTTGGGACGCTTCGTATCATGCTACAGAGCGCTAGCGATTCCTTCTCGTCACCGTAGCACTAACAGAAGATAGCGCTAACGCTTCTTACCTGAGCGCTAGCGCTTCTCAGGGGGAGCGAAGCTTCCTCTAACAAAAGCACCATTAATGTTCAATATTTGATCAATAAATGCTAAACATTCTGTTAATTAATGGACTCCCCCGAAGGAGTGTTCGAAGGGGTCTCTCAAACAGTCAATTCAAATAATAATGATTACCATTGAAAACCTCGAAGTCATGCGCCACTTTTAATTAATGATATTACATCAAACATTGCGATAGCACGTTATATAGGAAGCCTAATTGCCTCCTTCATAGAAGGATAAGCGCTTCTAATCAAGCGGTCTTCTCGTATGTCTTTTCAAATATGATTATGACAAAATCACGATGTCAGGCACGGAGTCCCAGCGCCTCTCCACGCTTTGTCTTTCTGATTCTGTCAGTGTCAATGGTAATTGTGATTAAAGCACGGTGAAAATAAGAAAAAGAGGGACTGTCGCATCAACGACAGAGACGCTACCTATCGAGCTCTTATTGATATGTGCAAAGATATCTCTATACCCGAACGCATACCCTCGAACCTCATATATATATATAATTAAACATGTAACCATAATGATCCTCTACATAAGTAGAATAATGTCTTAGCTAGTCAATCGGAAAATAAAAGTATCTCTTGGAAACAAAAGACCCGTTCTCTACTAAAGCTCACTAAGTCATTGTAATTGTTTCGATTCCATACATTTTGAGGTTCTTCACTAAAGCTCGACTCTACAACTGAACATAGCCATTAAAGTTCTCTTTCTATCTCTCATTTAAAACTCTCTCAAAGCTCTCTCTGTTAGCTTATTCTCCATTAAGGCTCTCTCTCTTCTCTCTAACATCATTAAAGCTCTCACTTTTTTTATTAAAGGGTGATTTTTAGTCTCAATTATTCTGACCGTATAAAAGATTAATCAAGAGTAATGCCTAGTATCAGGTGTAGGATTAAATCCCGGTCGATGCAGGTAGAGTGTTGAACACGTAGAGCGAATGGGACCGATTAACTTGTAGACTCCATGTGTCCTTAGTAAAAGCTCATTGGTACACTAGTTAATTTACTCTCAACTGGTAGATATCCAAGTGGTAGGCCAACATGTTGATGGGATTCAGACTAAAATTCTTTATTGTTAAGAGCATTCTAACCATCTGATCGAAGCGCTTTTGTGTCTCAATGTGACTCTGTTTAAGTGCCTATTTGAAGGCTCTTGAATGCCAGAGGTGGATCCCGTACTTCCTTCCACAGGGGGCAAGATATGGTCGACTAAGACAATGGGTTGGTATTAGGTAAGCAACGTGAGTGCCAAGTGATATGATACTCAGGTTACTATTTTAGATGGGGTACCTCTCTTCGCGCCCACTCGTTCTTTGAAGGCACCTACCTCTTAGATCTCCTGAAATTTTTTGATTGCTTTGGATCAAATGATGGAGATCGTGTTTTATCCCAATCTTCCATACAATGGATCTTGAGATCATGGTGCACCTATCAAATGGTCACTTTTTTATTCATGTGTCACAAATCCCAAAAGAATGCCCGTAAAATCACGTTTTAGGGTGATGTGTTCCATATGATTGAAGATCCATTTTTTGGGGATCTGTGACACATGAATAAAAAATTGATCGCCTGATAGATGCGCCATTATCTGTAGATCCGTTATGTCCTAGATTTTCAGCATCTGATCCGAAACAATCAATGATTTTCAAGGGGTCTGAGAGGTAGGCACTTTTAGATAACACGTGGGTGCGGACAGAGGGACCCTTTCAAAAATCTTATCTTTAAAATGGCTACTAGGTAAGTCGAATATACTGTAGATGGCTTTTGCCCCAGATGATGTAGATAATTTTTTATTTCAATCTTTACACAAATTCTTGAGATCATAAATCTCAAATCACTGGCCGGATACAGATTGCTAACTCAAAATTAAGTGGGGCTCGCATCTCACGTGATGCTTAGCCCTTGCCCTAGTCTAACTGGATTACTTATAGGCCCATGTACATCCAAGGCGCACCTATAAGTTTACCTATGGGCTTGAGTTGGGCCTTGAACCACCTAACTAAAGAAGAATAGGCCCATGGCCCTGGTTTTTAGACTGGGTTGGGTCCTAAATCACATAACAATTTTGGACCCATCAGGGCCTGGCCCAACTAAACCATTGACATCGCTATCAATACTTGTATTGAGTAGCAATCCTAGACATCAATGATGGGACTCTGGTCCAACTGTATAGTCAACGTAGCTTTTTTAACTTTTGACACGAACTGTTACTCAAGGTATCAACTCGGGTATCAGTACCGGGCAGTGTTGTAAAAATCGGACTGGAACTACAGTTGAACTGCGGTCGAACGGGAACCACAGTTGAACCGCGATTTGGTCTGGTGCGAATCGCAGTTTATTGTACGAACCGCTTTAAACCGTGAAACCGGCTGGTTGAACCACAAATCGTGCGGACCGGCCGTTTCAGAAGAACCGTGGGCTTGTTAAAGATGCCTTGATGTTAACGTTTTTGGGGGAAGATGAATTTGATGAAAGACAATTTTTTTTTTTTGGAAAGCGGGACATAAAAAGCAAATTATATTCGTATAATATATTACGCTTATTTGTAAGGAATTTTTAATTTTTTAAGGGAAAAATGATAAATATAATTATATAATATGTTACAATTTTTTGTAAGGGAATAAATAACCAATATTTTATTTTATTATGTTATAAGAATAAATATATAATAATAAAATTTTACAAATTAAAAAAAACATAATATTATAAATGATATTAATAAAATATATGAAAAACCAAAACCGATTAATTCGACCGCACGAACCGCGGTTGAACCAGTTGAACCGTAAACCGCCCACCAAAACAATCCGCATACCGGTTCCCGTATTGTTGACCATTCAAAAGAATCGTGGCCAATGCGGTTCGTTGATCGGTCGAACCACGGTTGAACCATAAAAATAGAAACCGGAGCCATCCACGATTTGGTGGTTAGTTTGGTTTTCAAAACACTGGTATCGGGTATTAGTCCATGGAGGACCGATACCAATACACTTTTATTTATAAATAAAAAATATACAAACAAACTAGGCATCGGCTGATGCCGCTACCAATATAGCCCCCATACTGTATCGGGGTTGTATAGGTATCGATTGGCCAAGATAAAGATGCGTATCGATATCGGCTGATACGTAATACCATGCCGTTACTCATACGCTGTCTATAGGCATACATTAATTTGAAGCATAGTGACAAATTTTGCCGAAATTTCGTGAAATTCGCTGAAAAGGGGGTCAAACCAAAATTTTGGGAAATTTTCAATATATTTCGGTATATTTTAGTAATTTTTGGCGAAATTTCAGTAAATTTTAATAAATTTCAGTAATTTTCTTTTCTATATTTAATTTTTTCTTTTTTTATATTAAATATGTTAATATTTTAGTATATATTTTAATAATTTAAAAATATATATATTAAATATGTTTTTTTATATTTTTAATGCCCAACGAATTTTTTAAGAAAGGTATCGAAATTAATCTGAAATATACGAAAAGGACCCCACCGAAAAATTACCGAAAATGAAATTTGTCACTATGATTTGAAGGACATTTATTATGGCTGGTGTTACTACCACACCAACTAACTTGAGCAAAGTCTTTGAATCTGATGGAAATCATTTCTCGTCGCAAACTTACACAAAGATTTTGAGATCATGAGCCTACCATCAAACGGTCAAATGTTGATTCCATGTGATACACATCCCTAAAAGTGAATGTAATCACTACATACCTTCAAACATTGCTCATATTCACTTTTTAGGATGTGTGCCAAATAGAACCAACATCTGACCGTGCGATGGTAAGCCATCATTTCAAGATCTATTGTACGGAAGATTGGAACCAAAAACAATCTTTATCCTCTAATTCAAAGCAGTCAACAAATTTTTGCTTTGCTCAAGCGAGGTGGGTATAACATAAGTCGGTGGGGTAATACTTTTAGCCTTTGTTATTGGGATAATGGCTAGTGCCCGACAATTAAATGCCAAAATGATGTTTAAATGATCTTACACCATTAAAATTAGACATGTTATCTCACACCATTGAAGTGTGATTTTATCATTAAGCCATTTGATGCACATATATGATTAATCTAGAATTGTCGAAGTGGCAATCTATTATTGAAATATATATCAACCCAAAGAAACATGCTTATAAATGGATGTCAATCAATCGATTGATGAACTTTAATATCAATCATTAAAAACAACGATTGATATTATAGTCCACAGATCGGATGGTTTAAATCTCCCTACAACACCATTTGTCGACCTTTTAACACTTCAATCTATGATCTAACACTTTGATGATACAGATCACCCACATCTTAAACTATGGATAGTGTACGATCATTTAAATACAATTTTAGTATTTAAATCACAGTCAGGAGAGCTGGGTCTTTATTATTAGGCACATACTCAACAAGACAAGATACAAGATTATTACAGCAAAAGAGAGATTCGCAAAAAAGAATGGCGAAAATTAAAAAGCAGGAGAAAATTAGACTACAAGAATAAGACCAATAAAGAAAAAATTCGGAAAAAGAAGCAAAAAATTAAAAACCAAAATTAATTTTTATAAAGAATTAATTAAAGGTGTTTTATTTTAAAATGCAAAACTATGTTTTAAATGTAAGAATATATATATATATATATATATATATATATATATATTTACACTTTTTAAACAATTTTTTAAAAAGACATGTTATACACCCTTTTCCATGCTTTTGAAGACTGGTAGAAAGTGGGCATAGGGACGGAGCCAGAAACTTTCATGGAAGGAGGCTAAAGTATGAACAAGAAATGTATAATGTTATAAAAAATAAAAATAACATTTATTTACTGTTAATAAATTTTTTTAAAAAAATAAATCTTTTGTTTATATATATTAGTGCGCCTATCAATAGATATTAGGACAAATCTGTCATAGTTAGAAGATATATTAACTGGGCTAAGCCTCATTTTTAACTTTTAAGGCCTGTTTGGATAAAATAGTAGGAAAATAATATTTTGATGGCCTAATCATGTGTGTGTGAGAGAGAGAGAGAAAGAGAGAGAGAGAGAGAGAGAGAGAGAGAGAAGAGGTATTAAAATATGATATAAGAAGATAAGTTTTAGGAGGGTGATTGAACTATTGCTGCTAAAAAATAAGAGAGATTGAAGTGTTTGGTTAAGGCGCCTAAAAGATAGGAGAGAGAGAGGAGACGTCTAAAAGATAGGAGAAAGAGAGGAGAGGAGAAGTCTAAAAGATAGGAGAGAGGAGATACCTAAAAGATAGGAGAGAGAGAGGAGATGCCTAAAAGATAGAAGAGAGAGGGCTCATGCATTTATTTAGACTGGGTCAATCATTTTGGCGCCTAACAAATAGGCAAGATAGATTAAAGAGAAAGAGAAAAACTAAATAAGCGGGGGTGGCCGTGGCCCCTGTTAGCACCCCCCTTGGCTCCATTCTTGAGTGGGCATGCGTTGCACATGGGTAAAATAAAAATTTTAATTATATGAGAAAACTATGTTAAATATCTCAATCATATATTTAATCATTTGAGAGCATGAAATAAAACATTTCTTGTGAGCGTATTGACCATTGAAATGGACAATTGATTGTTTGAATTAATTAAACATAAAAAGAATTTATATACTCCCTTTAGTGCTAGAGTTAAAGATGATTGTTCTTTTTTATTTTGCGACCTATAAAAATACACACAACATAAACTTTCAACCTATAGAGATTGGCATAAATTATAAGAACATATTTTTATATCACCAATTCATTTCTGAAATGATCATTTTCACTCCTTAGCAAGTCCCAACAGATAAAAATCCTAACTGCATAAGTTCCAATATAATTAACTTATCCCTCTTTGCCCACTATTTCCATAGTTTCAAAAGAATCTGTCGGTGCAATTTGATTTCAACCCATCACAAAAACTTACTTAAAAGTTTCATACTATAAAGTAACTATTAATCTGGCCACTGGAATGGTAGGACTGATTCTAAATTATCTGAAAGACAAAACTGCATGGCCATCGGGTACGTCCATATCATGTCAGCCCATGTGATATATTCGTCCATCACCTCCCTTTCATGAATTGTGATTCATGTGATCTTGTTGACGGTGATGGCAAAGACGATGTTGAATTCATCTATTCTTGTATATAGTTTCCCTATCTCTGTACCTACATAAGAAGATTGATGAAGTCAATTACCTAACCATAATTGATAATAACAGATTAATGGGATCTCCCTGATTTATTACAAATAAAGCTAAATTTATTTATTTTGTTGAAGGTCAATATTAGAAAGGACAAACTGAATGATTACAATCCCCTTGTAAGTATGATTATTTGGTTGGGTGACGTACTTTAATGGGTTGTTAGGTGGACTATTTGGATTATGATAAATGTGGTGTCAAAGTGGGCAGTCAAATACAACCAACTTAGAAAACTTTTAGTTATATTTTAAGATTTCTACAGCTATGAATACCATATTGGGTTGTATTTCCATTATTTTAGAATTATGGTGACACTAAAATTGAAATTCATATTACAACAGGACTGATGATTGGAGTAAAAGTTGAAGTGCTAGGAACCTACAACACAACATATATACAAAGTAATAGGAATTATTCAAATTACTAAAAAATTTAGTAAAATAATGAGAAAGATCAGTACCATGTACCAGCGCGTTGAGGCAAAGTAAGATCACCAGATTGCTAGACTGTCAAAATTTCCACACCTATAAACAAGAAATCAACAATAAATTAGGAGTTGATTCAGTTAAAGACATGATTTAGATGGGGGAAATATCACTCATTTCCATCTACTCAAGGTGCATGATGCAAGACATATAGATAAAATGGTTTAATTGGGTGATTATCGTTAAATTATGTTTGCCATAACTTGCCATTAAGATAAATCATGTCAGGACTAAACATAGGGAACTTAGGTTGTGTTTGGCATTGCTCTTTGGAAGCTTAGAAAAGGGCAGTTGCTGCTTTTTGTTGTTGCAAATGACTATGGGTGGGAGAGAGAAGAATTTGAGGAAAAACACAAAAAGTTACAAGGTTAAGGTTTTTAAAAGGGTAACTTCATTTACAACCCAACATTCTTCCATCTCAACTTGTGTTTTGCATGCTTAAACCATTGACTTCTTTGAATTATACCGTTATACCTCTTTTCATTCCAATCTTTGACACAACAGATCTTGACATCATGATTCTACCATCACATGACCATGTTTTTAATACAAGTAGCACACGTCCAAAAAAATAAACATGATCATGGGTGTCTTCCCATGTCACTTTTGGGATGTGTATCACGTGGAATCAGAATCTGACTATCTAATGGTAGGAACATGATCTTGGATTTATTGTGTCAAAGATGGGGACAAACAACAATTCCCATCGTCTGGTTCAAAGAAGTCAACTGCGTAAGCACATAAAATAAGGGTTGAGACAGAAGAATCTTGGGTGAAGGTTCAGTGGTACAAAAAAATTAAGGAAAAGTTTTAAAATAATCCCTAAACTTTCACCTCATTATCAATAACGCACCTAAACTATTGATAATATCAAATAGGCACCCAAAGTACACTTAAGTTCATCAACTAAACCTCTACTGTCACATTCCATTAATAGTTTAACGAAAAATGTTGAGTTGGCATACAGCTCAGCAAATAGCGTACGTGGCACCCAACATTTAGGTGCGTTATTGATGGCAGGATGAAAGTTCAGTGGTTATTTTGAAATTTTCCCAAAGCCAAGTCCTCGCCACGTTTGGTGCCACGCAAGCTATTTTACTGAGTTATATGTCAACTCAGCGTTTTCCGTTCAACTATTAACGGAAGGTGACAGTAAGAGTTTAGTTGATGAACTTAAGTGTACTTTAGGTGCCTATTTGATATTATCAATAGTTTAGGTGCATTATTAATGACGAGGTATAAGTTCAGGAGTTATTTTGAAATTTTTCCAAAAATTAAACAAACAACCAATCTCCAAGCCTCACTTTAACATAATTTAATTTTAAAGAGTATGTTCTTCCAACAACACTAATCAATACTAACTCTCTTAATACCATGAAATAATCAGATTAAAAATAAAATTATTGATAAAATCTGCTTCACCAAGCAATAAACACTAATATATTCATAGGAGAGGCAAATTGAATTCAAAACACAGCATTGCATCATTCTAGCTATCATTCTTGGTATGCTACCACCAGTATTGAATGAGAAAAATATTTATATTAACAACTGGGAAAATTGGAGAGTTAACATATCCACGCGAATGGTACAAATCAATGGTCCAAAATAAATATGGACCATAGCATACAATATCCATGGTTAACCAGTGAATGATCCCTTTTATATTTTGGAGAAACAAAAGGTAATCTGGAACCAATTCCCCTCATAAGCCTTCTAAGATAGACATTCTCACAAGCCACTATTAAATAATATGGCCTCATTTGGTATTCATCTTAGGTCAATCCAAAGTATTTCATGTGGATGGTTATTTCTCATCTCCATTACATTCAATCCAAAATTTATCCTATTAAAAGAGTTTTTATAAAGAAAATCATAGCAGTTAAACATGCAGCCCTCCAAAGTTATGGAATTCCATTGATTTTAAAGTGCATAAATTATATGGTTTAGAGAATCAGAGTGTTTTGATAGCATGTTTAATGCATTTCAAATTAAGGAGAAGAATGTTATGAGTTTTACGAGAGAAAATCTCCCAAAGGTGGGTACAATTTACAAGGTACCTAAACTAAATGAGACTAATTTCCATTAGAACCCTTCTAATATGAATTTCCTCACAAGCCCCTATTGATTTAGATGACACCCCTTAGCATACATCTTAGATCAATGGAAGTATTCCATATGAATGGCTATCTTCTCTATCACACTCAATCCAAAAATTATCCCAATAAAAGAATTTATATAATGAAACAGAGCACTTTACTATGGACCCATTAGAAGATAAGAACGTCTGCCAATTTTAAAGTACATGGATGTTTCAAAACCTCTGCTGAGTGTTTTGCTAACATGCTTAAAGCAATTCAAATTAAGAGAAAAATCTTAAAAGTTTTTATGAAAGAAGATCTCCCGAAGGTGAGAACAATATACCTAATAATTAGAGCCTTCTTTTACTCTTAGAGCCTGAATGAACAATTCAAAACCCCCTTCTTTAACTAGACTCGTTACTTACACTCGATAAGATGAAGATAAGTTAATAATGATCATTATTAAACATTAAAAAAAAAGAAATAAAAGAAAATTATTCAAGAAATCAAAAACTCATAAGAAAGTACCCATTATGAACAACAAAAATGTAGGTAATAAGGAACAAATTTGTTAAAAAAGAGAAGAAAATATTAAAAAATATAGAATGAAATTCTTAAAAAAGCTAAAAAAATAAATTTTAAAAAAAAAGACTGATTTGAAAGAAATTCCAAAACGCCCTTAAAAAATATAAAAATTAAAATCATAATTATATTAGAAAAGGAGGAAAATTGATGTCAAGGTTAATGCTTAATAGCAGCTTTGAGACCTTAATGAAAAATAATAAAGTAATTTGTTGTAAATTATAATTTGCCTATCCTACAAGTGCTTTAATATGTCCAAAAGTTGAAGCTTTAAAATGCCCAAAGTTCAAGAAGTCCGCCGTAGTTTTGTACAAAATATGAACAAATACGTACAAGCACTTCATCCAAAAAGTTCCTTTTTGACACCTACACACGTTCTTTTTTCTTTTGTTTCTCCCCATCATCATCAATATGATGAAGCACTTCTTCCATCCGCACTATGTTTGACTTTTTTGTTACTTAGCTTTGGAATGTTTCATTGAAACATTTGACATGAAAAATATACTCCTTATCTATATATTTCTTCGCTTTTAATTTGATAATTTTTTTTCCTATCTGTAATTAATAGCATTATTAATATTAGTCTAGTTTCACGTAATTGAGGAGAATCATTAGAAGATTGCTATTTAAATATATGCATATCCATTATCACATCCTAATTCCTTAATTTCTAATGCAGTGGTTGACTTTAATTTTCACCATCTAGGCCAAATAAAGAGAACTGGATGAATCTTTGATATTTGCTCGTATATTAAATCTACAAAATTTATATAAATTACTATACACATATATATTTGAATGAAAAGAAGATTTATTTATTATCATTTTAAAATAACTACCTCGGCTCTGATTTAACATCGCATCTTTTACAGTTGAGAAGTATCTTGTCAACTAACTTTGCTTTTCTTGTACTGTGGCATCCTAGAAAATTTCGATTTCCAACAAGTCCGATTACATGTATATTGACCGTTGGATGAAAGACAATACACCTACATACAATGTATGGGCTTAACACCCGAAGAATATCGTTAGGTATAAAAGAAAATGGATGAGATAATTCGATTATTTTTCTTGGTTTGTTGGTGAAAAGAGGAAGGAAGAAGAGCCAACCATGTGATCACGTTGTATGTGATAATTAGAATGAAGAGTAGTGTGTGAGTAAGTAGAGATTTGTCGTTGGATTCGTTTCAATTCGATCGCAGGAAGGATCCACGATTTTTGCTTCAAAACCCTTCGTAGAAACTACTCTTTAGAAGCGTGAGATCGAATAAATAAAGGTTAGCAAGAATGTGTTAATTGTGTGATTTGTGAATTGGTTAAGCTTTAGTAGAAGTATGCTTGAAATTGTGAAGTAATTGTGAAGTGTACGATACAATTTTGAGGAAAAATGAGTCAGGGAAGAAGAAGCCAGTATGGCTGAGAATTTGTCAAAACCGATCGATCAAAATTAGTATTCGATCGATCGATTTTGATAGGACAAAAATGTGAAAGGTTTCTGGAGCAACCGATTGATCAAAATAAAATTCGATCGATCAATTTGAGAAATCGATCGATCGATTTTGGAGACCGATCGACCGATTTGTGCACTGATCAATCGGATTGTGAAATAGAGAAAGGTGAGTTTTTTGAATAAACCGATCGATCAAAATGGAATTTGATCAATCGATTTGGAAACCGATCGATCGGATTGTGACAACAGAGATATGTGGATTTTCTGGATAAATTGACCAATCGGATTGGATTTCGATCAATTAGTTTAGGATTCGACCGATCGATTTGGTCAGATTGTGAGATTTTTCTGTTTTTAGTAAGGGGAGTCGGGGAGACTTTAGGACTTTCAGTTTTTCATCACTTTTGATGTATAGGATATAAAATTGTTGTGTTCTAGGTGTGATCATGGGTGTGTGATAGAAGGGCTATCTTCAGGAGGGAAAAACCCTCGTTTTGGCTTCGAGTTGAGGTAGGGAAAATTTTATACTATATGTATTTGATACAACTAGCATGAATGTTGTGATACGAAGAATATGAATGTGAAAATCATAAATTTTGTTATTTAACAAGCACGAGCTCTGTACACGGATTCAAAACGTGAAAAAAGTGTGTGTGTGTGTGTGAACAGTTTGTCTGTGGATTCAAATCATGTTATGTGTGTGTATGTGTGAACACCGAAGGATTTGTTCATGTGTGTGTATGAACTTCGAGATTTTAACTCTAAAATTAGTTATGAAATGTGACAGCCCGATTTTCGACACTCCAAAACCCGTGCCATCAGCACAATCCTCCAGACCGTGCCCCAAAACTATACACAGAACATTGGTATAATAAGCAAGGATAAATAAATAAAACAATAATTGCATAAAACAGAAAAAGTAACATGCCTATCTGGCATAAACAAAAGACAGTTCTACTTCCATGCCACTGCATGAACAGAGAACCGATCCGAACCATCAGTGATAAACAGATCACCCCAGATGGTTCGTCAAAAGAAATAATCAATTTAATTACATTGTTCATCAAAATCAGGGCTTGACATACCAAGCCGTACAATCTGTTTTCAAAAACTACTCTCTGTCAAAGTGTACAACAGAGTCTCGTAGAAGAAGTCCTCGGGAGGAGGCTCCAACTCGTCTCCAGGCACGTAATCCGAATCACTCGGATCTACGTCTCCCGAAGCCTCAGCTGCTGCTAACAATGGACCTGCAACGTATAGTCTAAAGGGTGAGCTACATCCTAGCTCAATAGGGAACAATCACAATGAACATATAAATTAAAATCTCACATATATTCCATGATATTCTAAGCATGATGTGTCTATGCATTTGCTAGAAAAATAGTTTAAAAGTTGATGATTTGCATTCAAGTTTACTGATAATTTGTATGTCTTACTTTACTGTTGATTTATCATAAATGACACTGAACAGGCCTAAAGCAAAACTTAAATCTTCAACTTAAGTAATCCTCGAGCAATATAGCATCGAGCCCCGATGGAATACCCACCATCGTTGCCTAAATAGACAGTTGTTATATATGTATTCCCTGGGAATACTACCCAAGCCCCTTTCTCACTAGGCGGCGAGGTTAAATCTCAACTCAACATCTCTGGGATGTGCTTACTGTGTACAGATAGACCTCCGCACTGGTGTACGGATTGGCCGCCGTACCGGTCACGGATATCCTGCCGCGTCAATTGTGGGTATCCCGCCACGTCGGTGGGATATTCTAAACAAACCTCAAATAACAAAAATAACATGTGCTTCACATATAGTTGTTCACCATGTAAAGTGTTATCTTATATCAGTTAGGCCTCAACAGTAATTATTCAATCATATATATATATCCCTGGGATGTATAACTTACTCGTATTACACTGATGCTTTTATTACTTTCTCATCCCCTGGGGATGTCTCATTCTCATTAGATCACTTGATCTTAGTTACTCCATCATACAGATGCTTTTATCACATTCTTGGTGTCACACACACACACACCCATTTTCACAAGGCTTTTCATGGTTAAAATATTTTCAATTATGATAAACATATCACTACATACATGCTCTTACAATTAAAGTACATGTTCAAAGTGTTCCCTACCTCAAGTCTCTAAAGGTCCAAGCATCAAGGTCCCATATGGCTCCTTGTGCTCGCTTTCACACGTACCACCTATGGTACATCACAACACATGCAATACATCACTAAAGATGTAATAAATAAGGTCCTAGACCCTCCATGAATCTCAAAGTAAAACTAGAAAGTAAAGTAAAACTGTAAAAGTCGATTAATCGATTTCCAAAATCGATTAATTGAAACTCAAATCGATTAATCGATTCCCAAAATCGATTAATCGAGATTCAAATTTGATTAATCAATCCCAAATCGATTAATCAAAATCTCTAACATAGTGAGGTCGATTCTCAAATCGAATGGTCAAAAATCCGAAATCGATTAGTCGATCTCAAATCGATTAATCGAAATCCAAAATCGATTAATCGATTTCCCAACTCGATTAACCGATTTCCCGAGGTCTTATCTCTCCAGCCACTAGAGGTACCCAGTCGATTAGTCGATTCCTAAATCGATTAATCGACCTTCAACTTCGATTAATCGATTAATCGAAATCGAGCATCCCTGACTTTTCAATTTTCGAACCAAAATCGATTAATCGAATCCCCATTTCGATTAATCGATTTGGCCATATTCAGCCCCCTTTCGGGATGTTCTTCCAAATCTTTTCCCTTTCTTTTCTAAGCCTTTAATCTATCCTTTTAACCCTACTTGACTGAATTTAATCATCTACAATCTATGCATTAACTTCAATTAAAACTCACCTCAATAAATCCCTTAAAGGATTGATTTGTTGGGTTTGGTGGTTAGGGTTTCAGCTTTTGCTTCAACGATCCTAACGCGTTGAATCCGGCAATCAATGCTAACTCCTCTTGATTTGCATTAATATCTAGCCTCCATAACTCCTCTTTACTCCCTCTCTCTCTCTCTTCTTAATTCCTTCACCAACCAAGACAAAAGGGTTTCTAGGGTTATTAAAACCCTTATATCCTTTCTCCTGCTTGTGTGTTAAACACATACACCAGAGATAGGTGTACGTGACCACTAACTCACACTATACATCACGCTTAGGTCACATTTGTACTATGTCAGCTCATCACTCCATAAGTTCATTTTTTGACCATCACTTGGTCAACCCTACAACCAATCAGGCACGGATCTCGAGGTCAAAGTTAAACGCTCAATTTTTCAAGATATTACATGAAATATCACATTACATGGTGATAAACAATAAGTTAGATGATTTGAGGTTCATGTGAAACGAACCCGTTGTGCTCCGGTACGACGGAATATCCGTTCATTTTTGCCGATCTACTGTAAACTTTGTTCGGCACAAGTCTCCCTCATGCAAAAGGGCTTGGGCTCATGAAAATGGTCCATCGAACGACGATGGTTGGGGTTCCTATCGGTATATGTGTGACTCTCGATACTATATATGTTCGAGATTGTATTTAAGTGATCAGTTTAAATTTCTTGTGTTATGAGAAAAGATTTAGAAAATCATGTGAATAAGCTTTGAAATCAGCATGTAAGAGCTGTGTTGCTTAAACTCAATTGTCTTTAACTTGTGAGTTTTTATTTGAAAAGCATATTTCAAATTATTTCATAAGATATATGTGTGATGTAATAATCTACATGTTATTGATAATTCCCTATTGAGCTTAGATGTTAGCTCACCCTTCGACTATACATCACAGGCACAGGTTTAGACACTGAGATTAAGGACCTTGAGCCTGAGGATTCTAAGTACGTTCAAGAGGAGGAGACTGAGCCCCCTCCTGAGGAGTTCTTTTAGTGAACTATGTTTGTGTTTGTAGGGCTTGGTACGTCTAGCCACTTTTGTATTATATATTGGATTCAGTATAAAGTTTAGTATTATTTTATGAACCATTGTTTAGGTGATGGTCGGCCGTCACCGATGGTTCGGTTCTATTCTTTTGTCCATGTATTTTTTCATGAAATTAGAACCGTCTTTTATCATGGTCATTAATATAGACATATATAGAATTGGAGATTTAAATTTCCTTATGATGACTCTATCGGCTTAGTTAGATATGTCGGCTTTGATTTTTCCACTGTGTTGGATGTGCCAAGTATTCGTTTGTTCGGGGATCGGCCTTATCAACGATCTGACGGCACGGGTTTCCGGGTTTGGAAATCCGGGTTGTCACATGTACACTCATATCATCCATAATATGATATTTACTTTTGAATTGTAACATGTGATATCGATACTTTTATACTGAAGAGCATTCCCTGCAAGTAATATTAGAAAGATTAATTCATATATTACAATTCAATATAGATTTTGTTGACAAATTCAATCATCAATGTTGTTCTAACCATGTTTGTCGTTTCCAAAGCTTCTTCAATGCTAACTAAATTTACTTCTAGAAGTGAACATATATTAGATGAGAATATATAAGACCTTGTAACGACTCAAAATTTTCACCTCGAAAACGTGAAAATTCCGGATCGCTAGATCATAATTCATAATCTAATTATAGAAGTTCTTTGGTATTGATCAGAGAGCAATCTATCATAAATAAATTGAATACAGAAATATCCCTAACTAAATCAATTTGCATTAATGTCCATAACGAAAGTGTGAAAATTAAAAATAAAATCACCGGTGACAGTCGTTCGCCACACAAACAGTGGCACACAACATTAAAAAATAATCTTAATTATCTCAAAAAGTTCATCAAATATATACCAAGTCCAAGTCTCCAAAATGATCTAAGGATAAAACTCCTCAAGTGGAAGATCTGCTTTGTCTTCCGATACAAAGTTGAGATCTTCTAATTCGGGATCTGATGCCACTTCTATACCTGTGACAGATAGTGTCAGGGTGAGCTAATCATCGAAGCTCAGTAGAAAAAGTTCAAGGCCAAATTATATCTTATCCGATCAATGCATAGTTCGATGACAAATTCAAACACAATTAAATAACAAAACAGAATTTGGAAAATATCATGGTTCAAAAGCACATATTCTGAGTTCTAATTCCATGTGATTCGATAGCATCATTTTTTAGGTTTCATGTGAGTATTCATTAAATCGTTTCATTATTAAATTTCAGATACAGTCTTCTTAATTTATAATGACTTTAAAATATAACTTAAATATCACTAGCGCAAATATAGCACTAGAGTCTCCAATTGTCAATGGGAATCCCCTCCTAACCATCGTCGTTCAATGAATAATTTTCTAAGTGCTCCAGCCCTTGCATTGTGAGAGATACTTGTGCGATTCAATGGGTTGTCGAAATTGTTCAAAAGTGCCGAAACACAGGATTCGATTCAATGAATCTCTTTAAATCACATGTAAAGTTCTAATACATAGGTTCAATGGTTCATAAAATAATTATTATTTTAATCCAGATTCAAATTCAAAAGGTTCGATGTTCAAAGGTTTAATAATTCAAAGTTTAATAATTCAATGCAAGTTATTATTCAAAAAGGGTTTCAAAAAATTCAGCTGCAATTCAAAGGGTTTAATATTCGAAAATTCAACAATCAATGCAAGTTATATTCATTAATTCTAATGTTCAGATACCATATGATTCAAACAGTTCAAATTTATTTCTAATAACCATAGATCTGGTTTGTATACATCATTAAAGCATATGATTTAAAGTCTAAAACATAATTTTGCATTAAAATTCCCCTACTTCGAATCCAAATGCCGCAAGAGAAATTATTGTGATTGTGTCCGACGCAGCGGCTTCGATGGTGGGTCGATGTGGTGCTCGATTGCACGTGAGAAGAAGAGATGGCTGCTTGGGCAATCCAAGCCGTAAAAAGAAAACGAGAGAGAGAGGAGATAGAGAATGGGAAGAGAGAGATGATAGAGAAATTTCTAGTGAAAAAGAGACAGCTATTGTGAGAATTTGTATAAAGAAGGGGCTGCTAGGTTATTAGAGAGACGGCTGTTGTAGAAGTCTATATAAAGGGGATACTAGGTTATTAAAGAGACGGCTGTTAAGGTTTCTTAGTCAGATCCTAACAATTTGGGGCTAGTTAGACTTATTTAGCAGGAAACGAGTGTATTAGAAGTAGTTTCTAATTATCAAAACTTCTAATTAGATGTGTGATGCGTGCAGGCTTGGGCGGTCAACCAAGTTATATAATGGGACATGGTGGTTGGGAAACATTTGAGTGTTAAGCACATATAAAAAGGGTAGCTTATTGGGGAAGGTACCTTAGAGTTGTCAGTTTGGAAAGATCCATCTAGGGAGGGAGTGGGCGTGGATCTTTTAATTATATTCTAGAGAGAGAAAGAGAGAGTTAGAGTTAGAGTGGGTCTTATAATTTGGAGAGTCAACATTAATAAAGTAAACTAAAAAGTAACATTATAATAATAATATAAAGGCAACACTAATAACCAAAAAGGCAATACGCTAATAAAAAAGTAGGCAACCTAAACTTGGGATTCAGGTGCTATCTTTGGTACCTGAATCCAATTCAAATTTTCTTTTTTCTTTCTTGTTTTATATGGTGTGGGTGTAATAGGGTATTAATAAGGATCGGTGTAGTTTAGGATGGGTGTCAATACTAATCCATCTTGACACCACACAAACATATTGTTTCTTGTTTATTTAATTATTATTGTTTATTTATTTATTTATTATTATTATTTAAATTTGGGTTACGGTCATGTTTGGGTGCATTCGCCCAATTAAAATATGTAGCCAGAGACCACGTCACATAGGTTAAAGGTTTGACTTGGGTCAGATCAGTCAAAAGGTCACATTCTTTTCAAAGGTCAATAATTCAACGTTAACGAAATCAGGATCGTTACACTTTTACTTTTGAGCGCTTTTAAAATTTTCTCATTATCCTTTGACCTCCATAAAGTATAGATTATATTATTCATCAAATTTTTATATTTTATTTTATTTAAAATTTCAAAATTATAATTACCAAGATTGAAGATCTTCCTCTTCTGCTATAGACGGGCTGATAAGTTTTTTTGTCAATTTTTTATTTGATAATGAAATCCTTAAGAAGAAATATGAAATTATTAATTTATATGTATAAAACTAGTTATAAAAAAATTTAGAAAAAATTTCAAAATAACCCCTGAACTTACACCCCGTCATCAATAATGCACCTAAACTATTGATAATATCAAATAGGCACCCAAAGTACACTTAAGTTCATCAACTAAATCCATACCGTCACTTTCCGTTAATGACTGAACGAAAAACGCTGAGTTGGCATACAACTCAGCAAAATAGTATGCGTGGCACCCACGTGGCACCACGTGGGGTGCCACGTATGCTATTTTGTTGAGTTGTATGCCTTGAAAAAGGAAATATTCGTTTTGGCTTCGAGTTGAGGTAGGAAAATTTTCATACAATATGCATTTGATACAACTAGCATGAATATTGTGATATGATGTGTAAATAACAAATTTTATTATTTAACAAGCACGAGCTTTGTACATAGATTCAAAACATGAAAATGGGTGTGTGTGTGTGTGTGTATGTGTGAACAGCTTGTACAGGGATTCAAAACATGAAAGTTATATGTATGTATGTGGGTGGACTCCAAAGGATTTGTTCATCTATGTGTATGAACTTTGAGATTTTAACTTCAAAACTAGTTATGAAATACCACATTACACAGTAATAAATTATAAGTTAGAATTGTACGATAATTTAAGGTTCATGTGAAACGAACCCCTTATGCTCCGATACGGCAGGAAATTCGTTCATTCTTACTGATCTGTGGTAGTTTTCGTTCGGCACAATCTCCCTCATACGAAGGGACTTGGGCATCATGAAAATGATTTATTTACCGAGATGGTTGGGGTTCCCATCGGAATATGTGTGACTCTTAATGGAATATATGCTTGAGATTGTATTTAAGTGATCAATTTAAATTTTCTTTATGTTATGAGGAAAAATTAGAAATCATGTGATCAAATTTTAAAGTCTGCATTTAAGATCAGCTTTACTTAAATTCAAGGGAAAATTTCAAAATAGCCCACGAACTTACACCCCATCATCAATAACGCACATAAACTATTGATAGTATTAAATAGGTTTTCTTTTAGCAATTCTGACAAGGGTTCTTTCGTCAGAACATAGGGGCTTCTGCTAACGAAACTTTAGTTTCAAATGCAGCCGTAAATGTCATCTAGAGGAAGAGGCCGACCAAGGGGAGGCCAGCAGAGGAGTCTACGTAGTGGAGATGATTACATCTCTCCTACTAATAGAGTGCCTTTAGGAGGTACTTGAGGCCCGTGAGTAGTAGACAACATGACGAAGAGGATCGAGATCGTCAGGATCAAGATCTAAGAGAACAAGAAAGATTGAGAGAAAGACAAGAAGACAGAGAAGAGCAACAAAGGATGATACACACTATGGAGACTATGGCTGCCATGGCTGTGAGCCGCATCCTTTGCGGCTCATGCGTCGAAGAGAACAAGCCACCTACACCACACAGAGGACTGCGTTGCTGTGCCCTCATCCTTCTGAGTTTAGGAGGATGAGACCTCCTTTATTTTCTGGGCGAGACACAATGGCCAGCGATGGATGATGGAGATGGAGAAAGTCTTTAGCGTGCTGACGTGCACGGAAGATGAGAGTGTGAGATGGGCAGCTTACATGTTGGATGGGGAGGCTGAGCCTTGGTGGAAGTCCGTGATACGGACTAGGGCTCAGGAGACCCCAGAGTTGCCTTGGACTTGGGAGGAGTTTGTTGAGGAGTTCAACAAACAATATTTTTTGAAAGTGGTGAGGAACCAGCTTGAGATAGAATTTTTACAGCTAGTGCAAGGGAGAATGACGGTGAGAGAATATGGGGTAGAGTTTCTACGACTTGCCCGTTTTGCTCTGGATTACGTCGCTACTGAAGTGATGAAGTCCAAGAGGTTTCAGCAAGGTTTGAAGCCTGAGGTTAGGGGAGGCGTAGCTCC
The DNA here is from genome assembly GCA_021018995.1 of Chloranthus sessilifolius. Taxonomy (NCBI): domain Eukaryota; kingdom Viridiplantae; phylum Streptophyta; class Magnoliopsida; order Chloranthales; family Chloranthaceae; genus Chloranthus; species Chloranthus sessilifolius. The sequence goes on along the minus strand of CM037585.1, from coordinate 128,360,053 downwards.
ATTTCAACTAAGGACCTATGAAGAGGTCATGAGTAAAAGCCGTGGTTGAAGAGGAGAATACAAATAGATATCGACAGAGAGAGCAGAGGGAGGAAATGAACAAGGAAGATCAGGCACCTGAGGTGAACAAAAAGCCGAGGTTCATGGCCCGTAATCGAGACCACAGTTCCAAGGGGTTTGAAGACCGCGCTAACAACAACACCAACCAGAGGTTTCCATTACTTGCGTCGGGAGACCTATTTCGCTATGAGAGCCACCGCCATGTCTCTGGCGCCCACTGTTACTGGTTCTCGTCGCTTTTTCTTCACCTCGGAGACTTGCGCAAAGTGTGGCAAGCCTCATAGGACGGTGGACTGTAGATCGGGAACTAGGAGTTGTTTCCGATGTGGCAAGGTAGGCCACTTAATCAAGGATTGCCCAAGACGGATAAGAAAAGACGGTTTGATTCTGACACCACGACCAATTCAAGCAAGAACCGATCGTCGAGGAGAGCTATCGATCCGCTCGAGAAGCGAGGAAGCGTGCATGGCGTCATCAAGGTGAGATTTTTTATTTTTAATTAAAGAAAATTTCCATTTCATTAAAATCTTAGATAGAGAAGGAGCATGCATTAGAAATTATATAGATTCTTTTCTCAATACAAAAAGCTGTATGTGAATTAAGAGTGTAAATTGATGTGTAAATTATTGTATGTATGTATGTATACTATAGGTACTCTAAATATATATGAAAAAGGGTGCTTCGGTGGATATGACGCTCGAGTGTTGATAGACCCAGGGTCTACCCACTCATTCGTCACTCCACGTTTCGCTAAGAAGATGAAGATTGTTCCAGAGACGTTGGATTTCGTCCTATCTGTGTCTATTCCGACTGGAGAGTTAGTAGACACGGAGTTAGCTTGCAAATCCATCATTGTAGCAGTTCGAGACTTGGAGGTGCATGAATTGGAAGCAAAGTTGATACTGTTAGACATGCAGGGGTTTGATGTGATCCTTGGCATGGACTGGTTGGTATGACATTGTGCAACCGTCGATTGCAAGAACAAGGTAGTCATTTTCAGACCCAACACAAGAAGATCATTTCGGTTTCAAGGAGTGAGGTCGTCATCTGTGCCACTGATCTCAGCAGTAAGGGCCGAGAAAATGATCAGAAAGGGTTGCAGTGGATACTTAGCTTTCTTAAAGGAGGACAAGGAAGAAAAGAATGTCATTTCTGAGATAGCAGTTGTGCGAGACTTCGCTGACGTGTTTCCAGAGGAATTGCCTGGATTACCTCCAGAAAGAGAAGTAGAATTCGCCATTGACTTGCGAGCCTATTTCGAAAGCACCTTATAGAATGGCTCCTGCTGAATTAAAGGAGTTGAAGGAACAACTACAAGAGCTTATGGACAAGGGGTTTGTTAGACCAAGTGTATCTCCATGGGGAGCACCGGTCTTGTTTGTCAAGAAAAAGGATGGGCGAGTGCGGCTATGCGTTGACTATCGACAATTGAACAAACTCACTGTGAAGAACCGCTACCCTTTGCCTAGAATAGACGATCTATTCGACCAACTGCAAGGAGCAAGGTATTTTTCCAAGATCGACCTGAGATCTGGGTATCATCAGTTGCGAGTCAAAGCTGAGGACATTCAGAAGACAGCTTTCCGGACACGGTATGGACACTATGAATTCCTTGTGATGCCGTTTGGATTAATGAATGCTCCGTCGTTTATGGATCTCGATGAACCGAGTGTTTAAACCACACTTGGACTCCTGCGTCGTAGTGTTTGTTGATGATATATCTTGATATACTCCAAATCCAAGGACGGAACACGAAGAACATTTGAGGATTGCTCTCTGACGCCTTCGTGAACTCTAATTGTACGCCAAACTCGGCAAGTGTGAGTTTTGGTTGGAAGAAGTTAGCTTTGGGACATGTCGTCTCAAAGCACGGTGTCACAGAGATCCACTAAGATAGAAGCGAGTTAAATGGGAGCAACCAAAGACAAACGGACCGATGTCCAAGTTTTCCGGGCTTAGCGTGCTATTATCGACGTTCGTTGAGGGGTTTTCAAAGATATCGGGACCTCTCACAAAGTGACACGAAAAGATTCAAGGTTTGAGTGGAGTGAGGCATGCGAAGAGTTTTCAAGAACTCAAAACGAGACTCACTTGGCTCGATTAGCGATTCCTTGAGCGATGGAGGATACGCCGTGTGTGATGTGCGTCATACAATGGCCTTGGTTGTGTGCTCAACCAACACAAGAAGGTGATAGCTTACGGATCAAGACGAGTGAAAGAACACGAGAAAAATTACCCGACTCATGACTTGGAACTGGCAGCAGTCATTTTTGCGCTGAAGATTTGGAGACATTACTTGTATGGTGAGACTTTTGAAATTTTCACCGATCATAAGAGCCTCCGATATCTGTTTACACAGAAAGAGCTCAACATGAGACAGCGCAGGTGGGTGGAATTCCTCAAGGATTATGATTGCTCCATACAATACCATCCTGGCAAGGCGAATGTAGTAGCCGATGCATTGAGTCGGAAAGGTTCAGCTCAGTTAGCTTCTTTGATTTTGGGTATGCACCGATGGAAATTATTGGAAGACCTGGCACTCTATGATGCGAACATTGAGTCAAAGGACACCGGATCCTTTTTGGCTAACATATCAGTAAGGCCAGTGATATTTGAGCATATCCACGATCTACAAATGAAAGATCCGGCATTAACAAAGATTCATCAAGACGTGAGTGAAGGCATCAGGTCGGACTTCTCAGTAAAAGAAGATGGTTCCTTATTGTTTAAAGGCCGTCTATGCATTCCGGACAATGCCGACCTAAGACGAACGATTCTTGATGAGGCCCATAAGTCAAATTATGCTATCCACCCTGGTAGCACCAAAATGTACCAAGATCTGAAAAAGAACTACTGGTGGAGAGGACTGAAACAAGACGTGGCCGAGTACGTGTCACGATGTTTGACTTGTCAGCAGGTGAAGGTTGATCATAGACATCCTGTTGGACTATTGCAACCTTTACCAATACCAGAATGGAAGTTGGAATCGATCTCAATGGATTTCATTGTTGGATTACCCCGTACTGCCAAGAGACACAATGCCATTTGGGTCGTCGTAGACCGATTGACCAAATCAGCGCACTTTTGCCGTATAATACTACATATACAAAGAAGGATGAAGGAGATTGTAAGATTACATGGTATTCCAAGCAGCATAGTTTCAGATCGTGATCCACTATATACGTCCAAGTTTTGGAAGAAATTTCAAGAAGGAATGGGAACACGACTAGACTTTAGTTCAGCTTTCCATCCTCAAACTGATGGACAAACAGAGCGAGTGAACCAAGTAATAGAAGACATGCTCAGGGCATGCATGCTTGATATGCAAGGATACTGGGATGAGTATCTCCCGATGCTCGAGTTCGCATATAATAACAGTTTTCAAACGAGCATTGGCATGGCACCGTATGAAGCTCTGTATGGACGACGATGCAAGTCACCTCTAAATTGGGAGGAAACAGGTGAGAAGTTTGTGTTAGGACCAAAACTACTTGAAGACAACGCCACCGTTGTCCGAATTATCAGAGAAAGGTTGAAGACAGCACAGAGTAGACAGAAAAGTTACGCCGATATGAAGCGGACTAGTGTTGACTACAAAGTGGGCGAGCATGTGTTTGTGAAGGTGTCACCTATGAAAGGTGTAATGAGATTTGGCAAGAGAGGGAAGTTAAGTCCACGTTATGTTGGACCATTTGAAATTTTGGGACGAGTAGGCGAAGTTGCATATCACATTGGTTTACCACCGCTGTTTGATCGAGTACATAATGTTTTCCACATATCGATGCTCAGGAAGTACATGAACGATCCGTCTCATGTGTTAGGGAAGCAACCTATAGAGATGTGTGAGGACATGAGCATGATAGAGGAACCAGTGGAAATCTTGGATCGAAAGGAACAAGTACTGCGCACTAAAGTGATTCCCTTAGTGCTTGTTCGGTGGAATAATCATCCAAAAGAAGAGGCTACTTGGGAACGAGAGGCCGATGTGAGAGAACAATATCCAGCCTTGTTTCCAACGACGTGAGAATTCAGTGTAAACCACAAACATGTTTGTGACATCTCCACTATACTTGTAATTCAATGGAAAATTTTGATCCAATCTGATTTGAGGAACAGAATTATACGTACATGATCAAGTATATACAACTCTATGGATGAACCACTTGATGTCATAAACTACCAAAAATAATCAAAGAACCAAAGAAATTGAAAATTTGCAGAAATTGGGCAAAACCGATTAATCGAATTTCAAATCGATTAATCGATTTGGAATTTCGATTAATCGATTTTGTTCGATTAGTCGACTGGCATATACCAGTGACTGGAAATTGAAAGGAGAGTTAGAATATACATAGAAGACAAATTTCGATTGATCGAGTTAGAATCTCGATTAATCGATTTTGGATTTCGATTAATCGAACTAGATTTCGATTAATCGATTTACAAAAAGGGACTTAAAAGAAATTGAATTCAGATATACGATTTCGATTAATCGAAGTGAACTTCGATTAATCGATTTTGAAATTTCGATTAATCGAAGTGGATTTCGATTAATCGAATAACTTAAGGAATTCTGAAAAATTTAGAAGTTACTACACGATTTCGATTAATCGAAGTGAAATTCGATTAATCGATTTTAAAATTTCGATTAATCGAAATGGATTTCGATTAATCGACTCGCTCGCGCCAGTGAGCTCAAAAATTTAAAATTTTAAACAGATACGATTTCGATTAATCGAAATGGTTTCGATTAATCGAATTTGACTTTCGATTAATCGATTTGGGAAATCGATTAATCGATTTTACGCGGCTTAACCTAGTTTTGAATCTCGATTAATCGATTCTGAATTTCGATTAATCGAGCCGAGGCCTATATATAAAGATTTGGGGATTTCATTCCCCATTCGAAATTATTTTTGCTTGAGATTTGGGCGTTTCACATTCCTCCTTCTTCTCCGACTATCCGACGCTTTGGGTTGGGTTTTGCCGTCGATTCGCTTCCGCAATCGCGTCCAAAGCCACGGTAAACCCTAAGATTTTGCTTTTCCCTTCAATTTAAATTAGAAAAAACCCTAGTTTTCTCAAAATGCCGCCCAAAACCCGTTTATCTTCAAAGAAGGCGACTTCTAAGCTGCCGGTTAGGCGTAAGAACGTCGCGCCACCACCACCTACCCCATCGCCGGTGAGGACTCCATCACCGTAGGAATCGGAGACCACCTCCGGTTCGACGGCCCTACATGAGTCTTCCAAATGAATCCACCCCCATGCCCCCACCACCCACTAATGTAATACAACCAAACGAATGGTGGGCGGCCAAGACCTTTGAGGTCGAGTACGTCATCGAGCCTACCCTATTCACCGATCCCGATGTGCCGGGCGAGACCCAATGGGCTCGAAACTACCTAAATAATGCCGGCCTCGGCAACCTTCTCAAACCAATCCGGGGTTCTTACTACCCTTGATTGGTTAGACTGTTCTACCAAGGGCTAACCGATGGCTCTACCGACAATTGTATTTTGACCAAGATCGAGGGTCGTCTCTATACGATCACTCGACGTCACATCCACGAGGTACTCGAGTGCTACCTCGATTTTACCCCCGAAACTACCCTCTTTCCGCCTTTTGAGGAAGACCCCCGCTTTGAAGAAGTCATGACCCGCATGACTAATGGCAAGAAGGGGTCGGGCTCCTCCATTAAAAGGGTTGACCTTCCACACTACATGTGGATGCTTGACTCGGTGATCAAGTGCAACCTTTACCCTATGCGCCACGACACCGAGCGCGTAGACAAAGTGCAACATGCACTTTATGCGGCCTTCTGTGGCCGATGGTTTGATGCTACTTTGGTCATCCTCGAGGGGATGAAGTACATCAAAGGAAAGTTGATGAAGGGTAACATGCGGCCCAAGGAGAAGATGTCGTATGCTCGGCTCATCTCGAGCATGTTGGAGTGCTACTCCGACGAGCCCTCCTACGGTATCTCGCCTCACGAGGTGAGGGCTACGGATCGCGTGAAGACGTTTACAAAGTCTTCATGGACCCGTAGCTACAACCTTCTAAAGAGGACCCTACCAGCTCCGGGTCCCGCTCCCGCTCCCGCCCCAGCAGCAGTAGCACCGCCACCACCCCCACCACCTCAGCAGGACCCACCCGTGGGTGGGGCACACCCTATTCCCGCAGAGCCATCCGTGGAGAGGGTTCCCTCCCACACCGCAGCCTCACCGACGCCACCTGCCCACTTCGCGCCCGCGACACCCACCTCATCCTACCGTCGGCGCGCCGCTCCATCCGGTCCTACCATCGAGGACGTGTTGGCTCGTATGGAGGCCAACAACGAGCGGATGAACCGGAGGATGGACTTCTTGATGTTCCACACACTCCGCCACATCTACCCGACTCACGCTACCTCGCCCGGAGGAGGAGGACGCCGACCGCCTGCCTTCCACAGAGGACCCGTCTTCCATCCCACCACTGCAGACGCGGCTCCTTCCACATCCACATCCACTCCGCCGACCGAGACACCGCAGCCACAGCCGACCACCCAGCCAGCACACTCACCACCACCACAGCCATAGTCAGCTCCAGCAGACACACCAGCTCCTGTTGCACCAAACCTGCCTGACGGAGGGATTGCATGAGTTTTATTTTATTTTATTTTATATATTATTAGTCATGATTGTATCGATGTATGTTTTGTACGCCAACTCATGTGGCGCTTTGTAAAAATTTTCTGATATTAATAGAAATCAAAATATTTTTTTTGAGTACATAGTTTATTACTTCTATGCTTGTGTTGTGCATACCTAAATACGTCTGAGTCAACTGGACCACCTCACCTGAGAGTGTGGGGGGGGGGGGAGTGACCCAGACAGACAAACCTTGGATTATTTTTTAGGACGAAAATTCCCAAGGTGGGGAGGATGTAATAGCCTGAAAAATCACGCTAAACTATGACCTTGGGATCCGTGCCCGATCGGTCATAGGTTTGACCAAATGGAAGTCCAACAGTTAGTATGTGGTATAACGAACGGATGAGATGTGATAAATAGAATGCCTATGTGGTGTGTGTTGTGAGGGTATAGTCGCATACATCTACCGCGGTGTATGTGCTCAACACACAAGTGAGGAAGAGGATAAAAGGGTTTAATAGCCCTAAAATCAAGAGTTTGGTTGTTGAAGGAGAGTAAAGAAGAGAGAGAAGTAAGAGAGGAGTTATTGGCCCGATTGGAGGGGGATTCAAGCGATAAAGTCGGATTCAACCCGATTTGGATCATTAGAGCCAAAATTTGAAACCCTAGCCTTCCAACCACTGGATTGAAATCAATTTGAGATCTATTCAAGGTAAAATTTTTGTAAATAAAATGCATAGATTATAGGGGTTAATTTGTGGTTGAATGTGGGTTAAATCATAGGATAATGGCTTAGAAAAATAGAGGAAAAAGTATGGAAGAAGATTGGGAAGAACACGAAGAAGTGAATCGACAATTCGATTTAATCGAAATTGGGTTTCGATTAATCGAAATTGGCCAGGAAGTTGAAAAGTCAGAAGACCCGATTTCGATTAATCGAATTGGAGTTCGATTAATCGACCTTGGATTTTCGATTAATCGATTTGAGTATCGATTAATCGACTGGGAACCTCCAGTGGACCCCAGGGGCTGGAGGAAATGACTTGTGGATAATCGACTAATCGAAATGGGATTTCGATTAATCGATTTCAATTTTCGATTAATCGATTTGGGATCGATTAATCGATTGCTGGAACTCGACTACTCGAATTGAGAATCGACTTTGCGAAAATGAGAATTTCGATTAATCGAATCCTAATTCGATTAATCGAATGAAAACTCGACTACTCGAATTGAGAATCGACTTTGCGAAACAGAGAATTTCGATTAATCGAATTTACTTCGATTAATCGATTAATCGATTTTGGAATTCGATTAATCGACTGAGATAAATTGTGTTGACTTTTGGGTTTGACTTTAAGATTCTTGGAGGGTCTTATACCTTCTTTATTGCATCCCTTGTGATGTGTTTCACCTGTTATGTGGTACCATAGGTGGTACGTGTGAACTGATGCACAAGGAGCCACGTGGGACCTTGATGCATTGATCAACAGAGAATTTCGATTAATCGAATTTACTTCGATTAATCGATATTGACCCTCGATTAATCAATTTTGGAAATCGATTAATCGAATCAGATTCGATTAATCGATTTTGGAATTCGATTAATCGACTGAGATAAATTGTGTTGACTTTTGGGTTTGACTTTAAGATTCTTGGAGGGTCTTATACCTTCTTTATTGCATCCCTTGTGATGTGTTTCACCTGTTATGTGGTACCATAGGTGGTACGTGTGAACTGATGCACAAGGAGCCACGTGGGACCTTGATGCATTGATCAAAAGAAGAATTGAGGTAGGGAACACTTTGAACATGTACTTTATTTTACAAGAGCATGTATGTAGTGATATAAAATTTAATTCAAATATTTATTTCTTAAGAATTTGTGAAAAGTGTGTGTGTGTGACATCCATAAGAGTAATCATAATGAGCCATCCCCAGGGGATGAAGACGTAAAGAGATAAGAGCATCAGGTGTGATGCAAGTAAATGGATACATCCCAGGGATGTATCCAAGGATTGAATCATGTTTGATAGGGCCTAACTGATATAAGATAGCACATTTACACGGTGAATAACTATATGTAAGGCACCGATATTTTTGTTATTTGAGGTTTGATAGGGTACCCCACCGACGTGGCGGGATATCCACGACTGACACGGCAGGATATCCGTGAGATCTGGCGAAACCGTAGGCTCGAGGCTTATCCGTACATAGTAAGCACACCTGTGTTGATTGAGACAAGTGAAACCCGCCACCAATCCCGTGAAAGGGCTTGGTACTATTTGTATTCCCAGAATACGATTAAAAGCTATCTATATAGATGACGATGATGGGTATCTCATCGGGCTCGATGTTATATTGCTCGGGATTACTTAAGTTGAAAGTTTAAGTTTTGTTTTAGGCCTTTTCAAAGATCATTCATGAGTAAATGAAAACATATGTAATCAACAAAAACGAAATGCTTTTAACTGTTTCATCAATAATCTGCATAGACACATCATGCATAGCATATCATGGAATATATGTGAGTCATAATTTATATGTTCCTGTGTTTGTTCCCTATTGAGCTAGGATGTAGCTCACCCTATAGACTATCGTCGCAGTCCACTACTAGCAATGCCGAGGCTTGAGGAGACGCCGATCTCTGAGTCGGACCTTCGGCCGGTGACGCAGTTGGAGCCACCTCGAGGACTTCTTCTAGAGGACTCACGTTGTGCCACTTTGTGAGATTCTTGGAGACGTGTTTGTACGGCTTGGTATGTCAAGCCTTTATTTTGTTTAAAATCATGTATATGAGCTCTTGGGATTTCTCTTTTGGGACGAACCATCCGTGATGATTGCTATCATCGATGGTTCGGATCGGTTCTCCATTCATGCAGAGGTATGAGGGTAGAACTGTCTTTTGGGGAGTTAATTAATATAGATTTAAATTCCGAAATTTCGTTTATTTTACTTTTCGATGCTTGATATACCAGTGTTCCGTGCTTAGCCAAAGGGCACGATCAAGATGATCGTCTTGATGCACGGTTTTGTGTCAATCGAATCCGGCCGCCAATGATTGAATGCCTATTCATTATCAATGATTTGCCACCTTTTATCTATTCTTTTTATCATTACATTTGAAATGTAATAAGTTGATCTAAGTTCCAATTGAGGCGCCAAAATTTCTATTTTATCTTTGAATATTGTTCCCTACATCTTCTTTCCCTATGAATTTAATATGATGGATGGGTATTAGAGATAAAGACAATATTAATTCTATATTATTTCTACTTATGCAATATAGTTTCCTATTACCTTTTCATCAAAAAAAAAAGACCTTTGTAATTTTTCGGGATTGGATAGTGATTCTTGAGGATCCTATTTGTAAAAAAGGATGAGTTTCAATGTACAAAGAGGAGTATCATCATTAAGCTCTGACAAAAGCTTGTATGTATGTGTCTCCATCACCTGTCAAAAATAATTTTAATTAAATTAATCAGTCACCATATAAACTTTAAGAAATATGTAGTAAAGAAAAAGTATACCCTTCCTTCTGTTTTATTGACTTTCTCGATGTTGTTGATATATCAATAGTCAGTAGCTTGAATCAATAATTCTTGATAGACAATATTTCTGGTATATGTATTCTCGATATTATTGTCTATAGCAGGCTTGATAAGAACTTTTGTTGATTGTTTGGATTTTGCTTGAGAGAGAGAGAGCAACATGCAACTGTCCATGAGAAAACAATGGTTGTGGTAAATAAATTTCGACATTTTATAATGTTTGTCCTTGCGCCATATTTATTGTCATAGAAATGCTCAATCAGATCAAAAATTATTTTCTCTTGAATATAGAGGGATAATTATTATTTTCTGCTGGTTGCAGTGGAATACGTGGTAAAAAGACGATTTTTTCTTTATACTGACCAGTTGTAATTTCTGCCTCAATCACATTTTTTATTGAAACCTCTATAAATGAGATGAGTTCCATTACATAAAACAGAAGAATAATCAATATTTCATAATAGCATGATCGGACAATTTAGTTTGAACACAAGTTCATGAGGAGGGAGTCCTTTGGGAGTTAAACTGTTTCAAAATTCTTCTTGATGTATTTGATGTGTGCCATCAATACCAGAGTCATAGTTGTAGTACTTCACAATAGATCCCGGGAAACGATTGATCAACATAAGACTTATTTCATCAACAAAATCATTTTTGGGAGTAAGAATTGCTCGACTTGTTAAGAAGTCTGAACACAATGCATTCTTCTCAAGATCTGGGAATATTGCATTAATCATATTTTCTTTTGCAATGACATCACTAAGATAGTGAATAACCATTTCAAGTTGAATTTATATCATGTCTTCATATGTCATTTTCTCTATTCCATCACCAACTTGTAGAATGAATGGTCTAAACAATCGATCTGACTTTGCTCCCATATTTTCTTTCAGCTTCAATTTTTCAAGTTTCGGTCATAATGTTGACATCATTAAACTTACATTAATTGTTTCTCCTTTGATGTTTGCACAATTTAGTTTGAGCACAAGTTCATGAGGAAGGAGTCTTTTCGGAGTTAAACTGTTTCAAAATTCTTCTTGATGCGTTTGATGCATGCCATCAATACTAGAGTCATAGTTGTTTCACTTCAAAATAGATCCCGGGAAACGATTGATCAACATAAGATTTATTTCATCAACAAAATCATTTTTGGGAGTAATAATTGCTCAACTTGTTAAAAAGTTTGAACACAATGCATTCTTCCCAAGATCTAGGAATATAGCATTAATCATATTTTCTTTTGCAATGACATCACTAAGATAGGGAATAACCATTTCAGGTTGAATTTATATCGTGTCTTCATGTGCCGTTTTCTATATTCCATCACCAACTTGTAGAAGGAACTGTCTAAACAATCGATCTGACTTTGCTCTCATATTTTCTTTCGACTTCAAATTTTCAAGCTTCTATCATAATGTTGACATCACTAAACTTACATTAATTGTTTCTTCCTTTGATGTTCGCAGAATAACTGGAAGAACTTGCCGAAAATCACCGCCCAACACAATTACTTTTCCTCCAAATTGTAGACGACATTCCAATATATCTTGTAATATTCGATCGAATGCTTCAAATGTTTGTCGTTTTCCCATTGACACTTCATCCCAAATAATCAATTTTACTTTTTTCAAAAGTTCGGCAGTAACACTTTATTTTGATACGTTATACGTAGGCAAATCCTCCAGATTAATTGGAATTTTGAATGGAGAATATGTAATACGTCCGCCAGGTAAAATTGACGCTGCTACACCATATGTAGTTGTTGCAATTGCAATGTGTCCCTTAAATCTCAATGTAGCAAGAAGTGCTCGATATAAATATGTTTTTCTTGTTCCTCCTGGTCCATCAAGAAAGAATGCACCAACTTGTTGCTTTGCTATCATCTCCATTATGATTTTATATGCTATCTTTTGTTCATGGTTTAGATTAGAAGCAACATTTAAATCTTCCTCATGGACTGAAATGATCATTTCTTCAATGATTTCTTTGTGAAGTTCTTGATGTTGATCTTTGGTAATTAGTTCAAGTAAATCATAGTCCCTTATGCTTTTACCCATTGACTCTAGAAAAGAGTTAACATTTAATAGCACATGAGACAATACAGATTCTAGTTCTTCATGGTCCGCCCTTCTGAAATCTTCAGAGATATTATTATAGTGTCTCCTCCATAATTCTTTGACATCAGTCAGTTCTCAAAATACTAATATAATAGCAAGCAATCAACGACGCCCAATCACCATTTGAAAAACTGAGGCCTCAGACAAATATTCTGAAATACTATTATCACATTCTAATAGGTCACGACATTGAGTTGATTCTCGACATGTTCCACATACTACGTTATTTACTTTTAACAAGTCTTCAAATGAAGTTGCACCCTGTACATGGTTTAACAATAACCTTAAATAGTATCTTTCATTTTTGCAGTAGGATGCGCAATAATAATTCTCCCAATTACATTTTTTATCTTTCTACGACTCCAATATCTTTGATCTTCGTGTCATACATAATGTTGTGAAATTTCCCGATACAGGTAATTGCGAGCTTCTTCGTCAATTTGATTTAAAAAGAAGTACTCCGTTAACATTGACTTTAGTGACTTGCCTATTGCAATCACATCTGTAAGGTCTTCATATTAATGAAATCCAACTGATTGCATATTTGGAAGATGCAACTGTAAATTGTTGGCTGATGGATATATTTCATTTAGGAGGAATCTGTATATTCTCCTTGTAGCTTCTGGAGAAGATACCCATCTTGCAGCTTGGAATTTTTTTTTCATCAATTTAATTTTCCCCATCATGACATATACTACTGAAAGCAACTAGATCATGCCCTTTATAGATATATTTATACAAATATTTCACTGCTTTAATTATAGAGTATATTTCAACATTCATGTGACAATTAAATTTTGCCAATAGATATGGGTTATATCGTATAACCCATCGATTATCTAACATTTTCTTTCGAATTTTACTTTCACCCCTATGTCACGTCGTCTATAAATGGGATATGAATTCTTACCTTGGTCATATAGTTTGAAAATTCACGAGGATAATGATTTTTGCAACGACTTTTTTTTATCATACAAGCATTCATCGGATTTAATTCCCCACAAGGACTATGCATCATGTGTTTGAACACTAATTTATAAAGATGAGGATTTTTTCTTTGTCTGAAATTTCAGTACTGATATACCTGTCATAGGCATCTAGAATTGTGATCTTATAATTTGATTCTAATAAAATAAAAAAAATGAGCATGAGGGAGACCTCTTTTTTGAAATTCGATGACATGAACGTCGGCAGCAACTCGGCCAAATATATATTTTTTAAATAACTCATGCTTTAGCTCTTGTAATTTGACTCTAAAAACCCTTGTAATTAGGTTTGGCCTAGTTTGAGCCTTTTGTCCAAGACTTAATTCTCTCTTCATCTCTAGCCATGCAGGATTGCAAGTCATAGTGAGAAAAATGTTAGGCTTACCAAAACATTGAACTAAAGTCATTGTATCAAGGTAATACTGATGTGCTCTTTATGTTGTTCTAATTAAGTTTTAACCTATTGCAAGCGCACAATGAAAATTGTAATGCTAGTATAGGATCGTTCCCACGAGGAAGTGATTTATCTTTGTATTTCTATTTTCTGAAAACTTATATTTATCTTTAAGGTTCTAAAGTACTTGAGAAATATGAATGAAAGAATTTTTTTTTTAAACTAAAGTGCAGAAAATAAATCGTAATCTTCAAACTTCTGGATCCTGGTCGTCAATCAGTCTCCTTCGGTTCTTAGATATTTATGAAATTAAAATACTGTTACACCATATATCAAGTCTCCTAGCATTGATCGTCAATTAAAACTAGAATCCTATCAATACAGATTTAATCTAATCAACAATCTCCTAAAACTTGAGCGTCAATCAAATTCTAAAAAATTGAAGATAAAAAAGTAAAACCGTTATACTAATCTGCAAATCTCAACCTGAGTCGCCAATTCAAATCAAAACTTGGAGACGTTTACAAAGCAGTAGATTACAATAAAATAAATCTAAACTAGAAAATAAAGTTAAAATATATCTTTCACCCCTCAGTCGCAGGCGTCAATTGCTTATGAGAAACTATGGATATCTAACACTAATCTTTCAGCTCTTAATTCCAATCGTCAATTATGATCGAGGAACCTTGGATATTTAAATTACTCTAAACTATTTTTTATCGGAAGAAAACTCAACCTCAGTTGTCAATTGATTTTGAGAATTCCTTCGATGAAATTATTTCTATGTCGAGCTCTCTTATTTATAAATTATAAGGAGTCTATTTACAATGTTCTAATCTTAGTAAAAGAAATTATTAAAAACAAAATATTCCTAATATAACTCTAATTTCTAATTTTATCTTTCTTGCTTTCAGTGGTTGATGCGCTCAGGACTTTCTCCTTAATTTCAGTAACCGAGATCTTTAGGAGTCTTTCTTTATCAATCTTCTCAGATTCGTGATTTGCCAAACTTTTAATTCAAAAGATCTTCTAAATTGGTGCATGGCGGTGTAGATTTTCACTTGATCAGCAACAATGAGAAGCTTCTATTTGTAAAATTATAAATCACGATTTCTCTCTTCCGTTACAGCTTTCTTTCTGGATGATTCTGTATTACGATCGATCGCTTTCTTTTGTATCGCATTTTGCTTTGAATGTCTTCTGAAGAATCGTAAATTATAATTTCTCATTTCTTTCTTTAGCTCCATTCAATCGTAAAGTACGCTTTCTTAGCTTTCAGCAGCGTCGAATTGTCTTTTACGTTTAATCATTTTTCTTATTACTTTATGAGTTTATTTTAACGAAGATTAATACTTTGGCTCTCTTTTACTGATTTTCTTTAATATCTGCACACCATTAGCTTGTTAGTAGCAAATTGGGATATAGCACAAGGATTAAAATTTCGGCCGCAATGACCGAAATTTCGATCATATTTTGTATGGGATTGAAATTATCAGCCGAAATTTTGGCCAAATTATCGGTTTTCGGCCAAAATTTCGGTCCCAAATTTTGGCCGATATTTTGATCCTTGATCTAACATCACTAAGTTAAGGGTGATAAAATGGTATATTCTGTGACCGATCAAACACCAACACATATCTCTTGGCCCTCCTATGAATGATGCGTGCAAAATAATTCTTTTACCAACTTTAGAAGCTCGAGTTTCTCCTGCTGCAACAGTACTATCTTCTAGTCCTTGATACAAATCAACACAAATATCAGTCTGTCCCTTTTTAATAAAGTTCAACCTAGTGTTTTCAAGTTTTATATGCATATCTACGACATATTGTTGTAGTAAACGGCCAACATATAACAAAATTGATTTTTCTTGGCCTCTAATTTGTAATTTATAGGAGTAATATTGTAACATCCCGAAAAATTATCGTTTGACTTTGACCTCAGGATCCGTGCCCGACTGGTCATAAGTTTGACCAAGAAGGAGTTCACTATTTGACTTAAGAAGTGATGAACGGATATGATGTGAATATGAGGTATGTAGGTGGAGTGTAGTGTAAATCTGGAGTCACATACACCTATTTAAGTGTATGTGCTCAATACAAGGAGAGTAAGGATATAAGGGTTAAAGAACCCTAAAGTCATTTATTAGATTATTAAAGAGAGTAAAGAAGAGAGAGAGAGAGAGAGAGAGAGAGAGGGAGAAGCTAGTTAATGCAAGAGAGCTATTGTGGCTTGTTGGAAGGGAGAATGGACAACAAAAGCCGGATTCGACGAGAGAAATGGATCCATTATAGCCAAAGCTGGAACCCTAGCCATTCCAACCTTCAGATTCAATCAATTTGAGATTGATTGGAGGTAAAAAAAATTAGCATTAAATGCATAGATTTATGATGATTAAATTCAATCAAAAATGCTTAGAAGGGTAGATTAAGGGCATAGAAAAAGAAAGGAGAAAGATTTGGAAGAACTGTCCGAAAGGGGGCTGAATCTGGCCAAATCAATTAATCGAAATAGGAGTTCGATTAATCGATTTCGGCCCAGAAGTTCAAAAGTCATGAAAGCCCGATTTCGATTAATCGATTTGGATTTCGATTAGTCGATTTGAAAATCGACTAATCGACTGAGCATCTCCAGTGGCTGGAGAAATGAAACCTGGGAAAATCGACTAATCGAGTTGGGAAATCGATTAATCGATTTTGGATTTCGATTAATCGATTTGGGATCGACTAATTGATTTTAGAATTTCGATCACTCGATTTGAGAATCGACTTTATTATATTAGAGACCTCGATTAATCGATTTGAGATCGATTAATCGAATTTGAATCTTGATTAATCGATTTTGAGAATCGATTAATCAATTTGGGTTTCGATTAATCGATTTTGGGAATCGATTAATCGACTTTGACAGTTTTGCTTAATTTTATAATTTTTCTTTGAGATTCATGGAGGGTCCAGGACCTTCTTCATTACATATTTAGTGATGTATTGCATGTGTTATGATGTACCATAGGTGGTACGTGTGAAAGCGAGCACAAGGAGCCGCGTGGGACCTTGATGCTTGGACCATCAGAGACTTAAGGTGGGGAACACCTTGAACATGCACTTTAATTTCAAGAGCATGTATGTAGTAATAAAATTATCAAATGTGAAGTTGTTTTAACTGTGAAAAGTTTTAGGAAAATGGGTGCGTGTGTGATACCAAGAATATGATAAAGGCATCTGTGTGATGCAAGTAACTAAGAACCAGTAATCTAATGAGATTGAGACATCCCCAGGGAATGAGAAAATAATAAAGGCATTAGGTGTGATGCGGGTATGTATACATCCCAGGGATGTATACATAGGATTGAATAATTACTGTTGATGCCTAATTGATATAAGATAGCACACTTACACGGTGAACAATTATATGTAAAGCACATGCTATTTTTATTATTTGAGGTTTAGAGGATACCTCACCGGCGTGGCGGGATACCCACGACTAATGCGGCAGGATATCCGTGACCGGTACGGCGGCGAATCTGTACACCAGTACGAAAGTTTATCCATAACCGTAAGTACATCTCAGGGATGTTATGTGATATTTAACCCCGCCGCCTAGTGAGAAAGGGGCTTGGGTCGTATTCCCAGGGAATATATTTTTACAACTGTCTAATTAGATGACGATGAAGGATATCTCATCGGGGCTCGATGCTATATTGCTAGGGGATTACTTAAGTTGAAGATTTAAGTTTTGCTTTAGGCTTGTTCAGTGTCATTCATGATAAATCAATAAGTAAAGTAAGACATGCTAACTACCAGTAAACTTGAATGCAATTCATCAGATTTAAACTGTTTTCTAGCAAAAACATAGACACATCATGCTTAGAGTATCATAGAATATATGTGAGTTTTAACTTATATGTTCATTGTATTTATTCCCTATTGAGCTAGGATGTAGCTCACCCTTTAGATTATACGTCGCAGGTCCATTGATAGCAGTTGTAGAGGCTTCGGGAGACGTGGATCCGAGTGATTCGGATTACGTGCCTAGAGACTAGTTGGAGCCTCCACCCGAGGACTTCTTCTAGGAGACTCTGCTGTGTACTTTGATAAAGAGTCAGTTTTGAGAGCATATTTGTACGGCTTGGTATGTCAAGCCCTTATTTTTATAACATGTAATTAAACTAAATCATTCTTTTGGCGAACCGTCTGGGGTGATCCATTTATCACCGATGGTTCGGGTCGGTTCTCTATTCATACAGTGGCATAAAAGTAGAACTGTCTTTTGCGTATGCCAGTTTGGCATATTAACTGTTTTCCGCTTTATGAGATTAATTGCGTTATTTATTTAATTGTGCTTGTTATACCAATGTTCCGTGCATAGTTTTGGGGCATGGTCTGGAGGATCGTGCTGATGGCACGGGTTTCGGGGTGCCGAAATCTGGGTTGTCACAAATATCCACAACACGAAACGCTTCCTTTGCTAGATTCCTGATAATCTATAAAAAAAAATAAAAAAATTGAATATTATTTTATATTCTTTTAAGAAATTTTGATTTACCAGTAAAAATATAATATATATTAAAAGTAAAATAAAAATTATTTTACCTTGTGTTTCACGTTATATTATATCTTGTACTGTTCTAAATTCGATTTGATGATCAATATATTTTACCTGGTAGCATCAAGACTCTGATCTGCTCTGCAATTGATTTTGCTTTCTCCTTTGGTATGCTTGAAGAATGTCCTACTGATTCACAATGCTTCGCAGTTGATTTTCTCATCTCCTTTGTTGCATTAGAAGACTCTTTTCTCATTGGAAGGTTTGTTTTTTAATTTTTAATTCATTAAAAAAAAAAAACGACATACTCACGTTTTTAATAGATAAAGAAAAAAGTTAATAAAATTAAGAAATAATAATCTTGATGCTAAATAAACAAAGATCAAATTAGAAGTTGCAATAATCTTATATATTTTATTAAATATATGAAGATCTTCCAAGTTATAAGAATAAGCTCATTTTATATCATCGAATAATCCTCTAAATAAGAGATGATATATGAAAAATATATATATATACATGAACTAAGGTCACTTCAAATCACCCAACAACCCCAAACGCAAACACTCCAAACCTACAAATTCTAGAGGAGCTTATTTAAAAACTCCATATAGGCAAATGCTAAAATAATAATTACTATAGATTGCCCTAATAATCCACAGTAGACGGATTTATTAATTATATTTATTAGGTCGAAGTCCACTTGTAAATTAACAATAAAGTCCATTCACACCGCCTAATAATCTTTTAAATAGGAGATTGTATATTAAGAACAAAATATATAAATAAATAGGAAATAAAGTCACTTCGTACCATCCAATAATCTTAAACGCAAGCTCTCCAAACCTACAAATTGTAGATGAATTTATTTAAAAAATTCTAATCAAACAAATACTACTAAAATGGCGATTATAATAGGTAGACATAGTAATCCTTAATAGACAGATTTATTAATATTATTTATTAGGTCTAAGTTGAACGCCACCCATTTATGAATGAATGTTTGCATCCAATTTGTCAACATCCTTGCTCAACTATCCAATCCGACGTCTCCCCTATTTCTTCAAATATATAACAAAAAATTATAATATTTCCTGATTTCTCTCATAAAAGATAAAAATTGAACAGGGTTTACAAAAAGCACACATCCGAAGGGGAATAAGAGGATGTTTTGAGTAAGATAGACCAACAAGTAGCTCCCGAATGCAAACATTATTTTTTAAATGTCCAATAGGACAATTCAAGAGTTTATATTTAGAGCAAAATAATGGATACTTGATTTGAATAGATCATTATTCTATGGTCTAAATCATGTTCCCCGCATATAAATTTTTGGATGGGCATATAATTGTGCAGCCTAAATTTTATTTATTTAGAGAATTTCATATCATTATATCAAAAGGCGTTGATATAATGACGTATGAAATAATTTTATAAAAGAATAAAAAATAATAGTTTAGTGAGAATCATGTTGAATTAAGGAGGTTAAAAGATAGTTTATTGGACTTGGATTCACATTTTTAAGTGGAGCCGTTTATCTATAACCAATTTGACATTGAGATGCAAATGCAACTCGTAATATAAAATTTTAAAAATATTAATTTAAAAAATAGAGAAAATTAACGGGGAAAATAACAATGAACTTACTATCAACGAACTTTTTGAACAGAGAATACCTCAAAACTATTAAAATGACGCCTTTGAGAAATGACTCCCCTATTTCTTCGAATATATATAATTTTTGTGATTTTTATCTCCTCGTCAAAGATAAAAATTTAACACGATTCACAAAAAAGTACACATTCGAAGAAAAATAAGAGGATGCTTTCGACATGATAGACCAACAAGAACATTATCACTACAAAAATAAGGTGTATTAGTGGCACTTATTTTTAAGTCAATTTTTTGTAGCAACAATACTTATAGCGGCAGTTTTTCGTAGCGACAAGACTAATAGCGGCAGTTTTTTTAATAAAAAACTGCCACTAATAGTCTTATTTTTTGTAGTGTGTACAAAAGGCCCCATGATGCCAACATTATTCTTAAATTGTCTATAGGACAATCCAAAAATTTATATTTAGAGCAAAATAATGCATACATGATTTCAATGGAACGTTGTTACAATATTGTCTAAACCATATCTGACATATATAAATTTTTGGATGGGCATTAACTGTGAAACCAAAATTTTATTTGTTTTAAATCATATAAATATCAAAGACCATTGATATAATATTGTATGAGATAATTTTTTTAAAAATAAAATAATGAAAATCGGACAATTCATGGCATTGTCATTCAAGATAGTGATGCAACATTTTCTGCAGTCAAAATAGAAATATACGTACCAAATATCACATTTTATTCAACTAATTAATATGAAAACAAATATAACAATCATTATTACAACCAACCTTTTATCTTGATAAAAATTACATAAATAATGACATTATTTAGTAGCAACCTATCAGTAAGTTATGTTATAGCATAAATAATGACATTATTTTGAAACCATGGTTGGTTATTGTTACCTCCTAACTCTATGAAAACCCAAAAGACTAACACACTTTCTAGGCAATTTGATATGAAAATAAACGGTATATATATACCAGGTTCGGAATCAGATGGCTAAGAGTAGATGGATCTCCTCCTCCGTACACTACCTCTATTCAGTGTGACGGGCTATGCATCCACGTCAGCCCCAGAATGATGAAAATTTTGAACCTGAAAACATATTAAAAAATCATAAATACTAAGAAATCCTGAAATCTAAAAGAACTATACACCCATTAAATACTTCATAAGTTCTCCCATCTTACGAAACCTAAGATTAGTATACACTCATTAAAGATGAAACAGATGCAAAATTTTAGAAAGGAGGAAATATAGGAGAACAAGGAAGGAACTGATAAATATTAAGAGGGGTATCTTTATTTTGAAAACCTAAGATTATTTGCTCTGAACTCAAATTTTACGTGCTTAAACCATTGTCTGCTTTAAATCGGACGATGGAGATCAATTTTGCCTCAATCATTCACACAATTCATATTGAGATTTACCATCAGACAGTTAAAATTTAAGTGCACATGGCACACATCAACAAAAGTGATTGAAGAAGCAGGTTTGGTTTATACCTCAGATCAAGCTCATTTTTTCAACATGTGTCATGGAGAATCAAATCCTACCGTCTGATAATTAAATATAAAGAAAAAAAAATGAAGAAAACAATAACCTTTCTGAATAATAATATTTACAAAGCGAAGATGGAGAGGGCGAAGGGTGAAGTTACTTACGATTTGTCCGATTTTTTCCATCAGATTGTATACAAAAGTCTCGAGCAATCAATTGTTCCCTAAACCCAAAACCATCAATCAAATGGCTAAAAGAGAAAAAAAACCCTAAATCATAAGCAAACAGTAATCTTTGATGAATTTCAGCCTCTTTTTTAAAAATGACTGAAAATATTTAGAAGATGAGCATGGAGAGGAAGAAGTTACCTAAGTTTTGTCCACTTTTTCCAGCAGATAGTATACAAAATCTTCGATGAATCAATCATTCTGTAAACCCAAAACCATCGATCAGATGACTAAAATCGAAAAAAAACTAAACAAACAAACAATAAATGATGTTCCCTAAAGCCTAAACCATCCATTTACTTTTCATCTTCCCCTTCACGTCCAGACTTGCTGTGATGTTGAGATCTCGAAATGGGAGGCTTCATGATCTGAAGAGACTTACTTGAGAGAAGATGAAGGACCTGTGAGGAACTGAGTATTGAAGTTCAGAGCTTGCAATGTTGTCCCTTTCCAAATCTGAACATGAGTTTATTTTCTTGAGCTGAAGTGAGGGGATGTAACATGAGAGAGCACATTCTACCCCAAGGATCAAAATTCGGCCAAAATTTCAGTTTCGGGCATGACCGAAACCGAAATCAAAATCTGATAATTTAGCTGAAATTTTGACCCCCATACAAAAGTAACTGAAATTTCGATCTAAAATTCGTTTCGGTGGGGACCGAAACCGATAATTTGGACCGAAATTTTCGTCATTTAGGCCGAAATTTTGATCCTTGTTCTACCCTCCGATTTTAATAATATTTAAAGGATGAACGGTCATCATGAAGGGGCATTTTAGGAAGAAAAATCGGACCAAGAATCAAGGATCAAAATTTCGGGTCGGATTTCGGTTTTGGGCACGACCGAAACCAAAATTCAAAATTTTGGTCTAGATTTTCCCCCTATACATTAATTACCGATAATTTGGATTTCGGCTTTGATTTTGGGCAAAATTTCGGCCTAAATTTTGATCCATTCCAAGAATTGTGTAACAAATAAAAAAAAGGTTAGAAACATATTTTCTTATATAAAGGGTGTAGAAATGCCTTTCAAAGTTTTTTTGCTAATTTTCAAAGAAATGAAATTTCTTGTGAATATTATTAGACAGAAAGGTTAAATCCAATCAAAACGATGACCACGTGCTGCATACCATGTGAGCCTCCCATGTGGCAGAACTATGACCCGTTCACTACATGAAACGTGATATGTGTCCTCAAACTTTGAACTTGTCCAATTTTCTCTGATTTTTCTCTAAATATTTCTTCAAACTTGCCCAATTTTGCCAAATTTTTCATAAAATTTAACTTGCCAAATTATTACGGAACACCCACTTTGGTAATTATAGCTAAGAGGCCCGAGCACCGAAAGATGATATATGTTGCCTTACTTGAAGACTGTGATCTATAGATTTATAGTGTTCAAGATTGATACAAAAAAATAAATAAATAGAAAAGATCTCTATCATGTGACTTAAAGAAGTTAATGCAATTATTAGTGATTGATATTTTTTAATCTCAATCTTTTGCATATGAATCTTGAGATTATGTTTTCGAAATCAGAGCACACATCATATTTCCAAATTCCACACTCACCTCTTTTCAGCCAGTAAAACTAAATAAAACTAAGAACAACAATAAGCATCAAACTGCATAGATTGGATGGTTCAAATCTCTCAAAAAAAATATTATGTTAATTAAATCCACTACCCATTTATGATCTATTACTTTGACAGTATAGATTACTGACATCTTAAATCATTAGTGTGTAAGATCATTTAAATATTATGACAATCAGGAAAGTATCCTTGGGAATTTTATTAGCAACAGTGAAAAATAATTTATTTAGGATTGAGAAAGGTTAGTGCTAATAGAAATGGTGTGGAGGAAGAAAAAAGTGGCATCCACGTAGCAACCGTCTAGCATAGAAGTTTATGGGCGACTGAAATGATCAAAGTTATAATATTGGACTCTTTACTTAAGCACCTCAAAATGGTGTACTATTTCTTTTTTTAAGTGGTAAAGCTGGAATTGGTCCTGTGACCTAAGCTCAAAATGGCATACTTGGTCGTCATCCATTAGCAAACACCCTTAGAATGGGTCCCGACCCAAAACTAGGGCCGCGCAGAAAAATCGACCGAACTGACCCAACCGACCAAAATTTGGGTTCAGTTTTGGTTTTAGGGCATATAGGTTTGGTTTCAGTTTTAGAAAAGTGACTTATCGGGTTATCGGTTCAGTTTCGATTTTGACGTAAAAAACTCGAAATCAAACCGATAATTTGGTATTACTTAGATGCATACAAAAATAGAATTTTTTATTTTTTTTTTTAGAGAGTTTACCTAAGTAATAGGTATTATTTTTCTTTTTTTACAAATAATAGGTATTATTTGTAAAAATGAAATTTTATGAAGGGTTTACCTTTTTTAACAAATAATAGTAGGGCTCTCAATTGGCCGGATTAGCGCCGGACTATGGTTCAACCTGGCCCTAACCTACCCGGGCCGGGTTCCCAAATTTTTTAGCCTGGCCCTATCCCAGGATGCGATGTACTCAGCTCAAGCCCAGCCCCTGGCCGGGCATGGGGGTTTTTCATTATTTTTTTTGCCTTTTTTTCTAATAAAATTTGATTCGGCTGTTTTTTTGGACTATTTTTTCTAATAAAATTTGGTTTTGGGATTTTTTTTTCTAATAAAAGTTTGAAGAAGATTAAAATTTTAATTAAATAATTATATTAACATTATAAACGCTCAGGTACATGTTTTTCTTCAATTATTTCATTTTAGTTTGTTGCACAATGGTTGTGATTGACAACGGTTGCACAATAGTTTTAACGGATAACGGTTAATCTTAAGGCATCTAAGTAATTTATATTTAATTAAAAGAAATTTTTTATATATCCGGGACGGGTGCGGGCCGGGTGTTGCAACACTCAACCCAAGCTCGGCCCGGATTTATCCGGGTTGCAAGATGTTTAGCCCGATCTGGATACCAGGCCAAGTTTGCTTGCTAGAAAGTATCACTTTTTCCGGGCCGGGTGCGGGCAAAAATTCGGGCTTGCCCGAGCCATTGAGAGCCCTAAATAATAGGAATTATTTGTAAAAAGGAAATCACAAAAATAAGTATTATTTACAAAAATAATAATAATAATTTTTACAAATAAAAAAATTGAGGTTTAGAAACCGAAAACCGACCAAACCGATAAAGTATCGGCTTGAGAAACTAGAAATCGATAGTTTTCGGTTCGGTTTCGGTTTAGCATAAAAACGGACCGGATAACACCCCTACCCAAAACAAGTACCTAATTTGACTCTAAGGGTCCATTGCAAAAGTCCATTGATCTGACTTTTAAGATCGTTTGATCAATCATATTTTTGGACGCCACTTTTCACTACTTCTAAGATCTTCTGCTTTGTGCTTGTACGATAATCCATATAGGTTTTGCAGGCAATAAGATTTTTTTAGTAAGAGTCCTCCATCAAACAAATTAGTGGAGTGTTGTCCTAAAATAATTAGTGACTGAGAGTTTTTTCTATCCGAAAGATCAAATTACCCTTATAAAATGGACAAACGTATATTGGACGCCAGACAACGTTATATAGAGGACAAATTTTATGCAGACAAAGTGCAGGCGGCTTATGTGGAGCGACTCAATTGATTGTAAGTGCGGTGGGGCTCAATTAATATAGGTCAGTGCAATCAGTCACGTTGTGCCACATCAACCTCCTGCACTTTGTCCTCAACAAATTTGTCCTCCGTTTATAATTTTCCATTGGCCAAACGGCTGTTTGATATATTGGGTGACAGTCAAATTCTGTCGTCTTGTATACTTGAGAGAGAGAACCCTAAACCCGTCTGATACATCTTAAGGGTATTTTTGTCATTTAGTGCGTTTAGGAGAAAAAGATAACTCTCCATCGCTAATTATTTTCAGGAGAGCCCTCCATCACTAATTAGTTTGATGGAGGACTCTTACTCACTAAAAAATCCCAAGCAATATTTTCCTTTTTTATTGGGGCTGCCCCAAAACATGGCCTTTTGTTCCTGTTCTTAATTTTATATTTTTTTCTTTAAAAAAATATATATATATATTCCTTCCAGTGGACTTAAGGTTGCTATATTGTCACCCTTTCATTGTGCGACAGCCAAACCATCAATTTTATAATTATATAAAATATATAATTTTAGATTCCATTGATACTGTAGTCATATAGGCTGTGTTTGGGTTAGCTCTTATAATAGTAGAAGCAGCACTCTCTCTCCTCTGCTTTCTGTCAGAGCAGATAAAATCTTGCTCTGGCATAGAGCAGACAAATAGCAGTTTTATCACTTAAAATAACTCCCCATCAGAGCAAATGGGGCGAAGAGATGTGTTATCAAATATGAAAGCAATTCTCTCTAGGAGGCAAAGAGCGAAAGAGTTGCTCTTTGCCCTGAAAAAGCAAACCCAAGCGCAGCCATATTTTATGTACTCTTCTTCTTCTGACTTCTCCCAATCCTCATTGTGGTTTTAAATATCGGTCGTACCAGATATCTAATGTATTTTGATGGAATTACCTCTCTATTCCATATATAGGGGTATATATATTGGATCAAACATGTCAAATATTGGGTCGTATAAAATATTTTGGGGTGTATTTTTTATTTTTTATTTTTTAAAATATTGGCCATATTAGATATCTAATGTATTTTTTATTTTTTTTAAATGATTTTTATTCTTAAAAAAATTGCATATCGGTTTTAAACCTTGAACCTCGTACCCTACTCTACACAGGAATACAGGTCTTATTATCACTTTATAAAAGTGTCCTTAATAAAACAAATTATATAACTGAAATTCAGGCCGAAACCCAACCCACTTGTTCGAGGAGACTAATACTGACAAGGCCCATTTATGTGGTTCTCATTAAATTTATAAAAAAAAAAAAAAAAAGGCCCATTTAGCGAGTCCATTATATAAGTATCGCCCTGATCAGGAGCATCAGACTATATTGACAGCTGGACATAGAAATTGTAGGATTTGAGTTGGTGACGGCATGACGCCCTAGCTCCACCAATAGCGGTACTGAGGGACCGGAAAGGCAGCCCAAACCTACCCTCACGGGGTTTAAGCCCTAGCTCAGATGTGGCATGACCCATAAATATGGAGAACCTCAAGCTAGAATAATCATGTTTTTCTAGGCCCAAAATTGGGCCATAGCTGACCCATTTAATATATCGGACTAGAAAGTGGGTCATAGCCTGGCTTCCAGCTCCTGGCCCAGCGACCCATTCATTTATCAGTTCTTGTTTTTTTATATGATTGTGAATATATTTACAAGCATAGTGACCAAGTCTAGGTTGGGAATAAATCGGCTTGAAAAAAATCCGGCAAAATTTGTCAAAATTCATAAAAATAAAAAAGATAAATTATAGAAATATATTCATTAAAAATTTATAAAAAAAAAATGTAAAAATTAGAGAAATTTATGAATAATTCTTGAAATTCACACTTTTTTGAAAAAGTAAGCAAAAAAATTATAATTTTATTCATTTTTCAAAAAATCGCAAATTATTCGTGACTTCTTTAAAGAAGTCGGAGAAGTTGGTCACTATGTTTACAAGAAATTAAACTATTACGACCCAGAATCCTTACCCGATCTCGAGGGCTTAGAATTCCGAGTTATGACACCACACGCTTGTTAAGGCAATAAGCGGACATACACATAATTCTTAATTTAATTCAGCATATGGATCGAGGCATTTAAGATAACATTTAAAGATAAACAACTCATAAATTAACAGCAGAAATCTTAGATGACATTAATAAAAGTGACTAATTCTAACCATGCATCTAGGATAGAAAACTAAACTGAGGTTTTACGTAAGATAAAACGGTCTCAAACGTAAACCCATAAGAGGTACCGATAAATAAAAGTAACTAATAACAAAACTATCCTGAAAGCGATAAAAATTAGAACTAAAGAATCTCTCAATGCTCAAAGTAGTTTGTCGAATCTACTCTCTCGTCCAGGTCGTAACCGACGCCCTCATCCTCATAAGCAGCATCAGGTACAATAGCATCCACATCTTCAGTGATGGAATAGTCAGTGCTCTCACCTGCAACTATTAGTTTTGAGAGGGAGGTGAGTTTACTCAGTCATGTAAACTCAACGGGTTACACAATCAATCCACCACAACATATTTAGGTAATCGTGTGTGTAATCGCTTGAGTAGCAATGATTTATGAACATAAAATCTAGCAACTAAAAATGACTATAATAATATCTAAAATCTCATATATATCATAATGAAGCTGAAAGACATAGCATAAAATGAGATGAATATGATGCACCAATTTTTAATGTCTTTTTGTATCTATCCTGTCGACTTATTCTACGTGGCATATCTTAAAACTTAACATAAGTCCATATGCCTATACAACGTACTTTGCTTCTTACTTAATTTACATATATGACATGTTCCAGGGCCGCTGCTCGAACCTATCATGCGAGATCCACGTGTAGATAACTGTCTAACCTCCATATCATAACGTATACTACCATCCAGCTCGATGAGGTTGTATGCATTTAAATCAGTGTCCCCTTACGTTCGGGACACTGTCGTATCGTATTGTCTTTAAGACCTATTTTAGCTGCAGACGTTAGATCTTGCGGTGACACGCAAGACATGACACGTGTAGAAACTTAATTCGTATTTTACTGGCCTTCACAGCGTACTTTATATGTATTCATATTTTATCTTATCTTATCTTACATAGCATTCATTATTATTCACTTATAACTTAATTTAGTGTGAGTCACGATGCGATAAGATTCACAAAATCATGCTTTTCGAGGGACGAGTTCCATAGTAATCTGAATGTACTTCGTGTGACGGTTCATACTCCCATAGAGGTATTGCATCCGTACATGGATGCCTATATTTCAAGTTTCACGTGACCGTGAAGGGAACCCTACCATAACAAATGCTTAAAAGTCGTGTGACATAGCTTATTTCTTTTTAATCATGCGTATGCCTTATCGAGATTTTCTATGTGATGCATGCCATATAATGGAAGAACTTACCTAACTAATCGAAATTATATCATACACCGTACATATTTGTGAACATAATATAATAATTAAATCATAGAATGAACAAGTCTTTCCTACATCACTATGAGAAAATTCTGTGGGCCATTAGATTGCTTATAGAGCGATTAGGCCTGTTGTTCTTAAAGTTTTCTAAGATCTATATGGTCTTTGTATCGAGACTTTTTTCTAGTTTGACCCAAGAGTGGGTCAACATGGCAAGTTCAACAATCCCCTTAGTTGTGTAAGGGTTTGTTAGTAACCTCCCTCCATTGTGAGGGAGGAGGTCATAGGTTCGATACTCGTCCTTCACGCTGTTTCCCACCCTTGTCTTTACAAGGTGTGGGTTGGGTTCTGTTAGTTAACCCTCACCACTGTAGTTGGTGCTCCCTCACACTGCTCCCCAATATGTATCTGCTTGTTCCTCGGTTCTCGAGGCAAATCTTTCAAACTTTGCGGCCCTCAAAACACGTCCTCGAAATTTTCATGGCACTCTTCTGATCCATTAGATTATATTGTGTCATTATCGATATCGTTTTTAAAGTTGGTACTAAGGGCCAGTTGGGCCTTGGTTCTCAAAGGTTAAGGGTCAAAGGTAGCCCATGGCAATGTTTCATGTGACACACATGGCTGAAATAAAAAAATAAACTTCGAACCATCCATCATCTAATCTGAATCATTAGATGGTCAAACAATAAAATTTTACCTAAGGTTGAGTCTTTTGTCCTTGTCTTGATCTGACCTCTAGGACACTAGATCCTCTAGTCAACATTTTACAAGATCTAGGAGTAATGTGCACCCTTAGGGTACCTATTATGTAGCGGTCAGATTGAACGGACCTGAACCATCAGATACTTAAGAAGGACAATTTTGAGGTGTTAGGTCCTTAGGCCCAATTTATTTCAGCCTCTAAAGCCTCAGATCTAAGGGTCAATCTTTTCATGATCGAAGGTATCCAAATGACGTTTCAATTTTGTGATTTCTGTGTCGATTTCTTGAGTTCTGAATCGTTAGATGTCTCGAGAATATTAATTTGTGGAGAGGGTCCATCCCAACTCCATTTCTTGGGTTGGCTCACAAGGTCCAACTTGAATCTATTTTGTTTGAATCCAGTGGTGCTAAGGGATGGTTGCACCAAATTAACCTTATCAGGTAAGGTCTCCAATGCACCCAACTATAATGCTCGACACAGGCAAGCATTGCCGTCGTTTGGTTGGGCCGGCCCTCGGAATTCATTTTATCTCGGGTGGAGAAATCATATATATATATATATATATATATATATATATATATATATATATATATATATATATATATATATTCTTTTTATATTTAACCAAGCAGGGATCACTTGAGGGCTTCTCTCTAGCCACTCCTTAAATTTCTATGTGTTAGAGGTTGGGTCTTTGCTCTCTGCTCTCTGCTTTTTCTCTCTAAATTTCTCAATTAAAGTTTGGGCCTCCTTTTCTCTCTCTAAATTTTTTGTCAAAGGTTGGGCCTTTGAGGAGACGGTCTTTGCTTTCTCTCTCTACACACTCCTCTGTCTACAACCAATCTCTTTCTTTTCGTTGGCTATTACAAGGACGTGAAATGGGGAAGAAGAACATGTCACTATACATTTCTCTCTCTAGATTTTCAATTAGGTCATCTCTTTCTCACTCTCTAAATTTTCAAGGCATTTAACTGTAAAATTTTTTTGTTAGAATTCAAACACTGAGCAGCTTATCAAGCAAAAGACAAGCACACACAACAATTTATATATACTTATGTAAATATATTTATAAATCTTTACATGTATGCATATGTTTTTATATATATAAATGTTGTTGTTTTGCAGATGGACCAGTGGAGAGGAAGATGGTTGGAAGGTGGGAGGAAGAGACGACTAAGAGAGGTTGGGTCACTCTCAATTTCTCTCTCTAAACTTCTCTTAAAATTCCTACTCAAAATAAACCTGCTATTTGTTAGAAGGAAGAAGAAATTTTTTGAGACCGTTGTATCTCTCTTTTCTCTCTCTACCGCATCAGTTTCTCTCTCCCTCCTTTAATTTCTCTCACAAGTTTTCACTATTAACCCCAACGTCATATCTCTTCTCCTTGAATGGTAAAAGATAAAATAGAAACTGATATTTAGGGTCCTGCTTTGTAGGACCTGACCGAACCCCAATTAGCCGTTGGCCGATTAGAGACAAATTCTTACGCATGACGACCGTTTTATGTTTACTTGAAAAAGTCCGTTAATTGGAGAACCTGTTTTCCTCGTCCAATTTGTACTTATATCTTTTTGTGGGTACTGGTATTTGCAGCCAAACATTCAGCAGGGGCAATTAGGGTTTTCTATCATGAGAGCTATTGACCCTTGAATAAGACGATAGAGATAATTTTTTTCAAATTTTCAACATAATAGATCTTGAGATCATGGTCTACCTATCAGACTATTAGATGTTGATTCCATATAGCACACATCTTCAGGAGTGGTCGTGATCGTGGGGGTTCTTCAATCACTTTTAGGGATGTGTGCCACATGGAATCAATATCTGACTGTCTAATAACTGAGCTATTAACTGAGGATCGATTGTGTGGAAGATTGGGACAAAATTTGATCTCCATCATTTGACTCAATGCAGTCACCACTTCTTACTCAGGAAAACCTTAATTTCCCTTACCCAATGTTCGTCTGCAAATACAGGCACCCTTTTTGTATGCATGGGGTGAATGAAAATCCAACCTATCCCCCCATTTGAAAACTGACAGAAATAATCACAATATTTGACTCTTTACGTACATTAGAGTAGTTATAATGTGTTTCGACTGACCGTCAAGGTTGGTACTAACGTCAAGATCTTGTCCTAGATTTGATCAAATACAAAGGAGGGATTACTTGTATTTGTTGCAGTTTGGCTATTGCCACCATATCTACACGTAACTACATGTACCCTCTATGTTGTGCTACTTAGCCTGAGTATGATTCCTGCTACTGAGTAGAGGCATGCTAGAAACTCTTTGATTTAACTAGATATGGCACAACTGGAAACTAGCCGTTGCCAAGTCCATCCAATTTCTCTCGATATTTTACTTGTTACCCCTACTACAGATCTTCAAAATCTCGGATCCAATCTCACTTAATAAGGGTAATATTGTTTGCGCCTACAAAATTACAAAGGGCGCCTACACTGTAAACCCATTGAGTGAGATGAATTGGACCATGGGGGTCAATTTTCATCTCATCAATCTTGAAACTATGGGCATACTGTTAGACCGCCATTTTTTATTTTACGTGGCACAGATCCTCAAAAAGTGACTCAAATTCTGTAGAATGCATCACACTCAAATGTGATTTCATGATCACTTTTTGAGGTCTGTGCCACATGAAATACAAAATTGACGGTCTGATAGTACCCTCATAGTGTCAAGATCAATAGTGTGGAAGATTTGAATGAAAAATTATCTCCATTTTTTCGAATTATCGGGTTTATAAAGAGCTCCCCAAATAACAAACCCCTCATTTTCTTTTATAGATAATTTTACAAGCAGCTTATGTGTCAAGATGTCACTAACTACACTGGTTGAGGCCTACTATATTTGCAGCTAGTCACAAAATTGTCTATTAAAAATTAGTCACCATTTATAATTTCCCTAAAATATTAATCTTTTTTGAGAAGACCTAACATAATAATTAAAATAACAGGTCAAGTAATGTGAGATTGTGACCACCTTTATACATATTATAGCAAATATATCGTTTGATGTCCATCATTGGAACATTCGTGAGTGACATTTCAATACAAATTGGTGATCGGTGGTTACGTGATCTATCATCGTTAAAATATCACTTTTTATTTCACATCATTGAAATATAATTTATCATTGTGCCATGTGGCATGCATTCATGATCAATCTAAAATTTTCAAGTTGCAATCCATCGTTGAAGCATTTTCCAGTCAAAGGATCATGCTTATAAATGGATGCAAGCCATCTGATTGGTAAACTTTAATACTAGTAATCAAAATTAAAAACAATCGTTGATGTTAGAGTGCACAGATCAGATGGTTTAAATCTCCCAAATAGTGTGATTTTTGAACTTATGACCCTTCAATCGATGATATATCATTT
The DNA here is from genome assembly GCA_021018995.1 of Chloranthus sessilifolius. NCBI lineage: Eukaryota > Viridiplantae > Streptophyta > Magnoliopsida > Chloranthales > Chloranthaceae > Chloranthus > Chloranthus sessilifolius. The sequence goes on along the minus strand of CM037585.1, from coordinate 128,327,259 downwards.
TGAGTAGGGTTGTCAACAGGCCAAGCCTGATTTTTCACCTGGCCCGTTCTTTTAACATATTATTTGGCCTCGAGCCCTGCCCAATAGCTAATCGGGCAGAGCCAGGCTCAACCCGATTTTGAAATGTTGTAGTTCAAACCCGACCCGATTAGCTATCCCGGTCCGGCCAAGTTTCTAATATTTTTTTAGAGTTTTTTTTATATAAAGACCTCATTTTACCGGGCCGGGCCGGTCCTTACACTTTGCAACTTGAACTTGTTTCTTATCCAAGCTTAGCCGACCCGTTTATTAGATAACTAAAAATATTGGGCCTGAACTTGGCCCATCCAAGCCGAGCCTAGGCCCGGGCTGAAAACTGGCTTGTTGACGGCCCTAATTTTGAGGATATGTATTTCTAAGCATGGATCAAAATTTTGTCCGACACCGATACATATTGAATGATACGAATCGGTATTAGTGGTGAATGATACGATACATTGAATGTACAATATCGTTAATATATATGTACATAGCTGGACGATATATTGAATGTATCGTTCGGTACTGTCCGGTACCGATACATATCGTCCGATACATATCAGTTTTGCGGTCGGACGATACATATCGATTTTTTAACATTTTGATCCATATTTTTAAGATCATAAGCCAATAAATTATGTAAAATCCCTTAAGGACCATTTGGTGTTTAAATCACACTAAGGAGAGTAAATTGATCGGTATGAGATCAACACCCACATCTATTAAGGAGCACTATAACCTCTAATCAATCCAACCATAGACTCCCCCCGAGACACATCACACAGGACGCAGTCGTATAGGTTCCTTTCAAAAAAACAATAAAAAAATCGTACAGTTCAAAATGTAACGTCACCGCCGTATTTGAAGTTTGAACGATTATCAACAAAAACCAATAGCAAAACTCTGGAGACGGAAGAGCTCATTTGACTCTCTCTCTCTCTCTCTTTCTCTCTCTCTCTTTATAACCCTCGAAACCCTCTTCATCCGGCATTAACTACAACTAACAGAAAGAAAAAACAGAAAAACCGATATATCATGTCCTGTGCAGCCGTCTTATCGGGTTCCCCTGTCTATTCACCCGAAACGCTAACCCTAAAAAGCGAGGGTTCGCCGTCTCCGTCGTCTCCATTCAGACTCAGATTTCATAAACAGCAAATCAGTTGCAGTATTCGCAACAGAGATGAATCTTCTTCTTCTTCTCCAACGCTTCTGAAGAGGAAGAGACCTGCGAGGATCGATATCCCCCTTGCTCCGTTCCTTGCGTTGCCTGCATCGGACGGTCAGGATGAAGTGGAGGTGGACAGCGTCAGATTCTCTGTGTTTTGTAAGAGAGGGAGGAGGGAATCGATGGAAGATCGGCATAAGGCTGTTCTTGATCTTCAAGGAGATTCTAAGCAGGTATGATTTATCGTTCGTTCGATTTTAGGGTTTTTGTTTTCTATGTAATTTTTATTATTTTTTGGAGAATTTGATTTTATATCGGTAGATACGTAAGTTCTTATCGTGAATTTTTGTGAATTTTATTTCTTAGAATTAGATTAAGTTTGTTGGAATTCTGGGGAATTGGTGAGAAGGTGTTTAGAGATTATGAGAAAGAAATGACAATTAGTTAGATTTTGAATCCATTGCATTTGGAGGATTCTGACCATTCGATCAAATTTTAAATAATGAATTGGTAAATTGTACTTAGGCAACAGCCGTCATTGATTCTACGGTTAGAATCTTTAATTTGCATATTTTTGGGCTGATCTACGGTCGCAGAGCAACATGGATGTTGGCTCGGCCCATAGTAACCAAGTTTGGATTCGGCAAGCATTCGGTGGGGTGTCAGTTTGATTTAATTGGGATTTATTCGCCAAAGATTCAGGAAAAAGTCAAACACAAAATCAGGGAATATAAAAGCAATAATAAATTTAAAAAATATATATATATATATATATATATAAACCAAAGAGGCATTAGCCCAGTTGGTACCCTTCCTCCATTGTGAGGGAGGAGGTCGTGGGTTCGATACTCGTCCTCCACGTTGTTTCCGACTGTTCCTCAGTTCTCAAGGCTGTCTAGGCTGAATGGCCGTCTCCAAAAAAAAACATATTTAAACTTAAAAACGTTGTCTTCAAATAATAAAATAAATTTATTACATAACTCACATACATGAATAATATATAATCAATCAAGTGAGCATTCGGTAAAAAAATTTTGCACACCACCTATTCAGAGAACTTTTCTCAAATTTTGATTAATTCGGAGAGTTGTAAAAGAGGTTCGGCCAAATGCTAAAAGAGGTTCCCTCAATGTGCGGAATGTGATTGTTTTGGTTTGCAATGGCAGGCTTTTTTCGGCATTTTTGATGGGCATGGTGGTACACAAGCAGCCGAATTTGCTGCAAATAACATACATAAGAACATAATGAATGAAGTGATGAGTAGAGGAGAAGATGCAACCGAGGAGGCAGTTAGAAGCGGTTATCTGGTTACAGACTCGGACTTTTTGAAAGAGGGGGAAAAAGCTCGAGGCGGAACCTGCTGTGCAACTGCATTGATCAGGAATGGGGAACTCGTTGTCTCCAATGCTGGGGATTGTCGCGCTGTTTTGAACAGAGGAGGGATTGCAGAGGCCTTAACTTCTGATCACCGGCCTTCAAGGGAAGATGAACGAGAAAGAATTGAGAACCTTGTAAGTCCGCTTTTTTTGTGCTTCTTCCTTATGCCTTGGCTGTTCTGGGAATAGTACCATGTTTTCGCTTTGGAGGAATTACAGCACGGGGTGCCCCATCTCCAACTACAAATTAATGGGAGGTCACCTTAGGCCTAAGACAAAACCCTCACCATCCCACTTTTGGGCCCAGTGGTGCTAAGCATCATATATTAAGATGACCCAGCCAAAAAACATGCTCATTAGAGGGTTCAAACTATTCAGTCTGGGAAGTTTGATATTGACCGTTGGTATCTACGGTAGGCTTCATATTGAAGTGCTTAGATTCAATGGTTCTGATTCTCCAACGGGCATATTTTTTGGGCTGTGCTTGAAGGACAAAAAGTAAGAAGGTGAGGATTTTATCTTTGGCCTATGGTGAGGAGAGTCAAGCCCATAATTTTATTTCCCACCAACAGTACATCCGTTTGTTGTGGTTTTGAGGATATGACCTTACTCAGAGGGCTGCATTAATGAGCACTTATACTGATTCACACTGCTAATAAACGCTTGTATATTTCTTGGTTTTATATGTAGAGTTGTCACACTGCCAGCATTAATGAGCACGTATACTGTAGAGTTGTCACACTGCCAACATAAAATCCCTGCTAATAAACGCTTGTATATTTCTTGGTTTTATATGGTACATATGATTTGAGTAGCTCTAATGTAAATTCACAGTTTAGGGCTCTACTTGATTATTGGCTAGTTTTAAAATTCACGTTGCATATATATTTCTTGATTTTATGTAGTTTATTTGATCTGAGTGGCTCAAATGTAGACTACATGAATTTTTTGGTCTTATGTAGTTTATTTGATGCCAGTAGCTCATATATAGCTTTGCAGATTAGTGCTCTACTTAATTGCTAGGCTTTTTAATTCAATTAATCTGAGATTTACATGAGTGAGAAGTAGAGAACCCCAATTGACTCCAAACTTTGCTAAATATCAGCTTTACAATGACAAGGCTGTATGAGCCAATTACAGCAGGAAAGACTACTCTGTACTTTCATATGTTTTCTTGTTATTTTTAATCCGGTGTTCTTCTTCATGGGTTTCTGAATTTTCTTAGTATATGTTATCCCTGTCTTTTCGTTGTTGGAATATTAACATATTGTGGATTGAAATTGATAGAATTGATCTTTTTTCAGGGTGGATATGTGAATTCCTTCAATGGTGTGTGGAGACTACAAGGGTCCCTAGCTGTATCTAGAGGGATTGGAGATTTACATCTTAAACAATGGGTTACAGCCGAGCCAGAGACTAAAATCTTCAAAATTGAACCCGAATGCGAGTTCTTAATCCTAGCCTCAGACGGGCTTTGGGACAAGGTAATTTAATTTATTCCTTAATCATTCTCATATCTTTCTTTTTTCATGAAAATGATTTTTTTATTATTTTTGAATTGGTAAATTTAATGAGAGGTGTCTTTCTTTCAGGTGAGTAATCAAGAGGCGGTAGACATGGCTCGACCTCTGTGCATAGATGCTGCTGATAGAACATCAACACCACTATCTGCCTGTAAAAGGCTCGCCGAATTATCTGTAAAAAGAGGTTCCTCGGACGATATTAGTGTAATGATAGTTCAGTTGGGGCATTTTATCTGAAGAATAATAGTCACAGCAAACTTACATTCACTGACCTTGATGTTTTGAGTTGGTGATGGAAGCACTTGTAGAGAGGGAATCAATTTTGTCTCTAGTTTTTTTTTTTTTTTCCCCCGCGAAACGCGGCCATGGAGGGTCAAAGCAAATCTTATTCTACAGGTTGATCGATCCCCATTTTCTGATGTTTAATTGATGATGGTGGTAATTTTATTACTTGGCAATGCTTTGACTAATGACAACTTACGTTTATGTGGAAGATCCTTGTAGGTCAAGTGTACTCATGTTATATGAAAACCTGAAAACTCGGTCAGCTGGGTCGAGTCAACTTGAAAACTCGGATAAACTCAGACTCTGTAATGTAGTAAATATTGTTTAAAATATATATTTTATAAAAGTAAAAATTATATATTTTACAAGGAAAAAGAAGAAATATTTGTTGGTAAAATAGGTAGTTTAATAGTTTTTGAAAAGATAGTGTTTATAAAACCTAATCTATGAAATATAAGGATAGTTTGTGAAGCTTGGTTGCATCATCGTGGCAAAGCCTTAAGTCTCAACTTGACTCGGACACAACTCAAAATCCCTGGGAGTTGAGTAACTTTGTTGAGTTGCTCCATGACTCGCCGAGTTGTTAGAACTCCTGGTATTCACTATATCACCGATTAAGCTTTTACCAACACAAGTATAAACTAGGTGAGGGTTATTTTAAAAAATTAAGCTCAATGTCATTGATGCAAATATAAAGAGTGCAGAAGAGGAAAGAAACTACATGAGAACGAAACATTGCTTTAAGCTTTTCCCGCGAAAGCGCATAAAATTACTACCACAGGTTCTGCCCAGAAATTAGTGTTCTAAGGAAAGTCACTTTCTGAGTGGGTTATTTTTGAATTACTCATAAACTTATTTTTCTTAACATTTCTGATATTTTTTTTGTGTTCTACACTTTCTCACTGTGTTCTTTCACACTCTATAGCCGCACATATTTATGACCTTCATTAAAGCAGCTATATTAATAAGATGATCGTTAAAATTTATAGGCATTCAATCGACAATGTATTGACGACTTCTGTCAGGCAGATTATAAGAAAATCACTTCAAACGTGGGTTCTTTATGCAGCTGGTACTACGTTATGTGTATCTTTAAATCCACCCATCAAATCTTGGAGTTCACCCATGTTGAAACACATTGAGTTGGTAGAATCAGATGATCAAGTTCGTTTATCCTCCCAATCTCTCACACGATGGATCTTGAGATTATGGGTGTACCATTAGACGATCGGTTTTTTATTTCATGTGATACACACCCAAAAAAGTGACTTTGAAATCAATTTTGAGTGTGCACATGATGTTAATGTCATTTTTCTTAGATGTGTGCCATGAGAAATAAAACACTAATTGTCTGGTGGTAAGCCCATGATCTCAAGATCCATCGTGTGAAAGATTGGGAGGATAAATGAGCTTCATCATCTAATTCTACCAAGTTAATGTGTTTCAGCAGGGGTGAACTCAAAGATTTGGTGGTTGGATTTAAAGGTACTCTTGGGTGTAATTGATGGTACTACCCATTTGAATGGTGAGCATATATTTTCTTCTCCACAAATCCAGCGAACTTCTATTAACTTCAAAATTTTTATTAACTTCAAAATTTTTATATGGGAGCCACTCAATCTCATCAAAGTTTGACATTCACATAATTTGAGGAGCTTTCCAAAGATTTACTAAAAGAGCAGTTAAAAAGCTTCTTCAATCTTATGAAGCCGATCACTCCACTTATGATATCTCAGTGCTTATAACAGCCACTTTTCTACCACATAAAATGTCGACCATCTTTTCCATTGATAGGCGCCGAGAAGTTAACAACACTTTTTGTATGTGTTTCGCAAGTGATACTCACACTCTTCTCCTTTAATATTTAATGCACTCTAGGATTTCCTTTGGTTCCACAAGCTCAGTTTCTCAGCTTTTCTGAGCAATAATCTCGGAAAGCAATATGTCTCTTTCAATGGAAAAAGCTCAAAAAACATGCAACTCTATAAAAACTCTCGAACAGAAGGAAAGCTTAGAAAGTGCTCAGAAAACTTATTTTCTGCCGAAAATACTCAAGAAATGCCATTTTCCTGGATCTCGAACAAAGCCTTAGCAAGAGCAATTTAAAAAAGAGTATTTGCAACTGATGGTTCCACCAGTAAATCATTTGACAGACTTGAATTAGACGATGTATATGACAAATATATGATGGTTTCTGGTTTCATGGGTAATATATATAGGGAGCCTGTTAGGTCCTCCAATGGAGGACCGTGACTATCCTCCAACATCCATGTGGAGCTTGGGTGCTACGTGGAGCACAAGTGGACAGTTTAGATCAATATTAAAAAAATAAATTGAAAAATAAATTTTAAACCAATAAGTCAAAGTTTGACGATTTTCATTGGTCCACGTTTCACGATTCAAAATATACACGGTGGAGATGAGTTTTTAATTATTATTATTTTTTAAAATGATCTAAGCAATGCAGTGGAACTCCATGTGGAAGGTTGGAGGACGGTCACTGTCCTCCCTTGGAGGATGAAGGCCTTTTCCATATATATATATGAGTACCTTTATTTCTACCCACTAAGTCATTGAGTTCATGCACTTATGTGGGTGTACAACTTTAAAAAATCAAGTCTTTAAATTCACCCACTTATTGGGTTAAATATTTTGTAAAGGATTCACCAATGTGAATTCTCTCGACACACCCACATCTTCTTCCCCGCTCGACAATGGCGATGTCGGTGACAACGATGCTAGTGATGTCGATGCCTACATCGGCGATGCTGTGGAAGAAGACGCCTACAAAACCTTTTGACACTCTAAGAAGAATAATTTATGAACTTTTAGAACCCTATGAAGAATAAGCCATGAAACCCTTTTGAAACTAAGAAGAAAAAGCCATGAAACTATTTTAAAACCCCTTAGAAAAAAGAACAAAGAGAAGAAGAAGAGAAAGAAAACTCATGTACTCTTTAAAATTTTCTTAAAAGAATGAGAAATGTAAGAAGAAAAAGAAAAAAAAGGAAAAAAAATGTGTCTGTGTGTGTGACGGTGGGCACCCATTGTCAATGATTTAAAATTGACAATGGATACACACTACCAATTTTTTAAATCTGACAGTGGGTACCCACCGTCAATGGGTACCCATCATAGTTTAAAGCTGACGGTCATGGATCAAAATTTCGTCCGATAACGATACGTATCGGACAATACGTATCGGTGTCGGAGCTGAACGATACAGTACATTCAATGTACCGTATTGTTCAGTTGTATGGCAGATACCGAACGATACATTCAATGTATTGTTCGGTATCGGACGATACTGATACGTATCGTTTTGGAGCTCGGACGATACGTATCGGTAACCCGAGATTTCAACCCATGCTGATGGTGGGTACCCACTGTCAGAATTAAATAACTGACAGCGGGTACCCAACCGTCAGTTTTAAACAACTGATAGTGGGTACCCACCGTCACACACATAAACAAATATATTTTTTCTTCTTTCTTATGTCTCTCATTCTTTTCAGAGTTTTCAAGGGATTCTTGTAAGTTTAAAGAGGGAGGAGAAGATGAATAAGTGAGTTTCTTTTCTTTTAACAAGGATGTATGACTAGCCACAACGGAGGACTTGCCGGAATGAAAGGAGAAGAAGTGAGTTTCAAGAGGGTTTTATGGGAAATGAAAGGAGAAGAAGTGAGTTTCAAGGGATTATTGTTTGTTATATATATATATATATATATATGGAAAAAGCCTTTGTCCTCTATGGGAGGACGGTCACTGTCCTCCAACTTTTTACGTGGAGCTCCACGTGGCACTTTTTGGGTGCCACGTGGACCTTGGGTGCATTGCTTAGATCATTTTTGAAAAAAAAAAAATTAAAAACTCATCTCCACAGTGTATATTTTGAACCGTGAAATGTTGACCAATGAAAACTGTCAAACTTTGACTTGTGGGTTAAAAATTTTTTTATATAATGTTGATCTAAACTGTCCACCTGTGCTCCATGTGGCACCCAAAAAGTGTTTTGGGTGCCATGTGGAGCTCCACGTGGATCTTGGAGGACGGTCACCGTCCTCCATTGGAGGACCTAACCAGCTCCCTATATATATATATATATATATATATATATATATATATATATATATATATATATATTATTGTTTCAAAATTAAATTATAGTTATCATTATATATTGATAGTAATTCAATGACAAACTTGTAAATATTTTCTATTCAAAGTGTCTTTTTAAATTTTGATTTATATTTTTACCGTTAGTTGGAAAGACATAAGTGTCGCATCTCTTTACCATAAATCTGAAAAGAGACAAGTGAATCGATTTTATATCTTTACCGTTGTCTTTTTCACAAGTTTTGCATCTCTTCACTGTAATTATAAAAAGACACAAGTGAATCCATTTTTTCTTCATCTGAAAGACACAAATCTCTTCATGGTTATCTGAAAAGACAATCTTTCAAAATTTTCTCTATAAATAGAGATTAGTTCTGGGTTAAAAAGACACAATATAAATTATAATGACATCTATTTCTCCTCTTCTCTTGCGTTCTTATTTTTTTTAAGAATCTTTTTGTGTATCAGAAAATTTGTATGACAGGTTCTCTCTCTAGAAAAGAACATACGGTTCTTGGCAAGACCGGGCTCTGTTGTATCCTAAAGGCAGATTCGGTGGGAACCTTACTGCAACTTCTTTTATTCGACGGAGTGGGGGCGTCTATTGTCTTTAAGACAGCATAGTGAACTATATGCCTCAGAGCCATTATCAATATCATTTTTCATCAACAATTAAAGACAATAGATCGTTCTAATGGCTTAGAGCATAAAGTTCATGAATCAAGATCTCATCAAACTTGATCAATTTGGCGAGTTAAATTTTAAAAGATGGAAGCAAAAGAAATAACGAGAAGTACGACTAGTGGAGGATCGGATGTTCAACTCAAATGGCTGGAAGATGATCAAGATTGTCGAGACCACATCCTCAATGTATTACATGATAGATTATTCAACACATTCTGTAAGTGCATTATTACTAAAGATTTTTTATATTCATTAGTGAAGAAGTATCTAATTGAGGATACCAGTACAAAGGCTTTTTTAGTCTATAATATTTTGATTGCAAAATGATTGGAGTAATAAGTTTAAGAATTACAATTTATTGTCACTGAGATAAAAGTCTTATGTATTTAATAAAATGTAGTAGCTCTAATATAACATTTATTGTAGGGTATTGAGTAAACTAGCAACCCAGGGTTGGAACATTGAGAAACTATTCGTAAGGCATTAAGATACTTGAAAAGAACTATGCATTATAGTTTACAATATAGTGGTAAACTTGTACTCTTAGAGGGGTTTATTGATGCTACTTGAATTTTTGACTCTTCTGATTCAAAATCCACATGCGGATGTATTTTTTCTTTGGTAGGAGGAGCAATATCATAGGAGTTTAGAAAAAAATATATCTTTCTCATTCAAGTATAGAATTAGAGTATATAACATTATTTGCGGGAGCAAAAGAAGCGGAGTGACTTCGAAGCTTACAAAAATACTACCCAGAGATGCAATGTTTAAAACATTGAGAGGATGGGCCTAAGAGTGATATCTTTAAAGGCACAGTAGTTGAACCTCAACTTAGTAGAGTAGGAAATTTCAAATCCTAAGTTCGACGAGATAAGAAACTACTTTACAACCCTTGAAAGTGCACAAAGGTATGTTACCTATTAGTCTTCCCTATAGTGTTAAGTCTTGTGCATATCTCTTAAAATGTGAGAGAGTAAGTTAACTCTTAATGATTCTTTAGGTATTCATTTGTTGGGATAATAAAGTTGTTACAAGAGTATCCATAACAGATTCACCTATATGAGTATGGAAGTGAAGTCGCTTCAACAGAGATTCGGTTTTCTCTTTGAGATACTCATGAAATCAGAATTTTAGCACATTACTGTAAAGCGCGGGCCTTATGTCACTAATAATTTAAGTCATAGTAAGTGTATATATATAATTTCGATTTGTTAGACAGGTTTTAAGTTCAAAGCTATAAGCTACTTAAAGTCCTTACAAACTTTGAGTTGTATGTACTAGTCAAAGGATCAAACCGATCGGTACCTCTGATGATGTTTAGTATAATACACAATTTTTATTTATTTATTTTGAAACAAATGGGGGATTGTCATATATATATTAGTTTTGTAATATATATATATATATATATATATATATATATATATTATTGTTACAAAATTAAATTTATAGTTATCATTATATATTGATAATAATTCAATGAAAAACTTATAAAATAATTCAATAACAAACTTATAAATATGTTCTTTCTAAAGTGTCTTTTCAAATTTTGATTTGATTTTTTACCATTAGTTGGAAAAACACAAGTCTCACATCTCTTCACCATAAATCTGAAAAGCCACAAGTGAATCGACCGTTGTCTTTTTCACAAGGTTTGCATCTCTTCACCGTAAATATGAAAAGACACAAGTGAATCGATTTTTCTTTATCTGAAATGACACAAATCTCTTCATGATAATCTGAAAAGATACAATCTTTCAAGATTTTCTCTATAAATAGAGATCAGAGCCGAGTTAAAAAGACACAACAAAAATTATAATAACATTTATTTTTCCTCTTCTTATTTTTTTTTAAGAATTTTTTTGTATATCAAAAAATCTGTATGGCAAATTCTTTCTGAGCGCCTATTGTCTTTAAGACAACATAATAAATTACGTACCTCAGAGCCATTATCAATACCATTTTTCATCAATATTGCTAGCACGATTGGTCTTGTCTTACGTTTAGGAACTATTGACAACATAGGAACTTCAAACAGGAAATGAAATTAACTGAGTATAACAGTGCCCATTTCTTTATTATTAGAAGTTTTATGCAATGTAGGAACCTAATTTTATGTAATTGGGGGATGGAATATTATAATGAACCTCCAGGAAACAGCATACCATTCAACGGATGATTACATGGCGTGATATAAGTGGCTGCCCCGATGTAGATTGTTGGGTCCCGTTTTGTGTGATATAAGCGCACACAAAATATAAGAAAACCCTAAACTTGTTTGGGACAGAAGTCAAGCATTTTGAGTAGGACAGGCCCTAATCACCTCTTTTTTAAAGCATGCTGTGACAGGGCCAATACTCGAGCTTGCAGCATGGTGCATGTGGCACGATATGTGGTGCCAGGAGGGCACACGACATGGGGCCAAGTGGGCCTGGCGACGTGGTTGCGCTGCGAGGACGTGACACGGTCGCATGAGGGTAGGACGCAGAGCGTCATGATCGCGACACGGACGCGACATAGCCAAGGTGGGCTAGCGATACAAGAGGCGTTGCGGTATGTCAAACCAAGGGGTTTGAGGTTCTCCTGCCATTCTGGCTAATGACTGTTTTACCCTTATATAGGGGAAGGGAGCTAGAGAGCTATTCCCCCGCACACGAGGCCTTGTGTTGCCAGAGGGGGCGCAAGTGTCTCCTAGGCCTGAAAGGGTGGGCCTAGGACGTCGACGCAGCGATGCCGTGTGACACCCAAGAGAGATTGAAGTATGGCCCCGGACTACGCGTCGCGGTGCATACGGCTGGACAACCTCGCGTGAGAACACCAGAGCGCTGCGTGGGACTCGGTTGAGCATGACAGCATGCGGGTTAAGGATGAACGTGTGCTAGTAATTCGGAACGCACATGAAGGCAGGCTGCGTGGGACTCAGTTGAGCACGCCAGCGCGAGGCACAAGGCTGTGGGCTTAGTTCGGCAGGCGAGTGAGGTAATAGTGCAGTGCACAGGGTGAAGCTTGAGCAGGCCAAGTTTAGCACAGTGGTGCAGATTGGCGTGTCGTAAGGGGCACGGTATGGTTGAATGGTAGGCCGTGAAACAGAGGTAACCATGTTTGGGGAGTTCTCGTCCTCTAGGCGGGTGGTATCAGAGCTGATGTGCAGATGGGTTGGCTTCGTTACACACGGTAGCGAAGCACCGCGCGGGTTGAAAGCACGTCAAAGGACGCTCCCGCGACAGTTGGTATCAGAAGTAGGCTGACCTAGCAAAGCGTGCTTTAGGTGTCGCACGGGTTTGAGGTTGCGAAAGTGCGACCCCGTGACAATGCGCTTGGTGCAATCGCTGACGATGACACTGAGATTCTTGAAAATGGCGTGCTATTTATTAAGGGTACGAGTTCCACCATTAACACTGCCTTAAATCAGCCGACGAAGATAATTTTTCGTCCCAATCCTTCATCTTGAGATCATGACCTACATATCAAACAGTCAGATATTGATTCAACGTGGCACACATCTCCAAAGTTACTTTGATTATGACATAACATGAAAAGAGTTCTTAGATCACTTTTGAAGGTGTGTTTAATGTAAAATCAATATTTGACCGTCTGATAGGTGAGTCATGATCTCAAGATATATTGTGTGAAACATTGGGATGAAAAACGATTTTTATCATTTGTTTCATAACAATCAATGGTAGTAGCGATGGAATCATTAGTTGTGGAGACCAAATTATCGATTTAAAAAACCCGGACTCTTTGTTCAAGATTAAGAATTTAATTACAATGATTACTATAATTTTAGGGCTGTTTGGACCATGAGTGCTTTTGCATCGTGTTCATTCAAATTCTAATAGATCATTAGAACTATTTAGATTGGATTTCTATTATGGTGATTGTGTTTGGTGCTTACTTATATATTGGGATGAGGAAAAAATGCAATCTCGACTTTTTTATGTCATGATTAGAATGTTAACTTTAAAATATTTTTTTACAGGCACGTATATTAGAATAGTAATATATATATTTTGTGTTTGAAAATTAAGGTTAAATTATCATTAATAATTCAATGACAAACTTGTAAAATAAGTCAATGGCAAACTTGTAAATATTTACTCTCTAAAGTATTTTTTCAAAAGTGTCTTTTCAAATTTTAGATTTATCTTTTTACCGTTTGTTGAAAAGACACAAGTCTGGTGTCTCTTCACGGTGAAAAGACACAGATTTTTTTTCAAAAGTGTTTTTCACCGTAAATCTGAAAAGATAAATCTCTTCATGGTGAAAAAATCTTCACGGTGAAAAAACACAATCTTTCAAAATTACCTCTATAAATAGAGAACAGATCCAGATTAAAAGACACAACAGAATTAAGATATATTTCTTTTTTTTCTCTTTCATTCTTATCATTTGTGTATCAGAAAATCTGTGTAGCAGGTTCTTTTTCTAGAAAGTGCAATCTAGAAAAGAACATACGATTCTTGGCAAGACCGGGCTCTGTTGTATCCTGAAGGCAGATTCGCTGAGAACTCTATTGCATCTTCGTTTATCCAAAGGAGTGAGGGCGTCTATTGTCTTTAGAACAGCGTAGTGAACTACGTACCTTGGAGCCATTATCAATACCAAATTTTCATTAACAATTTAAATACAATATTCGTTCTAATGGCTCAGAGGATAAAGTTCATGAATCAAGATCTCATCAAACTTGACCGATTTGACGGGTCAAATTTCAAAAGATGGCAGCAAAAAGTGTAATTTATCTTACGACAATTCAAAATTGCTTACGTCCTCACTACACCATGTCCACCAGTTTCTGTAGCGGGAACAACGAAAAGTACGACTAGTGAAGGATCGAATGCTCGACTCAAATGGTTGGAAGATGATCTAGATTGTCGAGACCACATCCTCAATGCATTAAGCGATAGGTTGTTCAATACTTTTTGTAAGTGCACTACCTCCAAAGATTTATGGAATTCGTTAGAAAAGAAGTACTTAACTGAAGATGCCAGAACAAAGGCCTTTTTAGTCTCTAAATATTTTGACTTTAAGCTTATTGAGGATAAACCTATTTTAGAACAAGTTCAAGAATTACAGTTTATCGTCACTGAGATGGAAGAAGAGAACATGAAACTTCCTGAAAGTTTCCAAGTGGGTGTCATTCTTGCGAAACTTCCATCTAGTTGGAAAGATTATCGAAAATCTATGACCCATAATAAAGATCTTCATACTCTAGATGAGATTTTTAAGGGTCTTAAAATTGAAGAAGAGAATAAAATTAGAGACAAGAAGGTTTTTGTTTCAGAGCCTCCGAGGGCTCACTTTGTTGGATTGGTATTTGAAGAGAAGAAGAAGGATAACAGATTTTCTACTAAAAAGAAATTTTTTAAGAAGAATTTTTAGAAGAATGGTCAGTCTAAGATGAATGAAAAGAAAGGAGATTGTTATGTCTGTGAAAAAAGGGGACACTTTGCAAGAGAGTGCAAATTTCGTAAAAAAAATCGAAATCAGAATCTAACATGGTCGAAGATATAGTTGTTGCAGTGGTATCAGAAGTCAACATGGTTGAATCTAAAGGCCATTGGTGGGTCGACTCTGGTGCTACTCGACATGTCTTTTTTGACAGGTCTGCCTTCAAGACTTACAAACCTCAAGGAGAAGGGCAACAACTATACATGAGAAATTCTTCTACCACTGAGATTGCTGGAATCGGAATAGTGGAATTAAAATTATCTTCGAGAAAGACTCTCTTGTTGAAGGATGTGCTCCATGCTCCACAGATTAGGAAAAATCTTATTTCTGCATATCTCTTAAATAAGAATGGATTTAAATTAGTTCTTCATTCTGGGAAGATGATATTATCCAAGAATGATGTTTTCATTGGGAAGGGTTATGTTGTAAACAATATGATCAAGTTGAATGTTATCAATGAAAATGGTTCTTCTGCTTATATTGTAGAGTCTTTTGATTTATAGCATGCTAGATTATGACATATTAATTCTCAAGCAATGAAAAATATGATGAATTTAAAATTAGTTCCTAAATTTTTAAATACCAAAGATGAAAAATGTCAAATATGCGTGCAATCTAAAATAGTGCAAAAGTCACATAATAATGTTGAAAGGAATACTACTATCTTAGAATTAATTCATTTTGATATTTGTGAATTAAATGGTGTGCTTACCAGAGGTGGTAAGAGATATTTTATAACATTTATTGATGATTATAGTAGATATAGTTATATATATTTACTTAGATATAAAGAAGAAGCTTTTGAAGTATTTAAAACTTATAAAACAGAAGTTGAAAATCAATTAGAAAATAAAATTATAATATTTAGAAGTGATAGAGGAGGAGAATATCTTTCTCATGAGTTCGATAACTTTTGTGAACAATATGGGATTGTTCATGAAGTAACAGCCCCTAGGACACCACAACAAAACGGTGTAGCCGAACGTAAAAATAGAACTTTACTAGAAATGATTAACTCTATGATATTACATTCAGGCTTACCTATGAATTTATGGGGTGAAGCTATTTATATTGCATATCATATTTTAAATAGAATCCCTTACTACAAGAAGAATATGACTCCGTATGAGTTATGGAAGAATAGAAAACCTAACTTAAAACATTTAAGAGTATGGGGTTGCCTTGCCTATGTTAGAAAATCAGATGACAAAATTAAAAAGTTAGGATATAAAACTTATAAGTGTGCGTTTATTGGATATGCTCACAATAGTAAAGCATATCGCTTCTTAAACATAGAAGACAATGTTATATTAGAGTCTATAGAAGCATATTTTTATGAAAGCTTACAACCTAAGGATAATGTTTCAAATTTTAGAAATTTTAACCAATTGAAAATAGAAGATGAAACTTACTTTGATCAAATCAAAGGAAAAAAATCAGTTGAAAATAATATAGAACAAAGACGCAGTAAAAGAACTAGAAAAGATCCACATTATAATTTTGGATCAGATTTTTATACCTATGTTTTAGAAGCAGATCCTAAAACTTATAAGGAAGCTATAACATCTTTAGATAGTATATTTTGGAAGGAGGCAATAGATGATGAAATATAATCTATTAAAACTAATCATACATGGGAGTTAGTAAATTTGCCATCAGGTTCTAAGACTATAGGAAGTAAGTAGGTATTTAAGAAGAAACTTAAATCAGATGGAAGTTTAGATAAATTTAAAGCTAGATTAGTAGCCAAAGGGTTTAGATAAAAGGAAGGAGTAGACTATTTTGATGTTTTTTCTCCTGTTGCACGGATGACATTTATTAGACTACTAATAGCTTTAGCATCTATATATAATTTATATATACATCAAATGGATGTAAAAATTACCTTCTTAAATAGAGAATTAGAAGAAGAAATATATATGGATCAACCTGAAGGATACATAAAACCAGGAAAAACACACATGGTATGTAAACTAGTGAAATCACTATATGGTTTAAAACAAGCACCAAAATAATGGCATGACAAATTTGATAAGAAAATAAAAGATTTTGGCTTTAAACCAAATGAAACTGATAGGTGCATATATAGTAAATTTGTGCAAAATAGAGGAATTATTATTTCGTTATATGTAGATGATATGTTGATATTTGGTACACATCTTGATTTAATATTAGAAAGTAAAAAATATTTAAAATTCAATTTTGATATGAAAGATATGGGAGAAGCGGATGTTATTCTTGGAGTTAAAATAATAAGAGATGATAAATGTATCTTTTTATCTCAAGAAAATTATGTCGAAAAAGTTTTAAGAAAATTTAATATGTTTGATTGTTCATCTTCTCCTACCCCAAGTGATCCAAATAAGAAATTAATAAGATATTCTGGTAGAGCAGAATCTCAATTAGAATATTCTAGAATCATTAGAAGTCTTATGTATTTAATGAAGTGTACTAGACCTGATATAGCATTTATAGTGGGGGTATTGAGTAGATTTACTAGCAACTCAAGGTTAGAACATTGGGAAGCTATTCGTCGGGTATTGAGATACTTAAAAGGAACTATGAATTATAGTTTACAATATATTGGTAAACCTGAACTCTTAGAGGGGTTTACTGATGCTACTTGGATTTCTAATTCCTCTTATTCAAAATCCACAAGCGGGTGGATTTTTACTTTGGCAGGAGGAGCGGTATCGTGGGGGTCCAGAAAACAAACATGCCTTTCTGACTCAAGTATGGAATCAGAATATATAGCATTGTCTGCCGAAGCAAAAGAAGTAGAGTGGCTTCGAAGCTTTATAAGACAAATTTCTTTGATTCAACATACATATGCAATTAATATTTATTGTGATAATAAAGCTGTCTTGCAGATTTCAGGTAATAAGAAATATAATGGAAAATCAAGGCATATAGGCCTTCGATATAACATCATTCGACAGATGTTGAGTGATGGGATAATCGCGTTGGACTACATACCAACTTCTGAGATGCTTGCGGATCCGCTTACAAAAACACTACCCAGAGATACAGTATTGAAAACATCAAGGGGGATGGGCCTAAGACCGATATCTTTAAAGGCACAGTAGTTGAACCTCAACTTAGTAGAGTTGGAGATCCCAAATCCTAATTTTAATGAGATAAGAAACTACTACGTGATCCTTGAAAGTGCACAAAGGTATGCTACCTATTGGTCATCCCTATAGTGTTAAATTTTGTGCACATATCTTGTAACGTGAGAGGGTGAGTTTAACTCTTAATGATTTTATAGGCATTCATTTGCTGGGGTGAGAAAGTAGTTACAAGAGCACCCATGACAGATTCATCTATATGAGTATGGAAGTGAAGCCGCTTCAACAGAGATTCGGTCCTCTCTCTGAGATACTCATGAAATCAGGATTTTAGCGCATGGCTATAAAGCGCAGGCCTTATGTCGCTAATGATTTAGGTCATAGTAAGTGTATATATAATCCCGGTTTGTTAGACAGGTTTTAAGTTCAAAGCTATAAACTACTTAAAGTCCTTACAAACTTTGAGTTTTATATACTAGTCAAAGGTTCAAACCGATCGGTACCTCTGATGATGCTTAGTATGATTGCTCTGATACACAATTTTTTTATTTTTTTATTCTGAAACAAGTGGAGGAATGTTATATATATTAGAATAGTAATATATATATATATATATATATATATATATATATATATATATATATATATATATATTGTGTTTCAAAATTAAGGTTAAATTATCATTAATAATTCAATGGCAGACTTGTAAAATAAGTCAATGGCATACTTGTAAATATTTACTCTCTAAAGTGTTTTTTCAAAAGTGTCTTTTCAAATTTTGGATTTATTTTTTTACTGTTTGTTGAAAAGACACAAGTGTGGTGTCTCTTCACGGTGAAAAGACAGATTTTTTTTTAAAAGTGTTTTTCACGGCAGGTTCTTTTTCTAAAAAGTGCAATCTAGAAAAGAACATACGGTTCTTGGCAAGACCGGACTCTGTTGTATCCCGAAGGCAAATTCACTGGAAACTCTATTGCATCTTCGTTTATCCAACGGAGTGAGGGCGCCTATTGTCTTTAAGACAGCGTAGTAAACTACGTGCCTCGGAGCCATTATCAATACCAAATTTTCATTAATAGTTGGGACTATAATGGTGAGAGTTAATTAACAAAACCTAACCCACACCCGGTAAACACAATAATGAAAAACAGCCCATGACTTACTCCCTCACAATAGAGGGAGGGTACCATATGCAATCCAAATGCATGTTCATCTTAGTAATTTATAGATTTCCAAATTGGGTCAAAGGAATCGGATCAACTTGGGTCTAGCAATCCGACCCCACTACCCCACTACAAGCTGGGTCTGGGTTCAGATTTCGACCAGTCAGGTCGGGTAGGATTTAAATCCCTGACTCTGTTTAATAAATAGATTAAGTTTAGGTTAAGGTTTCTTGACCCAAACTTGACCCAACCCGACCCCCTCCTTACATTTTAACCTAATTTTGAGTTTTTGCTAATCGGATTTGGTCGGGTTCAGATTGAGATTTCAATAAACGAGTCCAGTTAGGGTAGATGATTAGATGAATAAGTTGACCAATCCAAGACTTCCAATAAACGGGCCAGGTTAGTCTCGAATAGGCCAAATTTTCTAAATAGTTTCTTTAAATTTTATATGCAAGTTAGAGTGAACTAGCATGCCAAGTAAAACAAGGGTACTTCTAAAGGCGCCCGTATGTTTTCTGAAAGCGCTATCGCCCCGTAATCCTTAAAAACTATTGATTCTTTCGAATCAGATGATGGAGATTGATTTTTAAATGCATCAATTTTTTATTCTGTGTTACATATCCCAAAAAAATGGCCCTTCAAATCATGTGACACCCATCAGTCCAAACGTATTCTAAGACACTTTATGATTCAATTTGTCAAGGGTCACCAAAAATGGTCTTAAGTCACGTTTAGGCATGATATGTATCATATGATTAAAGGGCCATATTTTGGGATATGTGACATAAAATGGAAACTTGGCCGAATGATAGAAGTGTCATGATTTTAAGATGTATTGTGTGGAAGATTGGGTTGAAAAATAATCTCTCCATCAGTTTATGCTCGTAGTTGTTTCGTTCTCGGGTTTTAGAGAGATTGACGATGATACCAAATCATCAAAAAATGGTTTGAAGTCTTTTTCTTTTTTTTTTGGCTGGCGGGAAACGAAATATTAAAAATATAAATATATTTAATTAAATTGTTTAAAGCTCATTTTATATGGAAAAAAAACTGTATAAAAACACATTTAAAATGGAAAAATATGTGTTTTATATGTTTTTCAGTATAAAACAATTTTTATACTCTTCTTGAAAAAACCTATTTTATAGGTTATTTTTTGCAAAAAGTACCGGTTTCTGTGAGCCGAAGAAATCAAGAAATCCACCTAGAAAACTATCCTGAAAGTAATCATCGTACCAAACTGTATCAAGTACTAATCGGTTATATCTAGGGATGTGCAAAAACCGACCTGAGCCGATCAAACCAACCGAAACCGACCCGAAATTCGGTTCGGTTTCGGTTTTGGGACATATCGGTTCGGTTCCGATTTTAAAGAATAGAAATCAATAGTTATCGGTTCGATTTCGATTTTAACGTTAAAAAATCGAAACCAAACCGATAAGAGACCGATAGTGGAGCTACACGGCTGTATAAGTGCATAGTGCATACAAAACTTAGGTTGCAAACAAAGAAGTCTATTTTTCCCCTTTGAAATCTTATATTCTCATGTGTTTTTCGGTTGTTGGAAGAATCATTTAAGTTAAAGGCTTTGGAGAGTGGTAATGGGTTTAAAGGATGTGTATTTATGGGGTTTTAAGACCCCATTTTGTTTAATTGTGATTTATATATAGTTTATTTGAATGTGTGATTTTTGGTTTTCTTAGGACTCCCTTTGTAGTTTGTATTTGTGTTGATTTGAGTTTTGAGATTTTACATTTTGGATTTTGATTTTCTGAATTGTTCTCATAAATTTGTCATTTTTTATTTAAAATAAAATTATATAGAAAATATTCATCGATCTGGACTGTCCAATTGGTGCATTAATTTCTGGGATATGTTCTTAGTCATCTGATCAATCACCTATTTTTGGATGGTTAATAACGAATTAGCGATATAGGCAGCAACCTATAGAGTCTTCAATGGTCTGACCCTTATGAATTGACAATGGCTTCCTAATAAAAATAAATAAATAATTGAGATTTAGAAACCGAATACCGATGGAACCGATAGTTATCGGTTCAGTTTCGGTTTCATAAAATAGAAACCGATAGTTATCAGTTTGGTTTCGATTTTATAAAATAGAAACCGATAGTTATGGGTTCGATTTCGGTTTTGCCCCAAAACCGACCCGAACCGACCCAATAACACCCCTAGACTTATATCATAGATTCGATGTAAGTCAAAATGCCATCCAATTCATGATTAGCCAATCTTAGGCTTCCACTGAGAGCAGGAATTTAACAATCGATTCAATACGTATCAGATATATCGTATAAGTATTGGGGAAATTGGTCGATATTAACATATTTTTCTATTTTTTAAATATTAAAATTATATAAAAATTAAAATAACAAAAGAAATTTCTTAAAGGCATAGTGAAAAATTTCTCCGAAATTCTCTAAAATTTCTTCGAAATTTACCGAAACAGGGGTCGGGCGAAACTTTCGACGAAATTTTGACGATTTCTCCGAAATTGCTGAAATTTCATTAATTTCAGCGAAATTAATCAAATTTTGCTGAAATTAATAAATATTTTCTAATTTTTGTCATTTTTTAAATAATAAATAAATTTTTTATGAAGTTTAAATATAATTTATATTTAATATTTTTTATACTCCCTGAAATTTTTCGAATTTTTCTCGAAATTTATCCAAAATGAACCGAAATGACCCCCTACCCAAATGTTACCGAAAACAAAATTTGTCACTATGCTTAAAAGGATATTTTTGATAAATTTTTTTATTCATATCCGATGCATGTGTGTCGATATAACCCCATATGCGGCTAATATTGACTAATATTTGACCCACTCGACTGTAACATCGAACTGGGGTTATATATCATATGGGCTGGGGCCTAATCAATATTTAAAAGGGTGGCATTATTTGCACCCATTTTTCTTGTAAAGAGCACATGCTCTTATATCATAAAAAATTATTAATTGCCTTGAATTAGATGATAGAGATATTTTTTCATCCCATTTTTTCACAAAAAGGATCTTGAAATCATGCAAAGCCAATCAAACTGTCACATGTTGATTCTATGTTGCACATATCCCCAAAAGTGATTGTGATCATAGGCATATTTCAGAAGGTCACTTTTGAAAATGTAGACCACGTGGAATCAACATGCGACCGTTTGATAGGGGCTTCATGATTTTAAGATCTATTATTTGGAAGGTTGGGAAGAAAAATAATCTCCATCATGTGATTAAAGGTAGTCCACATTTTTTATGGTTGAAGAGCGTGTGCTCTTCACAAGAAAATCAAGTACAAATAATGCCACCCTATTTGAAACCATGACTGCAAGTCTCCTCACTCCAATATATATATATATATATATATATATATATATATATATATATAATATTACAAAAACACAACCTTCCAAACAACGTGGAATCAACATATGATCATTTGATAGGGGCTCCATGATCTTAAGATCTATTGTTTGGAAGGTTGGAAAGAAAAATAATCTCCATCATGTGATTAAAGGCAGTCCACATTTTTTATGATTTTTTATGGTTGAAGAGCGTGTGCTCTTCACAAGAAATCAGGTGCAAATAATGCCACCCTATTTGAAACCATGAATGCAAGTCTCCTCACTCCAAATATATATATATATATATATAATATTACAAAAGCACAAGCACACAACAAACCAAAAGTTTCATGGAATAGGAGCTAGAAGCAACCAAACTGTCTCTCGTGAATGCCACGTTGCATCAAGTGACTACAGGAATGTAGAGAGACGTATTACACATGAGGAGGCGTGAGCGATGTGCTGAGATAAATGATGTTGAAAATTACTCTGAGGCAGGTAGTTCACTACGCTATTATCTTTTTTTTTTTTATATCCTGGGTATCCGGGCCTCTTAGAGCACCCGCCTAATCTCAGGGGCACATGCGCACCCCAATTTCATCACATGTTGAGTCAACAAAGGTTATAAATCCCTAAGGTGGCCTCAAGGGGGGGGGAGGGAATTCGAACTCAGGTCTCTTGCTTTTGGAAGCAGGTACCTGACCATCTCGCCAAACCCCTTGAGGTTTTATTACGCCCCTCACTCAGTCGAATAAATGAAGATGCAATTGGGTTTCCAACGAATCTGCCTTCAAAATAAAACAGAGTCCGATTTTGCCAAAAATCGTATATTCTTTTCTAAATAATAATAATAATAACTATTATTATTTAGTATTTTAAAATTTAAAAGAGGCTACTTTAATATCAACTAGGGGCAATGATCACTTGACTATAGTCACTAAGTGACACGAGCAGGTGACTATCAAATCATGGTCATATATTGACCATGACATGATCTGACGGTCACCTGCTTGAATCATGTGCGACGCGAGTCAGGTGATCATTATCCTATAGTTTGGTCAAATATATATTTGATATATATTAGCAGCCAATATGTTGATATGTATCGGTCTTTTAAATCTCTCACCGTGCATGAATTTTTCTTCTCTGTCTTCATCTTTGATTTTCGTCTTCTTCTCTTGACTTAGAATAAAAAATGAAAATGAGAATATATTATATAAGAAGCCAACTCTCATTATCATCATTTAGACACCGAAATGGTGTTTAAATGATATGTTAAAATAATTGGTATTGATAATGGCTCTGAGGCACGTAGTTCACTACGCTATTTTAAAGACGATAGACACCCCCACTCCGTCGGATAAACGAAGATGAACCAGGGTTCCCAGCGAATCCGTATTCAAGATACAACAGAATCCGGTCTTGCCAAGAACTATATGTTCTTCTATAGATTGCACTTTCTATAGAAAGAATCCGCCACACAGATTTTCTGATACACAAAAATATCGTAAAAGAAAAGAAGAAATAGATGTTATTATAGTTTCTGTTGTCTTGTATATCTTGTGTTATTTTAACGGAGGTCTTATCTCTATTTATAGCGAAATTATGAACCATTATGTCTTTTCAGATTACGGTGAAAAAATTTCAAATATATATCTTTTCAGAGAGTTATGTCTTTTCGGTAAAAAAATAAATCGACTTCACTTGTATCTTTTCAGAAAGTTGTGTCTTTTCAGATGATAGTAAAAAGATAAATCGATTTCACTTGTATCTTTTCAGATTTACGGTGTTGTGTCTTTTCAGATAACTTAAAAAGATAAATCGACTTTACTTGTGTCTTTTCAGTTTGCTGTGAAGAGATGTTAGACTTGTGTTTTTTCACATTTAGGCCTTGTTTGACAAAACTCATGGAAATTATTTTTTTTGTTTTTTATACTTTACATGGGCTTGTAAATAAAAGAACTCATGAGAAGTTTTATTTCTAAAATTTTACAATTGTTTGATTTTATTTTTTTTCAGTTGTTTGGCTACATTGTGTAAAATTATTTTTATAAGGCACTATTCTTTACACCATGTGAACCTGGAACCTCACCCGATCTCGTCGGGCCAAAATGCATTAATCGCTTTGAATTAGAACATGAAATTTTGTTTTTGTCCCAACTTTTTACAAGATGGGTCTTGAGATCATGGGCACATTTAGAGAGTTAGTTTTTTATTCCGCATGGTACAAATCCCAAACAGTGACTCTAAACTCGTGAGGCATACATCAAGCTCAAATACAA
Source organism: Chloranthus sessilifolius (assembly GCA_021018995.1). Taxonomy (NCBI): domain Eukaryota; kingdom Viridiplantae; phylum Streptophyta; class Magnoliopsida; order Chloranthales; family Chloranthaceae; genus Chloranthus; species Chloranthus sessilifolius. Next base: position 128,302,765 of record CM037585.1, on the reverse strand, counting down.
ATCACGGGTCATTTTTTGAAATGGGTGCCACATGAAATAAGAAAAAATCGTCTAATGATATACCCATGATCTCAAGATGCATCATGTGAAAGATTGGGATAAAAAATAATCTCCTTTGTCAGATTCAAAGCAGTCAATGCATGTTAGCTGAAGGAGATGGGGCGAGGTTACGATTTTATAGTGCAAATAAATGGTATGATTATGAGGTGAGATTGCATCTATACCGTCTGATATAAAGGTCATGATCTACAGATCTACGACGTAAAAGAGTGGTGCAAAACTCAATTTCTATCATATGATTCGAAACAAGCAACTATTGAATCGGATAATGGATTTGGAGTGCATTGAGTCATATGATAAAGATTATGCTTAGTGCCAATCTTTTCACTTATGATCTTTAGATCATGGCCTTCAAATTAAGTGGCTTAGATGGTCGGGCTACATTTATTGGCGTCGCTATTTAAGGGTGCCTCTGTTCGCGTCCATGCATTCTCTGAAAGCGCCCACGTCCCAGACCCCTTGAAGACTGTTGATTGCTTTGGATCAGATGAGGTTGATTATTTTTCACCCCGATCGCCCACATAATGGATCTTAAGATCATGTAGCACCTATCAGGCGGCCAGTTTGTGATTCCATGTGTCCCCAGTCCCCAAAAAATGGCCCTAAAGTCACGTTTGAGCATGATGTGTGCTATATTATTGAAGATTCATTTTTTGGGTATCGGTGATACAAGAAATCAAAAACTAACCGTCAGATTGATGCACCATGAAACCAAGTTCTATTTTGTGGAAGATCTTTGTTAAAATATATCTCTATCATCTGATCTAAAGAAATCAAAGCTTTTTCAGGGGTCTAGGACATAGGCGCTTTTAGAGAGCATGTGGGCGTGAACAGAGAAGTATTGACATGTGTGCCACATCAAAGAAAAAATTGACCATTTGATAATAAGCTCATGGTCTCAAGATCCATTACATGAAAAATTATGGTGAAAAAAAAACCTCGATTGATTGATCCAAAGCAGTCTAACGATTTTACAATGAAATATCTGAGTTGAGAATAACAAATTTTGGGTGGCAAGGATAATAAATAAAATTTCTCGTGGGCGGAATAGATTTTCAGCCAAATTTTGGCTGAATATTTTATCCGAGTTTTTCTTAAAAAAAACTCTCATTTGTGGTCCCACGGGATTGCCAAATAGCGAAAATTAATTAGTTTCCTTAAAATCTTGAGTTTTTACCGAGTTTTTTTCGGAACTCGTTCCGCCAAACAAAGCCTTATGGTGAAGAGATAAATCCAAATTTGAAAAAACACTTATTTAGAGAGATAATATTTACAAGTTTGTCATTGAATTATTATCAATGATAATCATAAATTTAATTTTAAAATAATAAAATATATATTACCATACTAATATATATAACAATTCCCCACTTGTTTCAAAATAATAAAAAATTGTGTATCAAAACGATCATACTAAGCATCATTAGAGGTACTGATCAGTTTGAACCTTTGAGTAGTACATACAACTCAAAGTTTGTAAGGACTTTAAGTAGCTTATAATCGTGAACTTAAACCTGTCTAAAAAGCTGAAATTATATATATACTTACTCTTAAATCATTAGTGACATAAGGTCTGCCTTTACAGTCATGTGTTTATTTATTTATTTTTTATAACCTGGGTATCCGGGCCTCTTAGAGCACGCGCCTAATCCCAGGGGCACATGCGCACCCCAAATTCAGCACATGTCGGGTCAGCACAGGATATAAATTCCTAGGGTGGCCTCAAGGAGGGGAGGGGTTTCGAACTCAGGTCTCCTACTTTTGGAAGCATGTACCTGGCCAGCTCACCTAACCCCTTGAGGTTCTTTACAGTCATGTGTTAAAATCCTAATTTCATGAGTTTCACTTCCATATAGGTAAATCTTTCATGGGTGCTTTCGTAACTACTTTATCACCCCAACAAATAAATAATTACATAATCATTAAGAGTTAAACGTATCCTCTCACGTTACAAGAGATCTGCACAAATTTTAACACCATAGGCATGATTAATAAGTAACATACCTTTTTATCTCGTTGAACTTAGGATTTGGGATCTCCAACTCTACTAAGTTGAGGTTCAACTACTGTGCCTTAAAAATATAGGTCTTAGGCTCATCCCCCTCGATGTTTTCAATATTGTATGTCTAGGTAGTATTTTTATAAGCTTCGAAGCCACTCTGCCTCATTTTCTCCCGCAAACAATGATATATACTATGATTTTATATTTGAATCAGAAAGACATATTTATTTCTAGACCCCCATGAAACTGCACCTCCTACCAAAGTAAAAGTCCATCCGTTTGTAGATTCTAAATCAGAAGAGTCAGAAATCAAAGTAGCATCAGTAAACCCCTCTAAGAGTTTAGGTTTGTCACTATAATGTAAATTATAATATATAGTTCCTTCCAAGTATCTTAATGTCCTACGAATAGCTTCCCATTGTTCTAACCCTGGTTTGCAGTAAATCTACTCAATACCCCCGCTATAAATGTTATATTAGGTCTAGTACACTTCATTAAATACATAAAACTTCTATCTCAGTGAAGATAAACTGTAATTCTTGAACTTGTTTAAGAATCAATTTATCTCCAACCATTATCAAAATATTAGAGACTAGAAAAGCCATTGTACCTGTATCTTCAATTAAGTACTTATTCACTAATGAATTTCAAAATTTTTAGTAATAGTACACTTACAAAATGTGTTGAATAACCTATCATTCAATGCATTGAGGATGTGGTCCTGACAATCCTAATCATCTTTCAGTCATTTGAATCGAGCATCTGATCCTCCACTAGTCGTACTTTCCATTGTTTCTGCTACAGAAATTGGTAGACATAGTGTAGTGAGGACATAAGCAATCTTGAATTGTCGCAAGATAAATTAGACATTTTGCTGCCATCTTTTAAAATTTGACCTGCCAAATCAGTCAAGTTTGATGAGTTCTTGATTCATGAACTTTATACTCTGAGCCATTAGAACGTTCTATTGTCTTTAAATTATTGAAATAATTAGTATTGATAATGGCTCCGAGGCACGTAGTTCACTACGCTGTCTTAAAGACAATAGACTCCCCCACTCCGTCGGATAAACGAAGATATAATAGGGTTCCCAACGAATCTGCCTTTTGTTGGATCTAATGATCCAACCACCAAATATATTTGTCCTAGGATTTAGGCGTATAATCAACCAAAACAATGAATTAACAATCCATAAATTAATATATATGTGCATACCTTATCGCGCTGATCGTGACCGTTGATTCAAGCCACCGCTTTTCCTACGAAGAAAGATGAAGGTGGTTTTACCTGCCTCTCTTGCTACATTCTCTTGATGAGAAGATATCAAAAGGCTTGTGTGTAGTGAGCAGGAGACGTCCACCGATATATATAGCATGAAGAGTCATGTCCTGCCTAGAATATCATCCATGAAGGTATTTTAATAGAAATAAGAATCATATGTAAATCAGGAAACCTTGAAGTTTCCTTCAATTCCCAATAATGCCCTTTATTAATTCAAGCAACTGCAATCTAGAGTTTTATAAAATCCTAGTGTGTGTGGGCTACCTTAAATAAGAATTTTGAGATTCCATAAAAAATTTAACAGTCTCCCACGTGGTCCACACACGAACTATGGTTTTAAAAACGACTCCCACTAGATTAAACAACTAAAATGAGTGCACTCTGAAAATAAACGTTGTTTGAAATAACTTAGGCATTCCCAAAATCACCTAAATTTAATGAAAATATAGGAATGGATCATGAATGCACATAGTATACCAATTTAACATGTAAACTAAATGCACAACGAAAATGTGCAAATCCGTAATGTCCCGCTCCACACTCGTCGTATATTATTCTGATATCCAGAAAATTTTGGCTTGTGAAATCCTTCACCTGATCCTCAGAATAAAAAGTTATTAACGTGGTGTCTAATCACGTTCAACTCCGAGCAAATCCAAAAGAGTACTAATATTCACAGATAAGATTAAAGTAAAACCTTATTGGCTCACTCACCAAGGTGTGTCACCCAAAATTATAAAAAACTTCACCTTCAATTTGTGGAAAACTCTACCAAAAAAAATATAATTTTTCTATTGGCTCACTCACCAAGGTGTGGCACCCAAATTGTGAAAAATTTTACTCTCAAATTATGAAAAACTTCACCCAGAATATAAATGTAGAAAAATTCTATCTGATTTTATGGAAAAACTTCATCCAAAATATAATTGTAATTTAGAAGTGAGATAACTCTCACTCAAAATGTAAAGTTTTAAGACTTTACCAGACAATCGTGATGTAACAATAGAACCATATAACCATTAAATAATAACTCATGTTCAAAATATATTGTGATAAACTGTGATAAAATTATGTCAATTTTAAAAGAAATTTTTTATAATAAATTGTGATAAAAGATAAACGGGGATCCCCACTCCATAATGATTTACAAATATATTCTTTTAAACAAAAATAGTTTTATCGATATTTTCATTATTTAATAGTAAAAGTTACATCACAAAATTATGTCACCAATTATAGAATCCACGAAAAATATAGAACAATAACATGTCACCAAAAAAGTCTAAAAGACCAACGTCTACAAGGACTCCAAAATGACTATAAGTCATTAATACCCACTAAGGATAAAGACACGATAACATGTCACCAAAAGATATAAAAGACCAATGTCCACAAAGGACTCTAAAATGACTATAAGTCATTAACATCCACCAAGGACAAAACAATTCATATTAGGAGTATAAACAAATTGATTAGAGTGTTTTATCATGTGCAAACAATCCACTCTTTGGGTAAAAATAATGTGTAACATCTAACATCACCTTTGGGCAGAAACTGAGTTGACAACCTATCCTTTCTCCCGGGGCGCAGAAAAATGCGCATAGACCTAATCGCTCATGTTTCCGATTTGATCCCGATGATTCACTATTCTAGTCACCTCATTTATACGAAATTAATGAATCACCTTTTGTAGCGACCCGAGATCTCACAACCTCTTAATTGTAAGATCTTAGACCGTACCTTCGTATCGAGAATCATAGAAATATAATAAGGCGATAAAGCATCTTAAACAACGGAAGATAAAATTTCTGTAAAACATTCATTAATCTAAATAAAACCCTTGATAATGTTCTTATTCCAATAACAAGTCCAACATAATTAAAGCTTAAACAGTTTAGATAAAATACTAACTGATCAATGTCTCATTTATTTAAAATTACTAATAATTAGAAAGGAAAATAGCTAATTAGGCCACGAAGCCATCAACGCCATTCAGTCCAGTTTCTTGAGCACCACGTGCCGTCTCATCGCCATAGACCCATACATTGTCATTGGCAACACCTGTCTCATCTGGTCACCCACATAAACAAGGGGTGTAAGTTTACACTTGTATGGACCAGACATGCAATCCATTGAAGTATAAAATATTAATCTTAGTCATATAACATTTCGATATATTTCATGTATGTGTGCATGTGGCATGTATAATCTCACTAAGCTGAAATGAACTGAACGTAAACATATATATTAATATTACATGAATGCATCATATCTTTTAATTTCATCTTTTTTGTCATTTAATACACGTTAGACTCCGTCCCGCTCAAGACGTTGGGTCTTAATCATGCTTATCACTTGTTAGTTAGACTTCGTCATGCTCGAGACGTTGGGTCTAATGAATCATGTTATTTATTGCATGTCAAACTCCGTCCCGCACATACTCTTGTTCAGTTAGACTCCATCTTACACAAGATGTTGGGTCTAATACCTTCTTAGACTCCATCAAGTACAAGATGTTGGGTCTAATGCTCATTAATCATGACTTGACATTTCATCGTATTTTACGTATCTTGATTGTGAATTATATAGATCATCATGGGACATATAAAGTGCATGAGAGTGATATCATACTACATATGCATTTAAGTATATTTAATCATGGTACGTAAATATTAAAGTATACACAATCATGGTGCATAAATATTACAGTGCATATCATACGATCATGGTCCGTAACACAGCCCAAGAATTCTGAAAATAATATCAAAATACTGCAACTTTGGGTCATCGGGAACATAGTGCTACTTGGAGCTCAATTTGGACCTTCAATATTTCAGATTCAGAAACTGGTTAAAACACAAACGTTGTAGAGCTCGTCGTCAGCTTTCCAACGCCATATGAATCGCCTCAATCCGAGTTCGAGACAGAAAATTATGGCTAAAATACCGAGGTAATATCTGATGCAAAGTTTGGCGGGAATTCACGGAAATTGCTTTTAGGTGTCAATCGATTGATTTCAATCCGTGAGCACGCCTCAAAATACATCAAATCACATGGTGGAATTTAATCGGACTTCTTTTTATCCCAACATCATTAACATTAAAAATCTATTAATCATAGCATGCATTCATTTAATCATTCCATCATTATCTATGAAATAAAATCACTAATTTATATAAAAATCTATTAATAAAAAAAATAATATTTTAAGATCAATGGAAAGCATGATTTCTCCATACCTAGATCGATCGTACCACCACGATTAGATTCAGATCCCAATAATGATGATGGTTTTAGAAAAAGGTGAAGGCCGCTTGAGAATATACGCCAACGTCTCACCGCACTTCCAAAAGAAGGGTTCTAGGAAGATAGATCTAGAATTTCTTCTCTAAGGTCTCTAGGGTTTAAAGCACACATAACAAGGTTAGATCCCTAGACCTCTTATATAGAACTTAAAGTCTTTAACCAGTAGGCTACCACATAACTTGTATTCATTAATGACGAAAATAAATAAAAAAGCTTGAAAAACCAAAACATGCATTTTTAGATAAAACGTTTTGAAAACTCAAGGTATGCGAGGAATACGGTATTAAACATATACACATATTTTAGGTGTATCAAAGGTATAAAATTCAGATCATGACATTCTTCCCTACTTATAAAAATTTCGTCCTCGAAATTGAGTCATACCTTACTAGAAGAGATGGGGAATTCCCTCCTGATAACATCATCGCGCTCCCAAGTGGCTTCCTCGCGAGAGTGGTGCTGCCAAATCACAAGGACTAGCGGTATAACTTTATTCCTCAGGGTCTGCTCTTTGTGATCAACAATCTGAACAGGCACCTCCACCACGGGCATATCCTTATAAACCTCCAAGGGTTCCTAATCGATAACGTGAGTAGGGTCTGCCACGTATTTCTTTAACATAGATATGTGAAAAACGTTGTGCACATCGGTAAACTTTGGTGGTAGCTTGACTCGATATGCCGTTTCTCTAATTCTCTTTAAAATTTCAAACGGTCCCACAAATCTCGGACTAAGTTTTTCTTTCCGCCCGAATCTCATCACTCCTTTCATAGGAGAGATTTTTATAAAGACTTGATCCCCTTCAATCAGATCTCAATTCCTATGCTTCAAATCAGCGTAACTCTTTTGTCTGCTCTGCGTGGTTCGCATTTGTTCTCGAATCAATTGAACTTGTTTGGACGTGTCTTTAACAATTTGAGGTCCCAACAAACTTCTCACGCCGACCTCATCCCAACATAGAGGAGTTCTGCAACTTCTCCCATATAAGGCTTCATACGGGGCCATCTGTATAGTGGACTGGTAACTATTATTATACGCGTACTCCGCAAGAGGTAGATGCTTGTCCCAATTGCCTCCAAAGTCCAATACACAAGCACGAAGCATGTCCTCTAACACTTGATTCAATCTTTCAGTCTGCCCATCCGTTTGAGGATGAAAAGCGGAGCTAAATTTCAACTTAGACCCCATCCCATCTTGAAATTTCTGCCAAAATCTTGACGTGAAACGAGGGTCTCTATCAGATACGATATCAGCAGGCACACCATGCAATATGACAATCTCACGAATATATATATCCGCCAACTGGGAGGCTGAATAGGTCATGTGGTACGAAATAAAATGAGCCAATTTAGTCAGTCTATCGACCACAACCCAAATAGCGTCGTTCCTCTTCAGGGTTCTCGGCAAACCGGTGATGAAATCCATGCCGATACTCTCCCATTTCCAACCCGGAATCGGTAGTGGCTGAAGTAACTCGGGTGGTTTCTGATGTTCAGCATTAACTTGCTGGCATGTGAGACACCTTGCCACGTAGTCAGCAATCTCTCTCTTCATATCATTCCACCAATAATTTTTCTTCAATCCCTTGTACATCTTATTATTCCCGGGGTGAATAGAGAACTTAGACTTATGGGCTTCGTCTAAGATCTCCCGTTTCAATTCTATATTATCAGGTACACAGTAGCGTCCCTGGAACAACATCATGCCATCATCCCCATGCGAATCTCGCACTTCCCACCGCCCTTCAATTTCAAGAGGATAGGATCTTCAAGTCAGTAATCCCCGATTCGATCAAGTAATGAAGAGGTGATAACAATGCTAAAGCAATGCTCTTGGTCGAATTACATTGCTCGAACAAATCACTTTCGAGCATCGGCAAAAACATTAGCCTTTCCCGGATGATACTTGATCTCACAATCATAATCGATCAGGAATTCCCACCATCTTCTCTGCCTCATATTCAAGTCTTTCTGCGTAAAAAGGTATTTAAGACTTTGATGATCCTTGGAGATGATGAATTTCTCTCCATATAGGTAGTGTCTCCAGATCTTCAGCGCGAATATGATAGCGGCCAGTTCTAGATCGTGCGTAGGGTAATTCTTTTCATGCTCCTTTAGCTGCCTGGATCCGTAAGCTACAACTCTCTTATTCTGCATCAGGACACCACCTAGTCCTTTATACGAAGCATCGGTATTAACGGTAAAGCCACCACTGTCAGAAGGTATCACTAGAATGGGAGCAGTAGTCAATCTTTTCTTCAGCTCGAGAAAGCTCTTCTCGCACTCATCGGTCCAAATGAATTTCACATTTTTCTTGGTCAGCCCGGTAAGAGGTCCTGAGATCTTTGAGAAACCTTCCACGAACCTTCTATAGTAACCAGCTAAGCCAAGAAAACTTCGCACTTCAGTAACACTTTTGGGACTCACCCAATTTACAATGGCTTCAAATTTTGCAGGATCAACAGTAATCCCTGCCTCAGAAATCCTGTGGCCCAGAAATGTCACTTCACGCATCCAGAATTTGCATTTACTCGTCTTAGTATATAACTGGTGGTCCAATAGGGTTTGTAAGACGATCCTTAAGTGTTCGGCATGCTCTTCTTCGGACTTGGAGTAGATCAGGATGTCATCAACGAAAATCACCACAAACTGATCCAAGTAGGTCTTGAAAATACGGTTCATCAAGTCCATAAAGATTGCAGGAGCATTAGTCAATCCGAAAGGCATTACCAAAAATTCAAACTGCCCATACCTCGTATTGAATGTTGTCTTAGCTATATCAGACTCTCTCACTCTCAACTGGTGATATCCAGATCTCAGATCGACCTTAGAGAAATATCGTGCGCCTTGCAGTTGATCAAATAGAACATCGATCCGTGGCAATGGATACTTGTTCTTAATCGTCGTTTGGTTCAACTGTCGGTAATCAATGCATAGCCTCTGAGAACCGTCCTTCTTAACAAATAAAACAGGAGCACCCCAGGGTGACTGACTTCTTCTAATGAAGCCCTTATCTTGTAGTTCCTATAACTTTTTCTTCAATTCTGATAGTTCTGTAGGTGCCATCTTGTAAGGAGTCTTGCCTATCGGTGCAGTGCCAGGTACAAGCTCAATCTAAAATTCGACTTTCCTACTCGGCGGCAAACCCGTCACCTCATCAGGAAAAACTCTAGCAAATTCATTTACAACAGGAATCGATAATATATCTCCCCGCTTTTCCTCGACTTCTAATAAAGCAAAGAGTTTCGGAATGACACCCTTCCGTGCGCCCTTGAATTTAAAAGTCAGTCCATCCAAAGGGGTAAAAATCATGGTCATGGCGAAATAATCAAGGGTCGCATGAGATTCAGCGAGCCAATCCATCCCTAGGATCACATCGAAATCTTTGAAGTCTAATTCAATTAGATCGACAACCAATGCATGGGTTCCAATCTGGACAGAACATCGAGGATAGACTCTGTCAGCAAGCACACTTTTTCCCAAAGGAGTTGCTACGGTCAAAGGAATGCTCATAGGAGATGAATCCTTATCAAGACGCTTAGCGAAGTTTAAGGAGACAAATGAATGGGAAGCACCTGAATCCAAAAGCACATGAGCAAAAAGGCCATCGATCAACATCGAACCTGGGCACCCAAGACATGCTACGACTTAAATTATTCAACGTAAGGGTATCATTCAATTTAAAAGCCTAATGTCTACTAGATCTTCGTTAGTTCTTAACAAATTCATTTAATTCATTTTTAAAAATATTTTCGAAAAGTAGTCATTCTACGCAAATTAATATTTATGACATTACTACGCAAACATGTATGAAAGAACTTAATCAGGAATTTTAAATAAATAAACATACCCTGGATGACATCGTCTGAAGCTCTAGCGTCAGCATCAGATAGGGTATACACGCGGCCATTAGCCGTAATCGTCGCAAGAGGCATAGCCCTCGATCCAGATGACTTCTTAGGCATCTTGCACTCAGCTGCTTTATGCCCAGTAATGATTCTTGCCACAAGTGGTACAGGTCGGAGTAGTCTTTGCGCAATGACGCCATCAGAGAATTAGTCTTGCTCATCATGAGAAGGCTAGTCTTGAGTAAGGAGTGCCCCTACTCTCCGATCTCATGTTGGATTTAGAAAACATATGATCTCGACGGCCATATTGAAAGTTTCTAGCCGAGCTCTGACCCACATTACTAGTCGGCGAAGGCACCTTTAATTCTCTCTCGATGGTGTAACATCTATCAATCAGGTCTTTGTATGAGTCGCATCGGTGTCCAACCACCAAGGTCCAAATCTGGGGCCTCAAACCCTTCTCAAATCTCCTGAGTTGAAAGTTCTCGTCAGAAACTAGGGTTGGTGCAAACTGGCTCAGTTCTGTAAAAAGCTTAGCATAAGCGTCAACAGTCATCTCTCCCTGTTGGAGGTTCAGGAGTTCCTTAATCTTTGCTTCTTGGACGCTCTAGGGGTAGTACTTATCATAAAACACTTTTACGAATTCATCCCAGTCCCATACATAACCAGGCTCTTCGACACGAGTCGCTTCTTTCAATTGTCTCCACCAGTTCTCAGCATCCCCTTCCAATTTGTAGGTTGCCAATCTCACTTTAGTTGTTTCATTACACTCCATAAGATCGAAGATCTTTTCCATCTGTTGCACCCATTTCATAGCCTCCGCGCTATCTCCCGTCCCATTGAAGTATCGTGGTCGGTTCTTCCTGAATTTGTCCAATTCTGTCCTAGGAGCAGGAGTAGGTTGGGTATTTGGAGTTCTGGTTGCATTGATGGCACTCACAATTGCCTCGGTCAACGCATCAATATGCTTGTTCGTCATCTGTAACCGATTAATCTCACGTTAAACTCTAATTACACATATTCTCGACGTAAGAATCAACCTTAGGCTCTGATACCAACTGTAGCGACCCGAGATCTCACAACCTCTTAATTGTAAGATCTTAGACCGTACCTTCGTATCGAGAACCATAGAAACATAATAAGGCGATAAAGCATCTTAAACAACGGAAGATAAAATTTCTGTAAAACATTCATTAATCTAAATAAAACCCATGATAATGTTCTTATTCCAATAACAAGTCTAACATAATTAAAGCTTAAACAGTTTAGATAAAATACTAACTGATCAATGTCCCATTTATTTAAAATTACTAATAACTAGAAAGGAAAATAGCTAATTAGGCCACGAAGCCATCAACGCCATTCAGTCCAGTTTCTTGAGCACCACGTGCCGTCTCATCGCCATAGACCTATACATTGTCATTGGCAACACCTGTCTCATCTGGTCACCCACATAAATAAGGGGTGTAAGTTTACACTTGTATGGACCAGACATGCAATCCATTGAAGCATAAAATATCAATCCTAGCCATATAAAATTTCGATATATTTCATGTATGTGTGCATGTGGCATGTATAATCTCACTAAGCTGAAATGAACTGAACGTAAACATATATATTAATATTACATGAATGCATCATATCTTTTAATTTCATCTTTCTTGTCATTTAATGCACGTTAGACTCCGTCCCGCTCAAGACGTTGGGTCTTAATCATGCTTATCACTTGTTAGTTAGACTCCGCCATGCTCGAGACGTTGGGTCTAATGAATCATGTTATTTATTGCATGTCAAATCCGTCCCGCTCAAGACGTTGGGCAGTTAGACTCCATCTTACACAAGATGTTGGGTCTAATACATTCTTAGATTCCATCGGGTATAAGATGTTGGGTCTAATACTCATTAATCATGGCTTGACATTTCATCGTATTTTACGTATCTTGATTGTGAATTATATAGATCATCATGGGACATATAAAGTGCATGAGAGTGATATCATACTACATATGCATTTAAGTGCATTTAATCATGGTACGTAAATATCAAAGTGTATACAATCATGGTACATAAATATTACAGTGCATATCATACGATCATGGTGCGTAACACAGCCCAAAAATTCCGAAAATAATATCAAAATATTGCAACTTTGGGTCATCGGGAACTTAGTGCTACTTGGAGCTCAATTTGGACATTCAAGACGTCAGATTCAGAAACTGGCTAAAACACAAACGTTGTAGAGCTCATCGTCAGCTTTCCAACGCCATAAGAATCGCCTCAATCGGAATTCGGGACAGAAAGTTATGGCCAAAATACCAAGGTAGTATCTGATGCAAAGTTTGGCGGGAATTCATGAAAATTGTTTTTAGGTGTCAATCGATTGATTTTAATCCGTGAGCACGCCTCAAAATACATCAAATCACATGGTGGAATTTAATCGGACTTCTTTTTAACCTAACATCATTAACATTAAAAATCTATTAATCATAGCATGCATTCATTTAATCATTCCATCATTATCTATGAAATAAAATCACTAATTTATATAAAAATCTATTAATAATAAAAATAATATTTTAAGATCAATGGAAAGTATGATTTCTCCATACCTAGATCGATCGTACCACCACGATTAGATTCAGATTCCAACAATGATGATGATTTTAGAAGAAGGTGAAGGCCGCTTGAGAATATACGCCAACGTCTCACCGTACTTCCAAAAGAAGGGTTCTAGGAAGATAGATCTAGAATTTCTTCTCTAAGGTCTCTAGGGTCTCTGACGGCTCTATTCTTAAGATGAGCTTATAATTTAGGGTTCTCCATAAGACACTTATTTATCACACTTTGGAAATTATCCGGTGTTAAGCCAACACAATAAGGAAAATTATCCGGTGTTAAGCCAACACAATAAGGAAGAGTGTATAGGCTTTTATCTCAAAGTCTAAAATAGAGGCTTAAAACACACATAACAAGGTTTGATCTCTAGACCTCTTATATAGAACTTAAAGTCTTTAACCAGTAGGCTACCACATAACTTGTGTTCATTAATGACGAAAATAAATATAAATGCTTGAAAAACCAAAACATACATTTTTAGATAAAACGTTTTGAAAACTCAAGGTATGCGGGGAATACGGTATTAAACACATACACATATTTTAGGTGTATCAAAGGTATAAAATTCATATCATGGCACCTTTGGGCATAATCAATAACTCTATACAAATCAGTGCATAAGGTGATCTTAATGAGATAAAATCATAATATTCGAGAAACAGCAATTTCCATAGAATGGTCACCTTTGAACAGATCCAATCCTACTTCAATTATAGTCTCTCGAACAACCACTTTAGCGGTCTTCCTTAACCCCATTAGAAAGACCTAGACCCGATATGTCCAGTCTCAAGAGTTTAACTAACTTATTGTAAAGTGTATGTGTGTAGCATACAAATAGTCAAGAGAATCGCGAAATAATATTTAAATAAATTTGTAATGACAAAATTTATGTCATAGACCTATGAGCTTGCACACACATACACTTAGGCCATAGGATCAAACAAAAGATTCAAATTAAACACATGTAACAATAATATGCTTGACATATTATTAGGTTACCAAAAGAAGTTTATTCCATGGTATACAGTCATTAACTGTTGCCAATAATAAGTCCAAAGCATAAGCCTCAACGAGTAGATTGAAACCAACTATTAATAGGTTAAGATCGGACTTTTTTAAAAAAATGAATAAGTTTTCTAATGGTGTGATAGCCCGGATTTCGGTACCCCGAAACCCGTACCATCAGCATGATCAGCTTGACCGTGCCCCTTGGCTATGCACGAAACACTGGTATATCAAGCAATAAAAATAAACTGAAAATGATAACTATAATTGCGGAAATAAATCACCATTTAAATACTGCCCAAAAGGCAGTTCTGCTATCATGCCACTGCATGAATAGAGAACCGATCCGAACCATCGATAATATCTGATCACCCCAAATGGTTCGTCCAAAAGAATTATATCAATTTAATTACATTGTTTTAAACAGAAATGAAGGCTTGACGTACCAAGCCGTACTAACAAGCTCACAAAATAACTGTCAACATGCACAACAGAGTCCTCTAGAAGAAGTCCTCTTGAGGTGGCTCTAACTCATCTACGGGTGCGTGATCCGAGTCACCTGGATCAACGTCCCCTGACACTTCAGCTGCTGCTAGCAATGGACCTGCGACGTATATTCTAAAGGGGTGAGCTACATCCTAACTCAATAGGGAACAACACAGTGAACATATAAGTTAAAGTCTCACATATATTCCATGATATTCTAAGCATGATGTGCCTATGCAGTAAATGAGAAAAACAATTTGAAAGATAGCAATTTGCATTCACTTTTACAAATAGTTTACGATTTTCACCTCTCTGCTACTTGATCATGAATGACGCTGAATAGGCCTAAAGCAAAAGCAAAACTTAATCTTTCAACTTAAGTAATCCCCAAGCAATATAGCATCGAGCCCCGATGAGATACCCTTCATCGTCATCTATATAGACAGTTTTAAACGTATTCCCTGAGAATACAAATAGTACCCAAGCCCCTTTTCCCTAGGGATCGGTGGCGGGGTTTCAAACATATCACAACATCCTCGATGTCCTTATCATGTCTGGATAAGCCTCCGACCGCCTACGGATTTGCCGTCAGACACACTTCGATATTCTCGCCACGTTGGTGGGGTATCCTATCAAACCTCAAATAATAAAAATATCAAGTGCTTTACATATAGTTATTCACCGTGTAAGTGTGCTATCTTATATCAGTTAGGCCTTATCAGACATTATTCAAAAATCACGTTAAACAGTGACCTCGAGATCCGTGCCCGACCGGTCATAGATTTGACCAAATAGGAGTTTAATAGTTGGCATAGGGTGCGATGAATGGATGAGATGTGAGAATTCGAGTGAATGTGTGGAGATTGATGTAAATCCGAAGTCACATACACCTATTACGGTGCATGTGCTAAATACACAAGTTTGAGGGGAGATAAAAAGGGTTTAATAACCCTTAAATCATTGTTGATTGTTGAGAGAGAGTAAAGAAGAGAGAGAGAGAGAGAGGAGTAAAGAAGGTGGGTGATTAAGGAGTTATTACAATGGTTTGGAAGGGAGATTCGAGCAATAAACACCGGATTCGACGCGAGGAATTCGTTAGAGCCAAAGCTGGAACCCTAGCCTTTCCAACCTCTAGATCTAATCAATTTGAGATTGATTGAAGGTAAATTTTTGTGAATTAAATGCATAGGTTATAGAGGTTTAAATTCAGTCAAGAATATTCAAAATGATAGATTAAGGGCTTAGAAAAAGGAAGGAAAAAGAATAGGAAAAGTCTTGGAAGAAACATTTCGAAAAGGAGTGAATACATCGATTAATCGAAATTGGGATTCGATTAATCGATTTTGGCCAAGAAGTTGAAAAGTCAAAGGACCCGAAATCGATTAATCGATTAAGGTGTCGATTAATCGACTGGGAACCTCCAGTGGCTGGAGGAAAGTGACATGGGAAAATCGACTAATCGAATTGGGATTTCGATTAATCGATTTCGATTTTCGATTAATCAATTTGGGATCGATTAATCGATTTTGAGAATTCGATTACTCGAATGGAGAATCGAACTGAATGAGTTGAGAAATTTGATTAATTGATTTGGGATCGATTAATCAATTGTAGATCTCGATTAATCGATTAATCGATTTTGGATCTCGATTAATCGATTTTGGGAATCGATTAATCGAATCAGATTCGATTAATCGACCTTGGAGTTCGATTAATCGACTGAGTCATTTTTGTTAACTTTTGAGTTTGACTTTGAGATTCTCAGAGGGTCTTGGACCTTCTTTATTACATCTTTAGTGATGTGTTGCATGTGTTATGTTGTACCACAGGTGGTACGTATGATCATGAGCACAAGGAGCCACGTGGGACCTTGATGCATGAATTTTCAGAGATTTGAGGTAGGGAACACCCTGAACATATATTTTAAATTGCAAGAGCATGTATGTAGTGATATAGAATTTAAATTGAAAATTGTTTTAGTTATGTTAAACTTTGTGAAATCATATAATCTCCATGTGTGTGTGTGTGCGTGATACACCAGTAAAATGAAAGTGCCTTAAATCATAAAACTTTTATTAAAGGTGGGTGTGTGTGTGTGTGTGTGACACCAAGTAAGCATATAAAAAAATGAGATATCCCCAGGGGATGAGAAAGTGATAAAGGCATCGGTGTGATGCGAGTAATTGAGAACAAGTGAGCATATGAAAAGGAGAGATCTCCAGGGGATGAGAAAGTAACAAGGGCATCAAGTGTGATGCGAGTGAATGGATACATCCCAGCGATGTATCCAAGAAATGGGCCTAAATAAGACTCAAGAAAAATAAACCATTATAAGCCCACAATTATAAAGTCCAAACCATTATTATCCCACAAGCATATTCTTTTCAATAATCAAGCCCAAAACAATACTTGATACACTAAGAAAGCATACACCATTATAAGGCCCACAACCCATGGGCAAATTTGAGGCCATAACAACCCAAACCAAGAAACCTTTTCAATGGGGCTAAAAAGAGTCCTATATAATAAGTTCAAGCTCAAGTCCAGTTTGAGGTCAGAGATGGCCCCAAAAGTCGAGAATATCCAAAACCATTATATACTTAAAAGAATAAGCTACAAAAGCCCATAAATTGCATAAATTTAAATCAAAGCTAATGAAAGAATTAATTAATAGATTTGATTTAAAATAACTTGAAGAACTAATTAGGCATTACCCATATAGGCTCCAAGAAATCACATAGCCGTGCCCAATTCAAGCCCACAACAAGTTTATTGCATGGGACATCTGATTATGGTATTTACAGGAAATGAAGCCCAAAATAATAATAGGTCTTTTAAAGAGTCCAAAAGGGTTGGACAAGGTGAGACAAAGATACGGGAAAAAAGAACCCAACAAATAGGGCTGAAAATGACCTGATAAATCCATGCCCAAATTAACAAAACCGATTTTTGAGCTAGGTCTGGCATACAAACTTCACCTGTCGGCTCAGACCTTGAAGCATCTGACTCGACCGAATAAAGTCTAATAGGGGCCTTTTAAACAAAGTCAAACCAACCCAACCCTGTTTTTAGATATGGTCAGGCATGAACCCTTGGACCAACTAAACCCGACCCAATGTCAGCTTTTCCCACATGAATAAGTATGCTATTTTTCTTTTGCAAAAGATACCGTTTTGACTTACTTTCCATTCCTACCCAAGCATAATAAAGCGGCAAAGAAAATCTTTCATGCTTGCCATATAAATAGCGAGGTCTCCGAAAAAAATAAATAAAAATACATTGCCTCAGTGTTTCCACTCTAGATTTCTTTCACTATTGTACAGTTGAAAGCAAAATTTACCTCTACTCTAGATAACAAGTAGAGATTCTTCTTAGAAGAGGCAACAATTTTTCATATAATTGAAAATAAATAACCAAAAAGAAAACACACATATCTTGCCTGCTTTTGAAACTTATCGACGTCAGAGAGTATTTAATAATAATTTAGAAAAGCAATAAAATAGGCAATGGAAGCGTATCTTGATTAATAAGAACTAATATGTTATGATCAACCATATATGTTATGATCAATCATACGCCGAACTTAGCTCTGATACCAATTGTTAGATCTAATAATCCGACCATCCAAAATATTTGTTATAGGATCTAGGCGTATGATCAACTAAAACAATAAATTAACAATCCATAAATTAATATATATGTGCGTATTTTATCACGCTGATCATGGCCGTTGATTCAAGTCGTCGCTTTTCCTGTGAAGAAAGATGAAGGTGGCTCTACCCGCCTCTCTTGTTACACTCTCTTGATGGGAAGATGCCAAAAGGCTTGTGTGAAGAGTCATGTCTTACCTAAAATACCGTCCATCAAGGTATTTTAATAGGAATAAAAAATAACATATCAATCAGGAAACCTTAAAGTTTTCTTCAATTCTCAATTCTTAGTGTGTGTGGGCCACTTAAAATAAGAATTTTGAGATTCCATAAAAAATTTAACACCTTTAGGATACAACAGAGCCCGGTCTTGTCAAGAATTGTATGTTTTTCTCTAGATTGCACTTCTAGAGAAAAAAATCGCTATAAAGATTTTCTGATACACAAAAAGATTCTTAGAACCTAAAAGAAAAATGAGAAATAGATGTTATTATAGTTTCTGCTGTATTTTATAGAGAAATTATGAACCACTGTGTCTTTTCAGAGAGTTGTTTCTTTTCAAATGACAGTAAAAAGATAAATCGATTTCATTTGTGTTTTTTCAGATTTAATGTAAAGAGATGTCAAACTTGTGTCTTTTCACATTTACGGTGAAGAGATAAATCCAAATCTCAAAAATACTTCTTTAGAGAGATAATATTTACAAGTTTGTCATTAAATTATTATCAATGATAATTATAAACTTAATTTTGAAATTATATATATATATATATATATATATATATATATATATATATATAACATGGTATTACGCCATCAATAGTCTAAGATGTGGGTTATTCGTACAATCAAAGTGATAGATTGTAGATTGAAGTGCCAGAGACCCCAAAATGGTGCTTGATAGATTGTAGATTGAAGTTCAAGAGGCGCAAAAATGGTGCTTTAGGGAGATTTAAATTATCCGATCTATAGATTACAATATCAATCATTGTTTCTAACTTTACCGGTTGATATTAAATTTGTTAACCAGATGATTCACATCCACTTATAGGCATGTTTCTTTGGGCTGAGAAATGTTCTAGAGATTGATTGCCACTTGGAGAATTTAGATTGATCACAAGTATACCACATGGCATAATGATAAATCACACTTCAATGTTATGATATAAAATGTTTAATTTTAGTGGTACAAGATCCTTTAAGGTATAATTAGCAAAAAAGGATTGGGAATATAAAGTTTTGCAGTAATAAATCGAAACGGAAAAGTTTTGCATAATCAGGATGCACTGTATTCTGGTGTCCTTGAAATCCATAAATCTAGTTTGAAATCCGTGAATATTCAAATTTTTGAACCCGAAAAATAGTGCAATCTTGATTACACAAAAGTTTTTGAAGTAGTTTAATACTGCAAAACTTTTAAAAAAAATTCTCTTTTTGCAAAGTGTCTATCATTTAAACATCATTTTAGTATTTAAATGTCTGCTAAAAATTATAAACCGCCCAAACATTAAATTTGTGTGAAATTTTTAATCCCACGGTTCGACCCTTGGACAATTGTCAGATCCAATATCTGATTTTTGTTTATTGTCAATCCCCTGATGTGATTTAAAAAATTATGAGATCGTATATAAAGCTGTCAACATCTCCTTAAATGCCTTTACAAGTTTTGA
The DNA here is from genome assembly GCA_021018995.1 of Chloranthus sessilifolius. Classification (NCBI taxonomy): domain Eukaryota; kingdom Viridiplantae; phylum Streptophyta; class Magnoliopsida; order Chloranthales; family Chloranthaceae; genus Chloranthus; species Chloranthus sessilifolius. The sequence goes on along the minus strand of CM037585.1, from coordinate 128,282,842 downwards.
ACTTTTTAATAAGCAAATGAATCCTGATAACACAGAAACCACTTTTGAAGTGGTTTCGGCTGCCGTAGCAGTCTTTGACGTTGCGTAAAATGATTTCCAACAGACCTATTCAGTCTACTATAAACTCAACGGTCTATAAAAGATAAATGCAATCAATAATAGGCAATGAAGAAAGATTGAAAAAATTTATTAACATGTTCACAGATTCAAAAATCGTAGGATGTGTTGGTATCTTCAACAAATGATTAGACATTGATCAATAGATGGAATCAATTTATTATAGACCACATCAGTCTATTATGTGCCACGTTAGTCTGTTATTGATTTGCCAGATATCGCTTTAGGTTTCCCTAGAGACCGCTACGAATCTAGAACCAGTTCAGGAACAATATATATTTTTTCTTTCGTGGAGACCTAAGGGCATTTCTATCCTTTCATAACTTTGAAAGGGTTTAAGCCTTAAGGCTCGAGATTCAAGTCTTGAACCGAACACTGAAATCGAATCGAAAATCAAGGGACTGAATCGAACCAAACTGCACCAAAACCTGACCGAACCGTATCGAACCCCAATTCAGTTTGATTTCAGTTTGGATGGCTTGAAACCAAAGACCGAGGGAGTAAGTTGAGTAAGCCAAAAAAAATTGGGAAAAAAATCATAAAACATATCTTTAAAATATGTATTTTACCTAAATCGAACAGAACTAAATCGATTTTAATTTCAGGAAAAAAACATTGAATCAAACTGAACCGTATGGGTTTCGGTTCAGTTTAAATTTGGGGTGTACTAAATCGTTCACTGAAAAAAATGGGTTGCGGTTCGGGACACCGAACTTGCATATAGGAAGGTCAAATTGCCCTTTTCCCTTGCATACAAAACCAAATTTTTGTTTCCGAAATATGTCACTGATGTCAGCGGTGGACCACAAATTTGATATAAAATTGTAAAAGGACAACAACCTAACAACCTAAACTAAAGTACATCAAATAAAAAACACAGTGAAACGGAATCCAGGCACGTCTTTCTCAAGCACCACGTTGCTGCCTGACAATCCTTTTTTGTCTTTATTTGCAGCGCCTAAACCTTTCAATGCAACTAGGTTGCACCTGAAATTTTGTGAGTGAAAATAAGAGTTAAATTTGCAGGCGAGATTTATATCATGCACAAAGGTGGAAAAATGATTTGCTATTTTTGGGACTTTGTGCCACATGGTACACCATCTAAGTCATCTTATTTAAAGGCCTAGATTTGGTATATAAAATTTTTATGCCAAAAATTGAGTGACACACAATCTCTATTACCTGATACAATATAGTCAAAGCCTAAGATCTGTCTAAATAGTTGATTGTATTAAATCACATGTCATATTTTGTGCCAATCTTTTGCATCAAAGATTTTTTCACAAGACTTTCAAATGAAATGGTTTAGATGGTGTTCTGCGTAATGTAATTCTCACAAATACTAAGGTTGTGTATGGCATAATTCTTTGCTAGCCCCTGCACCACAAAAATAAGGTGTTTCAACGGCATTTGCTGTTAAGGCAATTTTTGGTAGTGACAGTACTAATAGCGAACGTTTTTGGTAGCAACAAGACTAATAGCAGCAATTTTTTATTAAAAAAATTGTCGCCAGTCTTATTTTTGAAGTGCTGCCATAATAGAGTTCACCTGTTTTAGTTGGTTCTCCTTCTCTTTTCTAACTCGCTACAAAGGAGGATTTACCTGCTCTAGCAACAACTTCCTTGCTCTCTACTAACTCCATACCAAAGCAAATAAAATTTGCTCTGACAAGGGATAAGTTAGAGAGAAGGGTAGAACTATTGAACAGGTAAATCTTGCATAAAATCTTGTTATGCAAGAAGTTATTAAGGGGAAGGGGTACCTGCTAATGTAAGTAGCAGGATGTTAGCAAAGATGATAGGAACCTGCTAAAGCAGGTGAACTATATTATGGCAGGGGCTACCATATACAAAAAGTAATTAATCATGATCATACTATCAAACGTGACTCTCTAGTACTTTTTGAAATACCTAAAGAAATTGAGATAAAAAATAACTTCCATATATGATTCAAAACAAGCCACAATTTTTATGGCAGCAGCTAATTGTAGCCAGACTAAGGTTGTGTTTGGCATAATTCTCTGTTAGCTTGCTTCCGTCAAGCAGGTTTTTCTCACTTTAGAAAATTTTATTTATTTCTTTGCTAAATTTCTACTACTTGCTTTAGTATATTTCCCTTTTTCATGCTAACTTCATGCAGAGTAAGATCTGTCTGCTCCGACAGTTCTCCTTTGCTTTTCGCTCACTCATTATCAAAATATATTTTGTTTGTTCTAGCAGAGAGTTAAGAGAGAGCAAATATATCTGGCTTTGGCAAGGAGATGACAAACAACTAGATCTCTTTTAAGTTACAACCGTATGAGTTTTAAATATAAAGTTATTACATCGAGCTAACGAAATTATCCATGAAGGGAGCATTATAATTGAGAAGTTAATCTTGTCAATGTCGGTACTGCAATTGTGATGAAGTAATGATCGGTTAAAGAGAATAAATGTATAATAAACAGGTAGGACAAGTTTAAGGTAGGGTACCCTTTGTTCGCACTTTTAAGACACTACAAAAAATAAGGCTATTAGCGGCAATTTTTTAACAAAAATTGTTGCTATTAATATTCTCGCTATCAAAAATTGTCGCTATTAGTCCGGTCGCAACCAAAACATGCCTTAATAGCAAATGCCACAACCCCTTTTCTTTGTAGTGAGATTATTGAAAGAGCCTATGTCTCACACCCATTTAAATATTGTTAACACCTTGGTATTAGATGATCGAGATTGTTTTTCACCCTAATCATTCATATGATGGATCTTGAAACCATGAGCATATCATTATATCATATTTTTAATCCACAGGACGCATAACCCAAAAAATGCCTTAAAATTGCGTGGTATGCATTAAGCTCAAACCTAATTTTAGGGCTATTAATTTGTTTTGAATTTATGTCGCATGGAATAAAATATAACCGTCGGATGAGAAGCTAATGGTGTGAAGATCCGTTGTTGGTGAAAAACGATCTCCATCATCGAATTCTGAGCAGTCAGTGGGTTTTGTACACAAACAAATCTTTCAATGTAACCTAGAGGTGAGTTGCACCTAAAGTTTTAGTTGAGAGAATCCTGATGCACACTCTACGTAAATAGTCAGCTATAAGTCTATAACATTCATACAGAAACCGAGTCTCAGCTACCCAATCTAATACCACAAATTTGCACCTGCCAACTTCCATCCTCAACGTTAAATAAACAATGGTCTAAAAATCAAACTAATCTGTCCGTTCTTATCATCCGTACAGTCAGCAAAAGATATGCTAAAAAAGGGTACGGCCGTAGTACACACTGATATTCGGTACGCGGCCTAATTAGACGGTGGAGATTAAACGGCGCAGAGACTCAAGTTGGGGGCCCACACCCCAACTCTAAACAACGTAGTATCCGCTTCGTACCTATCCATGCAGTTTTCTTCTGCCTCTGCCTTTTCCTCTTCCTCTGCTTCTTCTTTTCCTTCCTTTTCGTCTTTTTCTCTAACTGAAAAAAAAATGGCCTACGAGAGAAAACGGACAGGAGAAACAAATGGCAGAGATCAAAGTCGCAGGAAGTCGGCGCAGATCCCACCGTACGTGAAGGCGGTGGCGGGGTCGATCGGAGGGACGGTAGAGGCTTGTTGTCTGCAGCCGATGGACGTCATAAAGACGAGGCTGCAGCTCGACCGTTCAGGGGTTTACAAAGGGATAGTGCACTGCGGTGGCACGATCGTCAGGAAGGAGGGTGTGCGGGCGCTCTGGAAGGGGTTGACGCCCTTTGCAACACACCTGACGCTCAAGTACGCGCTCCGTATGGGATCCAACGCCGTCTTCCAGGCGGCGTTTAAGGACTCTGAGACCGGTGAGCTGAGCTACAGTGGACGGTTGATGGCTGGTTTCGGCGCTGGGGTCCTCGAAGCACTTGTCATCGTCACGCCTTTCGAGGTTATTCGATTATTTTTTTTTACTTCGATTTCTTTATGGCTCTGTTTTTTTTTAAGAAAAAATTTGTTTACTTTAGAGAATTCTGATTTTATTTTTTTTGAGTAATTCTGATTCGGTTTGTATTGGAATTGTTAGGGTTTTCTTTGTTTGCATGAATGATAGTTTAGTTGGGGAGAACTAGCAACAGCATTATCGATGGTGCTTGATGCACATATGCCGTACACGTGGCAAAATTGATATGATTCCGGCCTAAAATCCAATAAATAGTCATTTTGATGATGTGGGTTCGAATCCAGAGGGCAGCCACATTGTGTGTCAAAAGCCAAAGGTTAGGTATGCGTATTGAAGTCGGCTTTGGGTTTCCTATTTCTCCACTCGTTTCTGGTCAAAAATAAGCTCTCTGGACTTTGCAATCCTTCAAGTCCCTTTCTTCACATGATTTCTCGTTTTCCTACTTCCTTGTGCTCATCTCTAACTCTTCGTACAAAGCCGGCTTCTCCCGGACATGTTCAAACTATCTTGAGCTATATGTTCCACGACTTTGTTTTCCTTTATAGGTGTTACTATCAGGCTTACTTTATAGTAGGGTACCTTGTCGATAGTTCATGGCTACACAGCTTTTATGTTTGGTATTCTAGCGTTGAATTCAGGTATGACCCTCATCTTGAGGTGTCAAGTCCCCCTTTGATCATCACCAAGCTAGGACCTGTTGCCATGGTGTCATCTATAGACTTTGCAATAGCGGGAATCGAATGAAATCCCCTTTTCAACTTTTTCTTAGGGTTTTGGTGATATATATATACAAAGAATAATATGGTTTAGTATACTGTGTATGGCTGATACAAGGCTAATATGGTAAGCTTATTGTGTGTGGCGGATAGACCCCCTCAAGTTGATGGGGAGTTCATCAACGCTCAACTTGGCTTGTAGGTACTTGAACCGGTGGAATGAGAGTGGTTTAGTGAATATGTCCGCGACTTGATCCACCATGGAGATATAACGAACTTCAAATTGCTTCTTGACAACCTTCTCTCGGACGAAGTGGTAGTCAACTTCAATGTGTTTTGTGCGAGCATGAAACACGGGATTGGATGCAAGCGAGATGGCAGAGATGTTAGCGCACCATAGTATGGGTGGAAGTTCATAGTGGATGCGTAATTCAACGAGAAGCATTTGAACCTAGGTAAGCTCGGCTGCAGTGTGGGCAAGAGAGCGATATTCCGCTTTAGTTGATGACCGAGTGACTGTCGGTTGCTTCTTGGCACACCATGATATTAGATTGGGACAGAGGAAAACACAATAACCGATAGTCGTGCAGCGATCACTTTTATCACCTGCCCAATCGGCATTGGAGAAGGCTTGAAGATCAAACATTCCACGGGTGAGTGTGATACTGTGATGGAGGGTTCCTTTAAGATAACGGAGTTTCCGCTTGACGGCTGTATAGTGGTGGTTGAGTGGTTGGTGCATATGTTAACAGACATGGTTGACAGCAAATGAGAGGTTTGGACGGGTTATAGTGAGGTATTGAAGGGCAGCTACCACACTACGGTATAGAGAAGGATTTGCAAAGAAATTGTGATCTTCTTGGGTGGTGAGAGATTTGGTAGTAGCAGGGGAAGAGTAAGGTTTACAGTCCAGCATTGAGGACGTTTGAGGATGCCAAGAACCTACCAGGATTGGGTGAGATGCATTGAATTTGATGTGCGCGTCACTTCGATGCCCAGGAAGTATCTTAGGGAGCTAAGATCTTTGAGAGAGAATGCTTGAGTAAGTTGAGATAGAAGAGTGTTGATGTGACGACAATTATTGCCCGTGACAAGAACGTCATTGACGTAGACTAAGACGATGAGAATGTCACCATTCACACGTTGAATAAACAGGATGTATCGGCTGCACAGTTGTGGAATCCATGGTGCATCAGAAATTTGGAGAACATTGAATACCAAGCCCTCGGGGCCTGTTTGAGGCCATAAAGAGCCTTCCGAAGTTTGCAAACGTGAGTGGGATAGTTGGGATCGGTGAATCCTTGTGGCTGTTGCATGAATACATCCTCCTCAAGTAAGCCATATAGAAAGGCGTTCGCAACGTTGAGCTGCTGAATTTTCCAGTTGTAATGAAGTGCGAGTGAAAGCACAATGCGGATCGTTGGCTACTTGGCAACAGGACTAAAGGTTTCATGGAAATCGAGACCTTGTTCTCGATGGAACCCCTTTGCAACAAGGCGGACTTTGAATCGAGCGATCTTGTTGTCGGCATTGCGTTTTATTCGAAATATCCATTCACACCCGATTATTTTGCGGTTCTTTGGGAGAGGAACAAGGGTCCATGTGCTTTGAGTGGTTAGGGCATGAAACTCATCTGACATGGCTGCTCTCCATTGAGGAAGTTTGGAGGCTTAAGTGAAGGATGTGGGTTCAACATGGGGAGAGTCAACAGATATGTTGGAGATGAGGGCATCTTTGGGATTGGGTCTGATAATGTCGGCTTTGGAGTGGGTGGTCATGTGATGAATGGGTTGTGATAAGTGGGGAGGAGAGCGAGGAGAGAGTGAAGGTAATGGCACATCAATAGATTCGGGTGGGCTGAGGGATATAGGTGAAGAGGGGGTAGGTAGGTCGGTAAATGGTGAGCAGGGAGTTGATGAAGAGGCCAAGTGTTCTGTAGATGGTGTTGTAGTGGGTGATGGGTATAAGATGTGGGTGGTTTCTCTTGGATGGGAATGGAGTCATCTGGTAGAAGGGACACCAGGGAGAGGTCAGGTGTGGTGGGAGAGGTTATAGAAGATGTTGGTTCAGCTTTAAAGGAAAATTCCTCCTCAAAGAAGCGCACGTGACGCGAGGTGTGCACGTAGCCTGTGGTGAGATCCATGCACCTATAGCCTTTGGACTGTGAGCAGTAGCCCAAAAAAATGCAAGCAGTTGATCGTAGGGATAATTTATTTAGGGCATATGGACGGAGCCAGGGGTAGCACCGACAACCAAATGAGCGAACCAACATGAAATCTGGTGGGGAATTAAACAAATGCTCATATGGGATGTGGTGGGTGATGGAGGAGCTGGGTAATCGATTTATAGTGTAGACCGTTGTGCAAAGGGCATCCAACCAGCCAGTAAGGCGTGATGTAGAAGACTGACGTTCGTTTCGATTAGATGGCGATGCTTGCGCTCGGCCACCTCGTTTTGTTCGGGGGTGTGTGGACAAGATCGTTGATGTACGATCCCATGTTGGGCAAGAAAATTTTCCATGGCGTGATTTACAAGTTCACTGCCACCATCCGTTCTAAGTATCTTGATTTTAAGAGAGTTATTTCTCAACCATGATTTTAAATTTAACAAAGGTAGAAAACACATCAGATTTGGCACGTAAGGGATATAACCAGCAAAAACGTGAATAATCGTCCATTGTCAATAAATGAGGCATAGGAATGGAAGCCACGAAAAGATGGTATTGGGGACGAACCCCATACATCAAAGTATATTAATTCAAGTGGCTGATTTACATTAGTAGTAGAGACACTAAATAGCAGCCGATGACTCTTGGCCACGTAACAACCACACAAGACACATTAAAAAAACTACACAAGGGGGCATGATACTTACGAAGCAAAAGATTTAAAACATTAAGGGATGAATGTGCAAGTCGGAGATGCCATACAGAAGCGGGTATCCGAGATGTGAAAGATGTGCCGATGAGAGCTATTGGGGAGGAACAGTCAGATGGCGGTGGAGAGGACTCGAAGAAGTAGAGTCCATTCTTACTGCGACCCTTGAACAAAACTTTCTTCGTGTTCTTGTCCTGGATAAGAAACCCATCAGAATCAAATAACAGGACACATTGATTATCATTAGCAAATTGTTGGACAGAGATAAGATTAATTGAAATGGTAGGAACATGAAGGAGATTTTGCAAGGAAAAGGTTTTTAGAGGAGTGACAATATGACCTGTGCCAATGAAGTTGGCTTCCATCACCTACGGTGACATGGCCCTGACCTTGATATTGGTTGTGGATATAGAGATTTCCCAGATCACTAGTGAGGTGGTTGGATGGAGTCCACATACAAGTTCGAATCTGAAAGCGATGGTGTTTTGGCAAGAAGCATGTGAGGAGGGGGAGTACGTTATGCCTGACCTTGATAGAGAGTTTTTGGGTGATACCAGCCATGGGTTAAAATGCCGGAAAACCGATATGTATCGTCCGGTCAAAAAACCGGTACGTACCGGACGATACGTTCCGGAACAGTAGTGTACCGGACGATACATTGAATGTATCGTCCGGTATTTGCAATACAAATGAGCGATACGGTACATTTAATGTACCGTATCGTTCACGTCCGATACCGATACGTATCGTCCGATACGTATCGGTATCGGACGATATTTTGATCCATGATACCAGCATTCATTGGATGGGTGATTGTGCCTGCCACAATATTGGCAGTAGAGATTGCCATGGCCACGGTTGGAGGTACCACGAGAGTATTATGGTGGTGGGGTGGGTGTTTGAGGAAGAAAATGGGTCATGGGTGACCTACCACGACAACCACCATGATTAGAACCTCGGTTTCTATTGTGATTGCTGGTCCAACGCCCACCATTGGAGGAGTTATCTCGGACAGCAAAGAGGGCAGTGGAGACTTCAATAGAAGCGCATTCCACATTATCAGCGACAACATGAATTTCTTCAGAGCTGAGAAGAGCGTTGAGTTCGTTGAGGGTGATTGGCTAGGGGTGTGTCCGGACGGTGGTCATATTGTATTCACGGGGGAGGCCTTGAAGTGTGTACAGTACGAGATCTTCATCATCGACGACGGCATTTGTCGTGATTTGATCTCCTTGAGGTATTTCTCCATTGGGGATGATCCTTTCTTGATGCTGAGAAGTTTGGTCTTCAGCTTGTGGATATGGGATCAAGAGAAAGAAGTGAACTTGGTGGTGAGTAGGCTCTAGATCTCATGGACATATTCACAGTGAAGAACATATGGGAGAACAGATGGAGAAATTATAGATAAAAGGCCACTGACAAGGTGGTTGTTGATCAACAACTAGGATTGATGGTGTCGTCACCGTCGACACTGCCTTCACCATCAGACGCTGGAATGGTGGGTGAGGGACATGGCATGGATTTGTCAACATACCCTAGTAGCAGATTGGCTTTTAGGGCATTCTTCATCTGCATCTTCCACATGATGAAGTTCTGGTCGTTGAGACGTAACGTGACGAGAGAGGTCACATTGGAGATGAAGACCAGGTGATAGGGTAGAGGCAGCCATGGGAACCGGCGGCGATTGGATCGAAGGGGGCTCTTAGCCTTACGGCTCTGATACCATATAAACTTTGCAAGAGCTGGAAACGAATGAAATACCCTTTTCATCTTTCTCTTAGGGTTTTGGTGATATATATATATATACAAAGAATAATATAGTAAGTATACTGTGTATGGCTGATACAAGGGCTAATATGGTAAGTTTATTGTGTGTGGCTGATATCATCAACTGGTGGCAACACCATCACAGCAGGTGTGACTGCCATCTTATGGAACACAATCATCGGGCAAGGTCTACTAATGACAGAAGCATCTGCCCCTACCCTAATTGCAGCCACACTGGTGACACAAAGGAGAAAAATTCCAAGGAAATATCAACAGCCAGTTTTAAGAAGCAAGAGATTAGAGATGAGAGGAGGGAGGGGGAAACTGAGAGGATAAACTCTGCGGGGACAAAGAGGAGGGGGAAGGAACTAGCAGCATGCTTTCTAGGTTCGAGTCTAACTGGACACAGCTAGTTAGGTGAACACAAGAATGGAGAATGTGTTGGGTTGGGTTGCAGATTGTTGTAGTGTATAGGAGAACAGATACAAAGGGGGAGTTTAAATGAATGGGGAGGAAAAACGGTAGGGTTTCACATGAATGGGTTTTGGCTTCTATTTTGGGGATTTCGTTTAAGTGAATGGGTATTATTGTGTGGTTACTTTGTACCAATTTTGCAAATATTTATAAAAAACAATTGGTCCATTACTGGTTATACAATATATTTTAGAACATTTTGTTTTTTAATTTTTTTTGAAACTGTAGCCATTTGCACAAAAATCCCATTAGTTTATATGGACATGGGCAAAAACCTCAACTGTCAAGTAAACAGATGATCCCTAAGGAGTCTTCACATTGAAATATCATCTTTTCAGTCTAGCTTTAAGTTCTCGAAAGCAAAATTCTAAAGAATGGAGTTGACCCATATAGAATTGTAATGTAGACCCGCTTCCTATACTATATTTAACTTATGATCTACGTGGAACAAGTGAGGTGGAATAGCGTGATGGAGTAGGGCTTGTGGGTAAATAATCTAAAGGGAAGCTAAAAAGACATTATGAAGTAGTAGATTTCCCGCCATGAATATCAACTATTTTGAGCTTATGAGAACTCTTTTTCTTTTTTAACTGATAGGTACGCTGTGATTGGACTTGCGACCTTAAATTTGCAATATTGTCAACCTTCCAGTTGATTTACAGGCACATCCCGATGAAAATGGAATTCTCAAAGCTATGGCCAAGGCAAAACTGACAGCCTGGGTCAATGAACTACCGAATGAGTTTCTTCTCAGTCTGTTTTAGCAAGTCCAAGAACATATACAGCTCATAATATGAAGTATTTTACCTTTCTGCAAATTCAGGTTTAAAAGCCATTGAAACCTCTCTCTATTTCTGAGAAAATTTCATTGGATAACTTTCCAAAATTTCTAGTCTCCATGGAGATGGCTTGGTTTTCTAGATTTAAAACAAAGTTACTATATCCATAGTATGTATGGTACGGTGTTCCTAGACAATATTTTTTGGAAACATCCATGGATATGCATAAGGTGTAAAGGTCTAGGCTAGAGCATTGAGTTTTGTTGAAAGAGAGAATGGAGATAAAGCTGTAAATGGTGCATTTAGCAAAGAAAGGCGGTTCGTTTTTGGCATATCATATTGAAGCACTCCTCCAAATATTAAACCAAAAGGAAATTATGAAAAATATATTGGAGTTCAAGAAGGAACTTTAAAAGATGGTGTGGTTATGGAATGGTAGGGTTCTTAATTTTTTGAATCACCCAGCAATTCCACTTTGTGTTGAGGAAGATTAAACGCTATGGAACATGAAACTTTGAACACCCCCACTTCCTTGTTTGTCAAATCCAGTGGACGACGTGGGCGCAGGAGCTGCAGCCAATGCAGCAGCAGCTTCCATAGACGGGGATGACGACACCCATATGAGAGATCAAGATTGAATAACATTGGCAGTAGCCACTGTGAGGATGATGAAAGCAAGAAACGATTCATGATGCGTCTCGGATAAATTAACTTGAAATGAGAGAACTGTTAATGAGAGCTGACTAAGAAAGAATTAACCAGATAACTGTGCATGAGATGGGAGGGAAGAAGGGAAGCAATTTAAGTTACACAAAGAAGAACCTTTCCACTTCAAACATAAAGGGGGTTTCTGTAACCCATTTCCCTTCCACTAGTTTTTAAAACAATAGTCTTTTGACAAAACGAAGCAATCACGTGCCATTGTCTGGCCAGATATGTGGCATATTTGGCCAGAAATAAAGGCGATTTTTTAGAGAAATCAACAAGAAAAGAATCCTATTCTAACTTATATATTATTCAGAAATTTAAAAACTTAGTATTATCTTGGCACATCCCATCTTTTTTTGTGAATCTGTACATTAGGTGATTGATCCATCTCCAACCAATTATCGATGTTAAGTGAAGGGCGTTCATCCTCCATGCCATTCTACTGATAGATTGATATCTTAAAGGAGATGGGATTGTAGATTAAGTGTATATAGCTGACATTTCTTTTGAATTTATATGGTGTGATCTAACTGCTTATTGTTGCTTTGTCTTACTTCTTTAAAAAAGATCTGAGTCCAGGTAACATGAGAATTTATTTTTGAGACATATAACTTGTTCATGATTTATAGTCGTTTCCTAGTTCTCGCTCTTCATAAGCATGTAGAACTCTTTACCTCTTTTAGCTGACAGAATGCTACATAATAACAAGCCAAATTTAGTGGGTAGATCTACTTCTTGCACCAGGACCTCTTATAGCATCGTTTAATTGATTTATGTAATTATAAGCCAATCTTTTTTAGACTAGGTAATGAAGTCCAATATCCTCTTGTGCATAGTAGCTGTATTCCAACAAACCCGGTTCACTTGGAGTAGGATAAATTTAAAATTTAGATGGTAAATATGTAAATTTTAAATTTAAAAGTATACTTTAAATTTACCAAAGCTGTTGGATAGGAAGTTGGTAAGGCATGTGACCTGCAAAACATTTGGACACGGATCGAACCTTGCTATAATCTTTTTATAATGCTGGAATAAAAAATACCGACGAGTCCGGTTCCCATATAAATAGTGAACTGAACCGAACAGCGAACCGGTTCGCATCGAATCAATTCACAGTTCGCATGGTTGCCCAGCGAATTGGGTAATCTTGATCGGGATAACATGCCTTGGAGCAGATGTTCAAAGCATTGACTTGAAGTGGTAGACCCATTTCCCCTCTTTCTATTTACTTCCCAAGTGATCCTTCATGAAATACTTGTATTATCCTCTAGGTTGAGGTTAAAGTGAGTAAGGGGATTACCTAATGAAACAATACTTGGATGAGCCACAGGAATCATGTTCACAGGAGCTGTTTGAAGAAATGAGGCAAGTTTTTAGGTATACCTTACGTGATTTTTTCCACAGTAGAGCACCTCTCTGAATCTACAAAGTACAAACACAATGGCTTAATATCAAAATCTTGACTATCTTGGACTTACTAATAGGGAGTTCGGAGACTCGGGAATAGGCTAGGGCATTACAGGTTCTTGAATTGTTACCAAGTCCAAAGGTATGAAAATTCTTTCATGCGCCTCTACCATTCATGGGTCAAAATGAATGAACATTTCTAGCTTGCACTAACTAATAGGGAGGACGTAGACTCAGGAATAGACTAGGGCATTACAAGTACTTGAATTATTACGAAGTCCGAAGTTATGTCTCCAATAAGTAAAAGGACTTTGCATGGAAAAATTTTCATTCCTTAAACCAAACTGCAACATTTTTCACCAAGCTTTCGGGTTTACATATATCGCTGCGTTCCTAATATACCAGAAGAAATGCCTAGAATCAGAACCAACCCATCACTAACACTTCCTCTTCTGGTGATCCCATGGGTCAAAATAGAAAGGGTTTGTATCTTACTCTGTATGTATTGCCCAAAACGTCGGACGATTGAAACTTGGACTCATTTGTATCGTCCAACATTTTTCCTTTTCAAAATATCAGATGATACATTCATTTTATCATCCGAGATTTTGAAAAGGTTGGTGCCACATAAGGAACAGGGTATCGTCGAAAATCTCGGAAGATACGGTGATGGTATCGTCCAAGATTTTTAAAAAACAGGCCGATTGAATCAATGTATCGGTGATACATTCAATGTATTGACTATAGACCGGTACAACAATACGTATTGGATTTCCGAAATTTTGACCCATGGGTGATCCAATTGGTCTCTCCAGATGCTGAGACTCTAGCTTTAATAGATATTATCATTTCATGTTGTCTCCTATTAATGGGGTTTCCTTATTGTTTGTAGATTTCTCCATATCGTCAATCTTTTCCAAGCTTATCTATGTTTTATTCGGGTTTCCCTGTTCTATACTCTTTTCTCTATTATTCAGTTTAATGATATACTCACTTCTTGTATATTTATTATTTTAACACTTCTTATTTGAGGTTTTCCTTGCCTAATTTTATGTCCATGCAGTTAAATATATCTGACTATGAAATACCCTCTCATGTCTCAAGGTTGCTTTTTATAAAATTTGTTTAAGTAAACAAGAAAAGCCTCATCCCCCATGGAAATGGAAGTTAAAAAGTAATTTTGGTTGTTCCAAGGTCCATACGTTTGCTGGGATAAGATAAAAAGGTAAGCAGTTCCATATACATTTGGTCAATACAGATGTATTCTACTATTCTTTAAATTAATGGGATAAATCAGAGTGGATGTGAGTCTAATTTTATTTTTTATTTTTTTCCAGTTTTTTGGTATAATAATAATAGAGTACCTTTATTTACAACCCAAGATTATTACTTCTCAAGCCTCATGACTTGCTCAAACAATTGACTGCTTTGAATCAGACAATGGAGATAATTTTTTGACCCAATCTTTGACACAACAGCTCTTCAGATCATGGACCCACCAGCAGACGGTCAGATTTTGATTCCACATGGCAAACATATTAAAAAATAAACATGATCATGGGTGTACATCTCAGGATTTGTGTGACGTGGGATCAAAATCTGACCGTCTGATGCTACAAACATTCCATGATCTCAAGATCTATTCTGTCGAAGATTGGGATGAAAAACGGTATCCATCGTCTGATTCAAAGTAGTTGACGGTTTAACCACGTAAAACCCGGGTTGAGAAAGAAGAATTTTGGGTTGAAAATAAAGGTACCCATAATAATACGCTATTATATTAGGGAGTACTCAGACAAGGTAATCACAAAAGTAAACTCTCGGTATGGAGTACATTTTTCTCATAAAAACCTGCGGATATCAGCTGGTACAGCTGCCTCAAATTCCATTTCTGCCCAACAATCTGTGTTAGCTCTTGATACATTCGATATTTGCAGCCAGCTCTTCGTCCAAAAATATGTACACATCAACACGAAGGCAGGTAGATTTGGGACCATAGGTCAAAATCTCGGACAACACCGTCTATCGGGCAATACATATTGGTATCGGAGCCACCCGAGACAAGCCTATCGTCTCAAGTATCGCCCAATGCATGAATTTGGTCATATTTATTGTATCACTGACGCAAACTTTGCATCGGCAATACCCAAAACGATACCTCTCGGTATCAGACCAAGACCATTACCAAGATTTTAATTCTGGTTTCAGACTGGAATTTTTTCTTGGACTCCATATATTATTACTCCAGTAACTTTCTTCCATTATTAGTACAAATTTATTACATTCGTGGCACTAATTATCTGAATTTTTACTGTGAGCGCATTTCATCATAAAGCCAATAAAATGGTAATTGAGTCAAACAATGCTTAGCCCCTTTCAACCACATCTGAATGTAGTTTGTAATTATATGGGGATCCATTAATTTGCTCAGTAGTAGTAACGTGGATAATGATTTCAGGTAGTAAAAATTAGATTGCAACAGCAGAAGGGACTGAGCCCTGGGCTTTTGAAATACAAGGGTCCAATACATTGCGCACGCATAATCATTCGCGAAGAAGGCATTCTCGGCCTCTGGGCAGGGGCAGCACCAACTGTGATGCGCAACGGGACAAACCAAGCTGCCATGTTCACAGCGAAGAACACGTTCGATAGCATACTGTGGAAGAAGAAAGACGGTGATGGGAAAGTCCTTCAGCCATGGCAATCCATGGTGTCGGGATTCATGGCGGGTACTGCAGGTCCAATATGCACGGGCCCTTTCGATGTTGTTAAGACAAGGCTGATGGCTCAGACCCAGTCTGGAGGCGACACTACCAAGTACAAGGGCATGGTCCACGCAATCAGAACCATATATACAGAGGAAGGCTTGCGGGCATTGTGGAAGGGGTTTCTGCCTAGGCTGATGAGAATCCCTCCTGGACAAGCTATCATGTGGGGTGTGGCTGATCAGGTGACGGGTCTCTACGAACGACCACACTTCCAAAATGCACACTTATAGGTAAAACACCGATCTTTTCCCTGCTGCTCATTCGATCAAATTGCCGAGAGTCGAACCATTTTGCTGTGAGGGCTTTTCAACCCAAGAAGATCCATCAATATCCTCCTACATGCATTTGTCATTTTGTACCAATTTAGCGCAAGCCGCCCCATTGGTCACTGATTTCTGATACTTTTGGACCCATTCTGACTCTTCGAAAACTTATTTTTTCAGTTGAACCATGCACATGCATCCTTACAGGCCGGCTCACGTTGTAATGTTTATGTTGGCATTGAAAAATACAGAGGGATTAGAGAATTATTACATTAGAAGGATGGGATTAAGCCCATGGTTTGTAGTGCCTGTGTTCGGTATAGATGCAATATGAGCCAGTTGCATGTGTTCTATATTCCAAATTTTGTATATTTTAACCATGCAGATTACACAGGTTTTTTTCTTGAGAAGAGTGGATACTTGGTTTGAGAGAGAGAGAAGGGATTGGTGTTAAGAGAAAGTATGCATAGTGACCAAGTCGGGGTTCGGGAATAAATCGGCTTGGAAAATATCTTAAAAAATTCGGCAATATTTGTCAAATTTGGAAAAGGAAAGGTCAAAATTGGGAAAAGCAAAAGGGAAAAATAAAAAATATAGATTAATTAAAAACTATAAAATTTAAAAAAAAGGGAATTTTGGAAAGAAATTGAGTCGCAAATAATTATTTAAATTTGTGAATAATTCTTGAAATTCACAATTCTTTCAAAAATCGCAAATAAGTATAATTTTATTCTTGTTTAAAAAACATTGTGAGTTATTCGCAACTGTTTAAAAAAGTGAAAGAATTTGGTAACTATGGTTGTGTTTAGCGTAGCTCTCTCCTAGCCCTTGCAAGCAGAGTTGCCTGCTTTAGCAGGTTCTCATTCTCTTTGCTAACATCCTGCTATTTGCTTTAGCACCCTCCTTCTCCTTGATAACTCTTTGTATAGAAAAATTTACGTGTTCAGTAGTTCTCCTCTCTAATCACTCCTTCCCATAGCAGATTTTATTTGCTTTGATAGGGAATTCGCAGAGAGCAGGAAAGTAAGCTGCTAGAGCAAATAAATCTTATAAATCTTGCTTTGCAGAGTTAGTTAAGAGAATGGGAACTTGCTAAAACACGTTTTGGTAACTTGTAACAAAAACATCTTTAGTAGGTCTTCTGACCATGTGATTTATTTGGACATAAAGAGATTGACCCCATGTTTTAAAAACCAGACAGGACGGTTCGATCCGATTCGGTGGGTTAAGTGGTCCGGTTGGCACATTTGATTTTTTTCTTGTTGAACTAGCGAATTGCGCCGGTTTATTTAGTCAGTTAAACATAAACTGGTCTGTTTCTTCATTGTTTTTTTTTTTTTCAAACAAAGGGAGCTACGACTTGCACACGTGGCACATTGCTTAGAAGTAAGACTTAACCCACTTGTACACGAGATGTGTACTGTAGCACACATGGTAAAAGAAAGACTTGATATTTTTGGCATCTGTGCAACGTGGAACACCCTTTAAGCTGTCTTAAACTGAAGATCATGATGTAAAGATTTTTTATACCAAACTTTGACATGAAACAGTCTTTATATATCATCTATTAAACATATTCAACCATCTCATCAGATGATAGGCTTTGACTATGCTGGATCATATGATAAAGATCCCATTTTGATATCTTTATATCATGGCCTTTAAATCAGACGGCCTAGATGATCATCTGAGTGGCATAGGTCCCAAAAATGCTAACTCTTTCTTTTTAACCCATGTGTCACTGTACACATCTGTTGTGCAAGTTATAGCTCCCTTTTTAAATCTGTTCCATGTGGAACACCATCTAAGATTGACTACACACTTTTCAAAAGTTTAAACGTCCAATATCTTTGGAATCAAATTGAGTCGATAGTAGATTCACATGGCCATGGTGATGACATAAATCAGTAATGCCATGGTGATGACAAGTGAAAAGTGAAGGGTCAACTTGGTTCCCCTTGAAACCAAGTCGATTGAGGCACTTAAGCGTATGAAGCATGCCTAAAGCCCATATATGGCTTTGCAAAGTTTGCAGATGTGATGGAGATAAAGAGGATGATGAAATCCCAACCTCTTCCTGTAAGTGATGATTAGAAACGCATTTCCAACATCTAATTGGCCAAGTGGCCAATTGTAGGAGACTGCTAATGCAAGAACCGTTGGAATAGTGCCTGGCTTGATGACAAGACTAAATGTCTCATTATAATTAAGACCAAACTTTTTATGAAATCTTTTTTTATTGTTTTTAATGAATAACACGTAAATCTTGCAAGACAAGGAGTTATTAAGGAGAATGAGGGGTGCTAAAGAAAATAGCAGGATGTTAGCAAAGAGAACGGAAATATACTAAAGCAGGCAAACTTTTTATGAAATCTTTTAGCGATCGTGCCCTCAGAGTGGCGTTTCAGCTTGAAGATCCATTTGTAGCCAAGTACGCGGAATTGTTTCATCGTTGGCACAAGGGTGATTGACTCATCGGTCATCGCACCACTCTGGTTCGGGTCTTTAACTGTGGAGTAGCAGGTTGGCTGTAGTGGAAAGATACAAGGAAAGCGGTGTTTGGTAGGAAGGTGATCAACAAAATCAGGGTCATGCTTAGGTTTGAGGTTGCTTGGTTGAGATCGGGTCAGCATTTGATGAGTGGGTAATGGGTGAGAGAGGTGTCTGATTTAGTCATTTGGGAATCAACAGCTGAGGAGATAGGGATATCTATAGAGTTAGTCTACATTGAGTTGGAAGTAGACAATAGCTTATTACAACATAAAAAAGTAACAGTAGAGGACACTAATAATGCAGATGCACGAACACTAAGGCATGAGTAGCTGTCATGCATATTAAAGATGGATCCTCATACTTCGATTGGATAGAATCCTCCATTGCTAAGGTGTGAAGGGAGAGTTAAAAAATAATACAATCATTCTCATTAGTGAGCTTCTCAATTGACAAAAGATTCCTTCTTAATCCTGTATGATGAAAAATATTACTTATAGAAGTATAGAGTTCCCAATAGTTTAGATAAGAAGACCACTACCATTGCCAAAAACAATGCATTTGTTGCCCTTACATTAGAAGATTAGTGTAGTTAGGGATAGGTTAGGAGGAAGAAGAGAGAAGGACAAAAGCAGTATTACACGGATATTCATGCTTGAATTTATGACTACTTAATATAGCACACTCCCCAATGCATTAAGTGTTTAAATCATCTGCAGCATTACACGGATATTCATGCTACGGAAATAAGAAAAGTTGAGTAAGTTATGTACTTAGTCCACACACCCTCATATGACTAAATATACCCACATACACATATAAGATTGTTTATATCACCAACACTCTCCCTTAAGTTGAAGCATATATATGAAACATGCCCAACTTGGAAGTGATATCAAGCCCTTTCCTCCAACACCCTTTGTAAGAATATCCACAACTGATCCTTGAAGAATGATACTTTCCTTAGATTCAACTTTCTCTCCAATGAAATGACAATCAACCTCAATATGTTTGTTTGCTTGTAGTATACAGGATTCTTTGTAATATGATGAGTTGCCTCATTGTCGCCATAAAGAATCATAGGTGATATCACATGAACGCCAAGGTCATACAGGATATGTCTCAGCCACATACCGTCATAAGCTCCTTGAGACATAACTCGATACTCCCCTTGATCACTAGAATTAGATACCACATGTTTCTTAGACTTCCAAGTTACCAAGTTTCCCACGACAAGGTGCAGTATCTAGTAGTGGATCTTCTATCATCAAAGGACCCAATCCAGTCTGCATCTGTAAAGATCTTAATGTGAAGGGGGCATGATTACCATAGAAATAGTACTCTTCCATGACTCCCCTTCAAGTTATCTGAAGATCCTATAAACGGCATCTAAATGAGTGTTCTTGGGCGAGTGCATGTATTAGTTTACAACACTCATGACGTAAGCATTATCAAGCTGAGTCATAGTGAGATAGATCAATTTTCTCACTAGTGTCTGATATACCTTAGTATCCTTGGGAGGTTCATCGACCTCTCCACTTAGCTTGTGATTATGCTCGATAAGATTAATTGGCGGTCGAAATTCAAGCATTTCTGTTTTATGAAGCAAATCTAAAGTGTACTTTCTCTGTGATATAGTTATCCCTTATCTGATCTTACCACTTCAATTCCCAAGAAATACTGAAGAGGACCCAAATCCTTAATATCAAATCATCTGCGAAGCTAATCTTTATGACATGGTATTTCTTCACTGTCATCTCTAGTGATAATGATATCATCTACATATATGAGAATGGATGTAATATGCACCCCTCCCTTTGATGAATAAAGTGTGATCATAGTGACTTCTTTGGTACCCATAACCATGGATCAAAATTTCGGCCGATTACTTAAGTTATTGGCTGAAACGTTTCGGTTTTGGTCCCCACCGAAACGAAACTTTGAACCCAAATTTCGGTCAAAAAAATAATTGGGGGGAATTATCAGCCGAAATTTTGGTTCAAATTTTCGGTTTCAGGCATGACCGAAAACGTAACCGCTATTTTGATCTTTGCCCATAACTCATAGCAGCTTTACTAAACTTATGGAATCAGGTTCTGGGCGACTGTTTCAATCCCTATATGGACTTTCTGAGCTTGCGGACCTTGTCTTTTTCACCTTCTTTGACAAACTTGGGCGAAAGAGCCATGTACACCTCTTCCTTGAGATCCCCATGGAGGAAAGCATTCTTCACATCCAACTGGATAAGCGAGCACCCTTTGAATGCTGCAAGAGGCGAACTCTTATAGTATTAGATTTTGTCACGGGAGCAGAAGTGCCCCGATAATCAATTCTCTGTCTGAGTGAATCTTCTTGACACTAATATGGCTATATACCTTTCTACAACCCCATCAGGCACATACTTCACAGTAAAGACTCATTTGTGTCAAACAATCTTCTTTCCTTTTGGAAGATCCACCATATTTCATGTTTTATTTTGATCAAGAGCCCTCGTTTCATGAGTTAAGTTTATGTGTCTTATAAAATATCGGGTCGGGTTGTTATCGGCCCCACCTGACCCCATTGAAAGCCCTATTTGAAACACAACTCACTACATTTTACCCATGATATGGCAGCAAGATATATGATGCCGACATTAATGCAAGGAAAAGTAACAAATAATTAAGGAAACTAGAAAGTAAAAAATTCAAAAAATTATGCGGATATAGTCATATAGAGAGTTAGGCAAATGTCCTCAGGTCTAGTAGTAGTTCTTTGTAGAAGTATTTCATGTCAGGATCCTTATCAAGTGTTTGCTTCACAAGTTTTATTAAATCATTTAGTAGATGGTGCTGATACAAGACACCAACCATGGTCCAAGCACTTTGTTTCCAAGTTTAAGTTCTTATCAAATTGTGATCTTTGCACTATCGTAAAGGTGGGTGCAAGCTATTTTTGTGGCCGTCACTATGGTCAATCTGTTGACCCGTGAATGGTAAAACCTTAGGTTGCTCAAAACCATTCTCCAGTTGGCGATTCCTAAATTAGGCAGAAGTCAACAAGACTCCACTGCACACCTAGGACCCACCCAAATCATATGAGTAACAAGATATATCAATCTTTTCACTTATGTTACAGTGACATACAACAACTCTTAATAGAAATAGAGTAGAGTTCAAGACTTCAAGTTTTAAGAATAGCTCACGTTTTCAAGTCGGCTACAAGATTTCAAGGCAAGTTCATGCTTTCAGGTCAAGTACAAGACTTCAATTCGAGTATAAGAGAAGTTCATGATTTCAAATCCAGTACAATACTCCAAGACAAGTTCATGCTTTTAAGTTGAGTACAAGATATCAAGATCAGTTCAAACTTTTCAGTCGAGTACAAGTAGGGCTGTCAATGGACCGGGTTATGGTCGGGCCGAGCTAGATTACTTCAGCAGGCTTTGATATGGCTTAGCCCTAACTTAGGAATTTCTTGTAAATTTTTTTCACTTATAAATAATTTTTTTCTTTAAAGCTAAAGAAAAATATTTGGAATGAAGAAAAAAAAATTGCAAGACATCTCTTTATAAATATTTAAATTACTAAATTATCGTTACAACTATATGCTTGATAAATCTAACAGTATTATTGAGTGTTATTTTGATAATTTGTTTGTAAATATTTTATTATATTTATACACTTAATATAAAATAAACATGATAATCATTATTAAATGAACAAAATAATCATGTTCCTTACACGCCAATACAAAATGGAGTTGCGGAAAAAAAAAAAATAAGACATTAGTAGAAATGACTAATGCAATGTTGGTCAACGCTAATTTAAATAAAAATTTATGGAGTGAAGCGTTGTTAACCGCTACACATATTTTGAATAGAATTTCACAGCTAGCCTAATCCGTAAAATTGAGTGGCAACAAAGACAACGAAAATAAAAAAATACTGCATCTCCCTATACCAAGGAAGGGTCCACCATGATCTACACTTCATTATCTTCTCTTTTTATTTTTCTTTTGTTTCGCCCTATCACTCCCTCTCGGAAGTCAACATCATCCTCCGTTTGAGTTTACTCCTTTTATAAAATCAAAATAACACAACCCAAAAATATTCTTTAATAACTTTCAATTAAAACAAAAAATGATAACACACAAAACCTCATGAGAAGGACCCTGTCTCATGATCCAACTTTACAGAATGCCTCACCCCATTGAGAGACTAAAAAAGGTCCCTCCTGATAAGGAGGCTCCAATAAAAAAAAAAGACACTCTTCATTTCATCCATGGTCCATCAAATCGAGGGTGTTCGAGGACCCAGAACAAATCACAAATTAATGGTTACTCTGATCGTTCAATATGTTCAACTAGTTGGACCTCTTGAGTCAGTCTCTTCTTAAGGAACTGACGTTGTATCCTAACAACAAACAATATATATATATATACAAACACTTTAAAACATATAAAAAAAAAACATAAATATCTAAAAATCAAAATATATATATACTCAAAAACAAAAATATGTTTTACCTAGCAGTGTCTCTGACCCCATATGTTATGTCCAAACTTTCCAAACCTTTTGACCAAGAACTTGAAGTTGGGGAGGTAGTGCTTAGGAAATAATGCCTATGAGACCGCCTTGCCTTAGGGAAATCAAAAACCCGCGTGGGAAGAGCTTACATTATTTTGGCAGCATGCCTAAGAAACAACTACAGGGGAGGAACTTCCTACCCTTAAAATGTTATCCATAACTCAATCTTCTTAATGTCTCGTAGCCTAAACAAACATAATTATATTTATCACCCTCGTAGTCATCACAAATCATTCATCGGCCATAGGTCGTTATTTTCGAAATTATTTTGAGAGTCATTTGACTCATTAATCACCTTCCTATTCGGGCAAATTGATCGAAAGGACTGGTGGATCATAAAAAAAATTTGAAATATAGAAAACTCTGAATTCTCACACACTACTTTCTTCCATTAGAGTCGATGTCAGAGCACAAAAAATGAAAATGTAAGGTTTCATCAAATTTCATAATTCTTGCGTTAGCAGGTTGTTTCAAAAAAAAAAACATACATGCTTAAAAAAAAGAGATAATAAATAAATAAAATAAACTAAGCAAGAGCATGCAACGAATGAATAAGTCAATGAACCCATGGAAGCATAAGCAAAATTGTGAGGGCATCCCTCGCATTTTCACACTCTTAGATGTCGTCGCACGGTGGTGGGAGGAGGACAAAACTCCTTCTAACTACAAAATTTGATGATTTAATGGTGTCGAAACATAACGAAAAGCTCAATTATGGCGTCGTACTACACACACGAGAAGAAAGTAGTTGACTACTATTTCCAAAACTAGTTGAATAAGAAGCTACCCCTATATCAATAAACTTTACCTCTTCTTAATCCTTTATTTTCTTTTCGGAAGATGAGTTAAATAAATTTCAAAATCTCTTTAAGAATAAAACCGAAGACTTTTGAATGGCAAGTGATGCAACCACCCATTACTTACCACTCACCTCATTTTTGTTAAAAGCTACGCTACATGACGATCATTACCTCAGAATCAAGTCTGGCTTGTAGCCGAAATAATTAAATCAATTCTCAACATGGGACCATTATAAGCACATCTCCTTCATTCATTCAGAATTCTCAGGCCGCTACAGGATATCTGTGAAGCTGAGAAAAGTCCCACCGTGACTTGACATTGAGGCATTTTTTTTAGCACTAACACCTTAGCAACAATAATCGAGTCATGAGACCAATATCTTAAAATTGAGGCATTTTTTTATTAATATTTTATTTTATTATTTCCTATTTTCTAACCCCTAAAGTCCTACCCCGGAACCAAAAGAAAAAAAGCTTTTTCACTCTTTTCATTTTTACATAATTTATCTCCAACCTCTACAAAATAAAAAAATATATAGAATACACATAAACAACAAAATACCTCTTTACTAGCTACTTTTCTCTCTTTATCTTACTATCTCTATCACACCTACAAAATTTCCCTTACCAAGAATGACATCGCTGAATCACTCCTAAGCATAACGTAAGAATCTTTTTTCCAAAGAACAATCGAATATTCCTCGAAGAACACTCTTTTTTCGAGTTGCACCAAGATGCACTCGTTGTTGATATCACTCAATGTCTTTCAACACTCTTTACTTTTAACTTTATCTTATTATCACTCTGATTGCACCAACTGTGCTTTAATTGCGGCATAGTCCCCCCGCGCGGTTGCGACATTCACTCAGGTAGCTGTAAAAGTCCCTCGATCGCCACAACCGGTTTCCAAATGTATCAACATTCTTTGCGCTTCATGATAAGGAAGTCAAAAGTTGATATCAACCCCACATTGAAGAATATTCATCATTCTATCTCAAACAAAAAATTCGCCTCTGCCCGCGAGTCTCTTTACTCATTCAAGTAAGTATCACCTCTTCACTCGATATTTTCTTAAGTATAATTATTCTAATATTAAGTATCAAAACTTTTTCAAAACCCGACTTTCCTAAATTTACAGAACAAATGTACGCCCTCCCATAAGCGACAATCATCAATATGTGTGAAAAGGTCAGAAGGAGTATTTGACACATTGAGTGCCATTTCGACAATTCAAACAAAGGTCGGGTCCCCAAATCCCGTTCCGATAATCCACTCAGTGACATCTCAAGAACCACATTTTTTGAGTTTTTACCGAATTGATTTAAGTTAAAATCCAACTTTTCAAAACTTTGCATGCATCTCTCTCCTATCTAGCACCCTCTATCTTAACCCTATCTTTCCCCTATGGAACTGAACATCGAATATACTCAACTTTGAGAAACCACAAATGTTTACGAAAGAGACCCCTTGAGCGTCATTGGTGTGAGCAATGACGCACTTGGTCTGACATGATCTGCAAGGCCTTCGTCATCTTATTACATCATCTCCCTTGTATCTTGACATTCGCTTACACTACCCGTACATCGATTGCGTAAAATTCCCCCATCTAGTCGCGACATGCACCCACGGTTGCAAAAACACCTCTCAATTGCTACTACAGTCCTTCGAATAATCACTTTTACTTAGCTTGTGCGAACAGATAAGAAATCTAAGCAATTCATGTAAGCTCATTTCGGTTCATTCTTGTGATCTCTCTAAGAAACGAAGGGATGCTTGAAGCCGGTGTCTACTTCTTCGGCGTATCCTTGCTCCGCAAGAATGCACCGAAGAGGGGCATTTGTAGACACTCCATTTTCACCCCCTCGAAGTATACAAAAGATTTAGGTCAACTATTGACCATGCCCTCGATTTCTGGAAAAGCCAACCTTCTTCAAGAATTCCAAAATCCTCTATTTCATAACATTATACGTTGAGAACTCAATGTATAACTGATTATATGTTGGACTCCCAACGTATAATTGGACTCGACCCAACCTGGGATGAGTTCCTGATTATATTTTGGAATCCTAGTGTATAATTGATTATACACTAGACCCCCAACGTATAATTGGTCAATATAGGACTAGGACTCAAATACTTGCGAATTGAATTCTCTCTCGGATTATACGCCTAGATCCTAGCATATAATTCATTATACGCTGAGATCCCAACGTATAATTAGTCTGTTTTGGATTGAGACTCTTTCTCTCCAAGCATAGTGATCAATCACAGAATTTACTATTTTATCACCATTAACTTAGTGATGTTAGACCTCAGTTTGCTATTAATGTTGATATGCAAATATTTAGAACGGTAAGCAAAAAAGAGCAAAAGTATTAATCTTTACCAAAATGAACTCAAAAGGCAATAAGAAAGATGATCGTATGAAACTACGATCCCAATCGTAGTAGAGTCACCAATCTGTAAACCTAAAGAGAGCTTACGATTCAAATCGTAATCTCGATGAGCAAAAATCTAAAGAAAGAAGAGAGAATTGTATTTATGATTCCACATAAGAAAGCTTAGGACTAGAGAGAACGTGCTGAATTACGATCGATCAAAAAACAAAGAATTGTACTGAAAAAAGAGAGAAATTGTAGTTATGATTTTATACTATAAAGCTTGTGTTGCTACTGAAGATCATGTGAAGTGTTGCACCGCCATGCAAAATAGAAAGAATTCTTAAATTAGAAGTCTTGCACCTTACGAATCTGAGAAGATTGGCGATAAGAATCCTGAAGATATCTACTGATGGAATTAAGGAAAAGATATGCACGCATCTACTATTCAAAGCAAGGAAGATTAAGATTAGAAGTTTTATATTTTAGGAAACTTTTGTTTTAGTAGTTTACTTTTATTAGGATTCGAATAATGTAAACTGACCCCTTATGCAGTTATAAATAAGAGGGCCCGGTACCCAGAATAATCATCCAAGGTCTCTCAGTCGCAATTGACAACTGAGATTGAGATTCCGAAAGATCAAAATTAGGATAGATTTATTTGCTTTCTAGTGTAGAGTATATGAAGTTTCTCAAGAGCAATTGACGACTGCGATTGGGAGATGAAAGATCAATTTACTTACTTTCTAGTTTAGATTTATTTTTATACATTTTTCCTGCTTTGTAACCATCTGAAAGTTTTTTATTTTAATTGATTACTAAAGTTGAGAATTTGAGGATTAATGTAATAGTATTTTTTTTTTCATAAATATCTATAGAATTCTAATTTTTAATTGACACCTAAACTCTGGAAGGTTGTGGATTAGTATAAATCTATATTGAAAAAAATTCAGATTTTAATTGACGCCTAAGATTTGGGGGATTTAGATATAGTGTAATGATATTTTAATTTTGTAAACATCCGAGAATTGAAGGATTTTGATTGACGACCAAAATTTGGAAGGACGAGGATTTATATTTATTTTTATGCAATTTAATTTTAATCAACCATTCTTTATTTTTTAAAGGCAAATAAATTTTTTTAGAGTTTCAACCTTCCTCGTGGGAACGATCCTATACTAGTGTTGCAATCTCCATTGTGCGCTTGCAATAGGTTAAGACAGAACATAATTATAGTGTTGTCCAAGTTTTTTATGCCGCTATTGGGAAAGCGGAAAATTTTAAAAGTCAATATTTATCTTTCAAACCTTTTTTCTTTTCTATTTTTATTTTTCTTTGATCACTTCTTAATCTTTTGGAGGTTTATTCGGAGCAACGGTTCGAAGGATTCAAAACTTCTTCTGACAATAGAAGCTAGAGGCCCAGATTTATTTTCTCTCCCTGTTTTTTAAAATAAAAATCAAATAAAATCAAAAGCAGAAAAAATATATTTTTTTGGTATATGTATCACACTCTATCTTAAACTTTAAATTTTATGTGTGTGATTCACATATTGGACTGTAATAACTCTATTGCAGAAGGTACGATGTTACCTTCTCGACGGCGTCATTATTCACAATAATTTGTCCGACGCTTCATCTTAACCTAGCCGACGCCTCATTAAGTGCCAACTAATTCTCTTTAAATATTATTATGGCAAATTGGTTCGAAGGTATGGTTAAATTAATTACGTCGTTTCACATTCCACCAAACAAGCACTTTAAAATCCATACTAATCCATCTTCAGCGCATACACATCCTCCCAGTCCTACCCTTTCACACATACCTACAACCATGGCAGACGATAAACCCATCAACCTGCCAATTAAATTCTTTTCGATCTGGGAGGACCTACACCCGCTAGAAGAATCGGACCCTCTGCAGTTCCTGTGGGACAAGTATGAGGAAGTACAACAGATGTTAGCCAAGGAGGAGAAAAAGAAGAATAAGAATAATAATAAGAAAAATTAAGAGGACGGAACCGTCCTCCACTTCCACTTTTCATCCACAACCCCCTCCCTCTTCTCTGCCCCCTACAACGCCACCGCCCCCTCCTCCTCCATCTTCTTGAACTGTCCTTTTCCCCTCCTGGCTTACGTTCTCTTCAAAGAGCGACAAGTCGAGGACATCCTAGAGTTGGGAGGGTGGATAATCGTTTTGGTGAAAAAAATTTAAAGATCCCAAAGCCAATCTCCATCGTAAACTGTAGCACATCGGTGGTTGCTATCGGTGTCCGTGCCAGTCCGTGTCTAGAGTTTTCCTAGGCTTTCTTTTATGTAATTAGTTTTTCTTTCTTGCATTCTCTGTACATAATCCGTTTTAAATTAATAGAAATTTTCATTTTTATGTTTATATTCTTGTTGTTTATAATTTTTGCTTGGTGTTGTTCTTATTGGATTATGCCAGATGTGATTTCTCCCAAGTTTAGGAGAGATTTTTTATTATTTTTACAGATTATGTGCCCGTTACCTTTTGGCACTATGAAATCCTGTGGGGTATCCCCTATTTTGTGTACAATGAGGACATTATCCTATTTAAGTTTGAGGGTACACACTTTGTGTATATTATTTTTGCTTATTTTTACCAAAAAAAAAAAAAAATCTTTTGTGTTTTTTTTTGTTTAGATTATTTCAATTCTAATTCTGTTTTTAGGATTTCTTTTAGATTTTTAGGTTTGTTTTTAAATTTCCTTCTTTTTAGTTAACCAATACATTCGAGTAATGATTAGTTTAAATACAATTTCATACACATGGCCATCATCCTAGTAGAAGTTCAAACATCTATGTTATGAAGCAGTTACGATTCATTCTTAGTTTATTTTGTACACTTATCATAAAAGAATTTTTGAAACTATGCTTTGCTTTGAATTGCAGAATTTAGATAATAGTTCAAAATCATATAACCAGTGAGCATTCAGACATATTTCCTTTCTTTGAGAGAGGCTTCTATGCCTATCCGAATCTAAATTTTCTTAAACTTTTTGGTTGTGCATAAATAAAATCTCATATTGCTATGTTTATTTGAATAAAATATTCTATGATTATGTTAATTGCTTTTCTATAACTATTTATTAGATGCATCGAAATAATATGACATTCTTGCTAGTAAATCTAGAAATGATTAAAGGCCTTTTTTTTATTCGTTTGAGCCAAAATGCCAAAATCACAAAAATAATTTATCTCTTCAACCCATATTAGAGCCTAAACAGAATTTCTTTGTATTAAAATTTTATTAACCCTTAATCATATGTAATGCCCAAAGCTTTCAGTCTTTTTACCCTTGTACTTCTGAGAATTTGGAATAGAGGAAAAAATAAGAGAGTGGAAGGAGTATGCAAAATAGATAAGGAGAATGCCAAAAAGGGTACAACTGAGAAAGAAATAGAAATAAAAATATGAAAATATGAGAGAAAAAGAGCAATGAAAAAGAGAAGCAAAGAAGCTTCCAAACTGAAACAAAATTCAAGAGGAATGCTGAAAAAGAATGAAGAAAAAGGGATTTACAAAAAAAAAAAGTATATGGGAAGAAGTTATCTAACTATTGGATACTTGCTGAAGTAGAAAAAGATGAATATTAGGTGAGAAATAAATTGAATTCTCAGAACTTTGAATCCTTTCTACCTTTCTTTAGAACCTTTTAACCCAAAGCCCCATTATAAGTTGAACAAAGAACTTTTTATCCACAATTTGCAAAAGGCAAGAGCCTAGTTGAGATGTGTATGATAAATACTATGGAGAATCAGAAAGCATATGAATATAATTTATTATCTATTTTTCATGAGATTTATCCTTCTGTCATATCCTTGTAATTATTCATCATCTATATCATTGTGAGAAACGCAATACTTCAATATTTCTTTTAACAGAATGCCTCAGTGAGAGTTTGAATGAAAATGTTTTTTAAATCTACAGTTTAGAAAAATTTATAATGAATAGATTCTTTATTGATACACACACACACTCCACGCTTTATATGGATTGAAATTATTGAGTTTCTGATCAAGGATAACTGCTAGGATGGGAAGTGATGTTTGGATGGAATCATATTTTTGAAAATCTAAACAACCATGTGTTGATTGACTGACTAGTGTACAAAATTAGTTTAAAGTTTTTATTTCTTTTCTTTGAAAAAGCTAAAAATAAAAATAATTTGAAATTTGTAAGTAATTTCACTAAGAACTTTTAGGAGACACAACTCTTCCACTAGGGATCACCTACGGGTTTGAAGGCTTATTGCATATGCTAAATGCAATCGTGCTTCCTACGAAAGTAGTATTTAAATTTGTAGTTAGATTTGTTTATCTTTCCTTGGTTCCTAGGGACTAGCAAAACTTAAGTTTGGGGGTGTGGTCAGTAACAGAATTTACCATTTTATCACTCTTAACTTAGTGATGCTAGAACCCGGATTGCTACTAGTGAGATGTTGACATGCAGATATTTAGAACAGTAAGCAGAAAAGAGCGAAAGTGTTAATCTTTGCCAAAATGAATTCAAAAACAGTAAGAAAGACGATTACATAAAACTACGATCTCAATCGTAATAAAGTCACCAGTCCGTAAGCCGAAAGAGAGCTTATGATTCAAATTGTAATCTCGATGAGCAAAAAGCTAAAGAAAGAAGAGAGAATCGTATTTACAATTCCACAGAATAAAGCTCAGGACTGGAGAGAGCGTTCTAAATTACGATCGATCGAAAAACAAAGAATCGTACTAAAGAAAGAGTGAAATCGTAGTTACAATTTTATACTATAAAGTTTGTGTTGTTGCTGAAGATCATGTGAAAAGTTGTACCCCCATGCAGAATAAAAAAACTCATAAATTAGAAGTCTTCCATCCTACGGATCTGAGAAGATTGGCGATAAGAATCCTGAAGATATCGGTTGTTGGAATTAAGGAAAAGATATGCACACATCTACTATTCAAAGTAAAGAAGATTAGGATTATAAGTTTTATAATTTTAGGAAACTTTTATTTTAGTAGTTTACTTTTATTAGGATTCAAATAATATAAAGCGACCCCTTATATAGCTATAAATAAGAGGGCCTAGTACCCAAAATAATCATCTAAGGTCTCTCAATCGCAATTAACAACTGAGGTTGAGATTCTAGAAGATCAAAATTAGGATTGATTTATTTACTTTCTAGTATAGAGTATCTAAAGTTTCTTAAGAGCAATTGACGCCTAAGATTAGGAGATGAAAGATCAATTTACTTGATTTTTAGTTTCGATTTATTTTTATGCATTTTTCTTCTTTATAAACATATGAACGTTCTTGATTTTAATTGACGACTAAAGTTGAGAAATTGAGGATTAGTGTAATAGTATTTTCTTTTTCATAAATATCTACAGATTTCTAGTTTTTAATTGACGCCTAAACTCTGAAAGGTTGTGGATTAGTATAAATTTATATTGAAAGAATTTCAGCATTTAATTGACGCTTAAGATCTGAGAGACTTAGATATAGTGTAACAGTATTTTAATTTTGTAAACATCCGAGAACTAAAGGAATGTAGTTGACGACCAGAATCTGGAAGAACGAGGATTTAGTTTTATTTTTCTGCAAGTTAGTTTTAATCAACCATTCTTTATTTTTAAAGGCAATAAAAGTTTTTAAAGTTTTGACCTTTCTCGTGGGACGGAGCCTATACTAGTGCTGTAATCTCCATTGTGCGCTTGCAATAGGCTAAGACAGAGCATAATTATAGAGCTGTCCACACAGCCTCCTGGTCACCCTAATCGACTACCCCGCGACCGCCTGAATTATACATTGGAGCCACAACGTATAATTGGGATTATATGTTGGACCACCAACGTATAATTGGGATTATATGTTGGACTCCATGTATATAATTGGCCGTATACTATAAATAGGCCCCTACCTACCCCCACTCATTCTCAACACATTTTTTTGATTTTTCTCTTCAGAACTCTCGAAGTTAGCTCTGATATTCTGAATTAGAACTGAGTTGAACTCTAAGTGTTTGGGCTTAGAACTTTAACTCTCTTCTAGGAAACTCGTAGAGTAGTCATTCTAGTTGGGGTTGGCTCTTCTACTTCAATTCCCGAGTGGTCCGAAGAGAGATAAAGCTAGCCTTATATCTGACCCTTAGGAAACTTTCATCGAAATTCTCAACTTAGATCCAATTAATTCCACACCACTTGTGCATATTTTCAAAACCAATCATAGCCATCAAACCGATTTGCCCAGCGGTGCCAAAGGAGGGTACTCAGGAACGAGTTCGATCCTCCCATGCATAACGGGTCAACACACTCTTTTAGTCAGACTTATTAAGATTAGGAGAAACCCAAATTAGTTAAAATCTTAGGCAACCCTAGCTGCTGAAGCTAGCATGCCGGTATTTAGTATAGGAGTCCAAACCCACAAAACCCCCCGCTCCATCCTCGCGATCGATGACGTTCTACAGCATCGATAAATATCTTTAGATGATGACCATGACAACTTAGGTGTGTCATTTATCAAATTCGTTTGCAACTAATAATATTTCCCTGCAGGTGCACATATAAATACCTCTATATATTACTGCTAAATTCTCTTCACCCCTATTGGCAAACATAGTCCCCAAGTGACCATATTGGAACCATTTTTCCCGAATCCGAGAGGGTTCCCAAAAATGCATACCAAGCACTAGTGTGCGACCATAGAAGAAGGAATCTCAGAAGACGAATTCCCCATAAGGTGGCCATGATTCGTGAGTTTCTTTCACCAAACCTATTTCACTAAGACACGGAGACAAACAAAAGAACCCAAATTCCTGGAGCTAGAGCAAGGTGCTCTAAATGTAAAAATGTTTAGTGTCCAGCTCACCCGATACGTGACCCGAGTGGTACAAGATGAAGAGTGGAAAGCAAGGAGGTTTGAAAGGGGATTAAAGCCCATCATTCGTTGCTTCGTGTCTCCTTATCAATTAGATACCTATGTTGTAGTACTCGAGAAGGCCCTTCTCATTGAGGCCCAAAATGAAGAGTTCCTCGCAAGTTGTGACCAAAGGAACAAAAGCATCCAAAAGAACCCATTCCTAAAGTCACTAATCTCAAAACTAAACTTTGAACCTAAACCCATAATCGAACCCATTCCTAAAATCACTAGCCCTCTTGATTTTGAACCAGCTTCAAAATTAATCAAACCTGAACCCATCATCGAACACATCGTCTCACCAACTTCATAACCAACTCTCAAATTAATCTCAACACCTACCATCAAACCAACCATTTCACTCACTCCAAAACCAAACACTGAATCTATCAATAAACTAATCCATAAAACTGACACTCTTCTCACTTTTGAAATCATTCCAAACTTAAAACCAAGTCACGAGACTCCAATCTGTCACATTCCTCAATGGAAGTGGGAGCACATTACCATGAACTTCGTATCAGGACTCCTCAAGACCAGTAAAGGTTATGGTAAGATTTGGATAATCTTATGTTACCTCATGAAATCAGCTCCCTTCTTACCTACTAAGTTGGCTACTCCGCTCGAGCAGTTTGCCGACTTGTACGTTTCCAAAGTCGTAATACTCCAAGGCGTTCCATTCTCTATCGTGTTAGACCGAGATTCCCACTTTACCTCAAAATTTTGGTGATAATTTCATAAAGTAATGGGAACCAAGGTTAAGATGAGTACGACATGTATTCTAGAATTCCAAGGAAGTTGGGACCAATATCTACCTTTGTGTGAGTTTGCCTATAATAACAACTATCAGAATAGCATTACGGTGGCATCGTACTATTGGTACGCGCTTTTTTTGGATTCCTTTCGGTCCTCAAAATAAGTAGTCCAATTTGGTCCGAGTGGACTTTGGCTAAGGGCGATGGAATAATACACTACGAAATATTAAATTGCTGAAAGGAAAAGGTGAATTTTAAATGAAAAATACCTGGATTGATGCGATCGCCAGCTACAGATATTTATCGACGCTGCATCACGTCACTAATCATGCTTTAAGAAGAGCGAGGGCTTGCAGGTTGAACTCATTTACTGAATGTTGGCCGGCCAACTTCAGCAGCTTTGGATTGCCTTTAATCCAACTAGTTTGGCCTTTTTACTTCTGCTAGGATTCTAATGAATCTAATCTCCTAATCCTACTAGAAGTCTAATTGAGCTGGTCTCCTGATCCTACTAGGAGTCTAATTAATCTAGTCTCCTAATCCTATTGGGAGTCTAATTAAAAAAGGGGTTGCGGCTCGTTATGTTAAGAAGGATCGGCCCCATTCCCTAGTACCCTTCGTAAGATCCCTTGGGCAAATCGAGTGGCTAAGGCTTGAAAACTAGAAGAGGTTAGAGACCTAATTCGTTCTAGGCTAAGCGCTTCCTCCTTCAATACTTCTTCGAGAGCCAAGATTAGCAGGCTAGGGTTGCTAGCTTGACTACCTGGGGCCATGGTTCAAAATATCAGTTTCGATTTCGGTTTCGGTTCTGGTTCCGTTCATGACCCGAATCGTAAATTGGTCAAAATTTCGGATTTTTTTGAAAATATGCTCTGAACTTTATTTTATTGATTTTTTAAAACTCTTTAACATTGTTAGAATACATATTTACACTAGTGAAGCTAATATTCGATCACACAATGGATCTTGAGCTCATGCAAAACATATCAGACGGTTAGATTTTCATTCCACATTGAATATATCTCAAAAGTTACTCGAAAAATAAAAACCATGTGAAATAAAAATCGACAGTGGATGATAAGAGCATGATCTCAAGATGCATCGTGTGAAAGATTGGGATGGAAAACTACTTGCATCACCGGATTCAAAGCAGTCAATGGGTTTCAACGTGGGTGAACACAAAGATTTGGTGGGTGGATATAAAGGCACTCTTATTTTATTAAGGGAGTCATTACTTAAAAAGTGTGTGCTAGTAATGACTCCCTTTAGGGACATGTGACATGTAAAAACATAATCTGGGCCATCTGATTTAAAGTTCATGATCTATAGATCCTTAGTGGATAAGATTGGAGCAAAACACGATATTTACCATATGATTTATTGTTGTCAATCGTTGAATCAAATAATCGCCTTTGACTATATTTAATCACACGATGAAGATAATATTTTGTGCCAATCTTATCTACTAAGGATCTATAGATCATGAAGTTTAAATCAGACGGCCCATATTGTGCTTTCACATGTCACGTGGCCCTAAAATACAATCTTTTATTTAAACTTTGGTGCAATCAATTGAAAAATGAGTGCAAGTAATGGCTTCTGGCCCTAAAATACAAAGTCTTTCTTTAATATCGGTTCAATCACTTAAAAAGCGTTTGCAAGAAATGACTCCCGTTTATTAAAAAGGCACTCTTATTAAAGGCATTCAACTGTTTTGCAACTTTTTTGCAGGAAAAAAGAAAACAGAGAAGAAGAAGCAGAAGAAGAAGAAGAAAGAACAGGAGGCAAAAAAGTGATTTCGGGAGGCTAGGGCTACTGCCAGGTAGCCACTCCTCTTTTTTCCTTTCTTCTTCTTCTTCTCCTCAATTTTTTTATTTTTTTGGGATTAAAGAAGCAACCAAGAGAACAAATGAAGGGAAAAAATGGTGGAGAGAAGAAGAAGAAAGATAGGAAAAAAAATTGGGGTTATTTTTGTAAAAATTGGGTTTAAAGTTACCTTATTAAAACATTTTCAAACTCCAATGTATGATCTCGGCCGATAATTTAAAATTTTCAGCATAATTTCAAATTTCGGCCGATAATTTGATTTTTTTGGAGGGGCTGAAACCAAGACGACTCGGTTGAAATTTGAAAATTTCAGCCGAGATTTTGATCCATGCCTCTGCACTTCTAAAAGTCTAAAAGGCAGCTCGATCCCTTTTTGGAAGCCCCAGAGAGAACCTCGAATTTTCTCAAAGGGAGAGGCTTAAAAGAAAGCAGAATAGTAAATTATTTTTGTGGCTAAGATTAATTTTAAAAAGACTGAGTTTGAATTGATGATTAAAGGCGGAAGGATTAAAAACTGAGAATTCGAAATTTTAAGGATTAGGGATCAGGAACTAAGAACTGAGATCTAGAACTTAAGAATTAAGAACTAGAACAAAGAAATTAGGAACTAACATAAAAATTGAGAACAACGATCTAGAACCTAAGAATTAAGAACAATAAACTAGAACCTAAAAGATTACCTGAAGCCGGGTGCCGAAGAGAGTCTCGAAATCCCTAAGCTTAGAAGAGCAAAACTCAAAAATTAGACTGTTGGATGTCTCTTTAGGCGAGGGAGGGTGGTCTTTTTATAGGTAACAGACTAATTCCGCGCATGTGGGAATGTGCGGAATTGGTGAATTCCGCACAAGTGAGGCTGCGCTTAATTGAATTATGCGCAAAGGGTTTGCACTTAATTCACTTTGAGTCAGTCATTGACTCAAGAGTGACCGGCTGACCGGCTCAAAATCCTAATTCCATTATGCTTTGGAACTAATTCTGCGCATGTACAGATGCGTGGAATCCAATTCCGCGCATGGTGGTATGCGCGAGATCGGGGAGTTCAAGCAGTCATGGGAATTAGAATCTCAGTCTAAGTCTGGATGAATTCCGTGTGTGGAATGACACGTGAAATCAATTCTGTGTAGGTGTATATGCACGAAATCAGAAACTTCAGGCGGCACATGGAAACTTAGGCCAAGTACAAGTTGGATTGATTTTGCGCAATAGGTCACGCGCGTAACTGAATTGCGCGCAAGCTAATCCGCGTGAAATTCAGGGCTACGGGCGGTTCAGCGAATTCAAGTCTGAGTTCAACTTGGGGACCAATTGCGCACAAGGGGTCCTGCACTTAATCCATTATGCGCATGGGTTCATGCGTGGAATTCAGGAACCTTCCGGGCTTGGTCAAGTCTGAATCCATGGGTTAAGATTTCAGGCAGGCAGGTAGGCAGGTCAAGACAGATAGGCATATATATTTACAAGTAAATATCATAACTCTTTTATTTCCATTTACTTAAGATATTACATGTAAATAAGGAAATACCCCCCATTTAAATTCAATAAAAATAGTCTCGGATCAAAAATCTCAAAGAATAAAAATTCAACTTTCCAATTCAAGAATAAAATCCGATTTTTTGCAATTTGGTCAATTTTCTAACTTTCAAATGGCAACCCTTTTTGCGAAACTTTAAAACCCATAAATTCTATCATATTAAAGTATTACTCAGTAAAAAAAGTTCGCATCTGGGCTTTCCAATGGGGAATATATTGCTAGGGTTCTGGCTCGACCTTTAACCTTCGGTCAACAGGGTTGGGGCATAACTATACTCTATTGTTATGAGGCATAATTCCCAGATTGTGGGGTTTTTATAGTTTTAGGACTCTTAGAGAGGCTTGGTCCTTTTCCAAGAGTCAGGGTTGATCGAACAGGTTTGTATACTCCGAGAGGGTAAAAATTAGGGTGTTTACACATACGAAGCTTTGTATGGGAGACCTTGTCGTTCTCCTCTATGCTGGAGCGAAGTCGGTGAAAGGCATATGCTTGGCCCCGAATTGGTCCAAATTACAGTCGAGAAGAATAAGTTGATATAATCCCGATTAATAGTACATGATCGACGAAAGAGTTTTGCCGATAAGAAAAGGCGAATCCTAGAATTCAAATTTGGAGAGAAAGCTTTCATTAAAGTGTCCCAACTAAAGGAGTCACTTGGTTTGGTAAACAAGGCAAATTTGCCCCATTATATTGGACCTTACCAGATAATGG
The DNA here is from genome assembly GCA_021018995.1 of Chloranthus sessilifolius. Lineage (NCBI taxonomy): Eukaryota > Viridiplantae > Streptophyta > Magnoliopsida > Chloranthales > Chloranthaceae > Chloranthus > Chloranthus sessilifolius. The sequence goes on along the minus strand of CM037585.1, from coordinate 128,245,084 downwards.
AAAGGGTAGGAATTGTGGCCTATCGGCTGCAACTACCTGAAGAAATGGCGCATGTGCATAACGTCTTCCATATCTCCATGTTATGAAGATATATTTGAATCTGAGCCACTTGTTTCCTGGAAGAAGTCATCGAATTACTAATCGTCTTAAAATATAACCTTGAAAGTGCACAAGTTCGAATGTACTAGGGCAAGTACAAGGGTGTCGAATCACAGAGATTTGTCGTTTATCTAATCTAACTTCTATTTTATTCTAATATAAATGTATCAAATTAAGTTTCCTAAATAAAATAAAATAAAAATAAAACCTAAAACAATTTTGAAATAAGAGAAGAGAAGGCAGTCTTGGATCTCTCTTGGATCTCAAACTCGTATATAATAAATCCTATTTCTTTTTTATTAATGAATCTCAGGTACCGCCGCTCCAAGCTACAAGCTCTGTCACATCGTATATGAATTAGACGAATTTAAATATCAAACCATCATTGCACGTAACCAATTAAAACTACCCTACAAGGTCTAGTCTGTCGGCGAATATCCTATCTAATCCAACCCCAATCCTTACAAGGCCACTGGAATTAAACTCAATAGAATTAAACCTTTACCATCGCGCGCTCTCGATGACTCTCGGAACCTCCAACATGTGATTGTACCATTCAAACAGAATTCAAAATAAAAACATAAATAAACGTTATTATATACTTATCTAAAATTTACAAGAGATCCCAGCCTAAGCGCGTTTAGCCTCGCAACCATCCAAAGACCTTCATCATTGCTGAATCGATCTTTGATCGATGATTACAGTCAATCTCCCTCTATCTCAGAATTATATCTAACCTAAATTACAAATACTCACGCCACAAACTCTCTAGAAAAGTCTGTCGTGGGAATTGCCTAAACCCTAACCCTAGGGTCCTTATTTATTGAGTATATGGCCCTAGAACAATTATACACAATAGGTATCTCTCCATGATCCCTAAAAATCCGTTGGAGGAAGAAGAATCTGAAAGGAAACTGATAAGCCAGAGAAAATCCCACTAAAAGGCTGAATTTTCGCACAGAAACTCTTCTTTGACTGGTCAAACTGGATTCTCGACCGGTCAAACATCAGATTTATCCTTCAGGTCACAGGCGCTTCGCAGGGCTATAGATTTGTTTAACTTCTTGGCCGGTCGAACTGGTTGTGACTGTTCAACTTTATAAGCTGATGTATTTCTCTTCTATTTTCTCTGGTTTTGATCGGTCAGACTGGTTTTAATCGGTCGAGTTTGTGTTTCTGAACCTTCTGAGAGAGCTAACTAGTCGAAATAACTATTTCGGCCGGTCTATTTGAAACTTTTTCTTCTTCTCTGTTTTCCTTTAAGATAGCTCTACTGCTCGATCCTAATTGGTCGAGTTTGCAGTCTCGACCTGTGACAGCCCGGATTTTCCCAACCTAAAATTTTGAGACATATTTTATTTTTATTTTTTCAACTTATACCAAATGGGAAAACCCGGACCTTCGGGTCGCAGATCACGATCCGATACACAGGATACCTGGTACATCCACACACATGTGGAAATCAAAGCAGACAACACATATGGCATGAATAGAAATCTCCAATTCTAAAATCTAATATGCACATAACTAAACAAACACCAGTGATGACCAACCATCACCAACAGTGGTGTACAACAGTACCAAAGTTCCAAACCTTAACTCACCAAAGTCACAAAGTACTAATTTTACGATCCCAGAACAGAGTACAATACTTTATGCGGAAGCTCCTTTCTTCGAGTGTGTAGTCTGGGCCCTCCTCAAACCTACACCTGTGACGTATAGTCGGGGTGAGCTAACATCTAAGCTCCGTAGAAAAAACTCAATAGCAGTTACATCTTATCAATTAAATGCATAGATTCAATGACAATCTTCAAAGCATTTTCATATCAAAACGGTATTCGAAAAATCCCTTTAGTAATAAATTTTAAAAACCAATTTTCAACCAACAATCTGAGTTCACATATTTTCGTGTCAAACGGAAGGCAAAACAAATTTCTTATTTCTTATTTCCTAGGATTCGGGCAAATTTACGAATCAAAGTTCAAGTTCACATCAAGGTTCAAGTTCGGATCGAGGTTCACGTTCGAATCACGGTTCAAGTTCACATCAAGGTTCACATTCGAATCAAAGTTCAAGTTCACATCGAAGTTCAAGTTCGGATTTGCAAAAAATAACCAATCTGAGACCAAAGCATCCCATGTCACGGGAACAGAGCATCCTACGTGGAAGGAACAAGGTTAAAACCCCAGGGACTCTACCCCTCTCTGGAGCCTCTACTCCTCTCTGCCTCAAGTTCAACGTTCAAGTTCAAGTTCAGATTCAAGTAACAAGTTTAAGTATCAAGTTCGGATTCAAGAACGGATCGAGGTTTCGGATTCAAATTCAAGCTCGGAGTTCGAAATCAACGGATTCACGGTTCGGACTTAGAGGTCGAATTCAAGTTCCAAATTCATGTTCAAGTTCATATGTCAAGTTCATTTTACGGAGTTCCAAATACATCAATTCAAGTATTAGTCAATGATGCAAAACTATTCAATTTTCAAATGCCATTAAATATCAGATTCTTAAATTCATAAAATTTCAGTTCTAGTTTCAAAGGATTCAAACACTAGCTTAAATACGATCAAACTTATAATTTTTCATTCAATCATATCAAAATCATATCAAGAAGCTATGAACCAAATTCACAAAATGTAATTATACTCTGAGTTTCCCCTACCTTAACGTCGATGTTGCACGAAGCCAAGCGAAGCTTTATCTATGACCTTTCCATCCTCAATCTATATCACAACATACCATGTGTCAAAGACTAACTCTAGTTACTAGAACTTAGACATCTATAAATATTTCTCAACATGAAGTGGAAACGAACAAGTCCATGCTAATCTGAAATTTGATATAACTTTCCATAAACTTTTGACCTTTACAATTTTAGATTCATAAGTTATTCAAAACATAACAATTGTAGATCTCGAAGTTATCTTTCCAACGCAATAAGAATCGCATTAATCAGAGTTCGGCACAAAAAGTTACGGCTAAAATACCAAGACTGTATCGGTACCTCAGTCGAAACACACCAACTCAAACTTGATGTAACTTCCCTTCTAATGTTTACCTTTAAAACATTTGATTCATCAATTTTCATATACATGAAAGTTGTAGGTCTAGTTGTCCTCTTTCCAACGCCTCAAGAATCGTCTGATTCTGAGTTCGGGACAGAAAGTTATGGCTAAAACTTCGAAGCACTATCAGCACGAACAATCAAATTCGACCGATCGAAATCTAATTTCGATCGATCGAATTTGAAACTCGATCAATCGAAATCCATTTCGATTGATCGAATTTCAATAGAAGTCCATGACATTCCCTGTTCTATACCTTTCGATCGATCAAATTTGAAACTCGATCGATCGAAATCCATTTCAATTGATCAAATTTCATTTTGATTGATCGAAAACCTCCAGAAATCGAAATTCATCAGTCTTAAGCCAAATTCGATCGATCTAAATCAATTCGATCGATCAAAAATTGCAGATTTCGCCCAAACCTTGGGTTTTCTCATTCAAAATCCAATTTTTCTTCCTCAAATTTAACCCAAATCTCACATATAATTATACAATCATAAAATAAAGTATATAAACTCACCTAGCATGGATTTCCTACCTTGAATCGACCGATTAACTCATAGATCGGATCATCTTCTTCGTTTCGCAAGAGGGTTTTCAAAACCCAAACCGAGCATCTCCGAACTCCACCATCACAATCAACCCCTCTCATTCGCCAGTAAACCTTCCACACACACCTCACCCAAACCCATGCTACGATTAACGGATCAAAACACACGATCTCTTCGCTCAAATAAATGGGCTTCCAAAACCCCCAAACGGCTCCAAATCACACAACCAACGCACAAACGTCGAAACTGACGGCGATCCTTCCTTTCCACGAGTCCACAAAACTTTTTCACACAAAAAACCTAAACTCGACGCATCCGAATCCGCAAGATTTCTCCTTCTTCTTCTTCCTCTTTCTCTCTTCCAAAGCCCTAACCCCAAGGCTTAACTCTTTCACATGGCTAAGCTTCTAAAAGAAGCTAGCCTTCCCTTAAAGCAAAAAGGGTCGGCTCTTGTGTAAAGCACATACGCACTTCAGACGTATATGGCCCCACTTAAATGCTTTTACACTACACGAGTGTGCACTTTTCGCACCAAACTAGTCCAACCAAGGTCATCAAGTTGACTTCACTTGATCAAATAAGTGATTAGACGAGCACGCATCTCAAGGTACTCTATTCAAAGTCGGGCACGTATCCTGAGGTACACTATTCAAAGTCCAAATTTTCGGGATGTTACATGACCGGTCAAAGTGACCTTTCTAGGCATTCCTTTAGTCGGTTTCCTCTTGGATTCTTGCCAAAGCTTCAGGTTTCTTCTTAACTTTGCTCTTTTAACTCATTTATCCGGCCTTTGCACCTATTGCAACACAACACGAACTAAAAGCATCCATTAGTAGTTAAATGAGAGCTAACAAGACCGAGATTTAGGATACATTATACCATTTTAGAGGTCAATCAATTATGAGAAGACTTAACCTACACGGAGAGACCAATGCAAATCCTAGATAAAAAAAGAACAACAGTTGCGTTCTAAAACAATTCCCTTGGTAAAAGTACTTCGGAGAAATCAAGATATCAAAGGTGCTACCTGGGAGTTACAATCTAAAATGCGAACAAACTACTTGCATTTGTTTGAAGGTACTAACACTTACCTTCGAACCTTAGTGTAATATAATTCTGATTGCTTGATTTGTTTTTATCACTTGATATACTCTGATTACTTGATATAATTTGATTACTCGACACATTCGTAATAATTCAAAATAATTTTGACTATTTTATATGACTTTGATTACATGATCTAGATTGATTCTTTGATATAGTTCAAATTACTTTGACATATCCCTGATTGATTGATATCGTCCCAATGATCCTTATAGTTTTGATTGTTTGATACGGTTTGATTCATTAGATATGATTTTGATTTTTTGATGTGACTGATTATTTTGGATATAGCTCCATTTGTTTGACAAAGTTTGGATTATTTGATGTGACCATGATAGTTTTATAGATTTGATTGATTGATATTGACTGATTGGAGTTGACATTGACCTGATTGATAAATGGTCATAGATCGACTACCTATTTTGAAAAATGTGATTGATTGACTCTCCTTATCGATTTAGTGAAAATAAATCACTTGTTTGATAACAAAGAGTTACACTAATTTTGCTAAGATACAGACTGTAAGTGATAATTGTCAAATTCAGTTAATAAACGCCTTCTAAAATATATCAAGGAGATGAAATCACACTTGTCATTAAATTGCTTAAGAATTTTATAAAAATTTTAACTCTCGATTATGACCTTCACATCTGACTTGATTTATAAAAACTTTAGATGGACAAACAACTAAAGAGACAACTGGAGAAACAACGCAAAGAGTTAATAGCAGAATGGGATGTAGGGATATCTGAACTCGACAAACGGAGGGCAAGGCTTGAACGAGAAAAAGTTCGTCGAACCTCAGTGAACCGGGAGATGCGTGCCAGTATCATTCTTCTCGAAAAAAATAAAAATTGTACGCACATACCCCAGTGCCAAACCCCCTACGAGAATTTTACGCCATGCAAATCTCCTTCCATGAGGAAAAAATATTTGACTTCATGCTTATGCTGGAAGTCATCAATTAAGATATAAAATGTAATAGCCCGAAAAATCACGCTAAACTATGACCTCGGGATCCGTGCCCGATCGGTCATAGGTTTGACCAAATGGAAGTTCAACAGTTAGTATGTAGTGTGATGAACGGATGAGATGTGATAAATAGAATGCCTATGTGGTGTGTGTTGTGAAGGTATAGTCGCATACACCTACCGCGGTGTATGTGCTCAACACACAAGTGAGGAAGAGGATAAAAAGAGTTAATAACCCTAAAATCAAGAGTTTTGTTGTTGAAGGAGAGTAAAGAAGAGAGAGAGAGAGTGAAAAGAGTGATTAATGCAAGGAGTAAAGGCTAGCTGAGGAAGGAAGGATCCAAGTATTAAAGAGGCCGATTCGACACGAGGGATCCGCTGAGAAGCTAAAGCTGGAACCCTAGCCTTCCAACCCTAGATTTGAAATCAATTTGAGATTGATTCAAGGTAAAATTTTGTAAATCAAATGCATAGATTATAGAGGCTAAATGGTAGTTGAAAATAGTTTAAATCTTAGGATAATGGCTTAGAAAAATAGAAGAAAAAGTATGGAAAAAGATTGGGAAGAACAAATGAAGGCTGAATCTGACAATTTCGATTAATCGAAATTGGGTTTCGATTAATCGAAATTGGCCAGGAAGTTGAAAGGTCAGAGGACCCCGATTTCGATTAATCGAATTTGATTTCGATTAATCGACTTTGGATTTCGATTGATCGATTTGGGGATCGATTAATCGACTGAGAACCTCCAGTGGACCCCAGGGGTTGGAGGAAATGACTTGAGGAAAAATCGACTAATCGAAATGGGATTTCGATTAATCGATTTTAGTTTTCGATTAATCGATTTGGGATCGATTAATCAACTTGTGAAACTCGACTGTTCGAACTGAGGGTCTACTTTGCGAAAAGAAGGATTTCGATTAATCGAAATTGGATTCAAAAGAAGAATTTCGATTAATCGAAATTGGATTCGATTAATCGAATGAAAACTCGACTGTTCGAACTGAGAATGGACTTTGCGAAAAGGAGAATTTCGATTAATCGAAATTGCTTCGATTAATCGATATTGACCTTCGATTAATCGATTTTGGAAATCGATTAATCGAATCAGATTCGATTAATCGATTTTGGAATTCGATTAATCGACTGAGATAAACTATGTTGACTTTTGGGGTTTGACTTTAAGATTCTTGGGGGATCTTATACCTTCTTTATTGCATCCTTTGTGATGTGTTTCACCTGTTATGTGGTACCATAGGTGGTACGTGTGGACTAGTGCACAAGGAGCCACGTGGGACCTTGATGCAATGATCGAATGAAGACTTGAGGTAGGGAACACCTTGAACATATACTTTATTTTACAAGAGCATGTATGTAGTGATATAGAACTCAATTCAAATGTTTATTTCTTAAGAATTTGTGAAAAGTGTGTGTGTGTGACACCCATAAGAGTAATCATAATGAGCCATCCCCAGGGGATGAAGAAGTAAAGAGATAAGAGCATCAGGTGTGATGCAAGTAAATGGATACATCCCAGGGATGTATCCAAGGATTGAATCATGTTTGATAGGGCCTAACTGATATAAGATAGCACATTTACACGGTGAATAACTATATGTAAGGCACCGATATTTTTGTTATTTGAGGTTTGATAGGGTACCCCACCGACGTGGCAGGATATCCACGACTGACACGGTAGGATATCCGTGACCGATACGGCGGCGAAACCGTAGGCCAGTGCGGAGGCTTATCCGTACATAGTAAGCACACCCCAGGGGTGTTGATTGAGATAAGTGAAACCCCGCCACCAATCCCCAGGGGAAAGGGGCTTGGGTACTATTGGTATTCCCAGGGAATATGGTTAAAACTGTCTATATAGATGACGATGATGGGTATCTCATCGGGGCTCGATGCTATATTGCTCGGGGATTACTTAAGTTGAAAGTTTAAGTTTTGCTTTAGGCCTTTTCAGCATCATTCATGAGTAAATGAAAACATATGTAATCAACAGTAAAACGAAATGCTTTTTTAACTGTTTCATCAATAATTGCATAGACACATCATGCATGGCATATCATGGAATATATGTGAGTCATAATTTATATGTTCAACCGTGTTTGTTCCCTATTGAGCTAGGATGTAGCTCACCCTATAGACTATACGTCGCAGGTCCACTACTAGCAGCTGCCGCGGCTTCAGGAGACGCTGATCCCGGCGAGTCGGACCTTGCGGCCGGCGAAGAGTTGGAGCCACCTCCAGAGGACTTCTTCTAGAGGACTCCGTTGTGCCACTTTGAGGGATTTTGGAGAGAGTTTTTGTACGGCTTGGTATGTCAAGCCTTGATTCTGTTTAAACCATGTATATATATATAGATGGGATTATTCTTTTGGGGCGAACCATCCGTGATGATTGCTATCATCGATGGTTCGGATCGGTTCTCCATTCATGTAGAGGCATGAGGGTAGAACTGTCTTTTGGAGAGTTAATTAATATAGATTCAAATTCCGAAATTTCGTTTATTATACTTTTTGATGCTTGATATACCAGTGTTCCGTGCTTAGCTAAAGGGCACGGTCAAGATGATCGTGCTGATGGCACGGGTTTTGGGGTGCCGAAATCCGGGCTGTCACATAAAAGAAGTTGAACATCTTGTAGAACACGCTAAAAATTGGTTGGGCGAAATTGTCCATCGTGTAAGAGACACCGATGAAGTTTTACGTAAACGATGAAAATGAATAGAAAATGTAATGAACTAGTAAGTACCGAATCACCCTTACAATTTTGTACCAATGTTAACTCTTGAAGTGAATGAAAGTTCATTTATGCAAACTGAAACCTTGGAAACTCTTCTTGAAATTTTGAGTCACTATGAACCCAAAAACTTGAAAACTGTATATTGCTCTTTTACTATACATTAAAAATTTGAAGTTAACTTGAAAACTTAATTTTTTTTCAGATGAACTCTACACTTGGAAACAAATGCATGATATGCGATAGCCCATTTCATCTTTTTATGTGACTCCCTCCTTTAGACTAAGAAATTTCTAAATCGGAATTTAATAGAAGATCATCAAGTGTGCAATACCACACAAAACCTATTGAGCGTCGATGAATCACATAATTTATCATTTTATCACCCTTAATATAATGATGCTAGGACTTAGTTTGCTACTAACGAGTTACTGATGTGCAGATATTAAAGATAAGTAGTAAATTAGAACCTAAGTGTTAATCTTTGTCAAAATAAACTCAAAAGGCAGTAAAAAGACGATTAAGCGTTAAAGACTATTCGCCAACAACAGGAAGGTTGAAAAATCATAATTCTTCAAAAAATGATTCTTTAGAAAGCGACAAAAGAAGAATGCGATCGATCCAAAATAAGAAATTGTTAGCTAAAAGCCTACTGAAAATAGAAAATCGTGAATTACGATTTTCCAGAAAAGATAAGAAAGAAATCGTTATTTACGATTTCCAAAAAATAGAAGCTTTCTTTTGCATGCTGCTGCTGCGGATCACGTGAGGATATGACACCGCCATATCTAGAATTAGAAGACTCCTGCAACTAGAAGTCTGGTGAATTACGGATCTGAGAAGATTGATAAAGATCTAATCCGAAGGACTCTGCTGCTGCTCAATAAAGAACAATTCAGAAGCGCATCAACTAAAGAAAGCAAGAAAAGATAAAATTAGGAATTTGAGTTATATTAGAAATCTTTTATTTTTAGTAGTTTCTTTTATTAGAATTAGATCTTTGTAAACCGACCCCTTATAATCCATAAATAAGAGGGCTCGGCATAGGAATAAGCATCGAAGAATTTCAGCATCAATTGACGCCTGAGGTTAGATTTTCTTTTGATCAAAGTAGTGTATACTAGTTAGAGTAGATTAGATATAAGAGGTTTCTCAAGAGAAATTGACGACTGCAATTGAGTGTTGAAGATTAGTGTAGATATTTGTAATTTCTCAGGAGCAATTGACGACTGCAGCTGAGGGGTGAAGGATATATTTTACTTTGCTTTCTAGTTTAGATTTTATTTATTTTGTAAACATCTCCAAGTTTTAATTTGAATTGATGACTCAGGTTAGAATTTGCAGATTAGTGTAACGGTTTTTACTTTTCCATCTTCAGTTTTCGAGACTTTGATTAATGCCCAAATTTCTAGTTGATTGTTGATTAGATTAAATTTATATTGATGGGATCTTAGACTTGATTGACGACCAATACTAGGAGATTAAAAATATGGTGTAACGGTACTGTTTATTTTCATAAATATCCGAAAGCTGAAGATTAAGATTGACGACCTCAATATGAAGAAGGAGGATTAGGATTTATTTTTATGCACTTTAGTTTAACAACCCATTCTTTTATTTATAATTCTCCAGTAGATTATGAAATCTTAAAGTTATATAAAAGTTTTTAAGATAGGGACTTTGATAAAAGATATAAACTAGAAATTAATTAGATAATGAACTTCCTCGTTGGATCGATTCTATACTAGTTCTACAATTTTCATTGTACGCTTGTAATAGGTTAAGACTTGAATTTAATATAATTATAATACATAATAAGCGATCGAGTCAAGTTTTTGGTGTCGCTGTCGGGGAAGCGAAATATATCTAATTCTTTCAAATTTTTATCTAATATTTTTATCCTTTTATAAACTAATATTTATCTTTCCCTTTTTTTATATTTCTTTATATTTTTTTCTTTTTTGATCACTTCTTAATCTTTTACACGTTTATTCGGAGCAGTGAATCAAAAGTTTTCAACTTCTGCCGGCACAAAATTTAGAAACTCATGTTTGTTTCTTTCCCTGCTTTCTAGAATAAAAATCATATAAACCTGAACTAAAACTATACATACTGTATTCTAGCCAACCTACCTCAATTCTAAATCAATATGGATCTGGCAGGAGTAAACTAAAGTAAGGCTAGAACAATGGGGGAATACTATGCATTAACACCTCTTACACTACTCCCATGTATTCACAACCCTATTGCTAGTTATGATGCTTTCGAAATAACGCCAAATGCGCTTCAAATACTTCCTACTTTTCATGGGTTGATTGAGGAAGACCCCTAAGGGCATTTGAATAATTTTATAGAAATGTGTAACATTATTCGAATAAAAGAACTGACAGGAGTATCCATTCGTTTAAGGCTATTCTTATATTCTCTTAGAGACGAGGTAAAGCAGTGGTTACACTCTTTACCCCGAGATTCAATTGTTGATTGGGAGGGATTGAAATGCAAATTTCTTATGAAGTACTTCCCACGGTGCAAAATGAATAGAATTCGGCATCTTATTTTAATGTTCCATCAATTTTCGGATGAACCTTTTCAAGAGAGTTAGAGTCGCCTCGACGAACTTCTCTATTTGTGCCCTCATCATGGGGTCACGGAATGGCAAATAGTGCTCACTTTCTATGAAGGATTAAATGACCAAACTAGGCATATGATTGATGTTGTCTGTGGTGGTATGTTTCGTAACTTAATAGTAGAAGAAGTTTGGGAATACTTTGAGACCCTTAGCAAGGAACCAATGTAAAATCACGCATCGGGTGAGATTGATTTGGAGAATTTAACAAATGGACTTCCTAAGCAAGGAAGAATATATATAGAGTAAAGTCAATGATGAAAAGGTTTCTGGAACTGCAGTTTTGGAAAACGAAAATTTAATCTTTGGTGGGTATAAAATCGTACCCAACATCTGAACAAAGAGAAGCCTGTGGTCCTAACCATGACCCAACTCACTTGGTCATCCAATCTTCAACTGTTCCTCTTTTCCCCACAAGAGCCCAATACCATACTGCTAATGAGGATGCCCTATTGCAAATAGCGGACAACTGGGCGCAACATATCCGCATCCAGACAAAGTTACTCAATCACCTGTGCCAATCTATCGTAAGGACAAGGACTCAAATTGAGCAACGAAACGTTATGGGAGGAAAGAGTAACATATCACCTTCATACAGTTGGTACGTCTAGAGGATGTATATCTTTGGGAGGCACATCAACTCCCTCTATTTTTAAATAGGTCCCTCTATAACTTGTCGAGCTACCGACTCAGCCGTAGCAAAATTTTGTAACATATGTATATCAACATTGTTATTCTTTCTTTTAGGAGAATTCCAATGCGTAAGATACACCCAATTGTATGAATCTCTCTCTTTTTGTTTGTAACTATTTGAACGTATGGATTTACGACCAACAGTGCTGAATCATAGCCAATACGATTCAACTGAAGAGTCTTCTCAGCGGTTCACTTTTAGCTAGAATTGTAAACGACAATTCTAGGAAACAGGCAATTCCACTGATCTGTCTTATCATTTACATTAAAATACGGACCCATTTAATTCATATGGGAAACAAACAACTCTAGCATTCTTGACTACTACTTCCCAACCATCCTAGCCTAGGAACCTATACATAGACATTTACTCGAAGTGATGGTTCAAAGCGAAGCCCTTCCATATAAATCAATACCCATCCATAAACTAAAATCAGTCATAACCTTTCGTCTTCCTCCATCCTTAACCCTAAATCCTATGATGGTAGAGCATAACCAGAATGATTTTAGTAATCAACTTGATAAAATTCTCAAAATATATAGAGCTGAGCTCCTAGCTGCACAAAAGAAAGTAAAAGATCTGAAGCGCCAGCGACCTACTCGAGATGCTGAGTCATCCACTGAAATTACTCTTAACCCTAAACCTAACCCAAATTTGAAGCCATATACCAAGAACCCATCTTTCCCCACTTCCTAACTTTTACACCATCACAATCAGCCCCGAATATAAACTCCCATACGATGATGGTGGGTTGAGCCATCCCTCGCCACCCCTCTCCATTGCTCATCTTCTCCCTTAGCTTACGCTATGCAAGGGAGCAGTATAGGCAAAAGGTGAATCGGAGAGGTATTCACTGCCACTCTTCAAAGGACTTCCACAGTGACTTGCGTTTATTCCTAAAAAGAGAAATGTGATGTGCATTGTTCGGCGAGACTTGGAAGACAGGAGAGGCGGTCCTGCAAAGTCATGGATATGCCTTTGGTAGGAAGGAATGAGAGATTGTGATTGGAAGTAGCTAAAAGCCAGAAGAAGTTCTTTTCGAACGTTGCTGCCAGAGTCTTAGTTTAGTGTGTGTCTAGATTTTTCTAGGAATTTCTTTGATGTAATTAGTTTTCTTTTCATATGACTGTAACTAGCTTCTTTATAGAAATAGTTTTTTATTGCTGATTCTAATCTTTCCGTTTCATTATTTTTATATTTTTTTTACTAACAACGTGTGTTACTAATATTACTAACAATTTTATTTTATTAACATTTAACTTTATAAAATCGAAAGTAATTTTCTCCCAAGTTTGGGGGAAGAAGTTTTTTATTTTTTTTGCAGATTATACGTTCGGTTACTAACATAGCAGTAAAATAAGGTAAAAAATTTATGTATGTCCCCTGTTTTGCACAATGGGGACATTATCCTATTTAAGTTTAGGGGGGATACACGACCTTTGTATAGAATAGTTTAGTTTTCTTTTTACTTTTCTTTTTCATAGAAATTTTTAATTTTTAATTTCTTTTGTGGAATTTTTTAGACAGTTAATTATTATATGCAAATTATGAAAAAATATAAAAATCTGAAATTCTTAGCAAACCATCATAGTAGTAGTTTAAAAATCAAAATAAATAGTTACAATTCAAAATAAAGCATCTCTAGAATACTGTATTAGAAGAATGTTTGAAACTATACGATTGATTTGAACTGTAAAATATTTTAGATTATAGTTTCAAAATCATATAACTAGTGACCTATAGAGCCTATTCCTCTTTATTCTAGGAGAAAGAGAGAATGTTTTTATTCATGCTTAATTTTCTTTGAACTGCTCTACTATTGCTGTTAAAATGAAATCTCATAATGCTGAATTTAGAGTCAATATATTCTATAATTATGATAATTTATTTGTTTAGAACTGTCTATTAAATATATAAAAACAATAAGACATTCATATTAGTAAATCGTGAAAATGACCGAAGGCCATCTTTTATTTAACCAGAGCTAAAAAGATAAAAGCCCATAATATTTTATCATTTAAACCCATATTAGAAGCCTAAAGACTAAATTTTTTTATACCAGAATTTTATAAACCCTTAAACATATATGTACTACCCAAAACTTTCTACCCTTAACCCTTATACTTCCTGAGAGTATAGAATATAAAAGAAGGGAAGAAAATGGAGTGAAAGGAGTATGAGATAATAGATAAGGAATCTGTTGAAAAGGGTACAAACTAAAAAAAAATACAAATGTATGAAAATATGGGAAAAGAAAAGAAAAAGAATGAAAAATCGTAAAAAATAATTTTATGAAAAGAGAAGCAAAAAGCTTCCAAACTAAAAAAATTAAGATTTACAAAAAGAAAAAGAAATGGGAAGAAGTTATCCAGAATAAGGATATTTACTGAAGCTGAAAAATAGAAGAAGAAGAGAAGGAAGAGCTAAACTCTTGGAAATAATTTTGAATCTTCTTTACCTTTTTCTTTGAAACCTCTTGAAAACCCAAAGCCCCATTACAAACCGAAGGAAAGACCTTTGTGATTTACGATTTACAAAAATATGAGTCCAATAGAGATATATGAAATAGATACTATGAATAAATAAAGAAATTATATAAAAAAAATTTATTATCCTTTCTATGAGATTTATCTTTTTAGCTGATTGTCCTTTGAATTTATCACGAACATATCATATTATGAGAATCCAAATTTTCGATTATTTGAGAGTATGCTAATAAGTGAGAGTTTAGAAAAAAATATTTTCTAAAAATTATAGTTTAGAAAAATCTATGATGAATAAATTTTTCACTGATATACACACACTCCACGCTATATAAGAATTGAAATTTTTGAGTTCTAATCAAAGATAATTAGGATGATGAGAAGCTAAGGATAAAAGATTTGAGATATTTTCAAATAATGAACATATAATGACTAACTAAATAATTAGTAGTTTATATTTTAAATTTTTAGTTTTGAAAGATATTTTGAAAATTTTTAAAATATTTTAAGTTTGTAGGTAACTTCACTGAAAACTTTCAGGAGAATACAACTCCTCCACTAGGGATCACCTAAAGATTTAAAGGCTTGTTGCATCTGCTAAATGCAATCGTGCTTCCTACGAAAGTGGCATTTAAATTTAAAAGTTTTAAATATTTTATATTTCCTTGTTTACTAGGGACTAGCAAAACTTAAGTTTGGGGGTATGATCAGTCACATAATTTACCATTTTATCACCCTTAACTTAGTGATGTTAGGACTTAGTTTGCTACTAACGAGTTACTGATGTGCAGATATTAAAGATAAGTAGTAAATTAGAGCCTAAGTGTTAATCTTTTTCAAAATTAACTCAAAAGGCAGTAAAAATACGACTAAGTGTTAAAGACTATTTGCCAACAACAGGAAGGCTGAAGAATCGTAATTATTCAAAAAATGATTCTTTAGAAAGTGACAAAAGAAGAAGGTGATCGATTCAAAATAAGAAATTATTAGCTAAAAGCCTACTGAAAATAGAAAATCATGAATTACGATTTTCTAGAAAATATAAGAAAGAAATCGTTATTTATGAATTCCTAAAAATAAAAGCTTTCTTCTACACGTTGTTGCTGTGAATCACGTGAGAGTTTAACACCGCTATATGCAGAATTACAAGACTCCTGCAATTAGAAGTCTGGTGAACCACGGATCTAAGAAGATTGATAAAGATCTAATCCGAAAGACTCTGTTGCTGCTCAATAGAGAATAATCCAGAAGCGCATCAACTAAAGAAAGCAAGGAAAGATAAAATTAAGAATTTGAGTTATATTAGGAATCTTATATTTTTAGTAGTTTCTTTTATTAGAATTAGATCTTTGTAAATCGACCCCTTATGATCTATAAATAAGAGGGTTCGGCATAGGAATAAGCATCGAAGAATTTCAGCATCAATTGACGCCTGAGGTTAGATTTTCTTCTTATCAAAGTAGTGTATACTAATTAGAGTAGATTAGATATCAGAGATTTCTCAAGAGCAATTAACGACTACAATTGAGTGTTGAAGATTAGTGTAGATATTTATAATTTTTCAGGAGCAATTGACGACTGCACCTGAGGGGTGAAGGATATATTTTACTTTACTTTCTAGTTTAGATTTTATTTGCTTTATAAACATCTCCAAGTTTTAATTTAAATTGACGACTCAGGTTAGAATTTACAGATTAGTGTAACGATTTTTACTTTTTCATCTTCAGTTTTCTAGAATTTGATTGGCGCCCAAATTTCTAGTTGATTGTTGATTAGATTAAATTTGTATTGATGGGATCTTAGACTTGATTGACGACCAATACTAGGAGATTAGAAATATGGTGTAACGGTACTATTTATTTTCATAAATATCTGAAAGTTGAAGATTAAGATTGACGACCTTAATCTGAAGAAGGAGGATTAGGATTTATTTTTATACACTTTAGTTTAACAACCCATTCTTTTATTCATATTTCTCTAGTAGATTAGGAAATCTTAAAGATAAATAAAAGTTTTTAAGATAGAGATTTAAATAAAAGATATAAACTCGAAATTAATTAGATAATGAACTTCCTCGTGGGATTGATCCTATACTAGCTCTACAATTTTCATTGTGCGCTTGCAATAGGTTAAGACTTGAATTTAATATAATTATAATACATAATAAGCAATCGAGTCAAGCGTTCCCTTAAACGATAGACCAATGAGCGCCTGAATCCTTGCCGAATTGAACCGCATAGAGAACAACTATGCTTACGACCGCAAGGAATTGACTAAGGTCGAGAAAAGCCTTCGTCGCATATCTACGGATATAGAGAGGCTGCAGGCCAAAATTTCTACTTTGGATGAGTAGAAATAGTATTTAGGATTTTGTTATTTGTTTTGTGCCTTGATGTATGGTTATTAATTATGAGCAGAAAGACTTGTTTCGAATAGTATGAAAATTTTCTTGAATTATGAATTATCACTTGAATGCGCACTAACTAATGTATTGTTCGCAATTTTCTTAAAAGTAAATAAGAAAATCAACAAATAACTAAAAGTAGACTTCCTACAGATGGAAGCCTATGCTCAAATTTCCGAGACTCAGCGAGATTCAACAAGGGAGAAAATTGATGGGTAGGTATGAACGAATGTATATGCAACAAATAAAAGATAAAAAAGGCATGCTAGCACACATCCAATAGAAAATGTACAAAATCAAAGGAGAGAAATACACCTTGGAGCAATTCCTCTCAACTCATTTGGCCTGTACGGGAAAATACCGGCTGAAATTAGATGCAACATTAATTAATTTAGAAATTCGCCAAGAGTGGAAAGTTCACTTCCAATGCATGGAAGAAACTGTGTGCGCCCAAATCAAAGCCCGCTTGAACCAGGGTCAACAACTCATTCGCTTGTATGAGCAATCCCTACGTAAGAAAAAGGAAGGTATAAACTATGACTGTATGATTGAAAGATAAAGACTGTTAGTTCTGACTGCTCGTAATATGTGAGTTTGATAAAACTCTATTTATCTACATATGCAATTTGCGTTATTCGCTGATTGTTACGCTATCCCTATAACAAACACACATTAAGAATTAGTGTAACTGATGTTTCCATAGATCGAAAGCACTATGATCCCCCTCGTGACTTTGACTGAACTGGAATGTAAGAAGAAAATGCTAGAACGAGAAGAACTTCTTTTCTTCTACCAATGTGCACTGCACAAAGCATTGATTCGGTATCTCGACACTAAATCGACCAACCAACTAGTGAGAGACATGTCTTGTCCATCTGAATTTCTCTTCTCAGGCGAAACCCATTAGGAAAGCGCGAAACGGTATGACAAATGGATGCGATCAAGATGAGGATTCACACATGCAAATGGCATTTAATGAAAGAAACAATCGAATTGGGGCAGAGCGAAGAAATCCTGAGGATAATCAGAGTAGACATCAACAAGCTCGCTGCCCTTATTACTGAAACCGAGACTTCAATGAACGTATCAGGTATTCCAGAACACTTTTGGTAGTTCCGACTCCAAGGACAAAATCTTTTTTTAGGAGGTGATAATGTAACACCTACCCCTCAAAACCTTAGATAGTCAACTAGTTGACTGAGGCTTGACAAGACCTAATTGCACCAAGTGACAGCCTGAGGCCAGGTTCACCTAAAAATGTTGAGCACCCACCTGTAGCTCGATGGGAAAATATTATTTCTAATGGCACCCATAGGTAGTGGCGGACCCAGGATTTTTCTTTATGGTGGGCATAAAATTAATTCATATTTAAAATTAAAAACATCACATATATTTTGATTTAGCTTATAAAGATATGTATCTCATTAAATCATTGGTATCCAAAGACCATTCACTTACAAAAAGTAACTCAATAAATTGACCTTTACAATGATATATCATTCAAATTACCAAAAAATTCTAGCGTACACTTAATGCAATTGTCCTCTACGCTTTCTCATGTTTTGAAAGTGATTGATGATCGTATCATTATCAGTGCTATTGAAATGGGGTTTATTGAAATAAGGTTTTTTAGGAATTGAAATTGAGTTTTTATGAATTAAAATGAGGTTTAAAGAAAGTTTCTAAAATACTATTAATACTTGATTGGATATTCCTAAGAAGAATCTAAGGTTTACCCTAAATAAATAGGGTAGAAGTATTAGAAATTCAATATGGGTTTATTGAAATAGGATTTTTTAGGGATTGAAATAGGCTTTAAGCCTTTAAAGAAACTAAACAATCCTTAAAAATGAAGAAGAAGAGAGAGAGAGAGAGAGAGAGAGAGGAGATAGATTATATTCAATGATAAATAGGGTTGATTGTTTACCGAAAACAGTCACGTGTTTGTCATCGCTGATTGCCCTTCGCCCATTGCACTTTGACCGTCGGCCAACGCCCGTCGCCTGTCGCCGTTGGGAGTCCATTCCGTTGGAAGCTTAGAGAGATATTTAAGTAAGTGTCAGATGACTGATGAGGGAGAGCTGAAGAGAGAGTTTAATAGGGTTTTTGTGTTCTTCTCAGGAGAAAGGGATGCAGACGTTGTTGCTTCCTTTTGTAGTTGGTTGACTTTGAGTTTAAGTAGGTTTTAGGTATAGCCGTATAGGGCTGCTGAGTAGCCTGAGTTGTTTTAATAAAAAAAAGAATAAAATATGGGTTTTAGGTATAGGGATGCTGAGTAGCATGAGTTGCTTTTTCTTTTAAATAGTTAATGGATAAAAAAAGAATAAAATATGGGTTTTAGTAATAGGGATGCTAACAATATTTTAATTTTTTGAAACGTGATTTTGAGAGTCGGTGTGGGAAAAAGATGATTTATGGGAGGGGGTGGGAAGGGGGGATTTAATCCCTTTCCATCTATTTTCCTTTATGTTTTCAATGAATTGATCCTTTGGGAGTCGTCTTTTGCTTAAGGCTTCGGCACTCCATTATTCTCTCCTTATTTTTCTTTATTTTAGGGTTAGAATATGGGAGTTTTATCCTCTTCTTGGTGAGAGTCATCTTTTCCGAGGAGATTGCCTCTATGAAGGCATTGTAGTCCATACTCGTTTATGAAACAGTAAATCGATCCTTTGGGAGTCGTCTTTTGCTTGAAACTTCGGCGCTCCATTATTCTCTCCTTGTTTTTCTTTATTTTAGGGTTAGAATATAGGAGTTTTATCCTCTTCTTAGTGAGAGTTTTCTTTTCCGAGGAGATCGCCTCTATGAAGGCATTACAGTCCATACTCGTTTTTGAAACGGTTTTGGTCACAGGTTTTACCGACGTATTGGTGGCTTCATTGTTGCGCGAACACATGCACTATATATACGCCATGAGGCATTATTTAAAAGCTTCAGTTGAAGCTATGTGTGAATCTTTTAGTCGGTTGTTGCCCCCGTTTCCAACGTGGTGAGAGTTTTTGTGGATTGTGAGTTTACCGATGGTGGTGGCGTCTCTTCAGGTGGATCTTCGGAGTCGGTTACCGACGGATGTTCAGGATGGTGATGGATTCTCAAATTTTTACCTTACTCTGAAGGTCCTTGAATTCTGTGTCGTTGTTCGATGGATCTTGGATTCCATTTAATTTATTTTAATGCTAGTGATTGTAACTATCACTCATTGGATTGTGGCCCTCTACTCTGTAACCGTCCATATGGGGTTACTTATTTTCCAGTTTGTAACCGTTCTCCATTTCTAATGAAAAGAATAAAAGTTTCATAAAAAAAAAAAGGAATAGGGATGCTGAGTAGCCTGAGTTGCTTTTGCTTTTAGATAGTTAATGAATAAAAATAAAATAAAATATGTAAGTGGGAAATAAAAGTATAAAACTAAATTATTATTATTTTTGTAAACTCACCGTGGGCATATGCCCACGGTAGGCCTTAAGTGGGTCTGCCCTACCCATAGGACACTACATTAAATTGGATGGGTGTGGTAGTAATTAAATCAGCCCCACACCCAACATCTTGAACCACATGTGAGAACCCGGACTGCCTGGTGACTGATCCTGACCCGAGAAATTACCCGAATTGGGACTGAACCTAGGTGATGATGTGGAGATCATCTTCAATGGAATGGATTTTGATGATCATCATGGTGGTGATCAATAAATCAAGTCAAACTTGGACCTTAAAATCCAAGGAGAGCAACATAACTAACACATTTACTTAAGTATATATGCCTTGTATGGAACAATGACATTTCAAGTAAATAAAGGAGAACTCCAAGGGTATTTAGACTTAATTTCTCTAATTTCTAAATTAGAAATTAGGAATTTCACAAATCTTTAGCAAATTCTAGCTCTTGATTATTTATTTTTATATGCAAGCTAGAGGTTCTATGGGGCCTCACCCTATCATTAACTAGAAAAGAGAGAAAATATAGTACAAAGATAGAGTACAAAACACTAACAAGCAAAAGTTATACTAGATCACTAGGAACTTCGGCATCGCCATCACCCCTAGGTCCAATACAACTTTCACCTGAGCCAAAAGAAACTAAAACACAATACCACAACCTAGATTAAGTAGTTTCAATCCCCCAACTATTAGCAATGTTCAGAGAAATTACTTGTGATTCCTCTTCAATCTTGTAATGATGAAGACTATTTTAAAGCACCCCTTCCACTCTCTTAAGAATCTCTCTCTAATGATGTAATAACCCTAACTAATTGCGTTGACATTGAATCATTGACTCTTGAAAAGTATTGACTCTTAAGGAGAGTAAGATTACTCTTGTTTAGGACTAATAAGCATCTATACCTCTTCAACAAGAAATACGCCAATTTTCGAGGACGAAAATTCTTTAAGGTGGGAAGAATGTAACATCCTGAAAAATTTCGACCTTTGAACAATATGCCTCGGTGTGCGTGCCCGACTGATCACGTACCCGACATGGTGAAAATAATTAAGTTAGTTGGGCTAAGTCTTAAGTGGAAAAAAAAAAATAATAAAGATTGGTTTAGACTCGCGTGTGGACCTTTGGATGAATTGTATACACCTAGTTATGGCGTACTAGCTTAACACCTAAGTTTAGGTTGGTTATAAATGAAAATAAAGGCAGGAGAATTTATTTTTCTTATAATTTTGGTTCGAGAGAGAGAATGAAAGTTTAGTAATGGTTAAATAGCTTATTTGACTAATTGGGCCAATCAGACATTGGGCTAGTTGGGCCAACTATAGGTCATGATCGGGTGCATGTCTGTTAAGAAACATGTCACCGCTTAGATTTTTCAAATGAGATCATTTTAGGTCTGTTTGAGCTCGTATGAGATTTTTAGAACCAAGTTCATACACCGTGGTGGTGCGTATTGGCTTAACACCGGGTCCGATTGATAAGTAGTTTGGGTGTACAGGCCCCACACTGAACCAAGGGATCATTTATATAATAGATAATACTTTAATTAGGTACACCCGTTTCACGCGAAAAACTAGGTCCTTAGATAAGACTAACACCCAAAATGGGTGTATGTGTTTTGCAAGAGAGCCGGCCTTTTTAGTTAAAAAAAAAAAAAAAAAAAAAAGGGGCTAGCTTCCTTTTGAAGCCTTAACCGGTTGCAAGAGTTTGATGGTTTGGGTTTTGAAGAGAGAAGGAAGAAGAAAGGGGAAGAATCGCCGGATTCGTATGCTCCAAGCCTTGTGATTGCGTGGAAAAGGTTTTGTGAGATCGTATAAGGGAAGGATCGTTGTCGGTTTCGGCTTTTGGTTTTGCTTTTGTGGGTTTTGGAGCCGTTTGGAGGTTTTGAAACCCTCTTCTTGCGAATAGATCATGAGTTTTGATCGACAAATCATAGCGTGAGTTATGTGAAGTGTGTGTAAGGATTGTCGTCGATTTCGTGAGTTTGGTTGTGATCGTGAAGCTCGGAGATGATCGAGGTGGGTTTGGAAACCCTTTTTATCTAACGAAGAAGACGATCCGATCTACGAGTAAATCACCGATTTAAAGAGGTAAATAACGTAATTCTTCCATGTATTTAATTAAATATATGTTGGTTAGATGTGTGCAAAAGATTAGGATCAAAAGGATTGAATTTTGATGAAAAAAATGGGTTTCAAGGTTCAAACCCGAGAAGTGCTCGAAACCGCCAAACTCGACATCGATTTTGAAACTCGATTAATCGAGTTTTTCACAAGAGAGAAATTCAAGAAGAACTCCCCGAAATCGATTAATCGAAGATAATTTCGATTAATCGATTTTGAAATTCGATTAATCGATTTTGAAAATCGATTAATCGAGTTTGCCTGGGCTTACTGACACTACTGTAGTATTTCAGCCATAACTTTTTGTGCCGAATTCGGATTGACGTGATTCTTATTGCGTTGGAAAGAAGACAGAAAGACCTACAACTTTCATGAATTGACCAACTTGTGAATCAATCGTTTTAAAGGTCAAAATTTAGTAATAAGTTAGGTAAATTTCTAATTTTGTCGAAAAACGAAACCGATTAATCGAGTAAAATCGATTAATCGATTTTTGAATTTCGATTAATCGAAATTGGGTCGATTAATCGACTGGTCTCAAATAGTGAAAAAGATTTTTGGCTCTTTGAAAATTGATCAATCGAGATAAAATTGATCAATTGACTTTGGAAAATCGATTAATCGATTTTGAAAATCGATTAGTCGATTTTGTCTGAGTTGCCGATCGCTTAGTATTTTGACCATAACTTTCTACTCCGACCTCCGATTGATGCGATTCTTGAGGCGTTGGAAAGATAACAAAGAGATCTACAATGTTTGTGTTTTGACAAACTTATGAATCTAAATTTTTAAAGGTAAAAATTTAGGAGAAAGGTTACATCAATTTCTGTGTTGGCGCGAACTTGCCCGTTCCGACTCAATTTTTTAGAAAACACTTAAATAGTCTAAGTTATTAGTGATTAGTGTTGATCCTTGATACATCATCATATATTTGTGATGTAGATTGAGGGAGGAAAGCCATCGATAGGGCATTGCTTGGCTTTGCGCAGTTTCGAGGTTAAGGTGGGGAAAATTTCATACGCAATTGCATTTTGATTTGATTTCATAGATGCTTGATATGATCGAATGAAAGATGATAAGTTTTGTTTTGAAATGAATTAGTATTTGAAATCCTTGTAATGGAAACTTTAGATCTTTGAACTCAAATATTTGATTGAATATTTTGATTGTTTGAAATGCTCGAAAGCTTTGAATTATCGAATCTTTGACATAGTAGCTGTTTTAAAAATTATTGACGTATCGAATCAAGAAATGATCTTTGTTTTGAACCTTTTATATAGCCTTCGAAAATCATGTAAGGAATTTCAGTCTTGAACATCATATGTGTGTTTTGCAAGTTTTGAATCGAACCTTAAGTTAAATTTGAAGGAAGCAAATGTGAACTTTGAATTGAATCCAAATCAAATTTGTATATAAATTTAAATCCAAATCGAACCATAAGTTAAGAAAATTTTAAGTGGATCGCTATGGGCGGATTATAAGTGTGTTGTGGACCGCTAAGGGCGGATTATATAACATCGTAGACCGCTATGGGCGGATTATATGTGCATGTGTGGACCGCTATGGGCGGATTATATGATACCTTGTGGGCCGCTAGGGCGGAATCGAATCGCACGGGCTAATCGTGAATCGAACCGCATGGCGGTTAAACCCATGAATCGAACCGCACGGCGGATATCCGTGAATCGAACCGCACGGCGCTAACCGTGAATCGAATCCCATGGCGGTTAAATCCATGAATCGAACGCACGGGATATCTGAATCGAATCACGGCACGGCTAACCGTGAATCGGAATGGGCAGCCTCAGTGAATCGAACCTAACGCACGGGATATCCGTGAATCAATTGTGTAAACTATGTGACAATGTAAGCTATGCAAGTGAGTGTTTGAATTGAATCGACACGTCTTCGTGAATCGAATCGGCACGGCGGGATATCCGTGAATCGAATTGTGTAAGCGAAGTAAGAAAGTGTGAAACATATAAGTAAGCTAAGTAAGAATGTGCAAGACTTGTAAGTAAGATAAGTAAGGAATGTGTAAGATGTGTGAGTAAACCAAGTAAGAATGTATAAAACATATATGTAAGCAAAGTAAGAATATGTAAGACATGTGAGTAAGTCAGGTAAGAATATGTAAGACATGTAAATGAATGTGATTCAAACTCAGTAAATCGAAAATAAGAAATATGCTTCTGATAAGAGATTAGTCAGTTTCAATTTTATTAAGAAAATGTCTTTGAAATCAGTTTCGATTTTGATAAGAAAACATCTTTGAAATCAGTTTGCCTTTGAAATTGGTTTTGAATTTGGATAAGAAAATGCCTTTGAACTCAGTTTCAATTTTGATAAGAAATGCCTTTGAAATCAGTTTTAGCCTTGATAAGAAAATATTTTGATCTTGTCTTTGAATCTATGCATGTGATGAGATGTATATTGGCATTAGTTTTCTCCATTGAGCTTGGATGTTAGCTCACCCCGACTATACGTCACAGGTGTAGCTTTGAGGAGGGCCAGACTACATACTTAAAGAAAAAGGAGCTTCCGCATAAGGATTTGTACTCTGTTTTGGGATCGTAGATTTAGTGCATTGTGGATCTTGGTAAGTTCGAGGTTGGTACTTCCATGCTATTATACATGCATGGTACACTACTGTTGGTGATGGTTAGTCATCACTGGCGTTTGTTTAGTTCAGTACATATTAGATATTAGAATTGGAGTTTTGTTCATGATAATTACATAACCTTGCTTTGATTTCCGTATGCATATGGATGTGCCTAGTGTTCTGTATCAGATTGTGATATACGATCTGACGGTCCGGATTTTCTCATTTGGTTTTGGTGTAAAGTATAAAAAAAATAAAAAATAAAAAAATAAAAAAAATAAAAAAATCTCCAAATTTTAGGTTGGGATAATCTGGGCTGTCACAAATGAGTTTGTTTGTTTTCAAAAATCCTCAAATTTTGTTCTTGCCACAGAAAATACACTGATGCATTAAAAGAAACGCTCAACACATCAATAAGGAACATGTTCTTCATGTAAGAATTCATGACCCTGCCCACTTCAACTTCAATAGTTCCTATAGTAGGAGGAATCCAGCAATTACACCAAGCAAGAGCAGACCTCCATACCCAACTCTAGTAAGAGCACTGAAAAAATATATGATTGTTATCCTCTCCGGATGACCAACATAGAACACATCTTGAAGGGAGAATCATGAAGCAATTTCTGGTTAATGGCCAACCAAGTTATAAAGGAATACCTCAGATTATTGTACCTATTCCAGATCATATTCTTCCAAATAAACTTATTACTAAGAACTCTCATTGCATTCCAAACACTTTGAAAGGTGAATTTACTGGAACTAGAAGGTGTCCAGGCAATACGGTCCTTGACATTCCCACTTGGGATAGGCTCCTTTGATATTTTATCCCAAACTTTTTGCATTCTATACGTGATGAAACTCGGTTCTTTCCGTCTATTACTTTCAACCAAATCACTAACTAAAGCATTCGGGTGGCTGTCAAATTGATGAATAGTTCGATAGCCATATTGTGCAACAATTGAACCCCCTTTCAAGCCACGGATCTCGCCAAAGAAAGGTAGAAGATCCATCCCCAATAATAATGCGAACGTGTCTCATAGAATCTTCTCGAACTTTTGGAATACCACCCCAACCCAAGAGCAATCATTTGGCTTCACACAACTCCAGAGATCTCCGTTTCCAACGTACCTAGCTTTGGTCCATTGAGACCATAGTGATTCATTGTTTGAGGCCAAATTCCAAAATAACTTAACCAAGCCAGTTTTGCTCCAATCTATAATTTTCCTAAGACCCAATCCACCTTCCTCAAAAGGTCTGCGAACTTTGGTCCAACTAATGGGATGCAATGATCTAGAAAGAGAGGGTCCACACCAAAGGAAACTGGTAGACATCATCTCTTTCTTCTTGATCACCCGACGAGGGAGATAAAAGGAAGCACTCCAATAAAGTTGAAGGCTATTAAGTATAGCCTTAATCAGTTGAAGTCAGCCAGTATATGAGAGGAGAGCAACCTTCTACCCTTCAAGACGCTTTTGAATACGGTCAATCAAAGGTTGGCAGAGAGCATAAGTCATCCTAGTAGAAAACAGAGGCAAATCCAAGTACTTTATGGGGAGAGGCCCTTCTACAAAGCGGAGATTTCGAATGATTTCCTCCTTGTTCTTGCAAGCTACACTAAAAAACACACAACTTTTATTATCATTAGCTTGTAAACACGATATTAAGTGAAAGTCATTTAGGAGTTTTCTGATACCCATTTCCAATTCAATAGAATCATTTGAGAATAAAAGAATATCATCGGCAAATAAAAGATGAGATACCGAAGGGGATTTTAGGAAAGAAGGAGCGTTGATTTCTCCTTTTGATATCCGATCTTCAAGAATGCATGTGAAGGCTTCCATAACCAAGGTGAAGAGATAAGGTGATATTGGGTCCCTTTGTCGCAACCCACATTCGCTAGGAAAATAACGATGAGCCGAGCCATTAATAAAAACGAAAATTTTTGGAGAGGTTAAGCATTCCTTGATCCAATTAATCCACATGTCATTGCATCCAATTTGATTTAGTAAGGAAAGAATAAAGTTTCAATTCACCCTATCATAAGCTTTTCTTAAATCAATTTTGGAGCAGAAATAGGATGGTCCAGATTGAAGATGAAATTTCTGCACTATCTCATGAGCAAGAAGAATATTTTCATTTATTCTTCTTCCCTTAATGAAAGCTGACTGGTTATGGCTAATAATAGAGGGAAGACATTTAGAGAATCGGATAGCCATAATCTTTGAAATCACCTTGTAAAGAAAATTATAAAGTGATATAGGGAGAAATTTATCAAGAGTTCTAGCACCCACCTCCTTGGGAATCAAAGTAATATTTTATAACATCCTGAAAATTTTGACTATGAACAGTATACCTCGATGTGTGTGCCCAATTGGTCATGTACCTGATTTTTTGTGAAATCACTTACGTAAGTTAAATTGGGTTTGTTCTTCAATGGAAAATGACCGATTTGGACTAGGTGTTAAGCGTTAGATGGTTTCATAAACACCACGTGTTGGTTCTTTGGCTCAACACCAAATTCAATAGGTAGATGTTTTGGGTGTGTAGGCCCCATATCGAATCAAAGATCATTTTTATGAGGTAACACCCAAGTTAGGTATACCGATTTTACAAAGGAGCTAGATCCTTGGGATTGGAAGTAATATACCCAAAGTGGGGTGTATGTGAGTTGTATGGGAACTAGTCCTAATGAGTTAAATGAAAAGGGGGATGTTTCTCTGGGAAGCTACTCGATTGTAAAAAGGAGAGGGTTTGGGTTTAGAGAGAGAGAGAAAAAGGGAAGAGAGAAAGAGGAAGAAGGAGGAAAGCTTGTGGATTTGTATACTCCGAGCCTTTTATTTACATGAAGAAGATTTATGAGACCGTGTAAGGGGAAGATTGCCGTCGGTTTCGACGTTTGGTTATGGTTTTGTGAGATTTAGAGCCGTTTGAGGTTTTGAAACCCTCTTCTTGCGAAGATATTGCGGGTTTTGATCCACAAATCGTAGCGTGAGTTTGTGTGAAGTGTGTGTGGAAGGATTGTCGTCGATTTCGTGGGCTTAGTTGTGATCGTGGAGCACGGAGATAATCGAGTTGGGTTTAGAAACCATTTTTATTTAACGAAGAAGACGATCCAATCTACAAGTAGATCGCCGATTTAAATAGGTAAATAATATAATTCTTCAATGTATTTAACTAAATATAGGTTGCTTAGATGTGTGTAAAAGATTAGGATTAAAAGGATTCAATTTTGATGTAAAAGATGGGTTTCAAGGTTCGAACCCGAGAAGTGCTCAGAAACTGTCAAAATCGATTAATCGATTTCAAAAATTGATTAATCGATTTTTGAAAAAAGAGAAATTCGAGAGGAACTTCATGAAATAGATTAATCAAAGAAAAATTCGATTGATCGATTTGCCTGGGCATATTGATATTACTGTAGTATTTCAGCCATAACTGTTTGTGTTAAATTCTGATTGATGTGATTCTTATTTAATTGGAAAGAAGATGGGAAGCCCTACAACTTTCATGAATTGACTAACTTATGAATCAATGGTTTTAAAGGTCAAAATTTAGTAATAAGTTCAGTCAAATTCTGATTTTATCGAGAAACGAAACCGATTAATCGAGTAAAATCGATTAATCGATTTTTGAATTTCAATTAATCAAAATTGGGTTGATTAATCGAGTAGACAGAATCAGTGAGAAATATTTTTGGCTGTTTAAAAAATGATCAATCGAGAGAAAATCGATCAATCGATTTGGGAAGATCGATTAGTCGATTTTGTCTGAGTTTGCCAGTACTGCTTTAGTATTTTGACCATAACTTTCTGCTCCGAACTCTGATTGATGCGATTCTTAAGGCGTTGGAAAGATGAAAAAAAGATATACAACTTTTGTGATTTAAAAATTTAGTAAATCTAAATTTTTGAAGGTAAAAAATTTAGAAAAAAGTTACATCAAATTCTAAGTCGGCACAAACTTGCCCGTTCCGACTCGATTTTGAGAAAACACCTAAATAGGTCTAAGTTATTAGTGATTAGAATTGATCCTTGATACATCATCATATATTTATAATATAAATTGATCGCGGGAATCTATCGATAAGGCTTAGCTTGGCTTCGCGCAACTTCGAGGTTAAGGTAGGGAAAATTTGACACTCAATTTCATTTTTAATTCTGATTTCATAGATGCTTTGATATGATTAAATAAAATAAGATAAATTTTACTGCTTTTGAACTAGTATTTGACTTGTTTGATTTTGAAATAGTTTTCGAACTCAGAAATTTAATGTGGGGAAAGTTCCATACACAATTGCATTTCAATTTGATTTTTCATAGATGCTTAGATATGATCATTCGAAATGTGTGATAAATTGACCATATTTGAATTGTACTTAGACTCTTTGAAATATCAAATGCATGTTTGCTTTAAAATCTTTTGAAATATCGACATATGAATTTGTGTGTTTACCTTACAACTTTTGAGATTTCGAAGCATTTAGTGATTTCTACCCTTTTTAAATATTGAAAATACATCCGTTTGAAACATCTTGAAATATCGAAAATGTATTTTGCTTTGGAATCATTTGGAGGATTGAAAATGCTTTATTCCGAAGTTTTAGAAAGATCGAATCTAAAATGAAATATTGAATATCAAATAAGTAAATCAAACCATAAGTTAAGTAAATTGAAGTGGACCGCTATGGGCGGATTATAACTATATTGTAGATCGCTATGGGCGGATTATAAGTACACTGTAGACTGCTATGGGCAGATTATAATTATATTGTGGACTGCTATGGGCAGATTATAAGTACACTATAGACCGCTATGGGTGAATTATATGCATTTGTAGACCGCTAGGGCGGATTGTTTGTGGGATTGTAGACCGCCAGGGCAGATTATAAGTAAATCAAATCAGTAAGCCACGTGAATGAATTGAACTCCACAAATAAGATGTATAAGTTATTTAAGCAAATCAAACTTCGTAAATCGAATCTGTATGACATGTAATTTGAACATAAGAACCATAATTTGACCGGTACGACGGGATATCCGAAATTTAAACCGGTACGGCGGGATATCCATAATTTGAACTAGTATGACAGTTTATTTGTAAATCGTTATTTGTATCGTGCTTTGAACTCCGAACATTGAATCTAAAACTCTGAACAAGCTATGTAAGAATGTGTAAGGCCGGCACGGCGAAATATCCGTGATTTGAACTGGCACAGCGGGATATCTGTGAATCGACTTTATAAGCTATGTAAGAATGGGTAAGACATGTAAGTGAAGCTATCTAAGAATGTATAAAATACGTAAGGGGACGTAAGTGAACTCAGTAAATCAAGATAAGGGAATTGAAATTAGCTTGCCTTTGAATTCAATTTATTTTTGAAATCAGCTTGCCTTTGAATTCAGTTTGCTTTTGAAATTAGCTTGCTTTTGAAATTAGTTTGCCTTTGAAATTAGTTTACCTTTGAAATCAGCTTCAGTTTGATAAGAAAATACCTTCGAAATCAATTTCACTTTTGATAAGAAAATGCTTTTGAAATTCAGTTTCTATTGTGAGTTTAAAAATGTCAACAGTTTTTAATATGAAAATGTTTTGATCTTCGTCTTTGAATCTATGTATGACTGATGAGATGTACATTGGTATCGATTTTCTCTACTGAGCTTAGATGTAGCTCACCCCAACTATACACCACAGGTATAGCGCTATCAGGACACCAGACTTGTAGATTGAGGACTTGAGGAGTGCTGAGATTTTCTGGATCGTAGATTGAGTGCCTTGTGGAGTTTGGTGAGTGTGGATTGGTACAATGTGTTATTATATACTAGTTGTACACCACTGTTTGGTGATGTTGGTACATCATCGGTGGTCATTGTTAGTTATTGTAATATTTAATATTAGAATTAGAGATTTTATATATGCTATATTTTGTACCAAGTATTCTGTATCAAGTTGTGATCTATGATTTGACGGTCCGCGTTTTCCTATTAGTGTTTGAAGAAAAAAAAAAATCTCAGAAAATTCAGGTTGGGAAAAATCCGGGCTGTCACATATTTGTAGCGTTAACCTCCTGCAAAAGTTTACCACTTTTGAAAAAATTTTGTACAACATTAATCATATCATCACCCACAATATCCCAAAAAGTTGTGAAGAATTCAGCAGGAAATTTATCTGGGCCTGGAGCTTTGCTATTTAGAGCCTCGAAGATGATTGAAGAAACATGAAGAGTAAGTGCCTGGGCCTGATTTTTAGATATTCTAGTTTTGAATGGAATATCGTGATGAACAAAGTGTTTTTGGTTCTTGAAAATATTTTGAAAGTAAGAGGTAGCCATATTCCCGATCTCCTTATAATCTTTAACCAAAATACCACTTTCATCCTCGAGAGCATTTACACTATTGCAAGCAATATTAGAAGAGATAGTCTGCATAAAAAAATATTGTATTTCTATCTCCATTCTTCAATCATCTAGCACGAGCTCTATCTAGCTCTTGATCTATTTGACCAAGTTGGACTCCATAGATTTCACATTAGGGAAATCTAAGCTGTAAGATTGGGTTAGGAGCCATGCATCACAAGATGTTTGAAGAGTGATCATTCACATAGTTTGAGGACACCAAATGAAGGAAAAGGCAAGATGGAGACTCAATGGAGGGTGGGGAGTGAGCCCATGTGGGTCCCACTCCTCCATGCACATGGAGACAAAGAGAGGAGAGAGAGTGTAAGCTTGGGAAGACCAAGCTTGCCACATAGCAAGCTTGTCGGCCTAAAGCTCAAGCCCCCTACTAATTTTGAATTCCACCAGCCCTCTCTCTCTCTCTCTCTCATTCCTTCATCTTCTTCCTCCCTCCATTACCAGTAGAGCTTTCTCCTTCTTAGCCTTAGTCCTTTTTGAAGAGTGTCAGGAACTGCCTTTGTGAGTCTGAAGGTGTGATTAAGGTGCCTTTCCTTTCCTTATGGCACATGGATGTGAACAACCCCACTACAAAAATAAGGTATTTCAGCGGCACTTGCTGTTACGGCAATTTTTGGTAAACAAGACTAATAGCGGCAGTTTTTGGTAGTGACAAGACTAATAGCAGGAGTTTTTTGTTAATAGAGGCAGTTTTTGGTTGTCGCTAATAGTCTTATTTTTTGTAAGCCTAATACTCTCCACAAAATGGTTAGAAATTTGATTTTTGTTGGGTTTTCTATGAGATTTTCGATTTGGAGTTTGAAAATATGGATGGGTGGTGTAAGATGTGATGTGGGTGATCATAATTCTCTCACATCATCATCTTACCATCCATGATTTGATCGGATGGTCACCATTTGATGGTGTTGATCCTATAGACTTAGAGTGAGTGTATGTGTCATTTGATGGCTTAGCATGACTCCTCAACCTTTGATCACCCATTGTATGATCACATGATCATAAAACTTTTGAAAAAAATGCTATGTTTCAGTTTTTAATCATGATCAAATTTGATGGTCTTTGATCGAATTGAAATGTCTTAGCCATTTTGCATAAATTAAGCTTTTAAAAACAAATTACTATTTTATTTGAAAATTTTGGAGCATGTGCATGAATTTGAATGGTGTTGATTAATGAAATACATGCTAGAATTTCAGATTTTGAATTTTTTTTATCACTGCCTTGATCATAGAAAATTGACGGTACTAGATGCATGTGTCAGAATTTAAGAATTTAATAATTTACAATAGCATAGACCATGCCTTACTTGTTTGATATAGCATGATAGAAAATATGGATATTGAATGGATGAGATGAATGATTGTTGACTTAAATTCCAGAATTTTATTATTGTTTGATCACTGTTTTAATCATAGAAAATTGATGATACTAGATGCATGTGTTAGAATTTAAGAATTTAAGATAGCATAGACCATGCCTTGCTTGTTTGATATAGCATGATAAACAATATTGATATTGTATGGTTGTGAGGAATGATTATTGATTTAGATACCATAATTTTAATATCTTTTATCACTGTTTTGATCATGAGAAATCAATGATATTAGATGCATGTGTAGGATGCCATAGACTACACTTTGCTTAATTGTGAATCATCATGGATAAGGTAGATGTTTAATTGAATGACCTTGATTGATTTGAAATTTTGATAAGTTTCCAGATCTTGGAAAGGCTCGTATACTCAGATTTGGACCTAGTGAAGGCCCAAGAGACCCAGGAAATGACCCATAGACTTCTAAGCTTGCGAGTTTAGAATAGAGTAAGCCCAATGATCCTACCCGAAACCTGGTATGGATAATGTTGCTGACATCCTTATGCTTAGCTACGAAAAGAAATAAGTGGACCATAATTGAGACCGTAACCTGTTGGGCCCAAGGTTAATAATTAAAAAAGCCTTTAATCAAAGGGAATGGGCCCGATGTCCTCACCCCAATGGTTGAATAAATGCTACTTACGATCCTCATATGAACTTTGAGATGCTCTATAAGCATCTAACCCAAATCTTAGGAAAAATACCTGATATTAGACTAATAACTTGGAAATTAAGTGAAATCGAAAATAAGTAGTATAATCACTAGGAGGGGATACACTAGATGAATGTCAGGAATTACTATCCAATAATTGGAATAAGTATGCTGATGAATAAATGCTACTTACGTATGCTGATGTCCTCACCCCAATGGTTGAATAAATGCTACTTACGATCCTCATATGAACTTTGAGATGCTCTATGAGCATCTAACCCAAATCTTAGGAAAAATACCTGATATTAGACTGATAACTTGGAAATTAAGTTAAATCGAATATAAGTAGTATAATCACTAGGAGGGGATACACTACATGAACGTCAGGAATTATTCTCCAATAATTGGAATAAGTATGCTGATGAAAGTTGTAGTCAAATAGTTGACTCGACTCAAGGGTTAGCTAAAATAGAGTAATAAGAAAACACTTAGGATAACTGAAAATGGGCTCCTTGATGCCCTTAAAACCATTTAATAAGAGACGATCATCTTTATGAATAACAATAAACCTAAGTCCAATAGGGACTCTAAACTAAAGCGGCACTAGACATAGAGCACGCTAAACTTATGCCAATCCTCCTTAAGGATTGAATTTGATCGAGGATTCTTGACATAGAAATTAATTGAATGATTGATTAATTAACATATAAACTTATTAAATGATTGATTGATTGATTTACATAGATAGAAATTAATTAAATGATTGATTGATTGATATAGATGAATGATAATCAATTAATGAAAATGAACGATGATAGAACATTTGAAGGATATGAGATATTTGATAAGGATATTGAACCATGATAAACACATTGAAAAATGATTGGCGAACTTAAAGAGATAAAGTCTCCAGATCGATATCGAATATGATATTAATTGATTATTAAAACTATGAAATGAAATATAAAGTAATAGAAACCTGGTTGAATATTAAACTCGAATAAAGGACAAATTGAATTATATTGAATTACAAAAGATAAAGAAATTTCCGAAAATTGGATGATTGAACATTGAAATCAAATATGATTACCAAAATCTTACTAAAAAATTCAATTGAATACTGAACCTTGAATCGAATATTAAATACAGAACATTGAATGTTAAATAATTGATATTGAATATTGAAAATTGAAAGTGAAAAGATGACACTGTATTGAATATTGAACCCCGTATAGCCAACAGTTGTTCTTGCGAACATGCTTGTTATGAGCTCTTCGTATTTAGATGAGTTATGAAATATCAGTTGAGGATTGGATCTCGTTAGACCAACATGGCCATTGATCCTTGTCTTGATTGACTAAATGACGAAGAGTGTCGGCCTCTATTTATGCGACATTGGCAATCGAACATTGATATCGAACCATGATTGATGTTTAGTATTGCACCGAATTAATTAAAAGACACTTGATAAGCCATTCTAATAATAAGTAAATAAACCGTTAAATAATTGAATAGAAAAGTGTTCAATGGACTAATAAACTGTTAACCATTAAACCAAAAATTTAATTAATAACCTTGTAAATCTCTTAACCTGTTAATCCCACAATCTTTGCTAAAAAAGAAAAATCATAGTATGTTGTTTTCTACCATAGTAATAGCAATTGTATTTAAATATTACTTGCGTAGATAGTAATCGTATGTTGTTGCTGTTTATCATACTTAGAATCTTCCGCCATAATATTATTTGCAATTGTCCTTTTTATTATGTTGATACCACTATGTGTTGCAAACTTCACTTCTTGAGTATATGAATTATAAACTTAGCTACATTAATTAAACTGTACTGGAAACCATAACTTAAAATAATCAAGATTTTATTAAGCTTCACCATTTACGGTCGTTTTATGACCCAAAAATTTCAGAGGCTAGCCAGTAGCCACCTAGTCATTGCTAGGGGAGCAGGACAAGGAGAGATCCAGAAGCGATCACTGAACTAATAGTTGAGCTCATTTTGCCTATAGAGCTACCAACCCTTGTACAATGTGACCAGTTCACGTGTTTGGATATTTTCTTTTGGGTTTGTTTTTGTGAAGTCTAGTACTTTTAAAATCACATATGTATTTTTGTAATTGGACTTGTTGTAAATATTAGTTTTTAAAGTTTAAACTTTGGACTACATCTCAATCGTCTTATAATTTCGCAATAAGTAGGATATTTTACATTTTGAATTTCGAAAACCGAAAAAGCTTAATCAGGTTAGTGAAAATGGGAAACGAATGATTTAATTGAAATTGAAATATCAAGGTATGCCGCGCCGACCCGGCTCATGGATCGGAACGTGCGAGGGGTGAGAACTGCCCGAATGTGCGAGGCCAAGGGCTGGGGGGTGACACATACAACGTAATGGAGCTCCACATGTCACTTTTTTTGGTGGCACGAGGGGTTCCACATGAGCATAGTGTTACCTATCTTGTGTACTTAATTAGAGTACTTCTTTTTTTCATAATATTAATTTGTTGTTTAATTTATTTGATTCTCGTCTTAATCATTGTTTGACTATTCTCTTAGTCATTTTTTTATATCTGACTCATAAGTTTAATATCTCGACAATTACCACAATTTATTTTAGATAAAGCGTGATCTATATATATATATATATATATATACACTATTATATTAACTAGTAGGCAGTACCGGCCCTGGACCAAGGCCTAAGAGGTGGCTGCCTCGGGCCCTCGTATTTTCCCAAGTTTTGGAGACCCCCAAATTTGGGACCTCCTTTATTTTATGGGTCATAGTAATTGGAAAAAAATTTAGAGGGGCCCATGTCAAGCGGGGACCATGCCAGTTGGCATGGGCCCCTAACAATGCAAGCCAAGGCTGGGCCCAGTCTGCCCACTTGCACTTTGAACAAAAAAAAAGGAAAATAAAACCCTACCTTTGAAGTCGTTCTCTTCTCTCTCTCTCTCTCTCTCTCTCTCTCTCTCTCTCTCTCTCTCTCTCCCAGTCTCCCTCATTCTCTCTCTTTCTCATTACTCTCGGCTCCACACTAGTCACCACCATGACACCATCATGGCTCCACACCACCATCAGCTAATCAGCCCCACCCATAAGGCCTTAATCGGCTCGAACACATCGACGCATGTCGCACATCGCACGATTCACATCCCCGACCCCACTCCCTTCCACTGACCAAGTCTCAACTCCCAAACTAGGGTTTTGAGGTATCTCTCTCTCTCTCTTTCTATCTCTTTATCTCTCTTGATGGTTAATTGGTTATTCATATTGATATTTGATGATAAAAACTCGCAAAATCACAATAGTTTTTTTATCGGTATGGGCCCCACAATAGTTGAATGTATTTAATTAAATATTGATTTAGTTTTTATCTTATTATTTAGTAATTATGATTTTATTCACCTTATAGTCGAGTCAATTTGGGGGCTTATTCACACCATAAATTAGGGTTTTATTCACCATTTAGTCGATTTGGGGGCTTATTCACCATATAATCAATTTGGGGGCTCAGTCAAACCATAAATTAGGGTTTTATTCACCATATAGTCGATTTGGGGGGTTATTCACCATATAATCGATTTGGGGGCTTATTCACACCATAAATTAGGGTTTTATTCACCATATAATCGATTTGGGGGCTTATTCACACCATAAATTAGAGTTTTATTCACCATATAGTCGATTGGGGGCTTATTCACCATAAATTTGAGGGCTTTTATACACAAAAGATGATTGTAGAGAAATTAACCCTGCATAAGAATGGAGACCATTTTGCCAAAATAGCCTTGCATAAGAATAAAGAATACCACGATAATATGAAAACCATTTTGACTATTTACATAAAATAAGAGGGCATTCATAGTTATAAATGTTGGAAATTGCAAAAATGTTGTCAATCTTGGATATCTAGTCTAGTATAAATACCTGAATAACCTTTAATGAAGAATAAATGACAACATTCTCAATGGATGTTTTAAATTTGTGCAAAGATCGTGACCACCCAATAAATATTTAAAGTTAAGAAGAAGAGCAGAAAAAAAAAATCCTTCCTTTATCATCTATTCTAATTGATAATTTTATTTTGATCAATAAATCTGATTGATAACTTATTGTCATGAAACTTACATTTAAAAGGCCATTTAAATGGGTAAGCATTCAAATTTATATATTATACTTCTAGATTAAGTTAATAAAATAATTGTACTTTCTAGCTTACCCTGTAAAATTTGCCTATTATTTAATCACCAAAAGAATTGTACTTATGTTCAATGAAGATCTTTTTTTTTTCGTAATAGTACTCTTCACTGTTTCTTCTTTCCAAAATATGCATATTTTGAGGTACCTTTATATTATTTATTTGAGAGCTTTGAAATCAATTAGCATTTTATGAGTTTTAGGCAGGACAATTTTCGGTTTTATAGATACAGTCTGAAATGATTCTTGTAGAGGATTACATGGTATGAAGCTGCAAGCCATAAATTTTTTTGGGCTG
Organism: Chloranthus sessilifolius; assembly: GCA_021018995.1. NCBI lineage: Eukaryota > Viridiplantae > Streptophyta > Magnoliopsida > Chloranthales > Chloranthaceae > Chloranthus > Chloranthus sessilifolius. Next base: position 128,207,235 of record CM037585.1, on the reverse strand, counting down.
TAGCTCTATTAAATCTACTTATTTAGATTACATTATCAATTTTGGGCTGAGTGTTTTTGTAAGGTTTTCTCTTTCAATTAATTGAAAGTTTCTTCAACAAGATCTTGTCTCTATTAAATCTACATTGAATTTTTTTTTTTTTTTTTTTTTGTAAAGTTTTCTCTTTTTTGTATTGCATTTTCCTTTAATATACTTCCATTATATTCTTAGTTGCATTTTCAAATTATATGTTGTAGGATGGAATATGCAGATATATTTAATCTAGGAATATGAGTCTTGTTTTATTTGTCAAAAAATAAATGTCGCAAGTTTTTCTTTCTTCAAAGTATTATGAAGTAGGTGTGACAACCCGAATTTCAGCACCCCAAAATCCGTGCCATCAGCACGACCCTCAAGGTCGTGCCCTGGGTTCTTTACAAAACATTGGTATATACAAGCCAAAACTGTAATTAAGGTACACGTAGCTACTCTAAACAAATTCTCATATAAAAATAATCATGGTATCGAAAGGCAGTCCTTGTCCCATGCCAATTAATGGGCATAAGAACTTACCCAAACCATTGGTGATAACTGTTCATCCTAGACGTTTTATCAAAAGAAACGGTATTTAAACACATTCGAAATAAAGAGGCTTGACATGCCAAGCCGTACCTAATACTCTCAACTCACTCTCAAAGTATGCAGTGGGTTTCCTAGAAGAATTCCTCAGGAGGAGGTTCTGACTCTTCCGTGGGCACGAAATCCGAATCCCCGGGATCAGCGTCTCCAGAAGTCTCTACTGCCGCTAGTCCTGGACCTGCGACGTATAGTCTAAGGGGGGGTGAGCTACATCCTAGCTCCGTAGGAAAACAAAAAGAACATATAGATTAACCTTCACACATATATCAGCAGTTTAAAAAGCATAATTTATCGAGTAACACTTATGGAAAATAATTGAAATATCTGGAATAAAAATAATGATTTTGACTGTTACTCTGCATGGTTTTGTTTAATCTCCTTACTGGTTTAGTTGTGAACTTGGCCTAATTACTTAAATCTTAACTTAAGTAGTCCCCGAGCAATATAGCATCGAGCCCCGATGGAATACCCGCCATCGTCGTCTAACTAGACAGTTATTATTATATGTATTCCCTGGGAATACTGCCCAAGCCCCTTTCTCATAGGTGGCGGGGTCTATTCTTAGATCTACATCCCTGGGATGTGCTATAAAAGTACGGATTTGCCGCTGTACCGCTCACGGATATCCTGCCGAGTCAGTCGTGGGTATCCCGCCACGTCGATGGGGTATTCTAATCAAACCTTAAATAATAAAAATATCAAATGTGCTCTACATATAGTTATTCACCGTGATTGTGCTAATTATATTACATCAGGCCTTATCACATTACTTCCGTTTCACTGTTAGTTTTCATCTGCATCCCTGGGATGCCCCTGATTTCCATCGCATCCTTTAGATGTTAACTTTATAATTTTTCGTCCCCTGGGGACCTCAAGACTATCACGTTTAAAACTCACTCACACACCCTTTTTCATAATGATCATGCAGTATTTGACTATTTAAATGGATTACACTACATATATGAATTTGACGGAATAATGCACATGTTTCAAGAATATTCCCTACCTTGACGAATTTCAAAGCACGCCTTCTCGTAGAGGTTTATACTTCACGATCATACGTCAAACCTACATTTCAATGTAGCATATGCTTAGAAAGGTTACTAGAATCATTGGGGTGCACAACCCCCATGTTTCTTGTACCCATAATTTCAAGAACTGAGTGGTCACCGGACCTCACTCGAGCGGTCACTTGACCTCGCTCGAGCGGTCACCTGACCTCGCTCGAGTGGTTAAATCGAGGTCGCTCGAGCGGTTAAATCGAGCCACTGAAGCATTACTAGGGACCTCGCTCGAGCGAGCTTCCCTCTAGTTTTGGGGACTGCTCGAGCGAGCCCAGAGCTATATTTTTCCTATTCATCCTCGCTCGAGCGAGCCCTTTAGACCGCTCGAGCGAGGAGCGATGATTTTTGCTCCTCGATCAGATCGAGAACACAATTTCTCCCTTCATTCAAACCTTAACATCATTAAAAACATTCAACCAACATTCTTCCTATTATTTAAAACATGCCTAAGCATCTATCATGCCTTTAACATACCTCCGACGATGAGTCTCGCGCAAGTTTGATTTAAGATTCGAAATTCTACTAGGCTAACAGGCCTCCAAGGTTCCTCCTCCAGCCTTTTCTCCAACTCTTCTGCCGATTTAAGTCCCAATGAAACCCTAGTTCTTTACTAGGCTCTTCTTTTCTTTCTCTCTATATTTTCCTTCTCTCTATTTAGGTTAGAATAGAGTTACGCAAGGGCTCTTCTCTCCTCTCTCTTTCACTTATATACCTATAAGTTAGGGAAATACTAGTGTGTTTCCTAGATACACACATAGTGTCTACGGTTTCGTTTTGGTTACCTTGTGAAACACATATACATGTATATAGTGCATGACGTGCACATATCCCAAAAATCTGGGGTTGTGACAATCACCCCAACTTATAAGATTTTCGACCTCGAAAATCGACGATATTCTCGTAACCAGGTACTACTACTATTACCAGGCCATGAATATCTAAAACAGTAATTGAACGATTTGTCGCATTTTGCAACGACATGCGTTGGCCATGTCAATTTATTCCCATATAGTTGAAAAGGATCATATAATCTAGAATAATCATTCACAACACTTATTCAATCGTTATGTTAATCATCCACAAAATTTGTGACATTCATGTCACGAAAATTTGTAAAAAAAAAACATTGACCAGGAACCACCTCACCACAAAATGTCTCAACAAACTATTACATATTATTTTTCAAAAATAATGTGACTATCTAGTCATCATCCTCCTCATAGTCGTCGTCGTCGTCGCCGGAGCCATCATCATCCTCGTAATCCTCGTCATCCTCATCCTTGTCGTCCACCCTGATGGTCGTGGTACCCGCCGTGGCGCTCCTCAGAATGGCGGTAGGGCTAGCTACGCTCCAAAAATAGCATCTTTCATGGCACCTTGCATGTATGATTGTGGCGGCCCATGAGGTCGATAAGTAGTGCCTCCTGGAACCTCTAGTGCAATCTGATCTCCCGCCCTTGCTGAAGGATCTCCCGCATCATGTCAGTGTCGGTAGTGGGTATGGGCTGTGGAACTGAGGTAGAGGGAGTGGTCAGTCCTGCCGGCGCTTGATGCGTGGTTTGACGGGAGACCTGACGGTCTCTTTTCTTGTTGACGTTGGTTTGTAGACTCTTTAGGTTGCGGCTCCAGTCTTGGGCGAGATAGGGGACAACATTATCGGTGAGGAACAACTCGTCCTCCCGAATCTTAAATCCTCCCTTCCCATTCCGTGAGTCTAGGAGTCGGGAAATCAACCGAGCATATAGTAGTCGGTTGATGGGTGGAGGAACAGCACCCTTTACATTTCTTTTATAGGCATGCGCCATGCCTTTTATGACGATCATAGGTGCGTTGATTCACCTATTATGAAATGCGGTGTGTAGGGCCCGCAGAAACGCATCTCGGCGTTCTTGATCATGGCCGGTTGGGTGTAGATTCTTTTTGAAGATGACGTCTAAAAGCCACATACGCGACGGTAGTTGTGATCGAGTAATAGATTGTCCCGAAGCGGACATGCCGCCCGTGATATCGGAAATGATCGTTGGGAAAACGACGTCCCCAAAAAAAGGTGGTAGGATAAGTGGGCTAGGGGTGTAGATGTGGGGACATTTCATGACCGATGAAATTTCGGCACATCTAAAGATTAGCTCATTACCATCGATTGTGACGAGGATAGCGTCCTCGTCCACGTTCAAGTTTAGGGTTTGATAAAATAACTTCACAAGCCTCGGGTAATAACGATTCCCGAACGGCGTAAGCAGAGTCTTAAGATTGTTGTTGGTGAGGAAGTCCGATGTCCATTGGGTGGACGTCGGATCCCCGAAACAGGAGGGATGTATATCCCATTCGGTTTCAAAAATTTTGGCCCCCCACCAATCATCTAGTGTGATCGGAGTGGAGGATGGGTTTGGTGATGTTTGTGAAGTTTGCGGCGCTTTGTTGCGCGCCGACGGCGACCGAATCGCCATCCGCTTCTTAGGTTGTGGATTTGGGCTTCAACCCATTAGGTATCTAAAGAGCTAAAAAAAAAAGAAAAATTTTCGGAAATGGGTAGATTTTACCTAGAAGAATATTCTTAACGAATTGGATTGTCGAATTCCGGCTCGAATCGGACGGAAATGATTGAAGATGACAAGCCCTAAACCCCTCACTCGGCTCCACTCCCCTCGCTTGAAGATGAAATGGCGTTTTGTTTTTCCGTCAGCTATATATAGTCCCTCCTCGCTCGAGCGGTCGTTAGTTATCGCTCGAGCGAGCCCAGGACGCTTTCTTTTATATGTTATGGCCTCGCTCGAGCGGTTATAGTTTCTCGCTCGAGCGGTCAAAATGCCTCGCTCGAGCGAGGAATAGCTATCGCTCGAGCGAGAGGAAGTCGTGATTTTATGTGGTTCGCTCGAGCGAACATAAGTGGTCGCTCGAGCGAGACCAGAAACATTTTTTTTTCTGGTACCCTTTTTGCTCGTTTTCGGTTTCTAATCTCATTACTAGTTTTATTATATAAGAAGTTCAACGAAAAGTGGTTCAATCATTGCTTGGAGTCAATATATATATATATATATATATATATATATATATATATAATTTTAATCTTTCGAAAAAAAATATATATAGACTTCATACTACCCGCAATCACATATTCTCAATTGAATAAAACTATTCAGTTGGCAATTTCGAACAATTTGGGATATTGTTCTCTAACATCCGCCTCACGTTCCCATGTTGCTTCTTCGACCGAATGGTTCTTCCATCGGACAAGCACTAAGGGAATAACTTTTGTTCACAACACATGTTCCTTTCGATCTAAAATTTCCACCGGCTCTTCAATCATGGTCATATCTTCATGCATTTCGAATGATTGGCGCCGTCAAAGACGTGATCGTGGTCATTGAGATATTTCCTGAGCATCGACACGTGGAATACATTGTGTACCTGATCAAACAATGGTGGCAATCCAATGCGGTAGGCTACTTCTCCTACTCAACCCAAAACTTCAAACGGTCCAAGATAGTGGGGACTTAGCTTCCCTCTCTTTCCAAATCTCATCACCCCCTTCATCGGTGATACTTTCACGAACACATGTTCACCCACCTTAAAGTCTACACTCGTCCGCTTGATGTCAGCATAGCTTTTCTGTCTGCTTTGAGCCGCCTTTAGTCTTTCCCTGATCATGCGGACAATAGCCGCGTTATCTTCAAGTAGCTCGGGTCCCAAAACAAATTTCTCGCCAATTTCCTCCCAATTGATTGGCGATTTGCATCGTCTTCCGTACAAGGTACAAGGCTTCATACGATGCCATTCCAATGCTCATCTTGAAACTATTATTATATGCGAACTCAATCAATGGTAGGTGTTGATCCCACGATCCTTGTAATTCTAACATACATGCCCTAAGCATGTCTTCAATGACTTGATTGACCCTTTCAATCATCGTAAAATTCATCTAGCCTAGTTCCCATTCCTTCTTGAAATTTCTTCCAAAACTTTGATGTATATAATGGGTCTCGATCTGAAACAATGCTACTTGGAATCCCATGTAAACGGACGATCTCTTTCATATAGAGCTCTGCTAGTCTTCCCACCGTGTACATCGTGTTGTAAGGCAAGAAGTGTGTTGACTTAGTCAATCGATCGACCACTACCCAAATGGCGTTATGCTTCCTTACCGTTCGCGGTAGACCAACTATGAAATCCATGGAGATAGATTCCCACTTCCATTCTGGTATGGGTAGAGGCTGTAATAGGCCTGCGGGGTGTCTATGATCGATTTTCACTTGTTGGTACATCAAACATCGCGACACGTACTCTGCCACATCTTGTTTCAAGCCTCTCCACCAGTAATTCTTTTTCAGATCTTGATACATCTTTGTGCTTCCCGGGTGGATAGCGTAGCTTGACTTGTGAGATTCATCAAGAATCGATTCAAATCGACATTATTGTCGAAATGCAAAGTCGCCCCTTAAATACTAAGGAACCATCCTCCTTGATCGAAAACTCAGATGTAATACCTTCAGTAACATCTTGACGCATCTTTGTTAGAATTAGGTCTTTCATCTGTAGTTTTCGTGTGTATCGAATATCCGATATGTTGGCTAAGAAGGCTCACGTGGCTTGTGGTTGTATGTGCGCACATAGCGCTAGATCCTCCAACGACTTCCATCGATGGATACCGAAATTAGACTAGCCAATGGGGTAGAACTTTTCCGACTCAGGCGTCGGCCACTCGTTAGCTTTGCTCGGATGGTCTTGTATGGAGTAATCTTTGAGGAACTCCATCCACCTACGCTGCCTCATATTTAGTTCCTTCTGTGTAAACAGATATCTGAGGCTTTTATGGTCAGTGAAAATTTCAAATGTTTCTCCGTATAAATAATGTCGCCATATCTTTAATGCGAATATGACTGCTGCTAGTTCCAGATCATGTGTTGGGTAGTTCTTTTCGTGCTCTTTCAACTGTCTGGAGCCGTAAGATATTACCTTTTTATATTGATTTAGTACACAACCCAACCTGTTATACGAAGCATCACTATAGATCGCGAATCCTCCACTGCCTGATGGAATGGCTAATACTGGAGCTGAGGTGAGTCTCTTCTTGAGTTCTTGAAAGCTCTTCTCACACGCCTCACTCCACTCAAATCTTGAGTCCTTTCTTGTAAGCCTCGTAAGAGGTCCTGATATTTTTGAAAACCCCTCGATGAAACGTCGATAATAACCTGCCAGTCCGAGGAAACTTCGGACGTCTGTCACAGTTTTTGGTTGCTCCCAGTTTACTACCGCCTCGATCTTAGCGGGATCTACTGTGACACCATGCTTTGAGACGACATGCCCCAAAAAGCTAACCTCTTCTAGCCAAAACTCACATTTGCTGAGCTTGGCGTACAATTGGTGTTCACGCAAGGTTTGTAGATCGACTCGTAAGTGTTCTTCATGTTCCGTCTTCGATTTTGAGTAAATCAGGATGTCATTAACAAACACCACAACGCAGGAGTCTAGGTGTGGTTTAAACACCCGATTCATCAAGTCCATAAACGACGCTGGAGCGTTCGTCAGTCCGAATGGCATCACTAAAAACTCATAGTGTCAATTTTGTGTTCTAAATGTCGTCTTCTGAATGTCCTCGGCCCTGACTCTTAACTGATGGTATCCAGATCTTAGATCGATCTTGGAGAAATGTTTTGCTCCCTGCAACTGATCGAACAAGTCATCTATTCTTGGTAGCGGATATCGATTCTTCACAGTGACTTTGTTCAATTGACGGTAGTCAATGCACAACCGCATCGACCCATCTTTTTTTTTCACGAATAGAACTGGTGCTCCCCATGGAGACACGCTTGGTCTTATGAACCCTTTGTCCATGAGCTCTTGGAATTGTTCTTTCAACTCCGCAGGGGCCATCCTATAAGGTGCCTTTGAAACAGGTTCCGTTCCTGGTGCTAAGTCGATCGCAAATTCTACTTCTCTTTCTGGAGGTAACCCTGGCAATTCTTCTGGAAATACATCTGGGAATTCTCGCACTACCGCTATTTCGGAGATAATATTTTTTTCTTCTTTATTTTCTTTCAGGAATGCCAAATAACCGCTACACTCCTTTCTGATTAAACGTTCTGCTCTGACTGCAGATATGAGTGGTACCTGTGTCGATCTCTCCCCTCGAAATCGAAATGATCTCCTCGTGTTAGGATGGAAAACAACAACTTTATCCTTGCAATTCACTGTTGCGCAATGATGGGACAGCCAATCCATGCCAAGGATCACGTCGAATCCTTGCATGTCCAACAATATTAAATTTGCGTCTAGTTCGTAGACAACGTGATCCCGAATGCTTACCACTACCGATTTGCAGACTAACTCTGTGTCCACTAATTCTCCTGTTGGGATAGACACTGATAACACAAAGTCTAGTGTCTCCGGAACAATCTTCATCTTCTTTGCAAATCTAGGGGCGATGAAGGAGTGGGTAGACCCTGGGTCTATCAGCACTCGTGCGTCATGTGCTACATAACACCCTTTTTCATAGATTTGTAACGTACCTATAATGCATACATATACGTATATAACATATACTTTATTTAGAAATTTTTTTTTCTAACGCGCAGCAACGGTTATATATATATTTGTCCTAATGAACGCACATTCTCTATCTAGAATTGTATTGAAATCGAAATTCTTTATTTAAAAGAAATCTCACCTTAGATGATGTCGTGTACACTCCCTGCTTCCTGGGCGGTAACTGCGTAGGCTCTCCCTCGAACAACTGGCTTTCGTGATTGAATAGGTTGTGGCATGGAAGTCGGGCCGCTTTTTCTTTTAATCGCTCAGCGCCTCTAATCATGTGGCCTATCTTGGCATTTGAAATTTCACATTCCCTGCCTACAATCCGTTGTTTTGTGGGACTTGCCACATTTAGCACAAGTTTCCCTTGGTGTTGAAGTAGCAGCTCTCGAAAAACCTTGGGTAATTGTAGCCCTGCTGGAAATAGCAGGACCCTCATACCTCATCGGTCTCCCTGATGCTAGCAACGGAAAACTTTGATGAGTAGCTTGTTGTGCAGCTCTCCCATACCCTATCTGATTCGGTGCTACAAACCTCGGTTTCTTATGTACCGATTCATAGCTCCCCGTCCTGCTTGGATCAATGCTTCCTCTTCCCTGTTGTTCCCTCTGACGGTATCGGTTATTGTTTTCTTCTTCGACTACTAATGCCTTACTCATTACTTCTCCATAGGTCTTCAGCTGGAAGGGCGCAACCCCTCCTCGGATGTCCGGCCTTAAACCCTGTTGGAACCTCTTCGCTTTCATCACGTCTGAAACTACGTAGTCTGGGGCGAAACGAGCCAGTCTCATGAATTCTACTCCGTACTCTCTCACGGTCATCCTTCCTTGCGCTAGTTGTAAAAATTGGGTCTCCATCTGATTCCTCACAACCGTAGAAAATATTGCTTATTGAATTCTTCTACGAATTCATCCCAAGTCCACGGCATATCAGGAGTTTTTTGTGCTCTTGTTCGCGAAACAGATTTCCACCAAGGTCCAGCTTCTCCATCTAGCATATATGCCGCCCAACGGACGCTCTCATCCTCCGTGCATGTCAGTACGTAAAACACCTTTTCCATTGTGTCTCACTCTGAAAAGTTTGGAGGTCTCATCCTTCTGAACGCGGTGAATGCTGAAGCCACTGGTGTTGTAGGTCCCACTGGAGGTGTAGGTGTTCGCTAGGTTCTCAGTGTCAGAGCAAGCGCCAAGGACGCTTGCTGTGCCATGGCAGTTGCCATTGTCTCTATTGTGTGCATCATCCTCTGACGCTCTTCTCTTTCTTCATTTCTCTCCCTCACTCTATCTTATTCCCTCTGATTTCGATCCTGTCGATCTAGATCTTGATCCTCTGCTTGATTTTGGTTTCTCCCCGCCACCGCCTCGGGAATCTCCCTGTTTCCCAATGGTACCCTGTTTGTAGGTGAGACGAACCCATCTCTGCTGCGTAAATTCCTATCATGACCACCCCTGGGTCGACCTCTTCCTCTAGGAAACATAACGGTCTGCATGAGAATCTATAGTCTCGTTAGCAGAAGTCCCTATATTCTGACGAGATAATAGCCAAAATTAGAAAGAAAGGCTTTGATACCAACTGTGACAGCCCGAATTTTGGCACCCCGAAATCCGTGCCATCAGCACGACCCTCAAGGCCGTGCCCTGGGTTCTTTACAAAACATTGGTATATACAAGCCAAAACTGTAATTAAGGTGCACGTAGCTACTCTAAACAAATTCTCATATAAAAATAATCATGGTATCGAAAGGCAGTCCTTGTCCCATGCCAATTCATGGGCATAAGAACTTACCCAAACCATTGGTGATAACTGTTCATCCTAGACATTTTATCAAAAGAAACGGTATTTAAACACATTCGAAATAAAGAGGCTTGACATACCAAGCCGTACCTAATACTCTCAACTCACTCTCAAAGTATGCAGTGGGTTTCCTAGAAGAATTCCTCAGGAGGAGGTTCTGACTCTTCCATGGGCACGAAATCCGAATCCCCTGGATCAGCGTCTCTAGAAGTCTCTACTGCCGCTAGTCATGGACCTGCAACATATAGTCTAAGGGGGGGTGAGCTACATCCTAGCTCCGTAGGGAAACAAAAAGAACATATAGATTAACCTTCACACATATATCAGCAGTTTAAAAAGCATAATTTATCGAGTAACACTTATGGAAAACAATTGAAATATCTGGAATAAAAATAATGATTTCGACTGTTACTCTGCATGGTTTTGTTTAATCTCCTTACTGGTTTAGTTGTGAATTTGGCCTAATCACTTAAATCTTAACTTAAGTAGTCCCCGAGCAATATAGCATCGAGCCCCGATGGAATACCCGCCATCGTCGTCTAACTAGGCAGTTATTATTATATGTATTCCCTGGGAATACTGCCCAAGCCCCTTTCTCATAGGTGGCGGGGTCTATTCTTAGATCTACATCCCTGGGATGTGCTATGAAAGTACGAATTTGCCGCTATACCGCTCACGAATATCTTACCGAGTCAGTCGTGGGTATCCCGCCAAGTCGGTGGGGTATTCTAATCAAACCTTAAATAATAAAAATATCAAATGTGCTCTACATATAGTTATTCATCGTGATTGTGCTAATTATATTACATCAGGCCTTATCACATTACTTCCGTTTCACTGTTAGTTTTCATCTGCATCCCTGGAATGCGCCTGATTTCCATCGCATCCTTTAGATGTTAACTTTATAATTTTTCGTCCCCTGGGGACCTCAAGACTATCACGTTTGAAACTCACTCACACACCCTTTTTCATAATCATCATGCAGTATTTGACTATTTAAATGGATTACACTACATATATGAATTTGATGGAATAATGCATATGTTTCAAGAATATTCCCTACCTCGACGAATTTCAAAGCACGCCTTCTCTTAGAGGTTTACACTTCTCGATCATGCGTCAAACCTACATTTTAATGTAGCATATGCTTAGAAAGGTTACTAGAATCATTGGGGTGCACAACCCCCATGTTTCTTGTACCCATAATTTCAAGAACTGAGTGATCACCGGACCTCGCTCGAGCGGTCACTTGACCTCGCTCGAGCGGTCACCTGACCTCGCTCGAGCGATTAAATCGAGGTCGCTCGAGCGGTTAAATCGAGCCACTGAAGCATTACTGGGGACCTCGCTCGAGCGAGCTTCCCTCTAGTTTTGGGGACCGCTTGAGCGAGCCCAGAGCTATATTTTTCCTATTCATCCTCGCTCGAGCGAGCCCTTTAGACCGCTCGAGCGAGGAGTGATGATTTTTGCTCCTTGATCAGATCGAGAATACAATTTCTCCCTTCATTCAAACCTTAACATCATTAAAAACATTCAACCAACATTCTTCCTATTATTTAAAACATGCCTAAGCATCTATTATGCCTTTAACATACCTCCGACGATGAGTCTCGCGCAAGTTTGATTTAAGATTCGAAATTCTACTAGGCTAACAGGCCTCCAAGGTTCCTCCTCCAGCCTTTTCTCCAACTCTTCTGCCGATATAAGTCCCAATGAAACCCTAGTTCTTTACTAGACTCTTCTTTTCTTTCTCTCTATATTCTCCTTCTCTCTATTTAGGTTAGAATAGAGTTACGCAAGGGCTCTTCTCTCCTCTCTCTTTCACTTATATACCTATATGTTAGGGAAATACTAGTGTGTTTCCCAGATACACACATAGTGTCTACGGTTTCGTTTTGGTTACCTTGTGAAACACATATACATGTATATAGTGCATGACGTGCACATATCCCAAAAATCTGGGGTTGTGACAATAGGGGTCCCATTTTTAGGAATTCGCCTTGGGCCTCCAAAATCTCAGAGCCGGCCCTGCTAGTAGAATGCATGTGTTAGGCTTGTCAAGAGAGAGGTGACTGAGAAGCAAGGGAGATTTATAAGAGACCTTTGGGGTACCTGTATTTTCAACCTAAGGTTCCTTCTCTATTCGGGTTTTGACTCGGATGATGGAGACCGCTTTTTGTCCCAATCTTTTGACACAGTATATCCATAAATCATGGACTTATCATCCGATGGCCAGATTTTGATTTCACATGATACAAATCCCGTAAGTATTCTAAGAACCACGTATAATGTACGCCTGTTCATATTCATTTTTGGGAATGTATGCCATGTGGAACAAAAATCTGACCATCAAATTTCACATGATACAAATCCCATGATCTCAAGATCTATTATGTCGAACATTGGGACAAAAAACAATCTCCATTGTCAGATTCAAAACGAAGACGAAAATATAATATTTTCATTTCTCATCTCAAGTTAGGCCTTCTCGTTCTATAAGAATGAATGTAAGCCTAGCCTTGTTTACAAGTCATGATTCTTTCTTCTCAACCATGGTTTCACCTGCTTAAATTGTTGATTGCTTGAAATCTGACAATAAAGATTGTCTTTCTTCCCAATCTTTGGTGGAATAGATCTTGATATCATAAGCTTACCATCAAGCGATTTGATTTTGATTCAATGTGACACACATTTGAAAATATGAATATGATCATGGACATACATCAACATAGTTCTCATATGAATTATCGAGGTGTACCACTATGGAGATCAAAATTCGATTGCTGATGGTAGGTTTATAATCTCAGGATCTATTTTGTCGAAGATTGAGTTAAAAAAGATCTCCATGATCTGATTCAAAGGAGTCAACGTTAAACCCGAGTTAGGAAAGGAAGAAATTTGGAATGATAATGAAGGTACCCTTGATATAATCGAGTGGACGGGTCGGGTCAATATTAAGTGACATAGATTGGAGCCAATTGAGTATTGATCCCGTGCACTAAAACGACGTACGCGTATTGCACCTAGAGGCGTATTTTAGGGTGTGTCGGGGGGCTGCTTATAGCGGGCTTCCCACCTCGACATTTCAGTGGAATTTTTCTGCGCATTTCGCTGTAATCGAATCTCCAATTTGACGCTCAACGAGGTGAGAGACCGTGAAAAAAAAAACAAAAAACAAAAACATTTTCTTTCTCTGTTTTTTCTCAGATCCTCACTTTCTCTCACTAATAAATACACCTTTTCCTGTTTCAGATCTAGCGGTATAAAAAACCATCGGCGGTTTTGCAATATCACTTTTCGTGCTCAAATCGGGGTTTCGAAGCCCCTAAGCGGTTTCTCCCCTCTGTAAATCCGGTTTTCCGGTGACGAATTCTCGTCGATTTAGGCGCCATGGCTGCTGCCAGTGCTCCTATCACCATGAAAGAGGCCTTGACGGTGATCTTTCTTTCTTTCTTTCTTTCTCTCTCTCTCTAGCTCGCTTGTACCATTGTAGCTAAATTGATACGTAAATGGTAGCGATTGGACTGATTTACCGTGCTATATATTTTTTTTCTTGTTTTTGGGTTTTTGTTTTGGGTATATATGATAGATTTGTTGAAATACAGCTTAGATTTGATCTCAGATCTCTTCAGATCTGTTCGAGATCGCGATCTCCTTTGTGATCGATGGTTTGATCTCTTGTCATGCTGATAATTTGTTTTAGAAAAAATTGATTTTGCGGTCTCTCTATCTTGTTTTTGATTCGTTGTATTAATCAGTTTGAATAAGCTAATTTTTAATTGCAGTTGCCAAGTGTTGGAATAAATCCACAATTCATCACGTTTACGCATGTTACAATGGAATCCGACAAGTACATTTGTGTTAGGGAAACCGCGCCGCAGAACAGTGTTGTTATAATCGATATGAGCATGCCGATGCAGCCCTTAAGAAGGCCTATTACTGCAGATTCGGCTTTGATGAATCCGAACACGAGAATTCTTGCACTTAAAGGTTCTTAAATGATTTGTTTTTTTGTTTATGTCAATTCGTGTTTCGATATGGTGTGATTGGCTTTTATTGCTGTGAATTGTAGCCATGGCTAACCTCAAATTAAGAACTTAAAAAATGAGTGAATATTATGAATCTTATATCAATATGGCATTTGTAACTATAGAGTGGTGCTAGGAAATCTCATTAGTGTTTGTTTAACAACATAAAAAATACACGTTCAAAATAACATTTTAAAAATAAAATATCCAAAAGATAGTTCTGTTTAAAAAATACGAATGCAAAACATTTTTAATAATTTTTTAACCTGCTTTTTAAAAATGGGAATTTAACTGCATTAAAGATGGAAAGTTCTGTTAAAAACCACGTGTTCCATTAAAATTGGCTTATGAGTTTTAGTATTGTTATTACTATTTTTATGTGCTTATCTTAATAGAATGGTCAAGTCTAAACATCGTTTAATATTTTTATTTATTCATTTATTTTTGAAACAAGTTGTTCTTTGAATACATTTCTTCTGCCTTATGCTTACTATGAAGAATCTTCATTATTGTATCCCATATCTTACTAATGACTGATGACTTACGATATGAAGCTCAAATCCCGGGAAGTACTCAGGACCACCTGCAAATATTTAACATCGAGATGAAGGCAAAATTGAAATCACATCAGATGCCCGAGCAGGTGATGATGGGTTTCTCAAAAACCATACTGCCCTAAATATTTTTTAGAAATCATTTGTGTTGCAAGGAAATTGAGTGTACGTGAGAACTCCAATCCTTTCACCTTGTAAAATTTGCAGGTTGTCTTTTGGAAATGGATCACCCCAAAGATGTTGGGGCTGGTCACACAAACTTCAGTGTACCATTGGTTGATAGATGGTAAATATCATTTTCTTGTTTCTCTATTTCCTTTTTCTGTTGGATTAAATAACACACACACACACACACATATATACATTATATACATATGGAAAATGTCCCTAGGACGTGGTTGTAGGGTTCAACGCTGGGACGTGGTTCATTTGGGCTGCCACGTGGTACCCAAATCCCAAATGACACCTGTTCCCCCTAGGGTTCACCTGTCCCTCAAGGGTGAAAAAGAAAAAAGTTTCTTAACTTTTTTGCCCTTTAAATCATAAGTCAAATATCGTGGTTCGCCCAACAAACATGGTGTATTGAATTTTTTCCAACTTTGACTGAATATTCAACGGTGGAAAGCCATCATTTTCTAAATTTGATTTTCTAGATGGTATAAGATCGACTTTGGGCAACTTGTCGAGGCACCCGATCCTCGGGTTGGGTGCCACATGGCGCGCCCAACTGGCCACATCATTGGGTTCAACCCTACGACCACATCCTAGGGAACCGGCTTACCACATGTATATATATATATACACACACACACACACACACACATATACATATAGGGAAATGATTTCATAATTCAAGTCATGGGACATAAACCCATGGCTCGAGCCCCCTATTGGCTGCATGTGATTTCAACTGCCTTTGACTTTTCAAAGACAATTGAAGTGACAGCAGCCAATAGGAGCTAGTCATTCATGGAATATAATCACATGAGTCGAGTGAGAGATTCATTACCCACACACCCACACACACATACACACCCACCCCCCCCCCCCCCCCCCCCCCACACACACACACACTTATTTGATATCCAAGGGATTTTTTATTGTAAAGGTATTCCACTGGTATCTTAATTCTTAAACATGAAATTTTTGCCTCTGTTACTTGTTTGCAGGTGATTCAGAACCTGTGAAGATGTTTGAAAGAACAGCTAATTTGTCAAATAACCAAATAATTAACTATCGCTGTGATCCCTCTGAAAAATGGCTGGTTTTGATAGGAATAGCTCCAGGTGCACCTGAGGTATGTAGTCATGCCAAGTCTGTCTTCCTTATATTTCTATTCTTTTTCAATGGCCCGAGAATTTTATTATCATTTTATTCATCAAATGCTATAGTTGACTTTATTGCATATCTTTTTTACTCTCGTAATTGCAAACCATAGACCATCTTGGTAATCATAATCACTTACATTGATCATTGATCCACAGCTAGACTTGAGGATAAGAACATACTTTGTGACCATTTCCTGCAAAGTTTATAACATCACACTTTTATGTCATTGTCTGCTACTACAGAAGATCTTTGAAGTTGTGACAGTTGTATATCAAAGAGTTGGTATTAGGTGCCCAACCAGTACACCAAGGGCGGTGTACAAGTCAATCTCTGTCAAACTGGTCAAACTGGTCAAACCTCAAGAAGCACGCATATTTTTGAGCGCAAAAATAAATGAAAATACTGATTTAGCACCAATCACTCAAAGATATCTGTGGAACTCCCTAAGTTGGCAAAGGGAGGTCGATCTGTCCACTGCCCTTGGTGCATGGGTTGAGCACCTAATACCAATTTCATTAATCAAATACATTTGGAAACTTCATAGAGAAGTGGACATTCCCAAGTTATCTTTAAAAAAACAAGTGGCAATTTATTTATATAATACAAAAAGGAAGTGCATAGGTGGGGATTGTGGGAAAAACTCTCCCACACTACACAATATTAGCGATATCCGATAATCACCTTAAAGAATTCATCAAAGCCAGCTCAAATGACACTTTCATTTTCTCTAAGACTGATGGGCCTATGTCAATAGATAAAACCTCATCGACACACTTTTTATGCTGCATGGCACTCTTGGTTGATCAGTCCAAGTCATCTAAGTGATATAAAATAATTTGAAATAATGTAGCCTAAGAAGTTTACCCATCATAGGATTTGTTCCATTCGATTCAAGCACTTTTAATGTCAATCATTGTTCATATTAAACATAGGGGGTCTATATTAAATTGCTTGAATTGGATGGTGTGAATTCTCTGATGGCCATGGTTTTTTGGGCTGAGGGTAGTTTACATGATGTCATTGCTACTTGTATTAATTGGATTCATAAACAATGTGTGCCATGTGGCACCACGTGACCTAAAAGTATAATGGTAAGTGTATTATCTATGGATGTCGGTGACCAAAGCCCACCACTTTCTATTGTTCAGGCCACCCTATACTTTCTGTTATGTAATTATTCTTAGTTATATCATATCTTGGTACTTCAAATTAAGTTTGGTATCATGGATTTGTAGATGTAAGATTAGAGATAGTGAAGATTAGGATTAAAGTTGGAGAGAAGAGGAAAAGGAGAGAAGAAGAAAAGGAGAAAAGAAAGAAATGGGAGAAATTAGGGTTGCGAGAGAGTTGTTTTCCATACCCTTTTTCATTATTATGCATATGCTACCTACAATAAGATCCCATGTATAACATTAGTACCAACCTATACATACTATACTTATAAGAGAATTCAAGTGACACACTAACACCTTCCTCAAGTTGGAGCATAAATATCAATCATGCCCAACTTGGATACATGATCACACAATCTAACTTTTACAAGGACCTTGATGAGTATGTCATCAATTTGTTCTTGAGAGCTAACTTGAGGATGCAAAACTGATTTTTCTTTCTTACAGATAAAATGACTGTGGTTGGTTCTTCCATGATAAACTGAATTTCTGCTACTTGTTTGCCTGCTTCGTTATCTCCAAAGAGATTCATTGGGAGCTTTACACTGATTCTCAAATTTGACATGATTCTGTACTCTGTTTCTGCACTGGAATTGGAAACAACATATTGCCTTTTGCTTCTTCATGCCACAAGGTTGCCTCCAACAAAGACACAATATCAAGTGGTGGATCTCTTATCACTAAGAGTCTTAGCCCAATCGACATCGGTATATACCTCTACATCTAAGTCATCATGGTTATTATAAAGCAATCATTTCCCAGGGCACGATTTCAGGTATCTGAGAATCCTGCACACAACATCTAAGTGTATAGTCTATGGAACATGCATATACTCACCACTTATAGCATAGGAGATATTTGGTCGTGTGTTAGTGAGATATATCAGCTTTCCAACAAGCGTTTGATACCCTCGAACAACCTGTGAAGGCTCTCCATCTTCATAATTTATACTTTGATTTGGACCCATAAGAGTTTCTGAGGGTCTACTCCCCAACATACCAGTTTCCTTGAGTATGTCAAGGGTATACTTTCTTTGAGAAATACAAATGCTTCTCTTTGATCAGGCAACCTTAATTTCAAGAAAGTATTTTAGAGGTCCCAAGTCTTTGATATCGAACAATTGGCTCATGTACTATTTAAGTCTCCTAATGTCTTTATCATCATCACCAATGATAACAATGTCATCAATGTAAACAATTAGAGCAGTGAACTGAACACCGTTTTTACAAATAGAGTGTGATCATAGTAACTTTTCTAAAAGCCAAATCTAAAATAGCATCAATAAACTTCTCGACCATGCTCTCGGTGATTGCTTTAATTCATATGCCGTCTTTCTAAGACGACATACTTACCCCTTCTTCCCCTCACGGGGTAAACCCAAGAGGGAATGCCATGTAAACTTCTTTCAGATCTCAATGTAGGTTTGCATTCTTTACATCGAATTGGTGAAGTGACCACGTTTTATGGGCAGCAAGGGATAAGAGGACACAAGCCAAAATTAACTTGGCAACAAGGGCAAAAATTTCATGATAGTCAACCCCATACGTTTGTGTGAAGCCCTTAGCTACACCAGACTTCATACATTTCAACTGAACCATCTGATCAATACTTCACAATGTAGATCCGCTTGCAACCGAGAACCTTTTTTCCTTCTGGTAATACGCTAACATCCCACATATTGTTCTGCTTTCATTTCCTAAATGATAGCCTTCTTCTACTGTGGCTGAGACAAAGCATTACTGACACAAGTAGGAATAAGATAGAATTCAATGATGATATAAAGTAGGAATGTACAACAGACAGAGCATGATATGATACAAACTTCCTGATAGGATGGGAAGTACAAGATTGTGCGTCCTTACGTAATGTAATGGGCAGCTACAATGTTACCTGATCCGTTGGTTCGCTCAATTCGAATTCGGGTTCGTAATTCGTAATTCGCTCTATACAAGCGAAGCCGGTTCGTAATTCATAATTCGCTCTAAACAAAGAATAAAAAACTACTTCAATAAATTTTCAATTTAATTATAAATTAACTATACATTTTAGAATATGTAAATTTATATGTGCGAAGTGTTCACCAAATGTGGTGCTGCAGCATTGGTTATCCGTGTGGCTCTCAACAGCAGGGAGCACTGTTCAAATCCCTTAAAGCTGACCTTTTTGTAAGCCAAAAAAGAAAAGAAAAGAAAAGAAATACCACATGTGGTGGTCAGTTCGCTTCGCGATTCGCTGGGTCTGCTAGCGAATTAGGTAACCCTGGGCAGGTACATATCAGATACAGGAAGAGTTTCACTTTCTTGTTGACTAGGCTCTGAGTTGAACTTTGTTCTTACGTCAGGTACGATTCTCAGGTACTTGGGCAAATAAAAACATTTGAATACTCTAGGAGGATCTGGAAAGAGAGGAGATGAGGGAGATAACAGGTGAATGGGAGATTTGCCATGAAAAACATGAGTAGAAATTCTATTAATGAGAAAACATGCTGTAAGGACAACTTCATTCCACAAGTTCTTATGGACATTCATTCCAACTAAAGGCACGTGCCACCTCAAGAAGATGAAGATCTTTCCTGTCAGTCTCTCCATTTTGCTGAGGAGTGTATGGGCAAGTAATTTGTCTCTCAGTAGTCAGTGCCATGTTCTCTGAGAGTTGATAGGAGAATACTCTCCTTCATTATCTGACTATAACACCTTCATAGAAGAATTATATTGGGTTTGAATCAACTTATGATGCTTAGGAAAAGGGATGCAACTTCATCTTTTCTTTTCATCAGGTACAACGTAGTGAAACGAGCAATTATCAATAAAGGACACAAACTGGGGATTGCGTCCACATATCTGAGTGAACAAGGTGGAAGGGAGTAGGACTTCTGCTATGACTCACAATATAATTACTCTATAGTGTTTAGACAACTGGCAAACCTCACATTTAAATTAGGATCGTCAAATTAGTGGAATTGTTGTAGGAACAATGCACATAGTCGAGGCACAGATAGGTGGCCAAAGCCTAAGTGCCAGAGATGTACAACCTCTAAGGATATATAATAGCTGCAACAGCAGGAGTATTCTTCACTGAAACCCATTGGTATCAAATGAGTAGAGCCTCCTTTCCTCATGAACCGTCGACAAGTCTTGAAATACATAATAAGATGGGGAAAAAGTCACATTGCAATTAAGATTTTTGATAAGACTACTAACAGATAGAAGATTAATGGGCATGTTTATTTAGAGTTGATTCTAAAGGTATTTTATTAACTTGAATCGTTCCTTTCCCAATGACAGGAATAAGGGAACCATTGGCAATCTGAACATTAGACTATTGTGATGAAGGAGAGAGAATAAAAAGAAGACATATAGGACATGTAGGCAGTTGCTCCAGAATCAATGATCCATGGAGACTGGGCTGACATGGGAAGGCAATGGCATGTCTTGATTGAGCCCTTGACCTTCTGCACTAACAGGACATCATTCTTCTTTAATTTTGCCATTATAAAGAAATACAGCTTCCTTCCTTCATAACACTGCTCTTGGGCAGACCAGTTACCCAAACTTATACCAGAATCTTCTAAATTGAGATACCTCAACAAGTACTGCAATACTGCAGGAACCAGGCCTATATACTAGCTACACATCCACTACAACGATGACCACAAATAAAGCTGCAATTACAGCAATCCCCACCCCCACCCAAACGACGTTACAAATCTGTTCACAAATAATGCAACACAGCATTAGCACATTAATTGACAGTAAATAACACAGCAGCAACTAGCTTCTATTTTAATTTGTAATGGAGCAGTCACCACATGCACACTGCATCTAACCATATTCATATTCAAAAATTGGCACCCATCAAACAACAGTACAATGACTGCAAACCACTCTAGAGAACAATATAATGACTAACACTTCACAACTGCAGGAATAAAAGCCGCATACACAGGCTGCACAAAAACGTATTTAAGCCACATATACAGCTGCAAGACTGCAACCAGCTTCTTCTACAAAATCCCAATCTATGGCACAGATACAGCACGTAAAAAACAACTGTATACCGACCAGAAATTCAATAATACCATAAAAAAATCACAGCACTCTTTGCAGTTCACTGCCTGATGACACACTTCATATTACACATAAATTTAACGAAGAATTCATCAGAAACTGATTATAGGCGTAAAACAAGTTAATCTGATATAATGGGACCTAAAAAGCAACTGAAAATTCATCAGATCTCATTCACATCTGATCCAAATCATGCAATATTTTAAATGGAAGATGGGAAGATTTTGATCCCTCATTTCACCAAAACCAGCCAATCATTGCTCCTCAGAAGTTCAGGGCCCAGAAACACGTGAATCGAAGGTTATTGTCAAGCACCCATTCATCTCTTCAAAACAAACCTTAATCCATCTCAAAACAAGCCATTGCTTCACAATAATTGTGAAGGAGAAAAAGCCAATTGAACATTCAAACAAAATATAAGAGCTGAACGAAATGTGCAATTTAAACTTTCATTCAAGAAAAACATCAATTTACAATGTTATTCTATTCTCTGATCTACGAAGTCATAAAATAAGGTTTAATCATTGCCTTATTGGAATAATTATATAACTTAGATGTATAATTAATAATTTTGTTGTTTGAAGAAGAATACTAAAAAGTAGAACAATATCTAAATATAAATATGATATTTTATGACTTATGTACAAGATAAATATACTTCATAGTCAATTCAACCAGATTTAATTAATAATTCAACAGTAAATAATTGAGTGTATTATGTCTTATGCTACATAGCAATGTAAATATTGTACACCATTGTAAATACAGTTATAAGCTATGATTGAATGGGCATGGTGTTCCATTAATCATCATCCATGAATGATATACTTCATCTGCAAGTCTATAACTACAACTATGCCCTTCCTAACTTGTATTTTTTGCTTGATGGTAGCAATTTCATATCTTTTAAAAATCACTAGATTTAAGGAAATAAATGTTCAGGCAGGAAGAGGAACTAGGCATGAGCATGTAATTACATGCTTGAAAATTCTCAAAAGTTCAATTTTTTTCCTAGGAGGTCAAGGTTTGTTGAACTTTCATTTTAAGTTGAATCAGCATGAAACCTTTTTCAAACATCTTAGTTGTATTAACCTTATCTTTAAATGAAGTTATTAAAAATGTAAGAATTAAGAGCTAATAAATGAAGGCGTGTCTCGAGGCATACACCTCCAAGACCTTCTAAAGAAATGAGAGCTACTTGGAAAACATGCTTTGGTAGGTAGGTGACTAAGATTCATCTATGATAGAAAAAAGGGGATAACGAGTCTCCTCTTCGATCACAAGTACTTTCGACAAAGCTCATAGGTCATATAAAATTTTAAAATAAGGAAAATGGTTATTACAAGGGCCGGGGACTCGTGCCTTGTGCTCAGGGCCGGGGATTGGTTATGTGGTAGGTGTCGCAACGTCAATTTCCGTTGGCGCTCGGTTTGCCACTGTCACGGATGCGACGCCACGAGAGCATAGGGCAAAATTGTTACTTCCGGTATTGAGAGTCGGTCTCATTGTAGGGAGAACCAATTTTTTTTAGATGAGTCTCATATTTGAGATATTCGGCGGGAGTGGTCAATTGTTGCTAAAAATAACAGAACGGTTGATTCGGCCTCCTTGGTTATTCCCGACCAGCGGCCTGGCGAGTTGTATGGCTGCCGTGGGAACCTGGAGTTGGTTCAGTCGCTTCCGAGGGGACCCGTGGTTCGGGATCTTCCGCTCTCCTCTGGGTCTCTCGGAGTCGACCTTCCTCACATTCGTGCGCTAGCAGTTAATTTAAGACATTACTGGGTGGTTTTAGAAGCTAGCAGTGATATATTTTCTCTATTCTCTGTACATAGGTGGGTTAATTACATTTGGAAGATGTCAGCAAGGCCTATGGTATCTATTATCTCCTCCTCTTCGTTCCTTTTGCGTTTCGGGATGGAGGACGATGCTTTGGCTTGTTGTCTCAAAAAGAGACTTTATTGAGGGTTGCCCGGTTGTTTGTCGTCGCTGGGAACCTTCTGTGGGTGAGGCTAAGGTGCTTGAGGAGGAGGGGGTGGTTGGTTACATATGCCTCTCGCTCCACGCGTGGTCCCCGGAGATGTTCCGCGGGATCGGGAGTCACTGTGGTCGCTTCATCAGGGTCGATCGGCGATCGGCGGACCTCTGGATCACGTCTCATATTCGTATTCTCGTGGGTGTTGAGAGGATCGACCGGATCCCTCGGCTCATCGATGTCTTGGTTGACGGCCAACGCTGTCAGCTCTTGGTAGAACTCGCCCGTGGGGAGAGGGTTGGGGTTAAGCATCAACCGGTCGAAAGGGCGTCGGGGGCTCTGTCCTCTGGCATTGGCGTCGTAGAGACTCTGGAAATGGTGGTTTAGGCGTTCACAGATACAGTCCGACATGGAGGGGCTACGCCGGATGGGATATCTACGGGAGGGGTGCCCGACCTCAGACTTGCCGAACGATCTGGGCCCACTCATCTCTCCGGCCCCGTCGGCGGGGGATGGCATTGTCCTCCGAGTTGCTCATTCTCATTCGGCGGAGGGTCCGAGAATGGTCTTTGGTGACTCGGCGTCGGTTGAAGCGCCCACCAGAGTTTTGATCTCGATGCAAACGGTACGATCAACTTGTACGCTGATCTCGAACTCGTACACCTGCAAAAACTGGAAGTAGGTGAAATCAGGGGGCTATCGGATGTGTCGGACGAGGTAGGTGGTCGTACCTAGGACCCGATGGAGCTCGAGGTGGTCGGCTCCTCTGAGAGGACTGCTTCTCGGCGATGCAAAAAGCTGATTAGGTTTTATTTGAGAAGGAGAAGGTTTAAGCTGTTGCATCGGGAAGAGGGACGCAATCTGGAGGCGACACGTAGCCTGGCGTCGGAAGGCTCTGGAAGATCAGCCTCGCAGGGTTTTATTGTGGGGAACGAGGTATGGAGGGGTTTTATACCAGCTACGGGGGGAGGAACACATGCCACCGCCACGTGGCCTTCATTGCCAGATTTCGGGTTCGGGTCTCTTAACGGGCAAACTGGTCTGCTTACGTGGGATCTAAGATGAGATGAAAACCCATGGGGTGCCTCCCGGGGGGGGACCCACTAGATCTCTGGGCCCGGATATATTGAGAGGGCCAATTGCCAATTGTGGACCCGTTTTCACGGGTTCCACTCCTTATCCTACTGGACCCATTGTTATTTCGGGCGATCAGCTTTCATCCTATTTGGACGCTGAGGAGACTGGTCGGCACGGAAGGATTTGCAGCAAAGAGCCGGAGGACTCCATGAGGGGAAGAGTTCCCCCCGAGGAGGACGATATGTTTGAGCACGCTGAGGGACCGACGGGATTTGCTGGGACTGAATTGGTGATGCAATAGGGAGTTTGGACATGAAACGGCGAATGAGGAGACGCAGAGGCAATTATATATGCAGCAATCGAAGTATGCTGAGGGGCTAGATTCTGGTATGGTGGAGGAAATTGACAGGCTGATTGGAATTGGGCGAAACCTCGGGATGACGATTAAGGGATCCTAGGCGGAGCTACGGGAGGTGTTCGGATCAATCATTATGTGCTGTCGGTCTAGTAAGCGGAAGAGGCGGGGTGGGTCGCGGGAGCTGGCCCGACTGCAGTGGGGAATGTTGGATGGGAGAAGGGAGGGGGGGATTTTACGGGTAGAGGTCATGCGGGCGGGATTCATACTGGTTGACTATGAAGATGTTATCTTGGAACGTTGGAGGTATTAGTGATCGGTGGAAAAGGGTGGGGGTTTAGCAAACGATCAAGACTTTCAAACCTGTTGTGGTTACCTTACAAGAAACCAAGTGGGGAAGCTGTGATGGGAGGAAGGTGGCTTCAATCTTGGGGAGAGGCAGCTGGGACTGGATCAGAGTTGGCTCCATCGATGCTTTTGGAGGGATTTTGGTGGCCTGGTCGTCGGTTATGTTCAATAAAATTGATGAGGAACTGGGCTCTTTCTCGGCCTCTGTGGTGCTACGAGATAAAGCGTCAGGGAGCGTTTGGAGTTTTGCGGGAATTTATGGACTGGTGTCGGACCGTGAGAAGGGGGATTTCTGGTTTGAGTTGAATGCGCTGGCTGCTCGATGGGAGTTTCCACTTTGCTTGGCCGGGGATTTCAATGCTATCCGTTGGGATTTCGAGAAACAGGGTGAACCGGCCAACGTTCGGGCCATGAGAGACTTCAACTCCTTCATTGTAGATTGGGGATTAGTTGATATTCCGATGCTGGGGGCCAGATTTATGTGGTCTAGTATGCAGGACTCGCCATCTCTCAGTCGGCTTGATAGATACCTCTGCACTACCGATTGGCTCACTTGCGAGTCCAGGGGGAGGGGCACATGCTCGCGCCATCTCGGATCATCGGCCTATTGTGCTCACTTGCGAGTCCAGGGGGAGGGGCCCAACCCCTTTCCGTTTTGAGAACATGTGGCTGTTGGACGAAGGTTTTCGGGAGAAGGTTCAGGGGTGGTGGGCGGAACAGGGGTCGAATGGGACGGCTGCCTTTTGTTTCATCAATAAGCTGCGTCGGACTAAGGAAAGGATTAAGGTATGGAACGTTGAGGTGTATGGGAAGGTGCATGTTAGAAAGGGGGAGCTGCTCTCAAAGATGGAAGCTTTGGATAATTTGGAGGAGACCAGGAATGCATGTGAGAGGGAGGCTAGAGTGCAAGCGGCGAGTTCGTGGAGACACACAGGGTTGAGGAAATTATGTGGATGCAGAAAGCGAAAGCTTGGTGGCTCAAAGAAGGGGATGCCAACACGAAGTTCTTCCATGCAGTCGCAAATGTCCGCAATAAAACAAAATACTTGGGGAACATCATGGTGGATGGGGTGGAGTACTCGGGACACGGGGAGGTACGAGATAATATCATCGGGTTTTACTAACGTTTGTACACGGATGAGGGCCTCCTGAGACCGGTTCTGGACGAGCTGCATTTCCCTTCCATTTCGGAAGAGACTAGTAGGGAGCTGGAGGGTCCTTTTACGGAGGATGAAGTGTGGATTGCGATCAGATTGGGCGGCAAAATTAAATCGGCCGGGCCGGATGGGTTTACCATGGAATTTTACCGCGCTTTTTGGGAGAGTATTAAAGTTGACCTGATGGGGGTTTTCCACGAATTTCACTCTACGAGTTTTATCGGGAGAGCCCTCAACTCTACCTTCATTACTCTTATTCCCAAGTCACACAGGGCTGTGGATATTTCGATTACCGACCGATCAGCCTTACTAATTGCGTCTACAAGATTATTGCGAAGGTGTTGGCAAACAGGCTAAAGTGGGTAATGGACACTATTATATCTGGTAATCAAGGGACCTTCGTTCGTGGTAGACATCTCTTGGACCTCGTTGCGGTCGCCAATGAGACTATTCACTCTGCTCATGCTCTTCGTACGCCGGCCGTGGTATGGAAGGTGGACATGGCGAAGGCTTATGATTGGGTCAACTAGGGGAACTTAGAGTATATGATGGGAAGGTTGGGGTTCGGAGCCACCTGGAGGAAGTGGATGCGAGGGTGCTACTCTTCTCCATGGTTTTCGGTGTTGATTAATGGGACTGCGGCGGGGTATTTTAAAAGCTCTAGGGGCCTCAGGCGGGGTGATCTCCTATCCCCTTTCCTTTTTAATATGGTGGGAGAGGCGCTATTTGGGCTGTTCGATCAAGCACGGGCTTCAGGTATGATTACCGGCATCAAAGTTGGGCATCGGGGGCGATGTATTACACATCTTCAGTATGCAGATGATATGATTTTATTTGGGAAGGCTGGGATGTCGGAAATCTGGGCTATGGCTGATGTTCTCTCGGTTTATGAGGTAATGTCGGGCCAATGGGTTAATCTCCTTAAGTCTACGGTATCGGGGATAAGGGTGGACGACGAATTGCTGGTGTCCATGGCTGGCTCGGTTGGGTGTCAAGTGGAGGGGCTGCCAATCAGGCACCTGGGTATGCCTCTTGGAATCAGAAGGCTCACGAGTCGGGACTGGTTACCGGTGGTGCAGAAATTTGAACAGCAGCTGTCGACTTGGAAAGGCAGGCTGCTGAGTAGCGGGAGAAGGCTGGTATTGGTCAAAGCAGCGCTCTCGTTGATCCCCATTTTCTTCTTTTCGATGTTTAGGTGCCCCGTTAAAATTATTGATCGATTGGAACAAATTCAAAGGTCATTTTTGTGGGAGGGGGCAGGTCAGAATTGGCAGTACCATCTTGTTAACTGGGACACTTGCCAGTTGCCTATGAATGAGGGGGGGCTGGGGATTCGGAGTCTCAAGCGAACTAATTTGGCGCTGCTCAGAAAGTGGATTTGGAGAGCGGGAAGGGAGGAGGAGAGGGGCTGCCTGTGGTGGCTGGTTCTGTGAGACAAATATGGATTATCCGGGGGGAATTGGGGGATAGGTCTGTCCACCCAGAGACATATCTCGCCGTGGTGGAGAGACATTTCCCGTACTTGGGAGATTTTGGCTAAAGGAGTGGGATACAGCTGGGGATGTGGGTCACGTATTCGCTTTTGGGAAGATCCGTGGTTAGATGTGGGCCCGCTAAGAGTTATGTTCCTGGACATCTTCGCCCTCTCTCCCAACCCGGCTGGTAGGATCGACGAGTTCGTATCTGCCGTCAATAGTAGGAACATTTGGGAGTTAGTTACTAGAAAGCGCCTTAGGGACTGTGAGGTGGGGAATTATGTGGATTTGTTGAGTAAGCTAAATGCGGCGCAGAGGAACAATTTAAGGGTTGATCAGCGGGTGTGGAACTTGAATCGAGAGGGGAAGTTCAGCGTCAAAGCATTATACCGGTGGTATTCCGCTGATCAAGTTTGATGGTAGATGGTTGTGGAAGGAACCTATTCCGCTCAAGATCAAGTTCTTCGTGTGGATTGTGTGCAAGGACAAAATCCTTATCAGGGACCTGCTGATCCGCAGAGGGAAGGACGTCCCCACGAGGTGTGTTATGCGCTCGGATGGGGAAGAGTCCGCGGCACACCTCCTTCTTCACTGCCATGTGGCCCAGGAGGTGTGGGGGGCCATCCTGAAAGGCTTCAGCATGTCTTGGACGATGCCTCAGTCTCCTCACTCGTTCTTGATCAGTTGGGAGGCGGCGATGGCTAATGAGGGGGATAGGAAAGCCTGGAGAGTAGCGATGTTTGCGGTATGGTGGTGCCTATGGTGCGAAAGGAACCGCAGAATTTTCGAAGACAAGTCCCAACCTGTTCGCACGGTTCTCAGGGCGGTCTCGGAGCTCATCACTTTATGGGATTCGGGCGGAGGGAATGGGGATAGCAGAACCAGTTTTCGTTGGGACCCAGGTTAAGGGGACCAACTCGACCCGAGGGGATTTTTGGGTTTTGTGTAGTCTTGTTCTTTGGTACTAGACTGCTGTTTTTTGATCTTATGTCATGATTGTATACGGCTTCAGTGCCTTGCTGGTTTTTTATATAATCCTTTATTACTGATAAAATAAAAATAAAAATAGGTAAACCATTTATGAGGATAAAAAACCATGCTTACGAATAGTAACTTCTCATCCAATTCCCCCATCTAGAGCGAACACCATTTTTAGTGGATATAATGATGATGTAGTGTGATGGGTTGAACACGGGTTTTTGATGGAAAATCGATGCACCCTCTCACTTTCAATCACAACATTTGGTGGCATAGTGATCAGGAGTACAAAAAATTGTGAATTGAGATGAGATGCCCCAAACACAAAAAAAGGCTTTGAAACATATAGAAAATGACCCAAATAGAAAAATTCCAAGAACAAAGGTGATAGGGGACAAAAAACCGATTCAAATGGTATAAATTTCACGCCATTTTGAAGCAAAAATGTTGACCTGGCTGACATCAGCAATGATAATGTGGCATGATGGGTTCAACAAGGGTGATGTGGCTCTGATACCAAATTGTATTTAAAGTGAATGGTGTTATGGTTAAATGCTTGGTGGTAGATGGTTGTGTATTCGGGTGAAGGAAAGGAGGAGGGTAGAGAGAGAGAGAGAGAGAGAGAGAGAGAGAGAGAGAGAGAGAGAGAGATGACAGAAATACCCCTTACAGTAAGTATTATATACATACACCCAGGATTTTTATATAACTCATATATTTATCATACGTCAATAGAGTTAACAGCACGATTTTTTTCCATGGGATTGCCAATGCCAGAAGAAGACTGACGCAATTCACCAGCTGGAGGAAGATGGCAGAGGCATCAAGGGTAGATAAGAAATTATTTAACAATAGTGAATTTCTTCAAAGAATTCTATAAAGAGGAGCTTATGGTTAAAGCTGTACTGAATGGTTTAGAAGTAAACACCATTGACACAAATGACGTTTTACTACTAAAACGGTCATTTGAAGAAATAAAAGCTGCAATCCGTAAGTCAAGTTGTCATAGAGCCTCTTGTTTGATGGCTTTATTATTTGGCTTTTTCCAGAAATTTTATTAGCTGCTAAGAGATGATATGCTTCCATTTATCAAGGAGTTCCATCTCAAAGGTAAATTGGGAAAAAAATTTAGTGCTACATTCATTGCTCTTATTCCCAAAAAATCAGGTGCAAAAAGTATACAAGACTACATGCCAATTAGCTTTGATGGGAGCTTAAACACAATCCTAGCAAGTGTACCAAAAAGATTGTGTTTGGTAATTCATTCCTATCCCCTACTCAAGCGGTGTTCATGAAGGACAGGCAAACAACTGATGTAGTGGTATTCATGGCTACAAAGGCATCCATGCTCGTCATAAGCAGGGCCTGAAGTAGTGATTTGGAAGCTAGATGTGGAAAAGGCCTACAATCTCGTAGATTTATCTTTCATTGATTTCATGCTGGCTAGGATGGGGTTCAAAAATACTTGGGAGGAATGGGATGAAGAGCGACTACTCATCCAATAGGTTCCTTATATTGACATATGGCTCAGTTAATTGGTTCTTCCAAAGTTCGAGAGGTCTATGCCAATGAGATCCCTTATTGCCTTTCCTTTTCAACATCGTAGCCGAAGCCTTGAGCAACCTCGTCAATAAAGCTTCCAGTCCTGCTTCTCCACCTTGATGATTTTGCGTTTGGGCATGCAGGAGGGGGCTCCCAGCAGTGAGCACAAGAAGAAACTAAACTTCTTCTCTGAGGCTTTAAGGTGGCTGATTCCTTACTGCCGTTTACTCACCTTCAATTTGCAGATGGTACTCTCATATTATGTGATGCTAAAGAGGAGCAATTATTAACATAAAAGCAGTGCTGAGAATATATGAAGCAACATCGAGGGAAGGGTAAACACTATAAAAACCACAATGATGGGTGTCAAGATGGAAATTGAAGAAACCAAAGATCTTGTTGAAGTCTATGGCTGTGTGGTGGGCACACTGCCGTCAACTTATTTGGGATTGCGTCTTTGTATTGGCAAGCTCTCAATACAGCTGGGGATCCTCTTGTTTAATGCATGGAAAGCAGGCTCGCAACATGAAAAAGCAAACTTCTTAGCTCTGGGGGTTGCTTCCCGCTCATCTAATTTATTATTCAACCTTCCTACTTATTTCCTATCACGTTCCAATGTCCTGTTTCTGTAGTGCACTGGATTGAAAAGCCTTAGCATAACTTTCTATGGAGTGGTGTGATTATGGGCAGAAGTATCACCTGGTAAAGTGGGAGACTGTTTCGAAGGTTGGAAGAAGGCAGGCTGGGAGTGAAAGCAGTTCTATACGGCTCTTGTAGGCAAATGGTTTGGAGATCGATGTGTATCTGAGAATACCACTGTGGCAGAAATGGGTGGGACTTAACTTTCACATCACCTTCTCTCAGCCAAACATTTGATTGGTGGATAGGATGTGTAAAATCGGCATTGTCTTCTTCTCCCAGATCAATTACAAAGTCTGAAAGGTGAAAGGATTCGCTTCTCATCAGATCAGTAGTATGTCATTGGGCAATTCATAATTTTATTCCGAAGGTTGTGGAATACAATTAGGGGTTAAGAAGGCCACAATTTCTATTTGTTTTCAATCAGCGAAAGTACTATATCCTAGAATTTTTTAATGAAGAGAGATTTGAAAGACAAGGAAATCAAGAACATTGTTCTTTTGCAGTCCAAATTGCAGCCAGTGGAGATTTTATTTAGTACAAGAAGACTGTAGACTCTGTGATTGCGATTTAAAGGGCCAATTCTCAGTTGAATCCTACTTTCGAGCTCTGTCCCATCCTACAGCTTACAGACCAGATTGTGTGGCTATATGAAAGCTTCAGATTCCGTCAAAGATCAAGCTCTTTCTTTCGTGTACAACTTGGGACAAACATAAAAGAGGTAAAACCATAGAGGATCAATGTGATTATTTTTTCCATTACTGCGGTCTCTATATGGTACAAAATATTACAGATTGGGGTGAGTTTTTGCTTCCCAGAAACTTTTCTTCTTATTGATCAATGGGGAAGATGTATTTTTGAGAAGAAAGGTCAGGTTTTGTGGTGGTTAGCTCTTGCTGCAGTCCTGTGGTGCATTTGGAATTTTGGATAGAGCAAAATAATCATACGTTACAAAATTAATTGATGACTCTGTTTGAACTGTGGTGGTCGATTATGGGAAATATGTTTATGGGTGGGGAGAATGGGAAAGAGATTGTTGAGAATTAGGGTTATGAGTTAGACACCCTCACACCCTTCATTATTGTCATATAGATCACTTACAACTGAGAATCATGTGTAAAACACTAATATCCATATTCTGTACTATACTACTACTAACCATACACCAATACCCACTAGTACACATGACACACTTAACACTCCCCCTCAAGTTGGTGCATAGATATCTTTCATGCCCAACTTGGAGATCGTGTCATACAGTCGGTTTCTTCCAACGGCTTTTGTGAGAATATCGGTCAACTGATATTTGTGTACAAAACTCGTTAGCCTCAACCTTCACGTGAATGAAATGACAGTCGACTTTGATATACTTGGTTCTTTCGTGGTATGCCTGATTTTCAGCGATATGAAATGATACGTCATTGTCTTCATAAAGAGTCATGGGGATTTAGAAGTCTATTCCAAGATCAGCCAAGATAAACCTAAGCCACATCCCGCCACGTGCACCTTGGGACATGGCTCTGTAATCCGCTTCAGCATTGGAGTTAGAGACGCCATGCTACTTGCTCTTCCATGTGACTAGTTCCCACCTAAGAATGTGTAGTAACCTGAAGTAGACCTCTTATCACTCAAAGAATCGGGCCAATCAGCATCAGTAAAAACCTCAACATCTAGATGCCCATGATTGCCATATAGATGTTCAAAATCCTATACACCACATTCAAGTGGATGGTCCTTGGTGAATGCATATGCTGATTGACCACATTCACAACATAAGCAATGTCCGGACCAGTGTTGTCAAAAGCACCAGGCCAGTTCAAGGCCCCTTGGATACTAAGCGGGGCCTAGTCGGAGCGCCTAGGCATTAAGAAAAAAATAATGTTTGATTTTTATTTATAAATTTGGTAGAACATGATCCATAGTACCATACTATCATGCAAATGATAGATATAAATTTTGGGAAAGAAAGTAAAAAAATAGAGTCAATAAACTAATATAGATAAATATTTAATTCTTAATTATTATCAAACAAGGAGTAAAAATATAAAACTTGAATTCTCAACAAATTGTTGATAAGTAAAAAATGCTAATTGATAATCGAAGGGGTAGCCGGGCAGTGCCATTTATCTAATCTGCTCTTAGTGCTCTACTTAGATTTTCTGTCCAAATTGATTTGGCGTCGGAGCTGCACAACTATAAGCTATTTATGAGCAAGAAATATGTGAGAGTATGCCTCTTAGGCTCTGACCTTTCACTGATTTGACACCGAAAATATTATTAAAAAGTGCTCAACAGCAGTCAATTCACCACCAAAATAGTCGCCCAAGTGCTCAACAATAGTCAAGCCACCGCCAAATAATCGACCCACTGGAGATGCAGATCTATTTAGGAGCACAAAAATCAGTGAAAGTACACCTTTCTCTGATTTAGCGTTGAAAATATCATAATGAAAAAAATTTGTGCAGTGTGCACTTCTATTCTAAGCACAAAAATAGTTTTCATGAACATGAATAGAAAAAAATTGTTCATACATAGGAGAGAGTTCCATTGTAAATGTCAGTGCATATTAAACAAAAAATTTGTGTAGATCGACTATGGCCAGCCAAAGAAACTTTTGCATAGATAGCCAAAAGAAAATGTGCATAAGAAATGATTTTTTGAACTTAAATAAAAAAAATTGTACAGACACTCAAAAATCTGTGCACAACGACAAAAAAAAATGTGCATATTAGAGAGCTAAAAAAAGTTCTGCACATATGTCTGTGCACAAGAGAGAGACCAACAAGCGGTTCGGTCACTTCTAAACCAAAATTTGTTCCTTGGATTCTCTAATCACAAATATGTGTACACATTTTTTCTACTAGCCTATTTGATAGAGAATCTATGGGAAAAAAAGGATAGGAGAGAGAGAGAGGGGGAGTATCTTGAGAGAGGAGCATCCTATTACATCCCCAAAGTAAGAAGGAATTAACTTTTCGCTACACTAATGCCTAGGCATTTGTGGAGTATTGGTTAGGACCTTAACAAATGGTCTTAGAGCCAGCACCATGTCCTTTCTTCACAAACAATGTATGGTGGTAATGGCTCCTTTTGTACCTAAACTTTTTAACTGCTTCACTAAATTTCTGAAACCACAATTTAGGTGACTGTTTCAGCCCATATATAGACTTCTTTAGTCTGCAAACTTTCCTTTTCTCCCCCTGATGAAAGAAGCGAGGTGGAATGCCATATATACCTCTTGCTTTAAATCACCATGAATGAAAGCATTCCTCACATCTAACTGGTACAGTGGCCAATATTTGTACGCTGCAAGTGACAGGAGGACCGGATTGTATTTGATTTAGCAACTGGGGTAAAGGTATTCTGATAGTCAATGTCATGTATCTACGTGAACCCCTTTGCAGCCAACCTTGTCTAGTTCTTTCTATGGAGACCCACTTGCATCCAATTACCTTTTTTCTTGCAGGAACTTTCACATCCCAAGTCCCGTTACCTTCCAGGGCTTCCATTTCCTGCATTATAGTATCCTTCTACTAAGACTAAGACATGGCATCCGATTAACTAGTTGGAGTGATAATAGAGCTTACTGCAGACACAAAAGATACAAATAAGTATGCTGAAAGGTTATGCTATGACAACAAACTCATGGGATGATGAATACTAGACCTGGATACCTTACATAGGACAATGGGAAGGTCTAGATCACTTTGTGAAGGAGGATCTTTACTTGGTGGACTTGCTTCGGGAGGAGGAACTTGATCCGTAGCTTGAGAAGAAGAGATCTTCTTCATCTTTTGGAAGACTTCACTTCGGATAAAGGTTTTACCTTTTCCAAACTTTGTCAAAAATGTATACCTTTTTCAGTAGTAACACCCTCTCTTTGCTGCCCGCTTGGTGCACTTCGGATATTTTGACTTTCCATTTCAACTTCATCTTCATCATCATCAATCCCACGTCATTTGAGAGTTTTAACAATATAGGTATAGAGCAACTCTCCCCTTAAAGAGGGCATTGTGAAGAAGAATAATATGGGGTAGACTAAAAAAAGGTGACATCTATAGTAACAAAGACTCTGCCCGAGTTGAGATCATAACATTTATAACCCTTTTGAGTAGGAGAATAACTGATGTAAATACATTTAGTAGCTGTTGGAGAGAATTTATTATGTTGGGAAGAAGAAACATGGGAAAAACATACAAATCCAAATACGCAAGGAGGTATAGGAAAGAGAAGACTCTGAGGACACAACTTGTAGGGAGACTTACCCTCAAATACAAGAGTAGGCATTCAGTTAATAAGAGAATTCGCTGTAAGAATAGACAAAATTGTAAGTTAGGTTAGGGTTTAGTAATAGGAAGGAAGGAAGGAGGAAGAAGAAGAAGATATTAGGGTTGAGTCAATGTGACCCAAATCCCAACGCAAAATATTATTTATATCATTCTAGCATGTTCACGTATTACATGGTTCCAGAGTTAAGTGAATTGTACAACTTAAAATTCACTTAACTATACACATACCCAAAGTTACTTACTACACACTCATACAATAGAAATAACATCTCCAACACTCCCCCTCAGGTTGGAGTATAGATGTCGATCATACCCAACTTGAAGGACATGTCATAAAGTCTCTTGCCACCAACACCTTTAGTCAAGATGTCAGCAAGTTGATCCTCAATTCTAACTTGAGGAATACTGATTTCTTTGGATTCGACCTTCTCGCGAATATAGTGACAGTCCACCTCAATGTGTTTTATTCTTTCATGAAAGATAGGATTCTCTGCAATATGATGGGAGGCTTCATTGTCACCATACAAAGTAATTGGAGAGGATAGAGCAACTCCCAAGTCTGACGAGATGAATTTAAGCCACATGCCTTCTCTCGCACCTTGGGACATAGCGTGGTACTCCCCCTCGACACTGGAGTTTGATACTACATGTTGTTTCTTAGATTTTCATATGACCAAATTACCTCCTAAGAAGGTGTAATATCCAGTAGTTGATCTCCTATCATCCAGAGACCCGACCCAATAAGCATAAGTAAATATCTCTACATCCAAATGACCATGAGCTTTATGGAGAATCTCTTTTCCAGGACTTCCTTTCAGATACCTCAGGATCCTGTGAACAACCTCCAAATGTATTATCCTTGGTGAGTGTATATATTGACTCACCACGCTTATTGCATAAGCAATGTCCGGACGAGTCATGGTTAGATAAATCAGTTTACCAACTAATCTTTGATAGGTACGTGGATCCTTGAGTAGATCACCTTCTTCACCATTTAATCGGTGATTTGTTCAATAGGGGTCACAGCAGGCCTACAACCCAAAAATCCTGTATCATGAAGGAAGTCTATGGTATACTTCCGCCGGGATAATGGGATGCCCTTCTTAGATCTCGCCACGTCAATGCCAAGGAAATATTTCAAACTTCCCAAGTCTTTAATTTCAAACACTGCTCAAATACTCTTTCAGTTTAAGAATCTCATGACTATCATCACCAGTAATGACGATATTATCAACGTAGACTAATATGGTAGTCATCTTGATTTCCCTTTTTACAAATAGAGTATGATCATAGTGACTTCTTCGGTACCCAATTCTCATAATAGCATCACTAAATTTTTGAAACCAGGCCCTTGGGGATTGCTTTAATCCATAGATAAATTTTTTCAATCTACACACTTTTCCCTTCTCTCCTTTTACAAATTCAGGAGGAAGGTCCATGTAGACTTCTTCCTTGAGATCACCATGAAGAAATGCATTCTTCACATCAAGTTGAGATAGTGGCTAGTCTTTGTAGGCAGTCAGAGATAACAATACCTTGATTATGTTGGACTTGGCTACAGGTGCAAAGATGTCCTGATAATCAACTCCTTGTGTTTGAGTGTACCCCTTTGCTACAAACCTTGCTTTATATCTTTCGACAGCACTATCAAGTCTATACTTAACTGTATACACCCATTTTCAACCAACAACTCTCTTTCCTTCTGGGAGTTCAATAATTTCCCATGTTTGATTATGTTCCAGAGCATTAATCTCTTGAATCATAGCATCCTTCCATTTTGGCTGCAACAAGGCATCAGAAACAGTAGAGAGAAGGGTGATAGAATCAAGATAACAAGTAAAACTATAATGGGATGATAAGAGATTGTGATATGATACATACTTACTGGTGGGATGACGAGTACACAATCTAGGAAGTTTTCTTTGAGTAATGGGTAGGTGAAGATCAGAAACAAGCGGGCCCTCTTAGGGTAAAGGATCATGGTCGGTATTATGAGAAGGTGACTCATCTACATTCTCATGCGTAGTGGCTTCAACGATACCTTTCTTATTCTTTCGCACATACATATTTCCCTTTCCATATTTATCAAAGGTGGGTTGTTCGCTTTTCTGTGGCTCAACAAATTCATCATCCACTTCTTCACAATCTTCACCATCTCTCATAGGTAAAGCTCTAAACATCTCAGAGTGCTCTTCATTGTTAAGTTGTTTCTCCCCCTGAAGAGGACTCGGAGGACAGGAAAAAGAGTGCCCCAAAAAATGTGACATCCATGGTGACTATCACACGACGAGTGAGAGGGTCAAAACACTTGTATCCTTTCTGAGAAGAGGGATACCCAATAAAAATATACTTGGTAGCCTTGGGATCAAGTTTACTCAGTTGAATATTGGGGATATGAGTAAAACATAAGGAATCAAAGATACGTGGTGGCACCAAGAACAGAGGTTGATAAGGAAACACAAGTTGAAAGGGAGAATGCCCTTACAGAATAGGTGTAGGCATTCGATTGATAAGGTAGGCAACAGTGAGAACAACTTCACCCCAGAGATATTTAGGAACCTTCATATCAAACAATAGAGATCGAGCGAGCTCGAGAAGATACCTATTTTTCCTCTCAGCAACCCCATTATGTTGGAGGGTATAAGAACAAGCAGTTTGTCACACAATTTCATGAGAGTGAAGATAAGATTGGAGAATGTAAGGGAAATATTTCTTACCATTATCCGATCGAAGAGCTTTAACATGCCTATGAAATTGTGTACTAACTAGTCTGTGAAACAGAGGAAAAATAGAGGCAACTTCATCTTTGGTGCGCATAAGAAAGATCATAGTGAATCTAATACAATCATCAATAAAAGTAACAAAATAACGATAATTATTCAAAGCAGTAATAGGGGAAGGCCCCCACATACAGAGTGAATAACTTAAAAAAGAATAGCACATTTACTACCACTCAAGGGATAAGAATTGCGAACATGTTTAGAGAACTGACAAGTCTCATAATTAAACAAACTACTATCAAATCCATAAAAAAGATTCAGAAATAAAAGTTTCAAACGACTAATATGAGGATGGCCACAGTGGGAGTGCCACAATCTAGCTTCATCAACAGAAACCACCATAGCTGCAGGAGGAGATATACCACGCAAATCTTGAAAGAGGTAGAGTCCCTTCTTTTCAGTACCATGACCAAGGATCTTCCCCGATTTCAAGTCCTGGAAAACACAATACGTTGGAAAGAATGTCACACTATATTGTAAGGAATTGGTCATTTACTGACAGATAATAGATTCATAGGCATGCTAGGAACTAAAAGAGTAAGAGTCAAGGGACAAGGTACCTAATTGAACACTCCCTTTGCCCTTTACAGGAACAAGGGATCCATCAACAATGCGAATATGAATATAATCAGAAAGACTCGACACAGATGAAAATAAATATGTCATACCAGACATGTGATCCGTAGCCCCAGAATCGATGATCCATGGGGACTGAGAGGATGAGGTTGCATGTGTAGCCCCATAGGTACCTGACTCAGCTATGTGGGAGGAAGATGCCTGTCCCTGTGTTATCGTCATGCACCGAAGGCGGCCCTGGAGATGCTGAAGCTCTCTCTGTAAGCTTTGAAAATCAGATGGAGGGGGAGCTGAAGCAGGAGGGATACTCAGACTACCAATTGGATTAGAAGTTCCATCAATGGGGGACTGAAATGCACGACCTAGAAGGAATTTCGGTTTCCCATGTAATTCTCGACATCTTTCTCAGGTATGACCCTTCTTGCCACAATGAGAACACAATAATTTCTCTTTCTTCACGGGAGGGGCCCCCACGGCCACCACCTCTACTACCAACTTTGCCTCCACCACAACCAAAAGAAGTAAAGGATGGTAGAGCAGATCTCTCAGATACATCACCACCAGGAATCTGCATAAACTGTTGCCTGCTCTCCTCATGCTAAAGGAGGGCATACATGGTACCAAGTGGAGGACAGTCCTCTTTGCCTAGAATGTTTGATTTAACATTCTTATATTCAGATCTAACCCCTTTTAGGAAATCAAACACTCTCATCCCTTCAGTATTTTTACCAGTCTTGCTGGCACACGAGCTGCACAGTTCTTTTTCTTGATATTAGGCTAGTTCATCGCACAAACTCCTCCTTTGAGTGTAATACTCCCCAATAGTCTTATCACCTTACTTTATAGTGTTAATTTTGTCACTAACTTGAAACATTTTTGCGAGTTTTGTTTCTGCGAGAACGCATCCCTCACAGCCTCCCATAATTGTTTAGCATCACTGGCATACATAAAAGAATCACTAATGTCTGGTTGCATTGAGTGTAGCAGCCATGTCATGACAGTTAGATTACCACTT
The DNA here is from genome assembly GCA_021018995.1 of Chloranthus sessilifolius. Taxonomy (NCBI): domain Eukaryota; kingdom Viridiplantae; phylum Streptophyta; class Magnoliopsida; order Chloranthales; family Chloranthaceae; genus Chloranthus; species Chloranthus sessilifolius. The sequence goes on along the minus strand of CM037585.1, from coordinate 128,167,878 downwards.
TCCCAATCAATGTACTTGGGGTCATCTTCTTTTGGTTTATAGTCCCGTAAATGTAACCCAATTTTTTCATCCCTAAGTACATAGCAGCAGACCGTGACCATGAAAGATAACTAGCCCCATTCAATTTATTCGTAGTAATTTGTAAGTTATGAGAAATATCTCCACCAATGATCCCGAATTTATTCTCGTCCATGAATAAGATATACCGGGATCAAAACAGTTCAAAAAATAGAAGGTCCACAATGCCTACTGATTGACCACAACTAATCTAGTAACCGCCATTATACGGTCCTAAATCACCACCATTAAGTCATAGCGCACAGCTAAACCAACACAAAACAGCAAATAGGGTGCATAATCTCAACCAAAGACATCATCTTTAGCATACTGATAACGAATCAATAAAAAAAATTGAACTAAGGCGTATTGAATCTGGTTTTAAATCTCATAAATTTAGAAAGGGTAGCAAGACACTCATCATTTTCAACAATTATGGGAGCTTTCCAGCAATTTTGAGAGGATTCTGGCGAGTTTGGGAAGTTGCCGGCAACATATCCAGCAGCTCCGGCGAGGTGTAGATGACGTAGATCTTACACAGATCGTCGTGGACCTCAAATTACATGCGTCAGAAACAAGGTGGGTCAACTGGGAGTTATCAACTGGGCTGCTGGGGACTTCAGCTCTCATTCCGGCGACATTTTCAACAACTCTGGCGATCTAGATTGGCTACAGATTGCTGCAACTAAGTGTAAATGGCTCTTACAGCCTGGATCTGACACAAATCTTACTTGGGAGGCATTGAAATTGAGTTTGGAATGTTTTTTATGCTTCAAGCCATGTTGCAAGGTGGAACCGAGGTGTCTATGGCTCTCTGTGAGTCGCCGAAGATGGTGGAACTCGAGGAAGAAGACGACCTAGAACTTAGGGTTCCAGCCCTCAAATGGCTTGTGTCAAGAAGGGAAAAATACTCCCCTTGGAATTTCAACCAAACCCCTGAACTTTCAGATGATTCTCGCGAGGTTGCCGGTGGCAGCTGGCGTCAGCGATGATGTCAGCACATCGCTAATGACGTCAGCGATGACCTGGGTTTCGTTACGTAAAAGGTTTCGTAAATCTGTAGATTGAACAAGGCTCTGATACCAAGACAAAATTGTAATTTAGGGTTAGGGTTTAGTAATAGGAAGGAAGGAGGAAGAAGATATTAGGGTTGAGTCAAATGTAAAATATTATTTATATTATTTTAGCATGTTCACGTATTACATGGTTCCAGAGTTAAGTGAATTGTACAACTTAAAATTCACTTAACTACACACACACCCAAAGTTACTTACTACACACCCATACAATAGAAATAGCATCTCCAACAAGAATGACATCCCCCATAGACATTTGGGAACATGTAAATTGATTAATAGAGCACAAGCAATGTCGAGTAAATGCCGATATTTCCTTTAAGCCATCCCATTTTGTTGTAGAGTCTAGGAGCAAGTGGTTTGCCACTCAATTCCATATATGCGAAGATATGATTGTATATGGTGATAGGAATACTCTCCACCATTATTAGATCTCAAAATCTCCACAATGGCATGGTATTGAATTTGGACCAACTTGTGAAAGATGGAAAATAACCGATGCAACTTCATCCTTGGATTTCAAACATCAGAGTGCATAATTTGAAAAGGAGTTCTACTCTTATTACTACTCACAGGATAAGGGGCAAATTAATGATAACCACACAGGGCAACAATGATAGATGCCAAACATCAGAGTGCACCAATTTGAAAAGGAGTTCTACTCTTATTACTACTGACAGGATAAGAGGTTTCAATGATTGGCCATCTGACGTACATCACATTGAAACTTGAAAATATCACGTGAGTTCAATTTCTGTTGAAACAAGAGATACAAACACTGTAGGGGAAGATGACCAAAATGAATATGCCACAGACAGTCATCATCAGAGGACTAAGTAGCAACGGCGGTAGCTATGGATATCTGTATGTGATGATCTCCAAACACATACCTCATGACCGCGACCAAGAACCTTCCCTGTAGACAGGTCCTGGAAGACACCTTAAGAAGGAAAGAATGTTACACTGTAATTAAGGTGTTTAGTGATACCGCTAGCAGAAAAAAGATTGAGGGGCACTTGGGAATGTGCAATGTAGAGTCTAACGGCAAATGACCAACATGTGCAGTCACTCTACGAACAACAGTTATCTGGGATCCATACGACACACAAACACTACAAGGATCGAGCAAAGGAGAGAAAGAGTGGAGCAGAGAGGATCTACCGATCATCAGTTGCTCTGGAATCGATGATCCAGGGCAATGAAGGAGATACAGAGGCATGGGCCGATCTGACACTATCTATCTCAGCTATACAAGATTGAGAACCAACTGACACGGCTTCATAATCTGGAGAATCGAAGCTAGATACACTTTTCTGTAACTCCGCTGTAGTAAAGTAGCACAACCTTATGCAGATGACCCAGCTTTTAGGCAGACGGTTTTTTCAGCAAGGCCTTTAAGGGACACAGTAATATAACAAAAGTCTTCACCTTGAGCACAACGGGTATTACTGCACTGAAACAACTGCAACTGTAAAACTACACCTCTATCTCAAATCAAACACACACTAGGCTGCACTTAGAAAACTTCACCTGAACCTAGTTAAGCAGCCCTCAAAACAATCATAGTAAGCCTCACCACTGTATAAGAGACCTCTACAGGTCACAATCTGGCTGCACTACGACAGATCCTGCACACAAGATAGAGAATAAATTGATATTCTGCAATATTGCAGAATTTATAGCCTAGCACAAATACTAACGAAAGGTAGGCTATACTGCCACACAACTCATATACACCCAACACCGTAGTAAAACTTTTCCTTAATCAACCCACAAATATTCAGATCACATGGAGTTTCACACCCTTACGCTGTGCATGTGCAACTCATGAGAGAAGCTGAACAAAGATGATAATATGGCAGAAAAAAAATGACTGACCTCTTTCTATAAAAACTTTGAAACTTACTCTACACTGAACCAGAATGCACAAGACAGCTTCAAATGAAAAGTCATGAAAAAATCGATCCAACTGCACACTATCATCTCAGATATTTTCACTTGATGGAGGTCCAGCCCCAAAAAAACCGTGAACCAGGGGTTTCAGAAAAAACAAACATGTTTCAAATGCAATTGAAACAACAATCAACACTTACAGATATGTTGTAGAGAGGATCTCGATGCATATGGAAGCCCCAAATTACGATCTCAGTCGACGAAGAAGCATATCTACCGAAAAAACTGTGAACCTATGAGATTTGAAATACCATCCAAACCTCTTCAAATCATGTATGTCCCTTCGTCAAAGATTTCTATTTGAAAAACCGATCAGAACTGTATGCTTCAATCTCTGGTCTGAAGTCAAACTCTGACTAGTGCTAACGTCAGCATGATGCCATGCTGATGTCAGAAATGACGAATGATGTCAGCGATGAGATGGCCCGAGTAGAAAGGCCGCTCTAATACCAAATAAGATTTTAAGAGTGTTAGGGTTAATGGGGATTAGGATTAGAGAAGAGAAGATGAGAGGTGAAAGAGGAGAAAGAGATTATTGAGAATTAGGGTTATGAGTTAGACACCCTCAAATCCTTCATTATTCTTATAATACCTCTCACAAAAAAAATCGTGTGTAAAACACTAATACACACGATTAACATGATCTGTTGTACCATACAAATGATTAACATGAATTATGGGAAAGGAAAATAGCATTTACTATATATATATAAATATATATATATATATATATATATATATATATATATACTACTCTGTCCATATTTAGGTTAGACTTAAAACAATTTTTATTGTTTGGTTGAAATATCAAAATGGTTAGAGAAATGAACTTGGGTTGAATCTCATTTATATGTTGGCATGCCAATTGGGCACTTGTTCATAAGTTGATAACACTTGTACCCCAATTGGTCAAATGCCTGCATACCTTATAGACAACTTCTCGAGTCTAGAGTCTGAAGAGTTGTTGACTACTCCAGTGGGGACACGCCTTCTAAATAGTGTCTATACAGCGATAGTGGCACACAATTTTGACCAATATCGTACAATTTAGAAACAAACGATTTCAGCGCATAGTACTTGATCATGTTAAGCAAACAAAAGTGTGCCGATCAAAGGTTGGGTAAAGTGACTAGAGTCCCACGAGTTGATGAAAATGCATGCTTATAGTTGCAAGATATTTTCTTAAACAATGTCCCTTAATTCACAGATCACTCTTGTCTTTTCTTTTGGTATAGCCGTTGAGCGAAAATGTAAGAGAGACCAAGTGTTGTCTTTTTCTTTTTTCTTCCAATGGATGAGCAACAATGCAAACGAGATTTAGGGACTCTAGTAGAGATGAAAAATTGAGAGATGTAGAGATAGATCGAACCAATCGTTTTGGTTCTCAGGAAATAAACTTATATTCATTTTAAATGTAACTTTCTTATAAAAAGCATATGTACCTATAAAGTTATGCGTTGTAGCTTGTAAAGCTTATATAATTTAATAATTTTATAAGTTATATAAGCTCTTATTTATCTTAAAATAATTATATTTATAAGTTGCCCAAAAGCGCCGGTTTGACCGCTTTTAAGCGCGAAACGCTCACTTCGAAACAAAAAGCAGTTTCTTTTACATTAGCGCCTAAAGCGGTCGGCGCTAGTCATGCCCTAAGCTGCTAAGCGGGGCCTAGGTGCAACTTTTGACAACAGAGTGACACACGAACAGGGAGGTCAAAGACATCAAAGTAGAATAGTACAGATTACTAGAGGGTAATGTATAACTCGCTATAAGGTCAGGTCAAGGGGTCGGTAGTTTTTTTTTTCAGGGTTGTAGTCTTGTTTTTACCCCCCCTTTTTGCTTCTTAGTATCTTTCTCAGATTTCGAAACTTGGTTTAATTTTACTTCTTTTGAATGATACTTCAGCATACAGTTTCGGTATAAAAATAAAAATAAAAATATGCAATGCCTTCATCTGCTTCATATCCTGAAATTGTTGTATCTAACTAATTTGCTAGCAGATAGTCTCAACAATCATAGCTATAAAATTCTCTTTCTTGTTACCAATAGCTTATAATTCTAATTAATCATCTTCCTATTCTGATTATAGAGGCCGCAACTGGTCAAAGGAAATATGCAGCTTTTTTCCGTGGATCAGCAGCGTAGTCAAGCTCTTGAAGCACATGCTGCATCCTTTGCATCATTTAAGGTTTGAGTCCTTCCATTTTGCCCAACCTCTGATGCTTATATGTTACATTCATAAATTACTGTGATTGAGTGTAGTTATTTGGCTTCAGACAGTATAAATATTTTTATGTGTCTTACACAGGTTACTGGAAATGAAAACCCTTCTATTCTGATTTGTTTTGCCTCAAAGACTACCAATGCTGGACAAATTATCTCAAAGCTACATGTGATTGAACTTGGTGCTCAGCCAGGTCCACCTATCCTCAACTTATAGCTACATTTCTAATTTGTTGGTAGAATTAGATTTTTTATTTCTTTAAGTCTCAAGCCATAGGATTTTGTGCTGTTCTCTTTGAACATACAAATGATACTGATTATTCTAGTGTTTAATCTGGCCTTTTACTTTTTTGTACTCCTCTGTCCAGAGTACTAATCTTATTTGCATTTGTATACTAAGGTAGATATTAGCTGTTGTCACACTGCTTACACTTCCAATCATTGTTTTATGATTTTTGAGGGACTGTCTTCAGTTAATTTGATTTTTCTGGTTATGTTACAGTTTTTTACTCTTCTTTCACTGCAAATGAGTATGGCTGCGATATTTTTCTTGTAATATTGTTTCCATTATTGTTGGATTCTAGAACTGATCTTGCAGGTTTCTTTATCAGGCAAACCAGGCTTTTCAAAGAAACAAGCAGATCTATTTTTCCCTCCCGATTTTGCTGATGACTTTCCAGTAGCAATGCAGGTAGCGTCTTCTGCCCATTACATTTGGATTGAGTTAAGAGAAGTGCAGTATCAATATTAAGTTATACTTTGTTATATTGGCAGATATCCAATAAGTACGGTTTGATATATGTGATCACAAAGCTTGGACTTCTATTTGTATATGACCTGGAAACAGCAACAGCAGTTTACAGAAATCGAATTAGTCCAGATCCTATATTTTTGACAACAGAAGCTACATCAGTGGGAGGCTTTTATGCTGTCAATAGGCGAGGGCAAGTTCTACTTGCAACTGTCAATGAAGCAACAATTGTGCCTTTCGTCAGTGGTCAAGTATGTTTTAAGCTTACTTTTCTCGTCTGTGCTATTACTAGAAATTAAACATTATATTGACAAATTTTATGTGCGGGTTGTTCCAGTTAAACAATCTGGAGCTTGCTGTTAGTCTTGCCAAAAGGGGAAACCTACCAGGGGCAGAGAATTTGGTAAACCATTCTATAGTGACCTATTTCTCTCTGTGTAATTGCAATTTCTTTGGATGATTTCTGAAAAGTTTGCAAGGAAATAAAGTTTTAAATCTATCGTCATCATTTCCGATACCTAGATTCCCATCATTCTGGGGTTGACATAGTTTTAAATTCTATGCATGCACTTGTTTAAATTATTCACTTGTTCGTGAACAGTCTGAGTCAATCTTCTAATTCACAAGGTAGATAAAGGTAGTCTTGTACTCATCCTGGATTAGGTATGTAGAGCACATAGTAACAATTACCAGTGGTATTTTCAATATATTATCATATTCATGCTATGTAATAAGAGCAATATATTGCATTATTTTGGAATTTATGATTTTCTTGCAAAATGCCTCTGCATAGAAGTGTGAAATAGTCAGATGGATGTTTATCCCTTAATTGTTGAATCATATTAGTTTCGACATAGAGAAATAGTAAATAATGACTATACTATTACATTAATGGTTAATAAAATGTGAATGTTAAGAATTTTTTTATTTATATTAATAGAAGTCAAGAATTTTTTTGCTCATTTTTTCTTAACCAAAAATCTCCCCATCTTGCATCGAAGACTAGGCTTTTCGAAGAAAAAATCAAAAGCGTAAGGGGAAAAACATAATAACAGAAAACAAAATCTTAGAGAGGGTAAAACTAAAAAGAGTAGATAGAAAAGTTAGAGAAGTACAGGAATAATTTTATTTATTGTAAGTAACCGAAGAAAAGGAGTAACCGAACAAGAGAAAACCAAGGCCCTAGAGATTAACAAACTAAACAGAACAGAGAAAACCTAGAGAAGCAAAGAAAATAAAAATAATAAAGAAAGCGAGGTTGAGAAAAGCACATCTTATCATCTTCTTTGGTTGCTGTTTTACATTTTAATGCAAACTGCAGGTTGCCTGACAGAAGATTGCAAAGAAAACCATATATATATTATATATGGAGAGAGAGTCATAACCATGGTTCAAAATCTCATCCGATATGTATCAATATCAGTGGTCTCCTGTACGATACATTCAAGGTATTGTACCGGTGCCTCTCATACACTTTTTGAATGTATCGGACGATACATACCGATGTATTGTCCGGTGTGTACCGGTTTTGGAGCAGGACGATACGTACCGGATTTCCGGATTTTTGACCTATGGTCATAACAGTGCTTCATAAATCCGTCCTATACCTATGTGACGTGCTTCCCTATTTGGAGTGAAACACCAAGGCCCCTATTTGTTAATGCTCTGGAGGGGCTTATTTCACTTGAAAGTGTTAACCGCATAAGTGAAATCTGGAAGCAGGTTTTTCTGCCTCTGTATCCAGCCATTTTAAACTGAAACAGTGTTTGCGAGAAATAGTTTTAAGTGAAAAAGATGCAGGAAGCACTTCTCAGTTTCAGTTTCCAAACGATAACTGTTGCCGTGTTACTGGTTTCACAGCAGGACGCAGGAATCGGGCCGTCTGGGCTGTCTTACTGGTTTCACAATGGGAAGCAGGAATCGGGCCATCTGGAACACTACCTAAACTCAAAAGAAAACTATCAAAGATTCTTGTGTTTTGCTGAATGTAAAATTGAAAGAAAAACGAGAGACTTTGACTACTCGAAAAACTCTGGTTCTCTCGGATTTTTCTGGCCCATCACAATTCAGCATTTAATGGGTTCTACTTGTTGCGCCCCTTTAAGTGATCACATGACCTTATGGCCAGTTTTAATTAAATCGACACATGAAACTTAACAGTCTTATGTAGGCCTTTAATTTATGTGCCCAAATAACTTTTGAAACAGGTCCAATAAACAAACAAATATGCCCAACAGCTCTGTTATTCAAATAATATCCCTGTTTCAGGCTTTCAGCTCTATTTCTAAACTAAGCGGCTGATTTCAGCTCTATTAGAAAAATAAAAAGCCTGATTTCCGTCAATAACAGAAACAACATGCTTGCTGTTTGAAAAACAGTTTTTGCAGTATATGCTGTGTTCCTGCATCACATTCATTTTTTCAGCCAACCTAATTTGCAGTATGATCAAATGCCCTTATTCTCTTCTTTCTCCATAGAGAGATGCCCTAAAGCTGATGAAAAAATACAATGTGTGGAATTGGAAATTTCATCAACTTCTATAATAGCTTCAATATTTCAATTATTGGAGTCGCAAATAATACATTCAGTTTGTCTTAAGGAGCTATGGTATGGAGATTATATATGATTACATCTATACAACTGCCTCTTTTGTTCTGTAGGAACATGCCAAATATAATTACATTTCAGCAATTTATTATCATTAAATATGTGATGATTGGCATTCTATTGGACTGTTAGGTATTCTACGGTGTGAAGCTTGTATATTTTTACCACTTTTTTGTCATACTCTGCCCTTGGGATATTAAAATGGAGAAATTGAGATGCTAACCTTGTCATTGGAGATAACTGATCTTAATTCTTATGCTGTTTACATTACTAGTATCATTTGAAAATTCTCAAATTGTTTGTATTCAAACTTCGTTTTTTACCTTTTCCTTGATTTAACGAGAATGGAGGGCTTAACTTTCCTCATATGGTTGAATAGACACACTTGTTGGTACTCAAAGTCTAGCAGGGCTGCCCAAATAAGATTGTACAGTAACAAGTAAGCACATGTGTTGGCATGTGTACATACAAACACACATATGTAAGGGGATGCTAATGTCACAGCCTTTATTGTGATATTAGCATTATCTACAAAAAGGACATAAATTGGTCCATTATAGAATAATAAAAGACAACTAACTTAAATGGGACCATTTTGGTGAAAACCTCGCCTTCGTATTCTTGTAATTACCAAGTGTGAACATTAGCATCCTATGAGCAGCAATTTGACAAAATGACATCTCATAAAATACCCATACTTTCCTTGATAATTAAAAGAATACTAAGGGGTTGTTTTATAAAAGAGCCTATTCCAATATAAGTTTTGTTGACAATGTTCCAGTAAAGGCTGTGACACTGTGTGCGTGTGTGCGTGCGGAGCGCCTGGTCATTGATTTTAATTCACTTGTTTGTATGGCTTATTTTGGTGGAATAAACAATTCCCTTTGTGTAAATTGCCTATAAAAAAAGAAGCTTGTTGGTTAAAAAAATGTTATAGAAAAGTCGTATTTTCATGTTTGTTGTACTTTCTTGCATTATTGATTACACTGTTATGAAAGCTTACTTAACCATCAACCTTCAAATAATTCAGGTTGTCCAGCGGTTCCAAGAATTGCTCTCTCAAACAAAATATAAGGAGGCTGCAGAGCTTGCTGCAGAATCTCCACAGGGAATCCTTCGCACTCCTGATACTGTCGCAAAGTTTCAGGTATTTGAGTTAGTGGTTTTTTTTCTATGGTTCTTCCCATCTGCTACATAACTTAAATTATCAGGGAAATGCATTTCCACACCCAAATGATCACTACAGGTGGTGCTCACACTTGGGCTGCTGGGTATGGGGGTCAAGTTTACATAACAAAGAGTTGGAAGTAGCATTTCTATGTCACTAGTTGCGAATGTTAGGATGTCATTGCAATTTTTTGGCTGATATTATTTCCTTCCTTTTTTCTATTGGGAGTTTACTTTTTACTGCTTCAAACTGAGATAACTTATAAAAAGTTCTTTTAGTTTGTCATTTCATGCTTCATTGATCTTCTAGATGGAATTCTTGCACTGTAAGAATGGAAGTAGTTACCACATACCAGTGCTTCCCGCCATGTCTATTGTTCAACATCTTTGAACTGGAGAAAAATGCATTTTCAAAATTGCTAATTGATTTTTCGTTGTGCAGAGTGTTCCTGTCCAATCTGGGCAAACGCCTCCACTGTTACAGTACTTTGGAACGTTGTTAACCAAAGGAAAACTCAATGCATTTGAGTCTTTGGAATTATCCCGCCTAGTTGTGAATCAGAATAAAAAGAATCTTTTGGAGAATTGGCTGGCTGAGGACAAACTCGAGTGTAGTGAGGAACTTGGGGATCTGGTGAAGGTGAGATTGGAACTTTTTCATTGATTATCAATGATTGGATTATAGGAGTTAAGCTTACCCAGAAAATTTACTGGCGCCCATTAATTTTTAATTTATATTTTTCTCTGAATGGTATTGAAATCAATTTGTCTAAACATGGTTGCCTTATGAGAGTTATTTCAATTTTTCTATTTGAACTTTCATTGTCTTCTTATCCCTCCCCTAAATTTGTTCAACCTGCATTTTTTTTTTTACTATTGTTCGTTTCTATTGTAGACCGTGGATAATGACCTTGCACTGAAGATATATATAAAGGCCAGGGCAACCCCAAAAGTTGTTGCAGCTTTTGCTGAACGGAGGGAATTTGACAAAATCCTCATTTACTCAAAGCAGGTTTGGCATGCGTTTCCTCTCTTGGCATTCTCTAATATTTGGTCAATATGATTTATAAATACAATTCATGTTTGAATTGTGTCAAGAATTGATTCCTCAGGTTCGCTTATGTTGGAGTTGTGTGCTCACAATTGCTATGAGTTAATGCAGGTCGGATACACACCAGATTATCTTTTTCTTCTGCAAACCATTTTGCGATCAGATCCCCAGGTATGGCGCACTCATTTGGATGACCTTTTTGGTCAATTTACATCTTTTCCTTGTCAACCATTTGTTGTACTATGAAGTATGGAGCTTTTTCGGTTGATATGATCTACAACTATGGTGTATGGAACTTTTCCGGTTGATATGATCTACATAAGCATGACATATTTTTATGTTTGAATTAACTTTATACTGTGCAATTGAAGCTTGAGAATTTTTTTTATATCACCTAGTATTTTCCTGTACCGGTACCAGCCAGCACAAACTGGTACCATTTGGTACTAGCAGTACGTACCGGTAACAGCCAAGTCCTGTACCAGTACCAAGATAGATTTTAACCCATGGTTTCAATTTCAAAATATAACCCATTTTATTATGGTTGATAATTCTTGGCTTGTGAATTATGTTATACTTTAACTTAGTTTTTTGTCTTATTTATTTGTGATTATTATCATATTGCCTTTCTTAATCTTATATTATTCTGAGCTTTAGTTTTATTAAAACATGCTAATTTTCTAATAGTGGATAATTTTATGCTACAATTTTGTATGATAGGGAGCGGTTAATTTCGCCCTTATGATGTCACAAATGGAAGGAGGTTGTCCAGTTGACTACAATACAATTACAGATCTCTTCCTTCAGGTTCAACTTTTAATACCCATTTTGTTGTTGGTTTAATGTTTAGGTTGATAGAATGCGTCTATGCTCAACCGTCTGAAATTGCATTCAAACGGGGAAATTTTGGGATAATTGGTTTTGTTGAGGCTTTAATGTTTGATATACTTGGATTATTCATTATTCATATATATATATATATATATATATATATATATATATATATATATATATATATATATATCTGTGTATGTTTTTGTTTCTTAAAAATGACAAATGTGACTTGAGACTTTTTGCTTCCTCTTGTTGTGTATTGCAGAGGAACATGATTCGAGAGGCCACAGCCTTTTTGTTAGATGTTCTGAAACCAAATTTACCAGAACATGCTTATCTTCAATCAAAGGTATAACCATGCTTGTGTTTGTCAATTTTTTATTCAGCTCCTTAATGATAATGATTGCCCTTTATACAGGTCTTGGAGATTAATCTAGTTACATTTCCAAATGTGGCGGATGCTATCTTAGCGAATGGAATGTTCAGTCACTACGACCGTCCTCGTATCGCACAACTCTGTGAAAAATCTGGCTTGTATATGCGTGCCCTTCAGGTAGAATGGCTTCACAAAATCCGTGATGGAAACTTTTAACTAGTGAACTCTGATTCTCAAGCAAGGATCAAAATTTCGGCCGAAATGACTGAAATTTTGGTCAAGTTTGTATGGGGTTGAAATTTTCGGCCGAAATTTCGGTCCAAAATTTCGGTTTTGGTCCCCTCCGAAACTGAAATGAAACCCGAAATTTTGATCCTTGTTCTCAAGTACTTGAATAAGTAGCCGTGTCGTATCCAATTCAGATGCTTTGTTATCAACTGTAGAATGCCACCCCCCCCCCCTAAATGTTTTCACATTATATTCATGATATATCTTGGTACCACAATCACATAAACCATGATTATATCCCATACTGATTATCATGTTTCTCATGCAGCATTATAGCGAGTTGCCCGACATTAAACGTGTGATTGTGAATACTCATGCAATTGAGCCACAGGTTTTTTTCTCTATATGTTTACTTCTAATTGTACAAGAAATCTTGTAAATTGGTACTGAATAAATTTGTTTTCTAGTCGCTTGTGGAGTTCTTCGGGACCCTTTCCAGAGAATGGGCGCTAGAGTGTATGAAAGATCTTCTATTGGTCAATCTGAGAGGAAATCTTCAGATAATTGTGCAGGTAAGTATCTTTCTCTTTGTGCATATTTGCTTATTTGATCCTATAGTGAAAACTTTTAACACTTCTTTGCAGGCTGCAAAAGAATACTCTGAGCAATTAGGTGTTGATTCATGCATCAAACTCTTCGAGCAGTTCAAGTCCTATGAAGGACTTTACTTTTTCTTGGGATCATATTTGAGCTCCAGGTATTTTCTGTTTAAGAAGAAATAATGGCATTTAGTTTGGTTTTCTCTAGAATTGTATCAAACTGATTCTCATAACATTTTAATAATTGGTACAGTGAAGATCCAGAGATACACTTCAAGTACATCGAGGCTGCTGCTAAAACTGGGCAAATTAAAGAGGTCGAACGCGTGACAAGGGAATCAAATTTCTATGACTCTGAGAAGACAAAGAACTTTTTAATGGAAGCCAAGCTTCCTGATGCACGACCTTTGATAAATGTTTGTGATCGTTTTGGTTTTGTTCCGGATCTTACACACTACTTGTACGCAAACAACATGCTTCGATATATTGAGGGTTACGTTCAAAAAGTAAGCATTCAGTCATATGGAATGACAACAACTAGATCTTGTTATGGCTGCATTAATTGGTAAACAATTTTTTATTGAAGAAGAACAGTAAATTACCTATGGACTCCTTTATATTTTCTCAACAGGTGAACCCAGGAAATGCTCCCTTAGTGGTTGGGCAGCTGCTAGATGATGAGTGCCCTGAAGATTTCATCAAAGGACTTATTCTTTCAGTTCGTTCTCTCCTTCCAGTGGAGCCACTTGTTGATGAATGTGAAAAGAGGTGTGGCATCTCTCTCCTCACCCATTCCTGTCTCTCTTTTCCATGCTCTCATGCTCTACTTTGTTTACGACAGGAATCGTCTTCGTTTACTCACACAATTCTTAGAGCATCTTGTGAGCGAGGGCAGTCAAGATGTGCATGTTCACAATGCTCTTGGCAAAATCATCATAGACAGCAACAACAATCCAGAGCATTTTCTCACAACGAATCCTTACTATGATTCACGCGTTGTGGGTAAATACTGTGAGAAACGGGATCCTACCCTGGCCGTTGTTGCTTATCGGCGAGGACAGTGTGACGATGAGTTGATCAATGTCACGAATAAAAATTCCTTGTTCAAACTGCAAGCGAGGTATGTTTAAAATTACATAATAACTACATATTGTTACGCACAGGAAGAGTTTTCTTTTTTGTGTTTTGTTTAGAGAATATTGATTCTATTCTTTTATATCAGATATGTTGTGGAAAGGATGGAACCAGATCTCTGGGAGAAAGTTCTCACCCCTGAGAATGAGTATAGAAGACAACTTATCGATCAAGTTGTGTCTACCGCGTTGCCTGAAAGCAAGAGCCCAGAGCAAGTTTCTGCGGCTGTGAAAGCTTTCATGACTGCTGATCTTCCACATGAACTAATTGAGCTTCTTGAAAAGATTGTTCTCCAAAATTCTGCCTTCAGCGGCAATTTCAATCTGCAAAACTTGCTGATCCTAACAGCTATTAAGGCAGATGCATCAAGGGTTATGGATTATGTTAATAGGTTAGACAACTTTGATGGGCCTGCAGTTGGAGAGGTTGCTGTAGAAGCACAGTTGTATGAAGAAGCCTTTGCCATCTTCAAAAAGTTTAACTTAAATGTGCAAGCAGTGAATGTCCTCTTGGATGACATTCAAAGTATAGACCGAGCTGTGGAGTTTGCTTTCCGTGTTGAAGAGGATGCTGTTTGGAGCCAGGTAGCAAAAGCCCAACTGAGGTTGGGGCTTGTGAGTGATGCAATTGAGTCTTTCATCCGTGCTGATGATGCCACTCAATTCTTAGATGTTATTCGTGCTGCTGAGGATGCTAATGTATACCATGATTTGGTCAAATACCTTCTGATGGTTAGGCAAAAGGCTAAAGAGCCCAGGGTGGATAGTGAACTCATCTATGCATATGCAAAGATTGATAGGCTCAGTGATATTGAAGAGTTCATTCTTATGCCAAATGTTGCTAATCTTCAAAATGTTGGTGATCGTCTGTATGATGAAGCCCTGTATGAGGCTGCGAAGATCATATTTGCCTTTATCTCTAACTGGGCAAAACTGGCTGTTACCCTTGTGAAGCTAAGGCAGTTTCAAGGAGCAGTTGATGCAGCTCGCAAGGCAAACAGCTCGAAGACATGGAAAGAAGTTTGTTTTGCCTGTGTTGATGCTGAGGAGTTCCGCTTGGCACAGATATGTGGGCTAAACATCATTATACAGGTGATCTTTTTTAGGATCTTTGTCAATGCCCTTAGAGAATTGTTTTGCTTTCTGGCGTGATTATTTACATCCATTTTTTAAATATTAAAGATGCAGACTGAAGTATGTGGTTTGTAATCTCTTGTTGTAATTTTTCTAGGTGGATGATTTGGAAGAGGTCAGTGATTATTACCAGAACAGAGGATGCTTCAATGAGCTAATATCTCTCATGGAGAGTGGTCTCGGATTGGAACGCGCACATATGGGTATCTTTACGGAGTTGGGAGTTTTGTATGCTAGATATCGTCCAGAAAAGCTTATGGAGCATATTAAACTATTTTCAACTCGTCTTAACATTCCCAAACTTATACGAGCTTGTGATGAGCAGCAGCACTGGAAAGAACTTACCTATCTGTACATCCAATATGATGAGTTTGACAATGCTGCAACAACAATCATGAACCATTCTCCGGAGGCATGGGATCACATGCAGTTCAAAGATGTCGCCGTCAAAGTTGCTAATGTTGAGCTTTATTACAAGGCAGTTCACTTCTACTTTCAGGAACATCCTGATCTTATCAATGATTTTCTTAATGTGCTCGCCCTTCGTGTGGATCATACACGCGTGGTAGACATAATGCGAAAGGTGTGAACTGACTCTTCCTGATATGATGTTTTTGGATTTGTTTCTTCTCTTATATTAGCCTCATATATTTCTTCTAACTAATAACTAAGCTTGTCAGCAATATCTAAGATATAGAAAAGGGAAGCAAGAAACTAATTAGAAATTCCTACCTGGCATTGGGAGATCTTGTTATAGGTTTTATGCTGCGCCAGTTTCTTTTTGTCATAAATTTCTCCTATGTTGTGGGTTTCAGGCTGGCCACCTGCATCTTGTGAAGCCATACATGGTCGCAGTACAAAGCAACAATGTGGTTGCTGTGAATGAGGCTCTGAATGCAATCTATGTTGAAGAGGAGGACTATGACAGGCTGCGAGAATCGATTGATATGCATGATAACTTTGATCAAATAGGGCTAGCACAGAAGGTGAAATTCGTACTTTTTTTTTCCCTTTATTACAAGCATATTTTCTGATTGATTCTTTCTTGACAAGGATGCATTTTATGTGGTTTGAGCAGGTTGAAAAACACGAGCTTCTTGAGATGAGGCGTATTGCTGCATATATTTATAAGAAAGCAGGTAGATGGAAACAGTCCATTGCTTTGTCTAAGAAAGATAACCTTTACCGAGATGCCATGGAGACATGCTCTCAGTCTGGTGATCGGGAGCTCTGTGAGGAGTTGCTTGTTTATTTCATTGAGCAGGTATGGATCTCAGTCGCTGTCTTTCAATTAACGTAGTTAAAATATGTGCATCCAATGAAGTTATTACAGGCCACTATAGCGTGTAGACTATGAAAGGCAGGCTAACCTATTTCATTATCTCAAAAAGATACTCAAGCTTATAACCTCTTTAGAGAAACCATAAAATTTCATCTTCATTACTTGGATTGTGGTGTTAAAAAGTGAAGCAGGTGTATAGGTAAGTGGACAGGCGGATGCCATGTGCCTTATTCTAGAATTGATAAATTCCTTCCTGCTTTTTTTTTAAATCTATAATTTTGTTTCTAAAATCCTCTTGTAGTATACCTGCTATTTTCATCAAAAAGAAAAATTATCAACATTGTTACAATGCCTCTCTAGAAGATCTCCTTTTTTTTTTTAAACTCCTTGTATGTTCAATATTGTTCCTATTAGACCAGTGCTGATCAATTTTCTAGTTCTTTCCGTATGTAAATCACTTTATTCTCCCTTGGATTTGCTTTTCTAGCCAAGCAGTAATAGGTTTCTTCTTTTCAATGGCTTCTCTGGTGGCTTTTTGTAAACCAAATCTCAACCACTCCCAACTTACCCATAAAAAAAAATCTCAATTAGTAATCGAAGTAGTATTCCGTCTAAAATTGTTCATTCCGGCATTTGGGGACCTTCTCATGTTGTCTCCATTCCTGTTTATCGTTACTTTGTCTCCTTTATTGATGATTGCACACGTTACACTGTATTCTTCTTGATGAACTAGATGTGATGGTTTGTACTCAATTTAATGCACATGTGATGGCGTTATGATCAGATAATGGTGGTGAATATTTTTCTCATCATCTTCAATCATATCTTCATGAGCAAGGGATTGTGTGGGAAACCACATGTCCTTATGCACCCCACAACAAAAAGGGGTGGCTGAAAGGAAAAATTGTCATCTATTGGAGTTGGCACACTCTTCTGGTTGGTATGGGTGTCCCTCATTTCTTATGGGGGGATGACTTCCTTATATCTGCTTATTTGGTAAATCATATGCCTGCTTCCATTATATGGGGTAAGTCTCCATTCCAGCTATTTTGTCCTACCAAAAGTCTCTTTCTTGTGTCATCTCGTGTGTTTGGTTCTTTGTGCTTTTCCCATGTTCCTGTTGTTCAATGTACTAAGTTGGATCCTAAAGCCGCTCGATGTATTTTTATTGGGTATTCTCCTACCAAAAAGGGTACAAATACTTTGATCTTGTGACTTGTCGATTTTTTTGTGACCATGGATGTTACTTTCTATGAAGATGCCCCCTACTCCAAGCTTAAGAGGGAAATTTTCCAGTTCCCTATTTAAAGAGGAATGGTGGTGTTGGTGTTGAAGAGGACCCTAGTATGCTACCTAGTATGGATTTGGTAGAAGAGTTTGATGAGGAGATAGCAGAGCATGATAAAGAGAGGGTTGTAGAGGAGCAGCCCCAATCTGGTAAGTGTGAAATGAGGCAAGAAGGAAAACTACAAGGTAAATTCTTTATACAAAAGAAGTTTAAGGACTCACAAGTTCAAGCTGAGAATCCCTCTCAAGGCGAACCTCTCTCTCAGGCCATTGACCAGGATCCTTCTCTAGGGACAAGTCCAGCTTTTGATCTTGATTTGCCTTTTGCTCTCTGAAAGGTTCCTCAGTCATGCAATCGGCATCCCATTGATAACTATTTGTCTTATCATGCCTTTTCTCCATCTCATAAGTCATTCATATCTTTTTGGGTTTCTGTTTCTGTTCCTACTTGTGTTTCTAATGCCCTAGCCCAGCCTCAGTGGAAAGAGGCCATGATGCAGGAAATGAGCTCTCTGGAACTAAACAAGACTTCGGACATTATTGAACTTCCTACAGGAGAGTTGTTGGATGTACGCGGGTCTCATGTGGAAAAATCAAATACAGTAAGGGTGCTCATATCCCTTGCAACATGCAAAGATTAGCTACTCTATCAGTTAGATGTAAGGAATGCATTCTTACATGGTGATTTGAAAGAGGAAGTTTATATGGCATGTCCTCCTGGCCTTACACGTGAGGGGGAGAAAGGTAAAGTGTGCAGGCTTAGGAAAGCCATCTATAGATTGAAGTAGTCACCGAGGACATGGTTTGAAAATTTGGTGATGTTGTGATGAGTTATGACTATCAGACATGCCACTATGATCGTACTCTATTTTTAAAGAGGTGTGTGTAGTCTACAACTCTTATTGTAGATGTGGATGATGTGGATGATATTTTGATACTGAAGGAGTACTTGAGTAAAGTGTTTGGTATCAAAGATTTGGGCCCTTTGAGGTATTTCTTTGGAATTGAAGTGGCAAGGTAAAAAAGGGGATTGCCTTATCGTAGAGAAAGTGTTACTCTTGATGTCTTGAGTCATACAGACATCTTGAGTTGTATGCCTACGACTATTTCTATGGAAGAAAATCATAGGATCAGTAGAGAAGGGGGTGAGCGCTTGAAGGACATAAAAAATATTAATAGTTAGTTGAGAAACTAATCTACCTCACCATGACTCAGTCAAATATTGCTTATGTTGTGAGTGTAGCATCCATGCTCCCAAGACTGTTCAACTTGATGTTGTTTACATGATTTTTAGATATTTGAAGGGAAGCCCAGGTAGAGGTCTTCTCTGTAGAAACAAAGGTTGCTTGATTGTTGAAGTGTTCACAAACTCAGATCGGGTTGGTTCACTAAGTGATAGGAGGTCTACCACAAGTTATTGCCCTTTCTTAGGGGGGACACTCAATAGCATGAAAAGTAAAAAATATGTTTCAAATTCAAGTTATGAAGGTGAGTATAGGGCAATGTTTCAAGGTGCAAGGGAAGGAATGTGGATTTGATTTATTCTTGCAGATCTTCACATTAATGTAACTCTCCCAATGTTGTTGTATGGAGACAATGAGTATTGATCTGGTTCACTCATTGATAGGAGGTCCATCATAGGTTATTGCACTTTCTCAGGGAAACTTGATAACATGGAAAAGTAAAAATAACAAGTTTCAAATTCAAGTTTTGAAGGTGAGTATAGGACAATGTCTCAAGGTGCAAGGGAAGGGATGTGGATTCGATTTATTCTTGTGGATCTTCACAGTAATGTAACTCTCCCAATGTTGTTATATGGAGACAATGAAGCTGCAAAACACATAATTGAGAATCTGGTCTACAACATGTATGACTGTCATTTTATAAGAGAAAAAGTGGAAGTTAGGAATTCAACATTCCTCAAGTCAATATGCAAGATCAACTGACAAATATTCTAACTAAAGTTGTAGGAAGAAATCAGCTCAATGATATTACTGGCAAGTTGGGCATGATTGACATCTATGCTCCAACTTGAGGGGTAGTGTTGGTGTGTCAATAGGAATTATCATTAAGCTGGTGGTGTGTCATCAATAGTTTGTAAGTGATATAAATACTAATAATAGAAGAGGGTTTGGGTGACGACCCTATTTTTTCGTCTCTCTTCTTCCTTTCTTTTCCTATCCTTCCAAGCTCTAACCCTAAATTAACTGTTAATATAATATCAGAAGCATTAGCAAACAAGAAACCAGTCGATGGCTAAGAGGGAAAGTTAGTCCCTGAAAGGACTGGTATGAGAAGCTCCCTCCTTGACAAGGGAAGTACCTTCAAGGAAGATTTTTTAAGAATATTAAAGGGAAGATATTTAGAATATATTGCCTCTTCGATAGAATCTGTCTACCTCCACGAATCAGACTCTTCTTTCATCCAGAGAGTGATATTAGAGGAGTCTTGTTTCACCAATAAGAACATATTCATATCAAGGAATTTAAAACCTTAAACGGGGGGGGGGGGGGGGTTATTTATTTATCGGTAAAAGAATTCATTATAAAACAAAAAAGGTCCAAATCAAGGGCGACTTCCCACAAAGAGGAAAAATAGGCTAAACGTGCAAATTATCGCATTCACTAATATAAACCATGCCCTCATTCTGTCTCTCAATTGAAGCCAGACGAATCTAATTAATAGCTAAATCCCATAATCCTTCATGCCAATGTAACTTGAGAGTGCTTAAAAAAACCTTTCCCAAAGCTTTTCTAAAGAGGCACCCTCACCGTCTAGGCAAGGATTCCCAATTGCACATTATCAACGGAGTTCAGTTTAAGCCCCTAGCTTGAGCAAGCGACATATATTCTTTAAGTCTTTACAATGAGCATGCGACAAATATTCCTCAGTGATCTCAATGGATAGTCCGCAGGAATCATTATTCAATTCTTTAAGTCTTTACAAACATCTTAGGGAATGCTTTAGAGTGGATAATTCAATAAGGTGACCCTCTACCTCCTCGCTTACAGATATTGATACTTCAAGTAATTGAACCCTTAAACCAAACAGATTTTGGAGGCTTCGAACGCACAACATGATACTCAAATAAGAATGTGAGAGATCCCAGCTTACCGTGGTTGTCAAGGAGAGGTTATGGCAACACCATGACAAATGGTGAGAATGCATATATGGCGACGCCATGGCGGAATGGTGCCGCCATGGCCACTATTTTGAAAAAAAAAATTATAACTTAAAACCTACTAGTTATAACTTATAAGTTATTAGTTATATTTATAACTTACAACTTATATTTGATAAGTTATATCCATTATATTTAGGGTTTAAGTGAAACCCTCTAGTCTCTCTTGAAGTCCCTCTCTCTCTCTCTCTCTCTTTCTCTCTCTCTCGTCTCTTTTTTTATATCAGTACTCTCATCCGTCTCTTTCTCTCATTTTTTTTCAATCTGATTTTTTTTTTAAATCCAATTAGCACCTTCGTAATTAATCAACGACCGTCAATGCTCAATTTCTTTGCAATCAATCGTCGACTCACGCTCATGTATGATTTTTTTTCTTTCTATTTTTTTACTATTTTTGGATCTTTTTTTATGGACTTTAATACTAGTTATTGTTTTTTCATCTTTTTTTTTTGGGGGGGGGGGGGTAGCTGCTACTAACCCCCACAATATGCTGAATATTCCCTATTAGGTACAATTTACCCTTGACTACTTTGAATCAGACTAGCAAAGATCGTTTTCCGTTCCAATCTTCCCCACAACTGATCTTTTGATCATGAAAATATCATCAGATGGTCGTTCCAATCTTTCCCCACAATTGATCTACCTGGTTAATTCGATGAATTTTTCATCCTTTGTAAAATTATAAAAATAAAAAACATATATATTGTTGATTACTACATGAAGAAAATTTTTAATAAATGGCCTCGCCATTGCCTTGCCATGGCGTGGCAAACCTCTTCACCATGACTTCGCCTCCCCGCCTCAACTACCTTGCAGCTTGCAACCCATTATCTTAGCACTCAACCAAGGTAGTAGCGGCAGCCATACCAAGATAGTAGCAGTAGTCATACCAGCTCTACTATACAAGCCGGAGCCTATGCACCGCAGAAGAATGAACCTAATAGAATCAATTGGTTGCATAATAGTAGTAGCCATACCAAGATAGTTGCGGTAGCCATACCAGCTCCCATCACCAAGATCTTACTATACAAGCTGGAGCCTATGCACTACAGAAGAATGAACCTAATAGAATCAATCGGTTGCATAAGATATACCAAAACCACTTACTGGTCTTTCCGAACAAGGTAAAAAATGCAGACTCAAAGAAATGAGATAGAGAAACCCTCTCCATAAAGTGTCCTACCTAATTGAATGATTATAGTAATCATTGATAAAAAATCTGGATGAAACCGATACGTGTCAGTTTCGGAGTATCGGCCCACATATTTTTTATGTATAGGCACATACCAATGTATCTTCTAAAACTGATACGTATCGGTTTTGGAGCTGGCCGATACGTACCGGAAAACTGAGATTTTGATCCTTGATAGTAATGTAGAAGGGAGAGCTCTTCCAAAATTCCTATACCCTCCATTCTTTGAGTTAGATTTCGCAACAAATTGGGTGGGTACGTAAGTGGGTTCATGAAATGTTTCAGCCTACAGGAGAGGCATTTGACCTTCCTTCTGACTGAATCACCCTAATCAGTTGAAGGAAGTAATGTAGGACGCAAATCGGGTGTTGGTTAGCTTGGTAGGGTTGCCTGGGGTTCATGAATCATGACAAGTGGGCATTAAGGATTCAAACAAACGAAAGTGAGCCAACCGTGAATTCTTGAACCATTAAAAAAAAAAATCCTATAAGGTAAAGATCCTGACCTAAGGATGATGATATTTAGTCCAAGGTAGCTTCACAAAAAGTGAAGTATATCTGCATGTTGGAGGTGATCAATTTGCAAATCCCTTGATTCATTCCAAGATCACAATCTTCCATATTCATCAACCCACTCAAACCCTTCACCACACTAGCTGACTGAACGGGACAGTTATCCATAATACTTCGATACTTGAATATACCTAGTGTAAGTGGGGTTTTTTTTCATTAGTTAAGATGGGATTGGATCTGCTCCTCTTCAAGAAAGAATTTCGTATGAGTTTCTGAAGGATTCATTAGAGTCCAATCCAACAGGGATCCATAGTAAAAAATAGTGGTTATCAATGGGGTAACCATTTCGATAATACACCAAAATTCATATTCATTACTCCTGTAATTCCTATGGATCCCACAATGAGAGTAAATAGGACCAATACAATTACAGGCAGAAAAAATAACACGGTGTTTTCTGGTTCATGGGGATACACGAAAGGTTTTTATTCTCAAAATGAGAAGGGATCACATCAGTTTGTCTATGAAGAGCTGATCTAATTATATTTGTGTATGTAGTGGATTTCTTCTCTGTAATACTAATTGATAGGGCCTCATTGTACAGAATCTTGTGAATTGGATCCCATGGTTATGGACCCATTTGAACTCTACTTTTTCGTTGGGATTGGTTCTTGTTTGTATAATTCTTATTCCATATTCCATAAAACTCCTATGTCGTAGCTGCTGCACAGCTCGTTATTTATGTTGGAACCATGGTGCCAGATTATTCTATGATTCTTTTATGATGCAGTTTAACAGTATTCAATTGTAATTATATATGTATTTTTCCAAAGTCCTATTCAGTATTCATTTTCTTTCTGGCCATGTCAAAAAATACAATGCAAGGAGGATAAAATCAAACATATGTATTATATATTTACACTAATTATGAATATAAACTTAAAATCTCATATATGCATATGTTCTCTAGATTTCTATAAACACCAAAATGTATCACGTCCTGGCATCTCTGTCTATTTTGGGTATTATAAATGGTAATAGTGGATCACATTTGTGAGGCCCCTAGAGCACTTGAAGAAGCCTTTGGGAGACTGTAAATGAGAATTGAGAATCAAAGGTACCTCTTAACAAAACCAATACAATGAAACAAGTGATCAACAATATTTGAATCCACATTGTGACATTTTTTCCAAATTGACTTTGCAACCACTATCAGGACTTCCATCTTTATACCACTTGTTGTGCTTTCTTCAAAATATGTCAACTATGGATAAAATCATCTTAGGAAGGGTAAATAATTTTTACCAAATAATGATCATATTCTCCCTGCCAACTCCTTGGCTAATGTCTCATAGACACACCCACCAAACTAATTATCCCGTAGTTCCTTTACTTTCTATCCTATCTTCATTATTGTGTCCCTAAAGCTACCTTGTTCCACACTTCCAATTTTTCTTTAAGTAATTTTAACATAACCATAAAATGGTAAGTAGCCCATCCTTCCCAAGAGAAGCTCAACCAAGCCTTAACACGCTCAGGAAAGTCATCATGTTCTAGTGACTTGAATTTCAAGCAGAATGATAAGGTTCCCAACTCTAAAACTTAGCATATAAAAGGAGGGGGAAATGGTCTGATGCCAATTAAGGAAGAGCTTATAGACAAATTTCAATCAAGTGATAGGCCCTCTCGCTGATGGTAGTAAAACCTGTGGAGCCTCTATAATACCAGGTCCTCTTGGTTGTTGGTAAATCAATTAAACTTTTAAATATAGGACCGTTTAAAGAGAGTTCAATAAAATTTCATCTTCCAGCAATGTCTCTGAAACTTTTTATACTAGTATTAATGCAACATGCGTAAAACGTCGCTCACTCTAATAATTGGGTTGTTTGAAAGTTTTGCTTCCATTTTTTTCCTTTTTGATAACCTGGGGGTCCAGGCCTCTTAAAATTTTGCTACCATTGAAGATCGCATTATCTTGTTTCTGTGTTCATTACCAAAAAATCATATATTATAAAAAAAAACTTTGATTTTTCAGCAATTATATGAATAGATCATATGTATTCTTTATTTCCTTATTTAACAGCCAGACTTTGATTATGTGTTCTATATTTTCTGGTAAATCTGCTATTGTATGAAATGATTTCTCGCTGAAAATTTCCCTTTTTCTCAGCATCTACGTAGTGTACATTGGTGGATATTTTTATATCTATCTAGCCAAGTTCAACCAAATTGACTGTTTTCTGAGCTTTTATTGGACCTTTTTTCTTTTGTCATTCTTTGGGGATGTGAGCTGGGTCTGGGGGCTTGATCGTGAAGAGGTGATTTTCACCTTTCTGGATATAGTTTGATCGGAAAAACTGAACATCACAGAGAAGCCCAACATCCTTTTGCCCCTAGAAATATCATTTCTTTATCCTGCATGACCTCCAAGACTCTGAATGTGGTATGCTGTTGTAGCATGGCAAGTGAGGTGTCTGATAATGCATTTGTTTGGTGCATCTGCAGGGAAAGAAGGAGTGCTTTGCATCATGCCTCTTCACTTGTTATGATCTGATCCGGCCAGATGTTGCACTTGAACTTGCCTGGATGAACAACATGATCGACTTTGCTTTCCCATACATCTTACAGGTGATCCGTTGTTTGTCATCAGTCTTTCATTGTACTGTCTATTTTTTAGTGCACAGTTGTACAGGTTGTTGGTTTCAAGCATGAGGAGTCGAGGACTGTGTTGGCCCAATAATTGGCTAGGTCCCTTGGGGATAGTAGGTTCATTTATCCAGCCACAATGGATGACTAGAATATCTTCATGAAGTCTCAGCCATTTTGCACAACAAGGTTGAGAGGCCAAGTGGCCCACACTTGTTTGGGACCATTGGAGGGCACTGTCTCCTAAGGATTGTTTCTTTTGCTGTTGTAGTTTATCCGTGAGTACGCAGGCAAAGTGGATGAACTTATCAAGGACAAAATCGAGGCACTTAGTGAAGTGAAAGCTAAAGAGAAAGAAGAGAAGGACATGGTAGCACAACAGGTAGATAGTTATAAGTGCTTGATTTCTTGCTCTCATATCCCGTTTCTCTCCTTTTGGCAGTTGTTTAGATTATATGTAAGATTTCATGAATTGGGTATTCTTTTTTTGGCAGAATATGTATGCACAGTTGCTGCCTCTAGCTTTGCCAGCACCGCCAATGCCAGGTATGGGTGCAGGGATGGGAGGACCTTATGCGCCTCCACCTATGGGTGGGATGGGGATGCCTCCGATGCCTCCGTTCGGCATGCCCCCAATGGGTAGCTACTGATATTGCATGAATACTGGAGTGAGAAGAGTAAAAGCTAGTAGCTAAGGGAAGAAGCGAGCAGTCTTGAATCGCCTTTTGTATCAGCTGATGATGGGATGCCCCATTTTTCAAACTAGTTTTTTTTGCAACTGTTTTTTGTAGGTGTGATTGTTTCTACTTAATATTCTTTTGGTAGCAGGCATTTTCCGCTGCCGTTGAGGCCAAGATGAGCATTTTCTCTGTTCGTGGATTGAGTTTTGATGTGGTTACGAGGGAGGATGGTACTGTCAGCTTGATGCGATCGATGAGACATGGTCGTAGCTGGTTCCCATGTGTATAGGTTTGTAGTCTGTTGATTCAGTCCCTCATTTCTAAATCCATTTATAGATTTGGATCCCCAATTTATTATTTTTGCTACACTTCCCATTTGTACCATCTTCCTCATACATGTTTTTGTCGTCTATTCTATGATTTTGAATTTGAAGGAATGATCATACATGATCTCGATTATAAATTGCTGTTGTTTATATTTCCGTTCTTGTAGGCTAGGGTTGTGGTCATTTGATCAAAATTCCGGACGAAACTGATACATATTGGACATCGATTTTGAAGGCCACCAGGTCGGTACATTAAATGTATCGGCTCATATATGTTGGTACGTATCGACTGAAACATACCAATGTATCATCCAAAACTGATATGTATCAGTTTTGGAGCTGGCTGACACCGGAAAACTGAGATTCTGACCCATGGTTGTGGTTGACAATGTGTAATTGCGGGTCGATAAAAATATGGAAAAATGAAATATTGGTTCTGCCTTAGCAGAAATAGAATTTTTTTTTTGGAATTCTGATAAGGTCAATTTGTTCTTTTTTATTTAATAAAGGGAGTCATTACTTGCACATGCTTTTCAAGTGATTGCACCGAATTTAAAAGAATTGCAAGTTTGGCGACCTCTATTACGTGAAAACACCATCTAAGCCGTTTGATTTGAAGGCCATGATTTAAAGATATTAATTGCAATAGATTAGAATAAAATATAATTTTCATCATTTGATTAAATGGAGTCAATGGCTATTATGTAATTCAACATTTGACTATAATAGATCATATGATAGGTATTGTGTTTTGCGCCAATTTATGTACCTGAGATCTACTGATCATGAACTTTAAATTAGACGCCAATATTGCATTTTTTACATATCACATGCCCCTAAAATACCAAGTCTTTCTTTAAATTCGGTGTATTCACTTGAAGAACGTGTGCAAGTAATGGCTCCTTTTTAACAAATGATCAAACCTTCATTGAGTTTCAAGCTAGGATTTTGAGTGGGTGAAAAAGGGGGCCATTACTTGTACCGGGCAAGTTGGCCCTTGCACCGAATTTTAAGAAAGACTTGGTATGTTAGGGACATGTGAAAAAACAATCTAGGCCGTCTGATTTGAAGTTTATAATCTATAGATGTTTTGTGCATAATATTGGAGCAAAACATGATGCTTATCATATGATCTATTGTTGTCAACTGTTGAATCAGATAATAATTGCCTTTGACTACATGTAATCACATGATGAAGATTATGTTTCGTGATGTTCTTTTGCAATTAATATCTTTAAATCTTGGTTTTCAAATCGAACAGCTAAGATGGTGTTTTCACATGGCATGGGTCGTCAAACTTTCAAGGCTTTCTTTAAAGGGCCAACATTTCGAGGGCAAGTAATGGAAGCAAATGATTTATTGGATGGGTACCTCTATTAGTACCCATCCAATTTCTTTAAGCGCCCACATCGAAAATCCTTTTAAAATCTTTGGATCAGATGATGGAGATTTTGTTTCACTCCGATCTTCTATAAAATGGATATTGAGGTCATGTCGCACATATTAGGCGGTCAGTTTTTTAATCCACATGTCACAGATCCCCAAAAAATGCCCTTGAAGCCTATGGCACACCGCTTACGGCACACATTATGGTCAAATGTGATTTTACGGGCATTTTTGGGGTTCTTGACATGTGAAATAAAAAATTGACCGTCTAATAGGTGCGACGTGATCTCAAGATCCATTGTGCGGAAGATCGGAGTGAAACACTTAAAGAGATTGGGTGGGCACTAATAGACGTACCCAATACCCTTTATTGGATATGCCTTTTTAGATATTCCTCAAATCTCCTGGCTACTCAAGAAATGTGAAGGGCCTGTTTGATAGAGCTGTCAAAGGGTTAGCCCTGCCCAGCCTAGCCCTAAATCTTAAAGGCTAAATTTTGAGAGCCCTAGGTAGAGGTTGGGCCTCTAAAATAAAAGCCCTAAAATTTAGGGCCGGGCTAAGATGAGGCTAAGCCCGGACTTATATGTTTATGTACTTAATATTTATTTTATCAAATGAACCATTCTTTCTAACCTTCTGATCATTCTTAATAAATAGATTAGAAGGTTATTTGATCAAAGGTCCAACTGATCCCCGTGCCTGTATTGTAAATAGTGAAAAATAGAGCTAACTCTCTTTCATACTTTATTAGGGATTTAGGTTTGGTGTACCGAACCGAACCCGGTTTTTTTGGTGTTCGGTTTGGCACACTACAAATTGAAACCAAACCGAAATTTGAATCAATTCGATCGGTCTACCGATTTGCAAATATACCCAAACCAAAACTGATATTTTCGATATTCGGTTCAGTTTAGTCGATTTCCCTTCAGCCCGATCACTCAGTTGGTGTGTCAATTCGGTTCGGCTTCGGTAAAAGACATTGACTAAGATGGTGAATCCAACCATCGTTCGTGGGTCTTTGATCGCAACCAATTTGCTTGTCAACCCAGCTCCATTTCCATAACGAAAGGGCATTTTTTCACAACTTTTTTTGTTTTGTCTTCTTCTTCTCTGAGTCTTCCTTCAAAATGAGTTTCTATAGTTTGAAGTGTAGAGCTTCGATGAGTTTCATTTTTCTCTTGTGCTTTTTAGCTTCTTTAAGAACCTAGAACAATGAGATTGAACTTGAGAAGAGAGTGATAAACATGAAAGGGGAATATATGTTGTTCCTTTCATATCTTTAAAGCTAGATGTATAATTTATACCGAAAAATAAATAAATGACTTACACTATTACATTAACTAACGGAACACATGTGTGGATATTATCCTGGAATAGTTTTTTTTAATTATATGCATTTCACAAGTAATCTCTCTCTAAAGGAGAAAAGGTAATGTTAAGTGAATAAGTGGCAACCGGGTCGGTCACTATCGATTTATACGGGCTCGGTGCAGGTTAGGTTTGCACAGCTGGTTTGGGAATGTTTGGGCCGGTTCGAGCTCATTAAGGGGTTGGTTTACTCAACTTACCCATTCGATTTTCAATTTCATACTATCCAAATAGAAAATCGAACTGACTGCGGAGGGTCGGATTTCATGTTTTCGGTGTTCGTTTCAAGACTTGCTTCCCTATACTTTATATAATAATTTATATTTAAAATTATTTTAATAATATATATCATACATATTTTTTTTACCATAAGAACAAAACAAAAATTGGTAATATTACAAAGCCCAAGGCTGGATAGGGCCGCCCATTGTAAAAACCCGCTAGGGTTAGGGCCGACCATATTAAGGCCCGCCTAGGGTGAGGGCCAGGGTAATGCAAGGGCCCGGCCCATTGACAGCCCCATTGTTTTGTTTGGGAATGCTGTGGAAAAACATGGGATTCCTGTCCTGCTATAGCAGAAGCGAGATGCGCATTCTAGCCGCTTCCGCTAGTAGCCTTTTTGGACGGGTGGTGAGCATGCTATAAGCAGGAGTGGGCGGGAAGCGAAGTTGCCAAACATTGCTTTCGTACGATGTTTCTGGATTTTACCGCCAGAAGCCAGAATTGTGTGGAAAGCAGTGTCACAAAGTTCAGCGAATTTTATCGGATGTTTAGTGAAATATACTGTAGTGCCCCTGTCGTGAATAAGTCGCGGATTGAACGCTGATATGACGATTATTCAAATAATACGAGATTTACCGAATATTAAGAATTGGACGAATCGTGCGCAGACCTTAAGACCAAAATTCGCATACGTGCTAGTACGTTGAAGCAATTGTTGTACCCAAGAGTCAAAATCTCGCGTTTCCGATACGTATCGTCCGAGCTCCAGACCAATACGTATCGGACGATATGTATCGGAATAGTAACTTATCAGACGATACATTAAATGTATCGTCCAGGCCTTCTCATACAAATTGGACGATACGGTACATCAATATACCGTATCGTCCTAATCCAATACCAATACATATCGTCCGATACGTATCGGTATCGGACGATTTTTGATTCATGGTTGTATCTTTCGTTTTTTCTTTCAGATCCACAACTCAGTCTCTTAGCCCGGGACGTCTTCTCTCTCTCTCTCTCTCTCTCTCTCTCTCTTCTATTCTCCAACGGTAGCCTCCTTATGTTATGTTTTTGGGTAAATTTGTAATCATGCATGCTCTGTATAATTTTCTGTTTCTTATTTTTAGATTTTTTTTCTCTTTTTATATGATGAAGATAGGGACTATGGGTTTAAACTCGCCACCCGGCGCTGGGTTCGAATCAGTTAGCGTCCATGGGGCATCCATTCGGGGGATCGAGTTCTACGCCAACTTGCCCTAGAATAATGAGAGGCAGCCAAAAAAATTTGGGCATGATTTGATGCATATTCACTGTCCAAAGTGGTCAAATGGGAAATTTTTCAATGCATCAGGTTGCATGGGCGATATCCAAACTTTGACCCCCAAAATAACCCTTTTTAATTAATTTTTTATAGATCACATGGCACATGATACATGATCTCAAAACTGGTGTTATTTTGGAATCACGTGACATATGATCTGGGATGGGATTCGAACCGACCGCCCCAAGGATGGATTCAAATCCGTTGTCCTCTTTGCATTTTATGATTGTTGAAACTATAGTATATGTAGATTATGTAATACACTTCTTTTATTGCTTAAAACCTCCCTAAATCAGTTCACATATTTATTCGAATTGACCCCCACCGAATAATTGCTGAATCCGAACCTTGTTACTTTGGTGGGAAGCAACTTTGCCAAACATGCCCTAAGAATGTTTTGGAAATCTTACTTCCTACCAAGGTAACAAACTCAGTATCGGTATCAGATATCAGTCCTTCGAGGACCAATATGTATTAGTCGATACCAATATGGATCGGCTCATTTTATAAAAATAAAATAAAAAATAAAAATATATACAAGTATCGGCCGTACCAGATACATATCGGCTGATACCTGATACATACGGACCAGTGTCGGTCAATACCGATACCGAGTTGGATACTTGGTATATATCGGCGCCGATACATAACCACAAAACCGATTGTATCGGTGTCCGCGCATATTTGATACCATGCTTCCCACCAGATCAATTTGTCTTTATTTTATGTGACCAATGGTCAAAACTTTATCTGGGTTAGAAGCCACTCTCCTAATGTCTGGAGTAAATAAAAAAGTGCCTGGAGATTTGGGGGCAGAAACACAAGTTAAATTATTTGTTTACGCATATTTTGATCATGACTCGAACATACTTCATTAATACTTCACCTTGAAGTATAGTTGACTCCTGTAATAGACTAGAGACCATGACCTTCTCATGGATTTGTCTCTTATTATTATTATTATTATTATTATTTATGATGGGGTATTTGGTCTCTGAGCACCTGACTAAGTCTTCAGGTACATGCAACACCTGCACATCACGTGTACTAGTCAGTAAACACCCGCACATCACACTAACTAGTCAGTATGGATAAATCCATGCTGAGCAGCTAACAAGGGCTGAGGTTCGAACTCAGAACCTACATATGTTTCCCTTCTAATTTGTTGATCCTCCTCTGGAGCTTATTGGTTTTGTTCATCATCGTCGAGAGCTGAGCATCATGGACATAGGAGTCTCAAGTCTCCGCTGGTGGCATATAATAATCTAGTCAGATGGGTGGCATCGGGTTGTGTTATCACTACAAAAAATAAGACTATTAGTAGCACTCAAAAACTGTCACTATTACCAAAAACATTTTCACTAATAGTCTTAATAGCATTTAATAGCTTTTTTGTTAATAGCAGCAATTTTTAACTGCCAAAAACTTACCCTAATAGTCTTATTTTTGGTAGTTTATGGGTTGACCCGGTGTCATGGGTTCATGCACAGCAAACATTATGAATGCCACTTGCGGTGTGTTACAGAAACTAGGCTCCCTTTTGATGATATCACTGTTGCCCCTTAGTTTTTTGATAGATTGCCTGAGTGTTTTTACAGCAGAAGTAGCTTTCATACGCTCACATTTACGTTGGTGTGGCTTTAGGAGGTGATCCATTTGAACAGGAGGTTACACCCCTTAAAGTTCAAGATCCTATAAAAGCCTTATATGAGGACTTGACTAAATGCCTAAATCTGATTTAATTAGCCAGATTAGGACCACACTAAAAGGAAATATTATGATCAAATATGACATTTTTAAAAACGTTTTTTTAATCATCTAGGCTCTCATAAGATACGCTTTTTTTTTTTATCATCTAGGCTCTCTCTCTCTCTAGCCGATTTTGAGTCCTAGTGGGGAAAAAACATTTTATGAGAGGGAAGAGGGGATTTAATCCCTTTCCATTTACTTTTCTTTATGCTTTCAATAAATCGATCCTTTGAAAGTTGTCTTTTGCTTGGAGGCTTCGGCTCTCTATTGTTCTTTTCTTATTTTTCTTTATTTTAAGGTTAGAATATGAGAGTTTTATCTTCTTTTTTGTGAGTCTTTTTTTCCGATGAGATCACTTTTATGAAGACTTTTTTGCAATTCATATTTGTTTCTGAAATGGTCTTAGTCACAGATTTTACCAACGTATTGGTGGCTTCGTTGTTGTGCGAACACATTCAATATATCTACGCCATGAGACATTGTTTAAAAGCTTTGGTTGAAGTGATGTGTGAAGCTTTTGGTCCATTGTTGCTCCCGTTTCCAATGTGGTGGGGGTTTTTGTAGATCGTGGTGGCGTCTCTTCGGGTGGATCTTCGGTGTCGGTTACCAGCTGATGTTCAGGATGGTGGTGGATTCTCAAATTTTTACCTTACTCTGAAGGTCCCTAAATTCCGTGTAGTTGTTAGATGGATCTTGGATGCCATTCAATATATTTTAATGTTAATTATTGTTACTATCATTCTTTGGATTGTGGCCCTTTACTCAGTAACTGTCCATTTGGGATTACTTATTTTCCAGTTTATAATCGTTCTTCTTTTCTAATGAAAAGGATAAAAGTTTCATCTAAAAAAAAAAAAAAAACCCCCTCAACTAAGGCCAACTTTAGGTCTTTAATTTGTAAGAAGATAGCATTTCTAATGACACTTCAATTAATGAAATCATTGGGTGCATACCCATATTTGTTATAACTACACTCTAGCGTTTGTATTCTTCTTTCTCGCGTCTTCTTAAGAGGTCAGACCTAGCGTTTGTATTCTTCTTTCTCGGGTCTTCTTAAGAGGTCAGACCTTGGTGTTGCTATTTGTTAAAATTTGGGAATCAGTCTCTTTAAAATGGGGGTAAGGCTGTCTACCATCTACCTATTTCAGACCCTGCCCGCCTGCTGAAATAGATACTACCTTGGTTTCCCTTACGTCTCCCTCTTCACCAACTTTGGATCTTAGTATTTAAAAAACACCTTTTAACTATATATGTAGTCCATGTAGTTGAAGGTGCATGTGGGCTCTTAAGGTAACTATTGTTTTTTTATGTGTTCTAGGCAATCAAATCTTGAGAATTTCT
The DNA here is from genome assembly GCA_021018995.1 of Chloranthus sessilifolius. NCBI lineage: Eukaryota > Viridiplantae > Streptophyta > Magnoliopsida > Chloranthales > Chloranthaceae > Chloranthus > Chloranthus sessilifolius. The sequence continues at coordinate 128,134,190 of CM037585.1, read as the reverse complement.
AAGGTCTATGAGATCAATGGACTAGATAAGTTCAAGTTCATTGAGCTAAGGAGTGCTCCAATATATCAATTTCGAATATTATAAATCCGTAGAAATGCTGGATCACCTATGGGTTCAACCCTTGCAATAGTTTCATCCAAATATGACGGCTAAGACAAAAAATAATAAACCACTTCATTTAAGTTTGATCTGTTACCTATGCAACATCCAACATGTTATGAGTGATGGTATATAATTGGACGGCCAAAGGTTGGTTGTTTTGAGGATTTTGAGAAAAATTAAGCTTCACTCATTTTCTATCAAAAGGCAAAAAAAAAACAAGCAAATTAAAAAAAAAAAAAAGGAGTCATTACTTATGCACACTTTTTAATTGATTGCACGATTGCGCCGAATTTAAAAGAAAGACTTGAAAGTTTGGCGACCTCTATTATGTGAGAACACCATTTAAGTCGTTTGATTTGAAGGCCGTGGTTCAAAGATATCAATTATATAATTTTCATCATTTGATTAAATAGAGTCAAATGTTATTATATAATTCAAAGGTTGACTACAATAGATCATATGACAAGTATCTTTTTTTGCTCCAATTTTATGTACCAAAGATCTATTGATTATGAACTTCAAATCAGACTGCGCATATTCCATTTTTCCATCACGTCCCTAAAAAAATACGCCTTTCTTTAAATTCGGTGCAATCACTTGAAAAATGTGTGCAAGTAATGACTCCCTACAAAAAACCTACCTTAACTTTTTTCTTGCCTAAAGAAAGTTAAAAAAAAAAACAAAAAGAAGCCAAAACTTGCACACAAAGTTGGCCAATTGGCACATAAATTGAAAGAGAGACTAAAATTTTGGCCACTTGTACCATATGAAAATATCAAATATGGTGATTGATTTGAAGGCCATAATTTAAAGATTGGGCACTTTGGAAAAACATGCTTCATTTTCAAACGTTTAGCGTATTATACCCAAATCGGACGTTTTAGAAAAAAGGTTTTCATGTTTTTTTTAACTTCTGATTTCTGTGAGATTGTAATTTCTGTAAATGTTACTTTACTAAACTACGCTTCTATAAAAGATAGTTTAAAGCCAAAAAATCATCGTTCTTCTTCGGCTCTGGCAATTTTTTTTTTTTCTTCTTCTTCTTCTCCCTTTTTTGTCGGAAATTGATCGTTTTCTCCGACGATCTCTTTTTTTTTTTTTCATCTACTTCTTCTTCTTCTCCGGCATGGCATATTCTTCCCCGGCCGCCAATTACAGCAGTACATTTGATTATGCGTGATTCTTTCCAAGGAAAAAAGAAGAACAAGAAGGAAAAAGATCACCGAAGAAGGTGTCGTGCCGGAGAAAAAGGAAAAAGAAGAAGGAAAAAGATCGCCGGAGAAGAAAGTACCATGCTAGAGAAGGAGAAAAAGAAGATGAAGAAAGAACAAAGAAGATTGCCGGAGAAGAGGATCAGTTTCCGGCAGAAGAACGGTTTTGTTGGAACGATGGGTTCTGGTTCTCTTCACTTTTCACGGGAACAATGGGTTTTTGCCCATTTCTTGCCTCTTTATACAAAGGTATAACCGTAAAGTCACATTAGAGAGTTTCAATTGCACGGGGGAAGAAATTACTGTCTCACAACTATTAGATGTTCCAAAATGCGTGAAAACCATTTTTCCTAAAACTTTGGTTTCGGTATAATACGTAAAAACGTTTCAAAAAGGAGCATGTTTTTCTAATTATCCCTTAGATCTTTGGTGTAAAAATGGGCAACAATCTCCATCAATGATTCAACCCAATTAAATGTCATTATCTTATTCAACAGTAGATTGCATTATATCTTATGATAAAGATTATGTTTCATATCAATTTTTTGCACCAAAGGTCTTAAGATTGGCTAATGATCAAATCCTACCAGTTGAACCTGATGTCCTGGTCAACCAATTTTACAACCATTGAATAAAAAAGGAAATGCTGATTGCAAATTGTATAAACATGGATACTATGGAAGTCAAGATCCTTCTATCAAATGGTTCTAAAACTGGTCGAAAACGCTATCAAGTTCAACCTGTTGGACCTGACCATTGCCCTCTTTAGATCGTGACCTTCAAATCTAGATGGTGTTTTCACATGTCTCTAAAATACCAAGTCCTTTTTTCAAAGAGTGCCATTAATTTCACCCACCGAATCTTTGAATTCACCCACGCTGAAATCCATTGATTGCTTTGAATCAAATGATGGAGATCGTTTTTTGTCTCAATCTTTCAAACAATAGATCTTGAGATTATGTGTGCACCATCATAAAGTCAAATTTTATTTTACGAGGCACATATCCCAAAAAATGATCTTAAAATCAGATTTGAGCTTGGTGAGCTCGGCGTGATACTAAGGTCACTTTTGGGCTCTTTTAACAAGCAGGTTGCTTGTTGAATTCAAATTGCTTTCATGCAACCCAAGACATTGCTTTCATGCAACCCAAGACATGGATCCTTGCCATGGAGCTTGGTCAGGTCCAACCAGTTGATTCTGACAGTATTTTTTTTTTTATATCTGTGGGTATTCGGGTCAGCTTGCGCGCACCTCGACTAATTCTACAGGGCCCTAGAGCTACCGACCGGATAATACTTCAGTGGCCGAGATTCGAATTGGTGACGACTAGAGAGGCCTGATCAACTAGAGATACTATTGAAAAACGACTATTGAATTGGTGACGACTAGAGATTCGAATTGGTGACGACTAGAGAGACTATTGAAAAAAGAAAAAGGATTTTTTGATAAAGTTTGGCAGTATCATATTAATTCAAAAACTCTTGCATAATCAGGAGTCCGGTGCAAAAATTTGAAAATTTTAAAAGTTTTGCATATATGAGCTTCCATGTAAAAGTGAAAGGTCGATTTTACCCTTCATTTAAGAGGCTAAATTCAGCCATTCCTCCACCCTCGCAGACATCCTTTTTTGCATCGATCTCATAAGTATTTTTGTTAGAAGTGCTAAGTATGACTTTTTTTTTTGCTAATAATATTTTGTTTTAATGTATCGTGGAGTGTTGGGTATATGGTCTCTACATGTTCGACAAAATGCCTAGCAGAAATATTATTTTTTTATTCGTTTTCAATTTACATCTCTTCATTTAAAGCATTCCAAAAAATATTATTCATTTTTCCCTGTAGCTCTTTCTTCTTTTTTTTCATTCATTTATTTATTATTATTATCAATTAATAAATAATATCTTTTCATTGAAGAAGTAAGTAAAATCTAATTCTAAAAAAATGAGAACTACAAAGCTCTCACAAATCTTACTCTCTTCTCCATTTGAAGGTTCGGCATGGCCATCACCTTAAAACCAGAAAAGAAAGAGAAAGATTGCCTTAAACTGTTTGAATAGAAAATAGGTGCAGTGCATCACCACAGAAGGCTCTTTTTAACTTGCGTTGGAATCTTCACATGTTCTGTTAGGAATAAATATTTTTTGTCCGGATCATTTTAGTAAGAACAGTCAAGGAATCCAGCACATGTAATTGTAATTTACAGGAAAAATCATGGATTATAAATAAAGGTACCCATAGTTAAATTTATAATATCAACGGTTTCTTCTTTTCAAAGACTATATTAAAAAAATTATTTAAAGTTATTTACATGTCATTAGTGAATAGTATTCTGTTTAATACAATGTTGTTATAGAATTTGCAAGTTTTAAAAAATCAGAGCAGTACCAATTAAATATATTTCAATCATTGAGTTTTGTATAGGTGTGTTTTATTATGGTTGACTTCAAATTGAATACAATGCACCCATCCAATAGGCGTCCGTACAACTTATCTATTTTTCATGCAGTACATAGCATGTGAAGGCATGGGTCAAAATTTCGTCCGATACCGATACGTATCAAACGATACGCATCGGTATTGACGAGACTGACTTATACATTCAATGTACTGATATCGTCCATTTTATAAATGTCTTGGACGATACATTCAATGTATCGTCCGATATCTCTTATTCCGTCACGTATCGTCAAATCGTATCGGTTTGGAGCTCGGACGCTACATATCGGATACCCGAGATTTTGACCCTTGTGTGAAGGTATTGCTGCAAAATACAATTCATAAGCGAGTTACTCTTTTTGAGCATGGAAGAAATCCGGGTCAACCACTTGGACCTGACCATTGCCCGTTGTTAGTAGATCTTTTTTAATGATCGTTAATGTTATTTTTTATTGTTTTTTTGTTGATGTCATATATCGTTAGTGGTGTTAATTATCTCCAACAGAAAAAGCTTATTATGCTTGGATCTTTATAGTATGACTTTCATCATGCTTAATTGTTGTATGCACACTTGGATTACAAGAATTTCAGGCACTTTTGTGGGTTGACTTGCTATAGGAGATTTTTAGAGATATTGGCTTATGAATGGAGGATTAATATTTTTTCATGTGCACAAATTGGTATGTTTGAAAAGAAATTTGTGTAAGATTTCTAGGAGATTAAATGGATTTTTAATACCATATGATATGTTTTACCCCCAAATTAGGGACATTTGTCGATAGTAAGCATGTTGGTGTTTATTCCATCGACTGAAGGATGATGATCAACTGCTCGATCAACGAGAGAGTGGCTAGGCCAGTTGGCTAATGGATGGCCAATTATATTATTAGAGAATTGAGTTTAAGAAACCCTCATGCATCCTCTCGTGTAGAACAGTGGGTTAGATGGGATGATGGGTTGAGTAGGGTAGATGAGGCATTAAGTGTAATGAGGTGGGATGTGTGAAACAGATTAGATGGCTGCCAAGAGATACACACCTGAATTTTTTAAACATGGTTAGAGGTTATTAAATAGATTAGATGACACTTAACCATGGTTTCTCTCTCATTGGCTCTAAGGATACACACATGATTTTTTTTCTAAGTTCATAATTGAAGCCCAAGAGGTATCCTCTTATAATTTATTTTTCAATATTGTATTCCATTTTATGTATTATTTTTATTCATTTATTTATATTAACTTAGTATTGAGGCTTGTTTGTTGGCTATTAAGATCCTAAAATTAGGATTGTGGCTTGACTCTTCACGATATTATAGTATTGAAAGTTATTTTTTTAATGTATATTATTTAGGGTTTTGTAAGATGCTGTAAATCTAGGGTTTATTTGATGTGATTGACATGGATGTGAGCTTTCTGGTAATAAAATAAAATTTTGAATGAGTTAGAGTAATTTATGCTTAGGTAGTTGCCTATTATATATTCGATGAAATGCCAAAGATACTTATTTTACGTTTTAAACGCATTTTTTCGTGAATTTTTCGTGTTAAACTCAATAATAAGGGTTGAATTAAGGTTCAGTAAACGGATAGGGTTGATCCCTCAATTTCTTTATTTTTTTTCATTATTTTTTTTTCATGATTTTTTTTTTTTTTATGTATGGTTAGTTTCACAAAAATGGCAAGGTATGTCAGATCATGTTTCGCTTTCAATATGACAAGCTAACATTTAAATACAAATCATAATGCACTTATTATTGTTCTAGAGAAATAAGTTTTAAAAGATTCGGGTGTTGCTTTCAATTTTTGTCTAGCAGGTACCGTGAAACGATAAATGACAACACCCTGTCAATGATATATTGTTACGATGGATATATTGAGTACGATAATGAATTTGGTTCCTACCATGGGAGAAACGAAAAAGTAGGAGTGTCAGAAGAGACATAGCATACGATGATTTCGTTAAGGATATGTGTGTCGTAAGCAAATGGAAGGGTGACCATTCCGTACGTACGCTTCAATACTCATACTAAGTAGAAGGTCAGCACAACATGGTCATCGATTTAGAGATTCTTGACAATCTTCAGGAGATGATTGAAACAGTCTGAAATGATTGTTGATATATTATTATGTACTTAATCAAACCCCCAACGGACTCCGAGTCTATTGCCGGCATTAACCGTAGAGGAATGCGTAGAGCAAAGTCAGAGCTTGAAATTTCGCTCCCCTCATCTATATCTAATAGGTATGTCGTTATTGTAGTTAATTTCGTCCGAGCTTTGAATATTTAATAGGTGACAACAACGACTGACGTATGATTACAGAAAGCGAAATATTTATAGATTCAAAGCTCTCTATTCCGAGTACAGTAGCTATTACTTGAAAGACCATTCGAATAGAGAGCCTCTAAAGCATCCGTTGGAAAGGTGAGTTTAATAGACAAGTGAATTGAATACCTATTATAATATTTGCTTTCATATTTAAAATCTAATGTGCATTTGCAAGTAGGTTTAGAACTTCTAGTCCTGAGAGAAGTATAAGCAGAAGAGAAGATAGTGATTTGAGTCCACTCACAAATCATGCGTCACAGAAGTTAGTATAAAATCGGTAATTAAACTCTTTACTACTATTATATATATTTTTTCTAATAATCTCACTAGGAAAGGAATTGTTATGCAGGGGTATGAGAGACCGCAATATTTCATCAAGGAAAATGCATAGTACGGGGCCTTGCAGGGTCAATGATGCCGACACGTGTTTGAGCGAGAAGCCATTTTACAAATCAGATTATGTGTCAAAAGCTAGATAGAGTGCTTTTTTCAAAGACAGCCAATCAGAGTGGGATAAATGGGACGATAACATAAAGGTCGACACAGAAGTCGATGCAGGGTCTGAAGAACACTTCCTTTCAACATTTAACCCCTATGAGGGTCCCAATGTGCGGTCGAATGAGAAAGTGCATGAAAATATAAGCAAGTCCCTAAATGAAAGAAAAATAATGAATGTGTCGGTAGAGAAACATTCACTGGACGTAATCCGAATAAACCGAGGGATGCGAGCAATCTTGATTATGACGACTGACTCAAAGATTTCCACGATGAAGACTCCAACAATTTGAGAATTGAGGCTATATTTCCTTTAAAAGAAGCATTCCAGAGTTGTCTGAGGGAGTATGCCGTGAGAAATAATTTTGTACTCCAGCCTATTAAAACTTGTAATACAGTGATCGTAGCTAAGTGTGCTCATCTGGCATCACCAATCACGTCTTATGCGACATGTCCTTGGCACATTCATTGTTCAAAGCAAGCCGGTGTACAACTATTTCAAGTTAAAACCTACAATTCAGTTCACACATGCCTCCGGTTGGAGAAGAGGTTGGGCCATTCGCAAGCGATAGCTAAATGGGTAGGGAGTCAAATTATGACTCGCTTGAAAAAGCATCCAAATATTACCCTTCTCAAGATTATCACCGACATTCAAATAGAATTTGGTGTGATAATTAACTACTTCAAAGCATGGGGAGGGAAGGAGATAGCGTACACAAATATTTTTGGTGGGTGGGAGCAGTCTTATAATATGATACCTTCATATTGCCTTGAGTTGAAGTGAGTAGATCCCGAAGCGTGACTATTCTCCAATGCCTCAATGACAAAGCCTTTTTCCGCATCTTTTGGGCACTTGGGCCATCAATTTGAAGTTATAAGCAAAATTTATGGCCCATAATCTCAATCGACGGTGCACATCTTAGAGGAAAATACGTAGGCAAACTCTTAATAGCGACAACGACTGATGGTAACAACGGATTATTCCCTTTGGAATTTGCAGTTGTGGAGGAAGAAACAAAGGGTGCATGGACTTGGTTTCTAACCCATCTTCGAGATCGCATCATAACCGAAGATGACACTCCACTCATGCTTATCAGCAATCGAAACAAAGCTTTAACGAAAGTATTGCCAGTCGTTTTCCCGCACGCAAGTCATAGCTATTGCTTCATGCACCTATGTGAGAACTTCACGAAACGTTGTAAGAATCGCTTCATTCGTCAATGGTTTTGGGCAATTGCCTGAAAATTTTCAATATCATAATTTAAGAAGGAAATGGATGAGTTGAAAAAAGAGCACTTGGAATGTTGGAAATGGTTGGACGGTATCAACAAATGTCTTTGGTCTAGAGCGCACTTCCCAGGAAAAAGATACCATTTTTTGACAATAAATTTATTTGAATCTTTAAGCTCGGTGTTGAAGTTTGATAGAGGCACCTATCACTGCAATCATCGAAAGGACTCACGATAAGGTCACCCAATATTTTTTCGAAAGGAAGCTTGATGGTGCTCGACTGTCGTGTGGTCTAACAGACTATGCTAGAAAATATTTGGATAGTCAAGGAGAACTTGCAGGACGTATGTGGTCGATCCCGAGTAGCCCGGACGTATTTAAGGTTCGAACTTCTACTAGGGAGTATCGGGTTGATTTAGAGAATCGAAAATATTCATGTCGACGCTTCAACATATTAGGTCTCCTATGCTCCCACGCATTGGCTACTATAAAAGTGAGGGAGGCACCGGTTTTGACATATTGCGAGAAGTGGCTTACGTTCAAAACGTATGAAGCTACTTACGAGGAGGTACTTCACCCAACCACTGATGGAAGTGACTGAGCCGATCCTTACAAGGGCGTTCCATTGCTTCCGCCGCACCCTCGAAACCCGTCAGGTCGCTAAAAACAAAATCACTATAGATTAGCATGCGAAACTAAGAAGACATACACGTGTGGTAAATGTGGCAAAAATGGGCATAATCGAAAATCTTGCAGGAGTGGCCCAAATGGTCCTACACAACAGTAATTTTCTTAAATTGAGGTATTTGGTTTGTAAAAACCCGAAAATTCTGAACACGAAACTAACTGTTTCGATCTACGTGCCCGGCATGAAAATCGAGACAAATTTAAAAATTCGTAATTAATATTATTTGAAATCAGACTTGCCCATAGTTAAAGGAATTCACATGTAAAGTCTCACGTGAATCCGAGTCTAATAGAACGTTGAGGTGATGTGTTACGCTATAGCGACCGTGTAAGTGCCCCACATTGGAGTTTAAATTAAGAGAAATTGAAATATCAAAGATATTTCATGTTGGTAACTTATAAGAGAAGGAAAGGGAACCTGAAATATCAGTTTCCATCTTCTTCTTGTTCTGGTAAACCCTAGGTCCTATGGTGGTTTAGTTGATCTTTGAAGAACCACAAGCGTAGAACACTTAGGTTAGTGTGTAACCTTAAGAGTGCGAAATCGACGTTAATACGTCGTACCTAATTTGTGAGAAGGTGTGTTGTTGCCGAGTGTTCAAGCGGAGACACAAGAATTCTGTTCTGGGTCGCATTGGCGACGAATCTAAGAGTATTGATCCGAAACCTCGAAAGGGCCCATATAGAGGTGAGCCTTTGAGTTTAAGTTGGACAAGATTAAAGCCCTTATATATGTATTTGTGTGTGTATTAATGGTTGCAAGAAACAATTAATGAATATAGGTCAAGAATGAGGAAAATAAGTGACCTCCATTAATGACAGAGATCTGTCATTATTGATCGATCAATACAAGATTGATCGATCAATGGGAGGCATTGATCGATCAATATGAGGTATTGATCGATCAATCCGTATAAGGCCCAAGTAGAAATAGTGGACTTGAAATTTTGGAAATTCAATGCCCGAGGGGCATTGATCGATCAATAAGTTAATTGATCGATCAATTGTGAGGATTGATCGATCACTGAGAGAGTGATCGATCAATGGCATAGGTTGATCGATCACTTGGATGTATTGATCGATCAGTAATGGCATTGATCGATCAATCTGTATATGGTAAGTGTGAAAACAGTGAGAGGGAAAATTTAAAATTTTAGGTATTGATCGATCAATGAGGTCATTGATCGATCAACTGAGCTAGTGATCGATCAATTTATCCTCTATAATTTGTGAAGAAGAAAGGAACCATTGATCGATCAATAGAGGTATTGATCGATCAATGTTGTGTGGTGGTCGATCAATAGAGGCTATTGATCGATCAATTGACTATGTTGCTGGTTATGAGTTGAGAGAGGTCGATCAATCACCCCTGTTTTTGTCTGTTTTGATTTTTGTAAAGTAAACACCACTGGACATCGTGCCAGTTCACATTCCGACATTCCTGACACGTAGAATACTATGTTTATGGTCTAGGATCAAATCATGACGCCTTGAAAAGCTTTGGATTTGCTTAGAAGAGGTCTGACCTGAGGTAGGGGAATTCCATTAAAATTACATTTATTTTTTATCTCATGGTTCCAAAGCTTCTGTATTTGATTGCATAGTCTGATTTTATCGTCCAATCATGTCTAGCATATGTATGTTAACTCTGTTATAACTTTGACACCTGTCATCTGTCATCTGATTTCCGTTAAATATGATATGCCTGCATATGATTTATGGTTTAATATTCTGACGAATCTCACCGACTCGGCGGTATATCCGTTTCTGGCACACTCGTGCATCTGCTTGGAAATCCTCGGCACAATTGCACTCCGTAGTTGAGGCATTGTTGCATTTCCTGAAATTGTTCATGTGAACGACGATGGTTGGGATTACCCATCGGACCAAATCTGGCTACCACGTGCTATACTCACGGGAGTTATTTAAGTTTACTATTCTAAGTCATTAAACAATATATGTATCACACTCTATATTCTCTGATAAGATTTGCCTGCTTTGAGAATTTCTACATATCTGACACATCTGTTTGCATCTGTTCAATTACGTTCATATCTTCTGCAGCCATGTTTTACAATTAAGATGCAACTTTATCTGGAATTCTTCTACTAAGCTTAGATGTAACTTACCCTGTTTTAATTAACATTTTAGGTTCTGAGGCTAGACCACCTGGGATGGAGAGTGATCCTGATTATCAGCCTGATCTAGAGGCTGAGGCTGAGGACGAGGAGACCGACGTCCAGGCGGACGATTTCTATCCCTAGTCGGGGTACTTATTGTCATTGTTTTGGGGTTTTTGTGTGATATTCTGGATCATTGTGTGTCTGGTGGCCACTTTCTGTATTTATTTTCTGTATACTTTATTTTATTGTATTGTTATACATTCTATTGGAACCACTATCAGGAACCATTGTTTGGGTGATGGATGTCCTTCACCAGTGGTTCTTCTTGGTTCCTTTTTGGGGATGTATATTCCTTTGATATATAGATATACATGTTATGTTTATTGTTTCCTTCATTTTAAAAGCCTTATATGATGACTCGATCTACCACTACTGGATAGTGTCTGCTTGATTTCCTCTATACAAGCAGACACTCAGTGTTTTAACTTGAGGATCATTCAGAGTATGATCCTGATGGCACGGATTTCTTGGCACAAAAATCCGGGCTGTCACGACCCTTTTTCTGGTTTAGTGTATGATCCTTTATTATTGTTTTTCATTTCATTAATTTTTCTATGAAATGTTGTTGAGACTGCTATGTGTTGTGTTGAATAGTTTAGGGTTATATGATTCATTGGTCGAGACCGCGAAATAATACTTATTCCACTTACTTTCCATATGTGTTTATATATATATATATTGAGTGCTTTTTATATATATAGCTATATAAGTGACTAATTGTTAGGCAGCTACTAGGTTAGGAGGACTGTTTGTATGCCACGGCCACTCAATACAATTAATATGTTTTGCTTAAATGTTAGCATGAGGGAAGTTTCCATTTATGTGTGACAGTTTATGGAAGTCACTTGCTAACATAACCAGTTTAGGCTGAGTTATTTTTGTGGCAGAATTTTAGTATCCTTTGAAGCATCACGTAATGACGAAGCAATGTATAGATGCTCTTGAGGAGGGGGAAAACTTTTATATTTTTCCCAGTTTGCTATCTAATTAAGAAACTGTGATTTTATATTTTAGTCTTTTAAAAAAATGTTTTGTATGCATGGGCCCTCTTGAGTCTAGATTCTCTTAGGTTGTAGATTAGTTAGGGTTGTCAATGGGTTGAGGCAGTCTCGTTACCCAACCTGCCCGGACGTCATGCACAAACACTTGACACGGCCGATTATTATGTGCATGTTGCATTTTGCTGAAATAAACTGTGTGCATTTTGCACACAGATCCACCTATCCCACGACGTCAATCTACCTTTTGAACAATGTTATTAATAATATATAACCTTGTAGGTTAGTATGCCACTATTCAACCTATAGCTACAAGTTTGCTGGAAAAATCACATTGACTTATAAGGTTGGATCATTGTTATAGCATAAAATGAACTACATTGATGTTAATTCAATTGGCAATAACCTCCTATTTTGGCCCAATTAAAAAAATAATTCTGAGATTTATAAAGGTCCAAGTAACTGATAAGGGTTTGGATAAGGAAACTGAACCCGTTCACTGTTGAAAGTGACTAGGTAATTGATTATCTACATTGGGTCCATCTTAGTGTCATGTGGTGCATGGGGGTGATCATCTAGATCAGATTCATCCATGAAAATGTATGACTACTATGCATTTGTCTAAATTTGTTTTAATTTTTAATCATTTATTCTCTAGCATTTTAGCCTCTTAATTGCATGATAAAGATAATTTTTTATGCGATCTTGAGGCTGAATCTGATCTATATGATGGTCCCATGAGCTATTTTCCCCATCATAATTTTTTAATATTAATAAATTTACATAAATAACCAGTGGATATGTTGTTATGTGCATTTTGTTGCAAAAATAATTTGTTATAACAATGATTTTAGAATACCTATTTACGTTCTTCAATTGTACTTTTGGTAGAAGCTCTATTTTGTCCACTAATTGTAGAAGCCCTATTTTGTGCTTTTTGTTGTAAATGGTCTACTTAGTGATGGGCTTTTTGTTATAAACCATAGAATAGGCGAGTCTCGATAGAGGAAGGAGATGGCAAAGGTTGTGATCTCAATGTTTTGTTCATCGAGACAAGTGTCATAGCAGGCTTCAATATAAAGGTGCAACTCTCACTTTAATATTCCATTGTATATATGCATTAGGGAGCGAATGGTTTCAATTCAAAAACCTACTATTGCATAGGATTTTGGGTTGTGTTTGAGACTGTTAGTTGGAGGCTAAGAGCAGCCCACTTAAAAGAGCAGGTTTAAATCGCTCTTTTAAAGAGAAGCGAAATCAGCTCTTTTACTCTACGAAAGAACTAAGAGCACTTAGAACTAAACACTCTCCCATTGTAAAGATCTTTGTGCCAGAGTAGGGAGCTGCGCTTTGCCTCCAAAGAGCAATCCCAAACACATGATGAAGTTGGAAAAATCGCTTTGAAGGTTAAATTGGCCCTTGAAGAAATTGACAGAGAAGTAAGTCCTTAACTGTAAGAAGTTTCTATTTTGGTGGCCATCACTAGGGTCAAACCCGTTGACCAGTGAATGGTATAAGATCAACCTTAAGATGTACAATTGCTATTCTGGTGAGTTTGAAGAGAATAGGCAACTGCTTATTAAGTCTTTCAGTTAAAGTATGATTGTGATTTCTAATCACACTACAATTAGCAATTTCAGTCCTTAATGGGATAGGACTCTTTGGCTATAAATATAAGGGGTGCCTGGTCCCAACGATAGCTCGACGTAATTCAATCCTCCCTATTGGCGAGAGCATCCCCATTGTGCTAGGAGACATTGAACGCGAGAACATCATTGAAGATCGGCAACCATCAATGGCTAACGCTCAAGGTGCGCATATTTATAGTTTGTTGGTTTTTGATTGATCATGCGCCTAGATCTTTAGGCTTAATTTTGGATGGTCGGATCGTCAGATCCATTTAGATTCCATCAATTGGTATCAGAGCCATGATTGGCGTTATGATCGGTCAAAGCTTTAAAGTGAATTTTTTTTTTTTTTTTTTAATGGCTGTTTTATAAAAAAAAAAAATATATATTTTTGGCCGGCGGTGGGGGTTCTCCGGCCACCGGACTGGCATCGGCCAACTTCCGTGGGGCCGATCCCTCCCACCGGACGGTGTTTGGTCACCAGGCAGCGGTAAGCCCTTAAGGGCTGCCAAATCACAAATCACAAATCAAAAAAAAAAAAAAAAAAATTTGGATTTTTGTGGTATGATTAAACCGGTGGTTTTTTCGTGACCGGGCACCGTGGAGTGGTCGATCGATCTGCCGGACCGTGCGCCGGTGGTGAGGCGGAGCTGCAGTGCACAGGTTGCACTGCAGCAGATCTCTTCAAACAAAAAAAAAAAAAAAATTTGAAGAGGGCGATGAGCAGGTGGATGGGGAGGAGGTTTAGGGTCTTTTCGGACCCGTCGGTCCGATTCGACCCGCACTTTGGTCTTTGGCTCTTGCCCAACCCATCTAGTCTATGGCCCGACCCGTTTGGCTCCAGCCTGGCCCGTTTGGCCACCTTGGAACATCAGACCCGCCGGGCGTACTTGGCCCATCACGACCCCTCTGGACCACGGCCGACCCACCTTGACTCTGGGCCTACTTGGCGGCACCGACTGACGACCTGCGGGCCTACTTGGCCCGACCCGCCTTGACCTGCTGGGCCTACTTGGCCCGACCGACCGGCCCAACCTTGCTGGGCCTCTTCGACCCACTCGACCTGTCTGGGCCAATTTGGCCCACCCGACCTGCCTGGGCCTATTTGGCCCACCTGGCCCACTGGCTGAGGCCCACTAAGCCCCTTTTGGCTCATGGCCCTGACCTGCAGGGCCCATCCACGGGGCCCATAGCCCATTCAACCACAAAGGCCCATGGTATGGCCCGATACCCAGCCCAATTATTCCGACCCTATTTTCGTATCTTCTCGGGTCTTTTCTGGGCTATTTACAGGTCCGATTTTCGGACATTATATATGCAATTTGACTATCTCGGACATTCTGGATCCGTTTTTGAGGTCTATTTTTAATAATGAGCTCTCTATTATGATTTTTTCATGACCTGATGTTATTTTTTCTATTTTTTAATTGTGTAATCAATTTCTGCTCAAGTATTATTCATTAGAATTGGGTAGTGGAGATTGTGCTCTACCACCATGGCTGGTACTTACACTTTATAATGCTCGTTTGTTATCTTTTTTGACACCTCCTCATAACACGTTTTGTGATCATCTAAATTATTATCAAGCCTAATTTGAAAACATGGCTTTGGAAAGATTCTTCTGCCCAACGGTGATGATCTTTCCTAGTGCCGTGGTTTTCATAGTGAGGTTTAATTTTGTTCAAAACGTGTTACAAATCGATGTAAATGTGTAGTGAGCGTTGGCGTTACAACATAAGGGATTCTTCCGCTAGCGGTGATGAATCACTTAATGTTATATGATGGCTGTGTTTCACTATTCATTATTTTGTGTGTGTGGGTACTGCTCGCGTGTTGTGACTCAACCCAACGGAGGGTCATAACGACGCAATTAGTACCACCATCATTAATATAGATTGAGGAAGCGGCTAGTGTGTTATGACTCGACCCAACGGAGGCTCATAATGACACAAAATTGTTTCTCAATAAAATCACATTGGTTTTAATTTTTATATTCCTTGACATATTTTAACCTTCGCGTCACATACTATAATTATAACCTTGTGGAATTGATAGTTACTTCGATTGTATGTGGACATAATAAAACCCTTAATTATTGTGCAGCATTGAACCCGTCTATCATAACCAGTATGATTGGTGGAATTGAACTTTTGAGTGGATCAAATTATAAGAAATGGAAGGAACAAGTTGCAATTGTTTTAGGCTGCATGGATCTTGACTATGCTATACGATTTGATAAACCCACGGTGCTCACCGCTGATGCCTCGGCTGAGGATCTGGCAGTGAACCATACGGATTTAGAAAAATGGGATAGATCAAATCGTATGAGCCTCATGATCATAAAGAGCTCCATTGCTGATGCGATTCGGGGAGGTATTCCTGACTCGCACACTGCAAAAGAATACATGCAAGCCATTAAGGAACAATTTCAAGGGACTTCTAAAGCCCTTGCCAGTAGTCTAATTGTTAAAATGGGAACCATGAAATATGATGGTCATAGCGGCGTTCGGGAGCACATTATGAAAATGAGTGGCATGGCCACTCAATTGAAAGAACTGGACATGAGTTTTTCTGAGGGTTATCTTGTTCACTTCATTATGACTTCTCTTCCTGCGCAATTTGGCCCGTTCAAGATCAATTATAACACGCAGAAAGAGAAGTGGAAGATGAACGAGTTAATCGCTCACTGTGTCCAAGAAGAAGAACGACTTCGGGCTGAAAAACCTGAAAGTGCCCATTACGCCGCTCTTGGCCCATCGAAACGAAATTTCAAGCGAAAATCGGGACAATATAAAGGAAAGAACGTGAAAGCTCCTCCATCGGAAACCAAACAAGGAGAGGCTAGCACATCTACTTCTGGCATCAAGTGTCACTTCTGTAAGAAGAAGGGACACATTAAGAAGAATTGTCAGAAATACAGAGATTGGCTAGTTAAGAAAGGTAATGACCTTGCTTTTGTGTGTTTTGAATCACTTTATGTTGATGCTCCACGCAATACTTGGTGGATAGATTCTGGTGCAACTATTCACATAAGTAATTCAATGCAGGGATTTCGATCCAGCAGGAAGCTAAGTAAAGGCGAACGTACCATCAAACTCGGGAATGGAGTAGAAGCAGACGTAAAGGCCATTGGGACTCTCCGTCTCATTTTAGATAGTGGTTTCATTTTGGATTTAGTTGATACTATTTATGTTCGATTAGAAACCTTATCTCAATTTCTAAATTGGATTCATTAGGTTTTGAATTTAAATTTGGACATAATATGTTTACTCTATTATTCAATTCGATATTGTGGGTGGTGGCTCATTAATGGGCAATCTTTATCATTGAACTTGGATTCATCTTACGCCCAATCTTTAGTTTCTATGCATGTGAATGATAAAATAAGTAAGAAAGCAACGAGCACTCGATAACTCCTCCATTTTATGGCATAAACGTTTAGGCCATATCTCTAAGGATAGAATGGAGAGGTTAATTAAAGATGATATAATCGATGCGCTCGATTTCTCTTATTTCAATACTTGTGTTGATTGCGTTAAAGGAAAACTCACAAAGACTAATAAGAAAGGGGCTCTCGAAGCGAGTTTCTTTCGGAAATAGTCCACGATATTTGTGGACCGTTTCCAACTCCCGCTATTGGTGGTCAAAATATTTTATTACCTTCACGATGATTATTCTCGTTGGTTATATATTTCTCATTCACGAAATCGAGGCCTGGATATGTTTAAAATCTATAAAGCGAAGTTGAGTTACAACTCAATTCAAGATTAAAATTGTGAGATCGATAGGCGGAGAGTACTATGGTAGATACTCGAAGCAGTGCATAATCCGGGACCCTTCGCATACTGTATCTACAAGAGCATGGCATTGTCGCTCAATACACCATGGGAACACACGAGCGAGCAGTGTAGGCGAAATCGTACTCTTATGGATATGGTGAGAAGCATGTTATGCAACTCACGTTGCCCTACGTTCTTGTGGAGAAGCCTTGAAAACGGTGCATATCCTAAATCGAGTTCCTAGTAAAGGCGTTCCCAAGACTCCTTATGAGCTATGGGTAGGAAGAAAACCGACTTTAGGATATTTACACATTTGGGGCTTTTCTTTAAGCAAAGGTGTACAACCCACAATTAGGAAAATTGGATCCTAAAACTATAAGTTGTTATTTCATTGGTTACCACGATAGATCAAAAGGCTCTGATTTTATTGCCCCACTCATAGTACCCGGATTGTTGAGACTAGACATGCAAAATTCTTTGAGGATCGTGAGATCGGTGGGAGTATAGAGCTTAGGAAAATCACTTTTGAGGAGAATCGTTATAATTCCTATCCCTTTTATCCAAGAAAAGTGGCACCAACACCAGTTATTGCGGCCAGTGTTGATGCACATGTGGCTATACCGATTGACACACGCCACATTGAGAAGGCTCTTGCTCCCATGGCGGCCAGCGATCCACCATTGCGTGGGTCGAGAGAGCAAAAAGCCGCCATTTCGATGACTATATAGTTTACCTAAATGAGAGTGAATTTGATTTTGGAAAGGAATGAGATCCTGTTTCCTTTAGCCAAGCCATGAAGAGCGACAAATCCACTCAATGGCTCAAGCCATGAAAGATGAGTTGGAATCAATGAAACATAACTTCGATGCAGGATCTTTGTGAGTTACCTAATGGAGTCAAGCCGAGGCGTAAATGGGTTTTAAAACCAAGCAAGACTCCAAAGGTAATATAGAAAGATACAAGGCCGTTAATCGCTAAAAGTTTCACTCAAAAGAAGGAATAGACTATAAAGACATTCTCTCCTATCTCTAGAAAGGAATCCTTCGGATAGTCATGGCATTAGTAACTCATTTTGACTTAGAATTGCATCAAATGGATGTTAAAGCGCTTTTTACGAATGGCGACTTGCATGAAGATGTCTTTATGACACAACTGAAGGTTTTCGAGGTTGAGGGAAATCATTTAGTTTGTAGACTCAAAAGGTCTCTATATGGTTTAAGCGGGCATCTCGACAATGGTACTTAAAATTTCACGAAGTCATTTCAAATTTTGGTTTTAAAGAAAACACGTGGATCAATGCATATATCTTAAAATCGGTGGGAGTAAGTTTATCATCCTTGTTTTATCGTTGATGATATCTTACTTGCAGTAACAATTTGGGCATGTTATATGAGACAAAGAACTTTTTATCAAAGAGTTTTGATATGAAAGATCTTGGTGAAGCTTCCTACGTGATAGGAATTGAGATTCATCGAGATAGAGCGTGGCATATTGGGATTGTCTCAAAGAGCTTATATTGATAAAGTTCTTAAAAGGTTTAACATGCTTGCCTTGCTTGTCATTAAGGGTGATAAATTTAGTCTACTTGAGTCCCAGGATCGATCTGGAGAAAAAGATGGAGACAATTCCATATGCATCGGCGGTTGGGAGTCTCATGTATGCAAATCCAGTACTCGTCCGATATAGCGTATATAGTTGGCATGTCTTGGTACCAATGTAATCTGATTTGGATCATTGGAAAGCGACTAAGAAGGTTTTCGCTATTTACAAGAGACTAAAGGACACATGCTCACATATAAAAGGTCGAATAACCTTGAAGTTATTGGTTATTAGATCTTGACTATCTTTGGGTGTCATGACACTCGTAGGTCCACATCGGGTTATATTTTTATGCTTGCAGGTGGACCTATATCTTGGAAGAGCATTAAACAAACGCTGACTACTTCGTCCACTATGGAAGCAGAATTCGTTGCATATTTTGAGGCAACATGTGAGGCGATATGGTTGAGGAATTTTATCTCAGGGCTTCGAGTTGTTGATACTATTTCAAAGCCACTGAGAATCTTTTGTGACAATTCCGCTGCGATTGCTATCTCCAATAACAACAAGATTAGTGGGGGTTCTAAATATATTGATATAAAGTATCTTGTTATCAGGGAGAAAGTTCAGAATCAAATTGTATCTGTTGAAAAGATAAGTACGACACTCATGTTGGCTGACCCTCTCACGAAAGGTTTACCTCCCAAGCTCTTTTTGGAGCATGTTGCGCGCATGGGGTTAACGGATAATTTTGAGAGTGGGTATATGCGAGTGAATACATTTGTTTAATTGATTCAGATATAAAATTTATTTATTTGCTTTTCCATTTTTATGCAAATAACTCCTTGGAACATATGGTGCCAGTAGATGGCAATAAAGTAGGACCAATATTAGATTGCGTTTACATGTAATCACCATTCAGTTATGTAAACTTACAATCTATGTGAAATCATACTAGTTGGAATCCATGTCGGTGATGACTGTCTGATGGCGATGAGCGGTCATATATCGATGATATGATATATTGACTACATTGATTCTGTGTTGAAATTCTCACTGGACCGGACTGATAATAAAGACTTTGATTGAGATTGATTGTGATTTACCATTCAAAGAAAGTTAGCTAACATTGGGTAATCGGAGTTTATTGACATAGTTTGGCCAAGTGGGAGACTGTAAGAAGTTTCTATTTTGGTGGCCATCACTAGGGTCAAACCCGTTAACCAGTGAATGGTATAAGATCAACCTTAAGATGTACAATTGCTATTCTGGTGAGTTTGAAGAGAATAGGCAACTGCTTATTAAGTCTTTCAGTTAAAGTATGATTGTGATTTCTAATCACACTACAATTAGCAATTTCAGTCCTTAATGGGATAGGACTCTTTGGCTATAAATATAAGGGGTGCCTGGTCCCAACGATAGCTCGACGTAATTCAATCCTCCCTATTGGCGAGAGCATCCCCATTGTGCTAGGAGACATTAAACGCGAGAACATCGTTGAAGATCGGCAACCATCAATGGCTAACGCTCAAGGTGCGCATATTTATAGTTTGTTGGTTTTTGATTGATCATGCACCTAGATCTTTAGGCTTAATTTTGGATGGTCGGATCGTCAGATCCATTTAGATTCCATCATTAACCTCATTGAGATAGTAAGAGCAGATGCTTCCACTACAAAAATAGTAACCTCGGGAGCCGCGTGAAATATCAAGCCGTCGGCAAAACCAATCGTACGGTTTGTAATATCTGGCCGGCGCGAAACGCTCGGTACTATTCTCGTCGGGGAATCTAACCACCGACGGTTTTCAGCCGTCGGCGTAATTCATGAATCTACGCCGACGGCGGATGCCGTTGGCATAGGGTTATTAAATTTTTTTTAAATTTTATATAAATAATCCTACGCCGACGGCTCATGCCGTCGGCATAGGTGCTTTAAAAAATATTTTAAATAATCTATGCCGACGGCGGCAGCCGTCGGCATAGGCCCTTTTTTTTTTTTTTTTTTTTTACAAATATTTTTTTTTTTGTTGGGCACAATTAATTCCGAATTGGGCGATGATGATTATTTTTTGTCCCAATCTTCCACAAGATGGATCAACAATTGATCACGCAAAGGCGGAAACACAACTACGAAGTGAGCAAAACAATTAATCTAAAAGATCAAATCACAATGGTAGAATGCCATAGATGTAGATCACATCTTTGGATCTTGATTTCCTTTTCTTGTCTCTTCTTTGCACAAGGAAAGCGCCATATAAGTAGCTCATGCACTGACCCACAAATAGAAAGGGAATGCCATCATTCATTCCCCATTAGTGCTCTTAAAGAATGATCTGCATCACTGTATCCAACAAAAGCGCAATATCATCAAAAATTTTAAATAGATAAAAGTTACCTAACCTTATAGGAGATTCAAAATCATTTACTTTTTACAATATAGACATCAATTCCAAGTTTCGCTATCATTGCAGCTTCTGTTATTTTGGTCACCATACCACCGATTGTGTCATGAGCAGCTTCAGTGATTTCAACTGTTGAGAAAAATTCCATTAGGATTTAGTAACAAGTTGGTTATAATTATACACTAGATAAAAAAATCGTTTTTGAGACATTCAACCGTGCACAAAAATATCCTTCATTTCCTCAAATTCAAATCATAGATTCTGACATAAGCCTTTTAAACTAAAACATTCACTTTGGTACTTTTGATTGCCTCGGATTACGGACCAAGTTTTGAGTTCCTATTTGGTCATCAAGTCTAATCAACTTTTAAGTTTTTAAATATTAGAAAAGCAACGGTAAGGCGGTATGTATGTAATTGTTTGCGAGATATTGATCTTCTCTGCGATGGCAAAAAAGGAAGAAAATATATTGATCTTCTCTTTGGACTCATCATCATCATTGCCTTGTCCCAACTATATGGGGTCGGTTTCTTGATTTCCTCGACTGAGAATTATAAAATGCATTGCCACAAGTTGTGCTTGAAACCACTTCATCTAAGACAAGCGAGAACAATAGTTGCCAAATTTTCTCTAACCTCCCAAGAGCGCATCTTGATTAGCTACTCATGAGGTAATCTACACTATTTTCCTCTTAATTTTAATAGAAATGTGGCAATCTAATGAACAACATAAAAGTGAACTTACAATAAACCAGACAACTATGACTTACTAAGTAAGATGTCCCAAAGCAAAATCTGTTTTGACTGATGACTAACTAAATGTATTTAAAAAGAAACTTCAAAGTTTAGTGCCAACTTACAAACCTTGTTCATTCATGTGTGGTAGTAATGGTTTCACAATAGACCAGCTTCCATCGTCATCTACAGCTGTTATGGTTGAAATTCAGGTCTTTTGTTAGCCTGAAGTTCGAGTACTGTGTAATAAGAGTAAGATTTTATAGTAAGAGATCAATTTTTTGTCCAAATGAATAAAGATTACATGCATATATCGATAGGAAACCTTAACATCAATTTTTATTTATCTGAATACATACCAATTTCCCTCAGGAGTACAGCATTAGGGTCAGCTGGCGGGCGGTCATATACTCCTAAGACATCTGTCTTCATCGCCTCCTACTGGTTGACCCCGATCAAAGTCACAAACATTCGCTTTGAGAATGTACTAGCATATCAACTTCTTATTACATTTTGAGCCTTTTTTATATTTGTTGGATAGCCTAGAAAACAAGCGGCAATAATCAACAACATTTACATAAAAGAATAAGAAAATTTTAAATTTTTTTACAATTTAATATAACTTTTCTCTTTCGGTTTCTCTAGTAGGCATTTCTAAACTAATTTTTATATTTTTCGTTTTTCCTTTTAGATCTCACAGTTCACTAGTTTGTAACAAAAGATATTCACTGTTTAGTTATCCTAGTAGAGACTAGAGGTCACGCTTAAAATAAGAAAAATGGGTAAATTTTGTTCAGCTTTGTATGTATTTGTAAACTTTCCTTTGCAGTTTGATCACCTACTTTGGTTGTTCTTTGTTTCCTTGGATACCTGATACCTCACTTGGATTCTATGAAGGTTTTGTACTTTTGCGGCTTTTTTATGTTCTTTTTTGGCCAAACAAAGAATTTGTCAGTTATCTAATTTTAATGATGAGAATTGTGCAGTTTTTCTCCAGCATGTGATTTGCAAGTCCTTTTATTTTTTTATTTTTCCTTTAGTATGCAAAATATCTGCAATAAGTTTTATAAGAAATAAGAAAATGGACATTTAAAAATTCTTCTTACCAGAGGTCTGTAATCAAAGAAAAAATGGACATTTAAAAATTCTTACCAGAGGTCTGTAATCGAATCGACAAGTCTGAAATGTTCTGTTATCAAGTCGACACACCAACATGGATCACACTCCAACTCTGTTGACTTTCTGAGCAACACTGCCTGCAGTAGTTTGTGAGGAGAGATTGGAAAGCCACCATTGTTGGTGGTGCTAAGAACCATAATTAAAATCCTCTACCCTTTTTTTAGTCTGGTATATCAGCATTATGTAGGGTATATCAGCATCAGAGGGGTAAGAAAGGAATTAGTTAAACTTTATAACTTACCTTCAACCTTCCTTTCCCACTAACTGAAACAATATCTCCAGTCTTAAGTGTAGTAAAAAACGATATGCCCACACAAGCATAGTTGCTACATTGGAAAGGGTGAAGGTAGTCAGTTAGTAACCTGAATGGGTCGACAAGTGTGAGCGAAGGCGATCATGATGTCTCGTGAGAATAGAGTTCTAGGAAAGAGGGAACAGAGGTACAAGAGACATTTGCCCATTAGAGTTTTGAGTTATGAGTTAGTATTAGGTAAGCGTCAAATCGCAAGCTAACTTGGTTACCCATCACTTTTCCAGATAGTTTATGGCCGTCACCAGCAACTTTTAGGCTACATGGTGCCATATGGCACATGTTTTTGCACAATCCGCTCGGTCCAGGTGGCTGGATATTAAGTGAACTTTGCTTAGCCAAACAGCTGAGTACTAACAAAAATAAAAACACAACATGGCTAGTAGTCAGTCTTAGTAGCATGCAACTCTATTTCATTTCTATTTAGTTTCTAGTGTATAATTAGAGTGTTAATTCCCACAAAAGTCAATGGTTTAGGTACAATTGACTGTGAGTAGGAATTAATTGAGTAGAATTGCACAAGTTTAACTGAAAATCTTGGAATTTTAATAAGGTGCAAATTCCAAAACTCAAATTCTAACTGAATTGGCACAAGACACCAGGAAAACTCTATACCCAGACATCCCATTTAAATCGAATTAAGTCTTGTCCAGCCACAGTGCCGAAAGCAGTCTCACACGCATCTTCCAATTTCCTCGGAACTAAGGGGATTTAAATTTCCTGAACTAAGGGGATTTAAAAACTTCGGCATGCCTCCCTTTTTCTAATCACAATTTAGAGAGTACACAAATTTTGTGTATGTTTGTGAATGAGTTAGAAACTACAAAAAAGAAGAAGAAAATAATGTATAAACTCTTGTGACATGACAACAGCTCCGTCTATCTTCCTTTAAAATTTTATGAACTCTTATGCAGCTCAGTAAAAAGATCATAATGACAATCCAAAATTAAAGAGAAATCTCTTGCTCTGTACACAAATAAAAACTCATCCCAATCATACCTAAATATAAATTATAATAGAACACGAGACCACAAAGATCAAAATAAAACCAAAATTAATAGGGTTTTAACCAACCTGACGACGTGGGGATCAATGGAGAGCATTTTGAAGAGGGAGACCTCTCGAAAGCCAGTGGGTGCGACCCCTTCATCATCTTCATGAAGACGGGCCTTCTTGAGTGCCACTATCTTTCCCGTGGCCTCTCTCTCTTGCTCTGTACACAAATAAAAACATATAAGAGAAATGATTTATATTGCTAATGTATTGAACCCTAGCCAATGAAATAGAATAGTAAGTGTAGATACAAGGAATTAGAAAGGAAATCTAAGATATTAATAGATCTGAGAGAAGAGATTTACCTTAAAAACTCCATTGATGAAGGCTGCGAAGAGTTTCAGAGAGTTTTAGGGATGAAGCTAGAGGAGGCTGACAGCGACAAATGAAAAATGAACTCGACCCTACCAGATTAAAGGAAATGGCGAGGAGTAAAAATCAACATTGAAAGACTGTTGATTCTGATGCTTCGACGTCGAATCTGATCCTTCGGACGCAAGTGACTCTGATGCTTCAAATGGAGACGAAGCTAGCTAGGGTTTGTGAGAGGAGTTCGTGAGAAGGAGAAGGAGAAGGAAGAAGGGTTTCAGAGGGGAGTTGAGAAGGGAGGAGAAAAAAAACTGATTTATATAATGACCTAATTGAATGGGTCCTGGGCGTTAAGTGGAGTGGTCGGGTTGGGCATCGCGGGTCGGCCCAAATTTTCCCCTACACCGACGGCACGAAAATTCCAGCCGTCGGCGTATGCTAAATTTTTTGTAGTGTTCTCTAGTAAATTTATAATACATGTGCTGCACACCCATCATGTTGTGTTACAAAATGGTTCTTACAGCATAATGAACTTGCAGAATTTTGCCAACAGACAGAAACCAGGATGTGGGAAGGGGTTAGGCATTGATCGATCTAGAACAACAATGACTGTGCAAGTTTGTTGAAATTGGTATTATCTAGATATTTGGTCGATCTAGAACAACAATAAGTGCATAATGATTTGTATTTAAATGGAGTAGGTCCTCACGACCTCGAGTCATGTTTTGAGGTTTGGTTTGTCCTTAGTATGATTACCCTTACAATTAACATTAGCAAAGTATTAATATGGATGTATGTATATTGTAACAGTGATTATGTACTGCAGAAGATAAATTCAGTCAAAGATTCATCAAAGTAGCAAGAGTGATGGAATTTAGAGGGAATTGTCTTGTTTGATTTTCAATATGTAGAGACTATTGGCTCTTGTATGTAGCTCTTGTTAGTTAACCTTTGAAGATTTCCCAACAGGCCCTTTGAAGATTTCCTTTCCTTTTCAGCCTAGATAATTAATGGCATCTGCTAGATAATTGCCTATAAAATAGCTCAATTTTCCCTATTTACTTATCAATGATTCATCTTTTAAAGCATTACTAAATCCTAATATCATAATCTTAAGAAGCGTGTCCGCCTAAATGTGCCATGTGAAAACCACTGTGTGGAAGATTGCAGTGAAACACGATCTCCATCATCTAATCTCAAGCAATCAATGATTTTGAAGGTTCCGACGGGAGCGCTAATAGAGGTAACCATCTCGTTTAAATAGGGGATGATGAACTCACATTCTTAACTAGTCAAAACCATCTACAGTGGTAGCAATAAGTTCTTAACTAGTCAACATAATAGAAATATGCTTTTATTTGGACCGTTGATACCACCATGCGAAAATGGAGGAGAACTTATTACAGAGACCCATCAGAGATGTGAGCTATTTAATGGACGATTCCTTACGTTCTGCAAATTTCCTTTGGGGAATTTTTCTCGTTCACTTTTGAGGGTTAATGGGTTGGTTACCCTATACTACCTGATCTATAATATCCAACAAGCAGATGATAAAAAAAAAAAAAAAAAAAAAAAAATGCTCTACATTCAATGCTCAAAGGTCAGCTGATCAGATGGTTAAAATCTTATATCAGCATTGTTTGTATTGTCTTCTAAGGTTCAATTGATGGTTAAATAACTCCTGATCAACTACATATATAGTAACATGGTATTAGTACATAATATACCGTTGTACAATGGGCAGTGTATGGGTGCACATTCTGCTTAGCGGCTTTAAACTTGGGATGCATGCAGAATTTAAGAGGCATGTATTGTTATGACGGTAGGGGCGATGGGTGGCATAGGGTCGGGCCAGGCTTGGGCGGAGTAAAACCATATTATCAAGAGGGAGTATGGAAGGAAAACAATACAGAATTTTTTTTATTTGATTGATTGTTATGTTAAGTTTTTGTTTCAGCTTTTTATATGTGACTGAATGGATGTCTAAAGAGCCCTTAGCTCCTAAGTTCATAGTTATATCAGGGAAGAATTAGATATTCACAGATATACCATGTATCTGATATACTTCATGCTTTAACTACTTTGGCCATTATTCCCCAACAGCACTGGAAAAGCTTCTCTAAACTCGCATTTAACAGCCAGACTAGTGCATCTGACGACGGCTTCGTCTGTAAATTACTTGGAAAATATTATTTTTCTATTGACATGTTTTCCAATATTATTTCTATTTTATCTATGATCACCTGTAACGCACAAGTTCATTTAGAGGTTTGGTCGTTTGGTATATTTTTATAAATATAATGATAAAACGGTTTAACTGATAACTAAAAAGTTCACTTAGAGGTGGGGAAAATGAATGAAACTGGTGAAAGGCTAGTTGGCACTTCGTCAAAATTTGCCTTAATTTTTAAATCACTAATACAAATTGTTGGTTGAAGAAAGAAACCGATTGGCGTGCAAAATGAACAGTGTTGTGGTATTGATTATAGTGGAAGATAGCATAGGGTAGTCATCGACGCCGTCATCACTGGCATCATTTTTGTCACCCTCGTCTTGCTCTTCAGAAGCGCTCTCGCAGACCTTGCTCTCCTCGGCAGCCCTATGCGGCATAAGCTCTCTTCCAAGAGCCACTCCATCGATCATTGCCTACGAACATAAATAGTACGACGGTAAGTTTTATGTATAGAAGGTATGCATCACAGGATGAAGAGAAGATGATTATTTATAGTGCTCACGATCCAATCACGATAATCAAATCGTAACACGAATTGAGATGCTCGTCCCGTGCGATAGTCCTCGGTTGGAGGTTCCTCTTGACCTACAAATCAATTACGTAAAAGCATGGATGCATTGAAAAAACTCTAATATCTCGATAAAATAACATGAAATGCAAAACAAAGTCGTACACACTTACTATCATATGATTTATTTGGTTCATCATCAGCCCCGCTTTACCCTAAAAAATGAGGCACGATAATGAATGAATGTTTTCAACCATTTGGCCTAACGATTGCCGATTTAGTGCCAGAAGATCAAATCTCACTGCCCCCCTTTCCCTCAAAATGGCTAAGATGTTTGCCATTTGTGCCTCGTTTGCAGGATTTATGTTAGCTATTTTTACACAATGTAAGTGGACAGATGAAGGGATTGGTAATAGAATGTGACTTAAGGATACTCTTTTAACTGCTGAATTGGCTATGAAAGTGAAGGGTTTGGCCATGTAACTCAATCTTAGAAGGTCTATTTATTGAAGAAGTTAGGAAAATTTGAGGCACATAATGCATTTATTTGATTGGCCACCCACTGTTGTATTAAGGACACCGTAAAAGGGTGCTTTGACATTGCATAATAATGGACGTCCGGTGGTATAACATAAACTTGTAGAACAGAGCTTCTACAAAACACGGACTTCCGTGATAAAATTTAACATAAACTTGTAGACGATGGATTTAGTTGGCAATTTTCCGTATTAAATGTGGACTGACTAAGCACTCAACGGCCTAAGTGAGACCCCCTTGTAAAAAGTACACTTTGAAACTTAGGATTGTATATAATGTTGGACAATAACATCACTAAGAGTATATTTAAGCCCAAATTTCTAGGAGTGTGCACGGTAATCAGTGTTATGTGCAGCCTCTTGGATTGTTTAGTTTTTTATTTTAAACATATAGGTATCGTCCTAAACCGATACTGTAAATGTTTAGTTTTTTGTTTTAAAAATATAGGTATCGGCCGATGCCGACATCGATACTGTATCGGCCAATATCGATACCATATCGGCCGATACAGGACTTGGTATCGGCGGATTCTTGATACCATGGGTACAATAATGTGATTGGATTCCATAATTTATCAACTATAATATAGTAACAAATAAATTTGATTTTTTTAGTAATAAATATAAAGAAAGATATTTGAGCGAACCAGCCAAGTCAATTACACCGCACATATTAAAAATTTAAATTAATCAATCTAACACCATGCACGGAAATTATTGCAATTGTGGGAACACGATCTTAAGGGATCATACACTGTTTATTGGGTAATGACCGTGGGAATCTAGACTAACTGTTCCGCGTGCCACATAATATTAAAGGGACCAAGGGACCGACTGCCCTAGTCGTCATTCAAATTCCATATCGTGCTTAAAATATCTTATAC
The DNA here is from genome assembly GCA_021018995.1 of Chloranthus sessilifolius. Taxonomy (NCBI): domain Eukaryota; kingdom Viridiplantae; phylum Streptophyta; class Magnoliopsida; order Chloranthales; family Chloranthaceae; genus Chloranthus; species Chloranthus sessilifolius. Next base: position 128,105,427 of record CM037585.1, on the reverse strand, counting down.
CATTCATCCTTCTAAAGCGAGGTGGATCAATTTAAGGGCGCCCTTAAATTACGTGGCACACATTACGCTTAAAAATGACTGGAAAGCGTAATTTATAACTTACCGTCTGATAGGTACACCATCAAGATTTATTATATAGAAGATCTTTGTAAAAATTGACCTCCATCATCTAATACGACCCAATCAATGGTTAAGCTCAGAGTCTCCGAAGTTGGCCCTTTAAGAAAATTAGTGGGCACTAACAGAGGAACCCATTGGAAAGGAATTAGGGGGCGTGTTGTTCTCTCGTGTGTTGTCATGGCAATTTTAATATTTTATATTGATTAGAATATGACATGTGGAGTGACTGGATTCTCTTTTAAACTTTTAAAAAATTGGGCAACTATGATCCGATGTAGATCATAGTTATTAACTACACTCCTACACCCTTGCAACATACTATTTTTTATAATAAAAATACCGGATATGTATCGATATTAGCCGATACCTGATACCGAGTTAGCCACCTTGATGGGTCCGTAAGACGATTTGTATCCCAAAGATCAGCAGGATACAAATCAGCAGGATGGTTAAGTGGCAATGCGGCCATTTCATTGTGGGTTGTCCCGTAGGTATCAAATATCGACACCAAACCCCTGAAAACAATTGAATGTATCAGATTAGATGAGCCCAGATCGTGTTTCACGCAGATCATCCACAAAACATATCTTCAAATAATAGTGCACCTATCCGACACCTTTCCGACGATTATTTTATACTCGTTCGACGGATCCGCAAAAATTGCCCCCTGAGCTATATGGCACACATCATGCCGATATCGGCCGCGATACATAACAAATATCAGCCCCGATCTACCATACAGTGGATCTTGAGATCATGCCTACCCTATCAGACGGTCCGTTTTTTTTTCCACAAGTCATAAATCTCCAAAAAATGAATTTTGAATCTTATGACACACTCATCGTCACGCTCAAACGGATCTTGAGGATCTATGTTATGTGGAATTAAAAAGTTACCATCTAATGGGTGAGACATGATCTTATAATTCTTTTGGTAAAAGCTCGGGGTGAAACACGATCTCTATCATCTGATTTTAAGCAATCAAACGTTAGAGGTTTGAGATGTTGGTGCTTTCAGGAAATGAGTTGGTGCGTTTAGAGACACCAGAGAAAGCAAACAGGCTATTTTTTTTTTGGTGATGCGAGTCATGTGACAACTTGCCACTCAATCAATGCCTCACAGTTCACACTTCATCAAAAGAAAGCAAACGACTGATTTTTTATGCGCAATTAAAGGTACCCCTTATGAATTTTCATGGGCCAATTTCATTGCTTGTGGGTCACCTCAACTCCCATAGGCATGTACTAGGTTAGCAATCTGTCTGTTAGGTATAGGTGTAGGTTCTCCTTATTAGAAATTTTAAGATCTAGGTTCGAATCACACGATCAAAAATATACCTTTGCAAGAACACGCGTATCTTGTATTTATTATCGAGTCGCCGCGTTAGCGATCTCCTTGATAAATAAATGATGATCTCTGTCAGAGAATTCGAACCCACGTTACCTCTCGTCTTCTCTAAGTTTAACCTCTAGATGGGAATGAGTTAGGGTTAGAGGAAGAGGGGACGGTGGTCTCCTTATATAGCCACCCCTCTTTCCTAACCCATCAAGGAAAAAGAGTAGAGACATATCACTTATATTAGGAAACTACTTCCTATCGCCTCGAGATACGTGTGGTCAAAAGTCCAATCCAATTTTTAATGGAAATACAAAGATGGGTTAAGGTGTTGACCACAAAAAATCTAACATTCTCCCACTTTGTCTACACCTTAACTCATCTAAACATAATTTTTGAAAATGACTCTCTGGGCTAACAAACTCTGAAAAGCGGATGGCCATCCATTTTTTATTTTGAAAAATCATTGATCCCCACTACCTTAATGCTTCATAACAACCACCCAAATTCAATAACAGTGCCAGTAAAGGATCATAGCGCACAGAGTATTCCTTCTTACGAATCGACACTAGGCAATCCATAGTCATAAAACTAGAATCATTAATGAATTTAAGTATTTACTTAGTGATATCAGACAACTTACATATCTGTACAGTTCCTATATTTGTCCATACGTCATACCCCCAAGGATATGTCGTTCCTGATATATTACTGGCTTCCCGCCTATGACTTTCAGTCACCAAACTATTAGAACGAAGGTTTACCGATGTGGTAACTAATCACATCTAGCCCAAGCAAAATTCAGGCATAACAAGGTACAACCTCACCATCATGCCATGTGATAAAATCCTCAAGCATATGGATAGAGTATAATCACATATACTCTCAAGAGCACGTGTACAAAATTAAAATATATGTTACATCAACAATAAAATAAACTAACCAATATCAGAGAGACAACTCCCACTAAAATTGCGCAATTAAAACTAATTCGATATGAGCATCACAATTCTAAGAATCTTAATAACTGTCAACAACTATAAGCTCCCACTGATTTAACTATTCCTTAAAATCAGTAAGTTTCCGACAAAAATAGTTTAATCATAACCGCATTAACTGTTCATAATTTTAAATGTTTCATGTCTAAAAGAAATTGATATCAACAAAAATCATTAAATTTTTCTATATCAATTTCGATGTTTTAGTATAGTTCACCTCAAATAAATCAATACTTCGGAAGCAAATAGATTATGAGATAAATCACAAAATCATCTCCAAATTAAAAACATTAATATTCTCAAAATATGTTCTTAAGTGTTACATTTTCATAACATCTATAGTTATACAATTTGTGTCTCACTTATCGATGCACGAATCATCATCGTTATTATTTAACTTTTCTCATTTATCATATTATAAAATTATTAGCCATAAGCTAAGTCAAAAAATTATAATCTTTTTTATGCTCAATACCATAAAAATTTTAAAAATGGTAGACACAATTATAATTGTATTAATAGTGACCATATATCACTAGATAACATTAACAAATATGTCACTATACTTTTACAATGTATCAAATATTTTGACCATATATCACTAACTATTTTTTGTGAATTACGTCATGATCATTTGTTTGATAAATTTATAACCATATGTTACGGGCCGTCCTTGAGAATTACTGCATGACCATATGTCATTAAAAAATTCATCATGAACTATGACCATATGTCACTAACTAACCTCCGAGGACTTAACTCGAACTTAGGGTCAAATTCGAATTAATTAAAGTATAAGTCATGTGCTAACATTCACTCTATGGGACAACCCGGTCGCATCGTCTCAGCATCACCTTTGGACAGAAACTTCAACATGCAGTTTGCTTTCTAAGATCGTGTTTAAGAAAATACGCATAAACCTAATGACTAGTGTTATATGGTTGATCTATACTCTCCATCAGCTTTAGCCAGAAAGATTATCCTTCTCTCCCTTAAACACTTATGACTATTCTATTCACCCTACTTATATGAAATTCCTAAATCAGCTTTGGCAAGAAGTTAGAAACCTCATAGAAGCATGTGCCAACTCAATCTTAATGAGACACAAGTATCAAAATTCAAAAGTCACACAACCTACATAGGTGGTCACCTTTGGGCAGACCTCAGCCTATTTCAGCTATGTACTCTCGAACGATCGTTTTACCAGTCTACCTTGATCCCTAAGGTATGACCTAAATTTTATTTAATCATATCAAGTCTGATTTAAGATTTTAAAAACTCATTTTCAGATATATGCACATCTTGCTAACTAATTTACTTTTGAAAGATAAATCAATGTCACAAATTACAATTGATGAACAAATTAGTCAAAATCAAACAGTTATAAGATATACATGCATTAAGTGAAACAAATTATCTATAATCATTAAACTATGATTATGTGGGCATGCATGTCACATCTAGTCAACATCGACAATAAAGCATTGAAAAACACACATGATATTTACCTTGAATCGAATATGATATTTTGAGAACAATCAAATAAAAATAAACCTCATTTATAAAAATCACGGCACTAGGAAAGATCATCACCATTGGACAGAAGAATCCTTCAAAGTAGCCAAATCTAACTCATGTGATGGGTAAGTGCCAAAATTAATAATCATGGGTAACATTTTGTAAGTACCAGTGTTGGTGCTAGAGCACAACCTTCAATACCCAATCTTATATTTTTTTACAAAACTCAACTTTAAATAAAAACACTCAAATACACAATAATTATCCGATTAAAAAATTGTCAAAAAGACGTCAGGTCATGAAAAATTCATAACAGATAACTTATTTTAAAAATAGACCTAAAAAATAGATCCAAAATATCTGAGAAAGACACAATCCACATATAATGTCTGAAAATCAGACTTATAAATAGCCCAGAAATGACTCAAAAATAAATAAATAATAATAATAATAAGGGTCAAAATGGGCCTTAAGGACAAACGGGTCGTATCTAACAGGCCGAATCGGGTCATAAACCATGGGCTAGGAATGGACTGGACCGGACCATGGGCCAAGATCAGGTCAGTGGGCCGGTCGGTTTAGGCAAATCGTACTTATTTTAATTCTTAACTTACTTAAATTCACTTAATTAGGCTTGTTATTTACCCTTCACTATTTCTAGAATAAATCATAGATGTGTGACACAAGTCATCCAAGAGTTGCTCTATTAAAGAAAATCATAATCCTTGTGCTATAAGATAGACCAATGCAAATTTTACATTTGTAAAGCATTGATGGCTCATCTTTGAGCCCTTTAGTGTTCATAGACCCATGAGAATGGGAAAGTCGACCTTGTCCTCGTTCCAATCTTCAAATTTAGGATCTCAAGGTTTTAATAGTCTCTTTCCATCTCATTCTCCTAAGGGAGTCCTACCAAACCCACCAAAACAAACCTATTTCAAGTTATGGAGAATTGGGAAGCACCAACCTTGGTGCTCCAACTTCACGAATCCACAGATGCTACCGACCTTTTCAAGAGACGTCTCCTTTCAAAAGCTGGTTATTATCAACTTCATAGTTTTTGAAATCTAATAAAGCGGGTGACTCCCCTTATCCAAACAATGGGAGTTTGATCGCCCGCATATTCAGTTCACTGGCCGGGTCGTTTGTATAGGAAATAAAAGACGAGTTGGGTCTCTGGCCGGGTCGTTTGTATAGGAAATAAAAGACGAGTTGGGTCTCTAGTCCATTTAACCCATCGTGGAAAAAAAAAAGAATCAGATACCAAAATTAAAGAGAGTTAAAAGTCACCAAATACCTGGTAACAATCTTCAAGGATTTAGTATCCAGAGACGATTTGGATACCTTCTTCCAATACTTCTTGAATTTGAATATTAAAAACAGTTGGGTAAAGCGATATCCGTTTTAAACGTGTGTAATTAAGTACACACGCCAAGACCCGATCTCAGTTAAACTGGTTTTGTTGATTTTAGAGATCGTGCATCCTAAGGTGGACACGGATTGAGCCATGTACTTATTTAAAATCTTAAATTTGAGCAAAAGCTAAAACTTTCAAGCAATAATAATTTTGCTTATAATTTAAAAATAAATAGTACATAAATCCTTTGATTGTGTGATAAAGTAAATTTAGCTCTTATACCAATTGTTAGAAATTTTAAGATCTAGGCTCGAATCACACGATCAAAAATATACCTTTCCAAGAACACGCGTACCTTGTATTTATTATCGGGTCACCGCGTTAGCGATCTCCTTGATAAATAAACGATGATCTCTGCCAGAGAATCCGAGCCCACGTTACCTCTCGTCTTCTCTAAGTTTAGCCTCTAGATGGGAATGAGCTAGGGTTAGAGGAAGAGGGGACAGTGGTCTCCTTATATAGCCACCTCTCTTTCCTAACCTATCAAGGAAAGAGAGTAGAGACATATCACTTATATTAGGAAACTACTTCCTATCGCCTCGAGATACGTGTGGTCAAAAGTTCAACCCAGTTTTTAATGGAAACACAAAGACGGGTTAAGGTGTTGACCACAAAAAATCTAACACTCCTCTCTCTCTCTCTCTGTCTTTCAAACGATAGGCAGTCGATGAGAAAATGTTCTCTCTCTCTTTCAAACGATAGGCAATCTGTAAGAAAATGTGTCTCTCTCTATCTCTCCCATCCTCCCTATCTCTCTCTCTCTCTCTCTACCCTCCTCTTCTTCATTTCTCATGCACCTCTCCCTCCATCAAATAGTAATTCTCTGGTCTTACCAATAAAGACTGAATAATGTTATTTTGCAGGTTTTGAAGCTTTCCCGTCCAACCGAATTCTCGTCCGAAACTGGTAGTCAAGTAAACCAGTCCAACTATTGTCTCTGTTAGCTATTTCTTCTCTATTGGGCAAATACTTCTCTGGTTATCTCTTTGTTTCAGCATGCTGAAATTAAAGTATTACGTGGTCTTTGTTGGCCGACGACCCGGAATCTACAACAAGTCGTACGATTGTCTCGTCCAAGTCAACAGTTTCAAGAGAGCTTGTTATAAAAGATATTCCACACTCCATGAGGCGGAATTTGATTTCCGAGGGTCACTTTTAGCAACAACACACTCGAGACGTAACCCGCATACCAACGACCAAAGGATGGCGGATAGAATGCGTTTCAATGGGCCGCGGTCACACATCGTAGTTGTCTACGTTGCAGTCGGATTAATTTTTGCATTAATAACGATTTTGCATATATTTAGTACCATAGTACCATCGTACACTCGTAGATGACTTTTTCACCAATAACTAGTAGATTATCAATTGATTTAGCCTTTATTGTGGTTAACCTTTATTAATTACTAGTGGATTATCAATTGAGAAGTGAGTTTAAGTAAATTGTTGGGCATTAAAGGTATCCTTAGCATGTACTAGGTAAGTAGGGTAGTAATTACCTTGCCCAGTAGCCTAGCCTCAAATAGTCAAGCCCTAAATAAAGTGGTTGGATTTATCTCCCTCCATCAATGTCTCTCCGATTATGAGACTGTTCCCTCACTCAAACTCTCTCTATCTAGCTACTTCTATGAATATCTTCTGCAGGAGCCAATGGCTATTAAACTAAAAAAGCATTTAAGTTACGGGCTCGAACCAACCTGATCGATGTTGGGATGCAAAAGGTCTTGAACCAACCCGATCGGTGCACTCAATCTTGGACGTGCATTTCCCAATATATTCAATCGGTCATTCATCCACCGTACCTTAAGATATACAAATTTTAATACTTTAAACTCTATTGTATTGTCATGGAAGAACATTACACTATATATGTGGGCAAATAATTTAGCTTAAAAGGTAAAGGTAAGGCAAATAATTTAGGTTAAGTTTTGTCCAAATGGAGGAGTTAATGACTTTGACCCAACAAATGCATGTCCTTGTGAGTGAAAGAGGTGTCTCCCGCTACGACCATCTAATACTGAATCGACTTTCTTTCGCACAAATAAGGCAAAATGCCCGGGCGCTGAACTACCTTCTGTGTGAATGTCAAGCCGAGATCATCGTCAATAAGTTGGGACGGAGGATTGTTTGTAACAGATGATGCTTATGATTACACATTCATCCAGGTGCTGAATCAAAAATATCTTTTTACCATTTGTTTGTTCTCATTTTTCTGCAGTGCCGCAGATCGGTGGGTTGGACTTAGATGGTAAGGGCTCCACATTAGTGGGATCACGTTGTGGCTTATTGTGGGATAAAGCAGAGTGGACGATATTAGTAACAATTAATGTTATTTTATTTTTGGGGCCGCGAGTTTGTTATATGATTTCATATAACGTCAAAAATGAAATAATATTAATATTATTATATTATTTCATTTTTATCAATTAATATTACTATATTATTTTATTTCTATATTTGATACAACTTCTATAGGCAATGGCAGCGTGAGTATCCTGGGTGATGAGATCATGTCCCGACGAAGATAAAGACGTGCTCGCCCTACGTGCGATGAATTTCAATAAGCTTAGTGTTGAATCAGACTCACTACTCGCTATGCAATCTATACACAACACATGAAAATGATCCACATACCTTCTTTTACACCAAACCTCAAACACATGATATGCAAATACACCATGCACCTTTGTACATTGAAACTTCTTATGAGAATAGATTCTCAAAAACATCAGCTATTCAAACAAATATAGATCTATAATAAAAAAAAATTCAAGATCACCAAAAGCCCTAATCATAAAAATAAATCTCATTCTCATCAGAAATCCAAGATTCACTCAAAACCTCCAATATTCAAACGTATATAGATGAAAACTCATAAAAACATTCTCATATATTCAAATTTCAACCTTCTCTATCATCATGCAATTAAGGAGCCCTCAAATCAAATTCATAACCAAAAGAGTCTTATATTACTTTACCTAGGCATTTTGTCAAACACTTGAGCTACAAAAGAACGCTAAAAAAAATTTATTTCATGTTTACACTTACTGAAAAATCAGGTCCTTAACTTTTTCTTAAAATATTAACAAATTTGATGCATCATCATCAAACAAAAAAAAAAAAACAATATTCTCACTTTCATAAACTATACACCATAATTTGTACTAATCTAGTCGTTTAAGTAGAGATGTAAGGTTTAGACTGATCCAAATAGAACTGATATTGGTTCGCTTCCACCGAAAACTGGAAAAAAATAATAAATAATAACCCAAAAACTAAATAAAACACATTAAAAATCTAAACCGAACCAAAAGCGAAACGGAAAAGGCCAAAATATTCGGGTTTCAGTTCATATTTGTTTTCAAAACATAAAAATCGAACAAAATTGGTTTCAGATTTCTGAGGTGATAGGGCATCGTCTATGAGACTTGGCACATTTCGTAATATAATGTTGACATTGTTCATAAAAGGTTTAATCAACCTTCTCCAAGCTAGCTCTTGATCCAAACAAACATAAAAATCGAATGAAACTAAAAATCGACATATTTGGATTCAGATTGGTTCGGTAAACCGAATCTGCATCCGCTGTTTAAACTGTTAAAATGCCCCCACATTCACAACAAAAAAGGTGCCTCAAATCAAATTCAAAACAAAAACTCTAAATCAGAGAGCATGGAACGAGTATCCCTAGGGTTTTATTCCATGAATCAATGAGAATGGAGCTGCAAGAAGATCTATACCTTGAACAAATTCTTCCCAGAACTTCGCCGGAGCACAATATCACGGAGTTACTCTTTGCGACGTAATCTCTCATGCGACAGTTAGCTTTCTCGAACTAATTCAGCATATTCACGTTTCAAACCTGCACGGTAACGCATTAGGTTAGAAACTATGCGGATTCCCGAATGCAATTCATATAGCTATACGCAGCGACATTCCTAGGGACAGCCCCACTTAGAGTTTAGGTCCGCACCGTGAGGGTGGTCGTGGACCACTAACACGATGGCTCCAACGCACGACGCGACAAGAGCGACCTAACACCTATGCGAGGCCCGAATGCGTGAACTCAAGCCCACAAGGCTATTGTACGCGTTCCGTAGGGGACCACTTGGGCCAGCGATACGTCACGTGGCTGTTAGATCATTTCCTCATATATATGGTTTAAACATCAACTGTGCCAAAATGGCAGGAGGACCTCAAAACTATTGGTTTGACATACTGTAACGCCTTGTACTGCTGGCCCATCTTATTCATGTCGCGACCACATCGCGTGCCCTGCTGGCACTGCATCACGACTCAAACTGTCACCATGTCGCGTGCCCTCTTGGCCCACGACTAAAGCTCTTGGAGTACCAATGGCAAAGCCCTCATGGCTTGGTGGCGCGCCGACGATGCCCCAGCTTCAATCCACCAATGCCTGACGCACTAGTGGCACAAGTAGCCCTGCGACTGACTCGGATGGCCACGTCGCGAGCCCACGTTACAACCCGCCATTTCGATCACTTCGCCGGAGCACCCGCCGGAGGAGTCACGCTCTCCTCTTTGGGTCGCAGTTGGGAGAGTAAAGAATAACGAACAAAAAGGGGTATGAAGAGCTTTATAAAGTAGGGTATAAGAGACATTTCACTAACTTGTACAAATTATAAATCATGGATTTCTTGGACCTCAAAATCTGGGGCATCCTGATTGTGCAAAACTTTCCATTTCGGTATATTAGTGCAAAACTTTATATTCCCAGTCCCTTCTCTCTAATTATGCTAAAAAAAATAATAATAAGAAGAAGAAGAAGAAGAATCTGTAAGACAAAAATTTAAAAACAATAAATCAAACAAAATATTCAAAAAGTTTTCTTGGGCTATAATACAAAAAAGAAAGTTGCAAAATAGAAACAATAAAAATGAAAATAATAATTATAATTTTAGGAAAAGTTATAGAAGACATGAATCTGCCCAACAAAAATAAATTTTATGGTCCTTTATAAAGGTGATAAAATAATAATAATAATAATAATAATAATAATAATAATCAAAGCTGATGCTCCTCAATCATGACCAACGTTCATAGATCCTTGTGTGTATTCTCTCTACCCAGAGAGAATGTGCATGTAAGCATGGTTGACATCATGCAATACAGACAAAACGCCTAATCATAATGCCACTCTCTCCTCTCCTCTCCTCCTTTCCTCTCCTCATCCCATGCAAATCGGTGTCACTCCTAGTAGGCCCCACGGTTGTCTTTCCAAGTGGCGCTTGGAGCAGTCTAGGGCTCATTACCCAATACTTAATGCGTAAAAATATTTGTAAGTATCCGCTTAGGATCAATTTTGTATCTGATTCAGCATGCCACTCTTAAACAACTTATTCGATACACAAGGTAACCAATCAAAAATGTAGTCTATATAGTTAAAGGAGCACGTGGGCTCTTAAGGTAACTATTACTTTTTACGTGTTCTAGGGCATCGAATCTTTATAATTTCTAAGGTCTATGATGGTAGGCTTGGGCTTGATTTACAGTTACAACTAATGATTCCTTTCGGAATTGGTTTGGTCGACTAATATTCATAGAGATGTTAATGATTTTAGTTGTTATTCTAGGATGGATTAATATAGGATCCTATTAAATAGGATATGGAAGATAGGGAATAAGAGTCCAAACCAAATTGGAAAGTGAGAGTTTTTGGAACATGGGTTCTCTTGGAGTTAATTAGTGTGAGAGAAAAAAACTTGTTTTTACTTTCTTTTAGAGCTAGATTCTTGGATTAGAATAATAAGGTTTTGAAGGCCTCTCTTCTTCATGTGATTTAGAGATAACTTGGTGTTTGCTTTGAACTTTGGGTTTTGTATTTGTGCTTGGGTCTTTGTAGTTCTCTTGTGTTGGGTAAGATTGGAGAATACGATCTTCATTTTTTGTAGCCTTTGTGCATCTTCTTCTTCATAGTGGAAACACTTTATTTAACTACTCGTGGATGTATGCTTAGGCCGAACCACGTAAATCTTGTTCTTGTTTGTAGAGTGATATCTTTCTCTTTCTATCTTCTTTTGATATTTGTTATTTGGTTTATTGATTGTCTTCTTTGCACGTGAAAATCATTAACGAGATTGGACATGCAAAGGCTTTTTAGGGGTTTTTGCACAACAAATTGGTATAAGAGCCTAGGTTTCGACGTACGTGGGCATCGTTTCGCTTCCACAAGAAATTTCTGCTGGTTGTTAATGGTATTTTTTACGATTGGAGTGAAGATGTCGGGAGTTGCTTAATCCAGTAAATCTATGCAAAGGACTATGGTCTCGAATGCAAAATTTGAAGTTGAGAAATTTGACGGGACAAATAACTTCGGGATGTGTTAGTGTGAAGTGTTAGATGTGTTGATCTAACATGATTTGGACATTGCTTTGGAAGATAAACAGGAGGGAATGACAGAGAAAGATTAGGACAAGATTAATTGGCAGACTTGTGGCACAATTTGCTTGTGTCTTGCGAAAGATTAGAAATATTTCGTAATGAATGAGACAAAGGCAAAAGAGCTTTGGAAGAAGTTAGAAGATAATCATATGACGAAGAAGATTGAGAATCAGCTCTATATGAAGAAGAAACTATTCCGTTTCCAATATCGATAAGGTATTTCTGTGTCTGAACACTTGAATGATTACAATAAAATTCTCGCTAGTTTGCAAAATGTAGATGTAGAAATTAATGATGAGGATAAAGCCCTATTCTTGTTGAATTATCTTCCTGATGAATAGAGTATTTGATTACCACCTTGTTATATGTGAAAGAAGAGATTAGATATGATGATGTGTCTAACACTTTGATAAACAATGAATATCGAAAAAAGGATAAAGAGACATATAAGGACACATCGGGAAAAGCTTTGATAGCAAAGGGTAGATCGAAAGGGAGAAGGTCTAGTAAAAGAGATAAGGTTGTGTATGGCATAGCTCTCGGCTGGCCCTTGTCACAATAGAGTTCACCTACTTTAGTTGGTTCTCGTTCTCTTTTCTAGCTCCCTGCAAAGGAGGATTTACCTACTCTAGCAGCAACCTCTCTGCTCTCTATTAACTCCCTACTAGAGCAAATAAAATCTACTTTGGTAAGGAGTGAGTAGAGAGGAGGGTAGAACTACTAAACAGGTAAATCTTGTTATGAAAGGAGTTATTAAGGAGAAGGGGTACCTACTAAAGCAGGTAGCAGGATGTAGCAAAGAGGATGGGAACCTGCTATGGCAGAGGCTAGCAGAGAGCTATGCCATACACAACCTAAATTTCTTTCAAAAATAAGTGATGCTGTGAGTGATGGAAGAGTTGCAAAAGCTGAGTGTGCCTATTATCATTGCACAGGGCATTGGAATAAGGACTATCCAAGTTTGGTGAAAAAGGAGGAGAAAACTTCTGATTTGAATATAGTAGAAGAGAGTGATGATTCAAAATATGTGCTGACTGGTTCGTCATTTATTTGTCATTTAGATGAGTGGGTTTAGATTCGGGGTGTACCTATCATATGTATCCCAATCGGGATTGGTTTTCCAATTTTACGAAGTTGGATGGTGGAGTAGTTCTTATGGGAAATTATAACACGTGTAAGATAAGAGATATGTGAAACATCCATTTGAAGCTACATGATGGCATGGTTCAGGTATTGAAGGAAGTTTAGTACGTACCAAACTTGAGAAAAAATATCATCTCATTGGGTGTTTTGGAATCTAAGGGTTTCAAAATAACTTTGGCAGGTGGAGCTCTAAAGGTGGTAATGAGGGCATTGGTTGTGATGAATGGCACTAGATGCGAGAATTTATATCTTTTACAAGGAAGCACTGTGCTATGTGGAGCAGCTACAGTTGTTGATATAAAGATTGCAACTGCAAATAACTCTGCAGACTTGTTAGCTAAAGAGGTCACTGGGGTTAAGTTCTGACATAGTTTGGACTTGACCCATATGAGGTGTATTTGAGCACTTTCATGTGCATTGGCAGTTTGGCACTTCAAGTGTATTGATTGTTTGACACTTCAGGTGCATTGGCAGTTTGGCACTTCATGTGCATTGGTAGTTTGACACTTTCGGGGGCATTGGTGTCGGTGGGCAAATTTAAGGGCAGTTTTGAAGTTGAAATTGAAGATGTTTGATTTTGTTTTCTATGTTTGAATGGCATGAGATTTCATGTCAAGGTAGAGAGTGTTGATGGTTTGCAAATCTCGCTAGATTGATGGTTGCAAATCTCGCCAAGGTAGAGAGTGTTGATGGCCTGATTTTCGATTGCAACTCGATTGCAACTAAAGTTTCCTTTGGGAATTGGTTTGGTTGACTAATGGTCATAGAGATGTTAATAATTTTAGTTGTTATTTTAAGATGGATTAATATAAGATCCTATTAAATAGGATATGGAAGATAGGGAATAAGAGTCCAAACCAAACTGGAAAGTGAGAGTTTTTAGAATGTGGGTTATCTTGGGGCTAATTAGTGTGAGAGAAAAAAACTTGTTTTTGCTTTCTTTTAGAGCTAGAGTCTTGGATTAGAATATTCAGCTTTTGAGGGCATCTCTTCTTCATGTGAGTTAGGGAGAACTTGGTGTTTGTTTTGAACTCTGGGCTTTGTATTTGTGCTTGGATCTTTGTGGTTCTTGTGTTGGGTAAGAATGGAGAATACAATCTCCATTGTTTGCATAGTGACAAGTCGACAAATCAACAATGAATCGGCAAGGGAAAATGTCGGGAAACTTCGACAAAATCAGGAAAAAATCGGCAAACATCGAGGAATAGTCGGGAATTATGAAATCAATATAAAACAAAATTAGAAATATACATGAAAAAGTTTTAAACTAATATTTATGCATTTAGATATTAAAAATACGATGTATAAAATATCAAAAAATTATATCAACTCACTTATTACCAATTCTTAAATATATGTGCATATATTGGTTTTAACCATAAACCATATTTCACAAAATTAAGTTTCAACATTCTATAAAGCATTGAATAGTCAACCATAATTATCGAAATTATAAAAGTTAAGTAATGAGTTCACAACTATAATTTAATTAATGTTATGATCTTCGCAAAGATCATCATAAATAATGTTATTGCTTTCATTTGCTTTGTTGTCAGTAACTTCTTCAACTTCATCCTCATGACTTAATGGTGCAGAAGATGACTCTAAGAATGCTTCGTTCAAGATAAATCAGTGCATAATCTTTCTTTTCTTTTTCTTTACTTGTCCTTTTTATAAGCAAATTCATTTGAACATATACTAAGTCTTCCAACGTCTTAGGTTCCAACCTATTTATTTTTTTGGTATATGTCACTTTAAATGCACTCCAGTTCCTTCCGCAAGAAGAAGCACTACATAGTTGGCTAAACAATTTTATTGTCATTTTCTGGATAATTGGAATGCTAACACCAACGATTCTCCACCAATCCCCTGGATAGAATATAATAAGCAATTTATTTATTTTATTTTATCATGCATAAATATGAAACAAAAATATTATAAAGTAAAGAAAAAAATCATTATTTAACTTGGATGCATTGAATGAATGAGTTTTTTTTTGAAAACTCATTAAAGATGTCAAACTTCATACTGATGTAATCTGCAAGACCATCACTGAATTCTTATTTTTCCACTTCACTAGAAAACATTTTCTCCAAAAATAAATATATTCCATCTTTGACTTCATCGTCGTACTTTACTAATTTATCATAAAATAGATGTGGGTTCAAGAGGGCGGCTAGCGAGTGGATATGACTATGAATCTGTCTTGACCATTCATCATCAATGATTTTCCAATAAGGTTGGTAACCGTCTTCAATTCCACCATAAAAAATTTAATTGCCTCTTTGCATCTATCCATCACTTCATAAACATATTCAAGAGTAGACCCTTCTAAATCAGCCATCCTCAGAACTTTCACAATCAGTTCAACTGCTGTTAAAATTTCTCTGCCATCTCGCCAAAACGCATCATTTTGTAAGGCATGGGTTACCATAAGTCCTTCTACTCTTTTTGTTTGATATAAATTCCTCCAGTGTGATGATGCAACCATAAAGCGTAATGTTTATTCTTCATTTAAGATCGACTTTAAGCTAAGACAATTTATTGCAAAATGAGTGGCCTTAGGTCTCTTCAGCTCTCTCTCATGTGAGTGTGTTCTGAAGCAATCTAAGACATGTTGAGAAGCATACAAAAATGTAGATATGAATTTTAAAAGTTTCATGATATTCTTCACCCTTGGTATCTTATCAATGTCTTCTAAAATTAAATTCAAATAGTGAGCAATACAATTCGGTTTAAATGCATGAGGAATTTAATATTCTAATATATCACCAGCAGATACATAATTTGAAGCGTTATCTGAAATAATCTGGATTCTGCAACATGGGCATCAATCCCTCGTACAATAAACTTTGTAATAAAACTTGATGTTTTAACAATTCTCTCAGTTGATTCTGAACATAAAAAAATTGTATTAGCAGGAGACACAACTAATAAATTTATATGAGGTCTTCGACGTTTATCTTGCCAACAATTTGGTATGATTGTACACTTAGTTTCTGCACATATTTTTTTGACCTCCTGTACATACTTAGCTGCTTCTTCTTTCAATGAGGCCAAATACTTAGTCCTGACTATTTCACTACTTGAGCCTACATAGCCAGGACCATAATTTGAGATAGCACTAGCCATCATTTTGAACTCAAGTGTTCTTAACACATGAAATACAATATTATCTTGAATAATGAACCTTGAAACCGCTAAATTATCAGTTTCTTTTTTTTTTTCCATACAACTCTGTTTAATGTTTGTTGTTCACCTCGTGAAGTTAGATTTGTATAGTAGAATTATTTCTCACTGAATGCCTCATAAAATCAACAATGCTCTTTTTTTCCTTTCTAACAATATCTTCTACGACGTTACTTTCAAATTGGACAACACCTTCGGGAGTTACATTACAAACTTTAATATCTTTGTTGGGGATTTGACCTAAATGATTTTTCATTCTTGTAATTGTCACTGTAAATTCTTTTTTATAGTAATTGCATCTCAACTTATTCTCAACTTTAGTAACATGTTCTCACGTCTTATCTTTTTCCTTAGGCATATTCGCTGATAGAAAATAGATGATTTAAAATAACCTGCAATTTGTATAAAGTCTAGTTTAACAAAGAATAAAAAATAAATAAAGCTCTTACTATTTTGATTTTTTTATTAATTATACTTTGCCTTCACAACACATGAAGACAAACAATGGTCATTGTGTCAATAAATAATATTAAAAAATTAATATTTTTTAAAAGTTAAATGTGCTATACATTATATTATAAATATATATGTTAGAACTTGGAACTTGGAAGTTGGAAGCAACAACCATTTAAGTGGACTATAGGCTATTAGGCTACTAGGTTGTACCGCTGTAGGCTACTAGACTGTAGACTATAGGCTACTAGGCTGTACCGTTGTAGGCTACTAGGCTCCGTAGCCTCTTAACTTCTTTAGTTGTGTAAGTGTAGAGTTTGTAGACTATAGGCTACTAGGCTCTGTAGCATCTTAACTTCTTTAAGCATTTTAGTAATTAGAACTTGAGAAGAAAAGAAGCAAAGAAGAAGAAGAAAAAATACCAGAGTTTGGCAAGATTGTGAGAGTTGATCGCTGTCGGAAGTTGATCGTTACAGGGATTTAACGATGGTCGTTGTCGCCTTGTCTTAAAATAAAACCCTAACCTTGGAGCTTATTTTTTAAACCCCCCCCCCCTTTTTTAAGAAACTGATTAGTCGGCCAAATTGCAGACTCCTTGATTCATCGCCAACGCAGCGCTGATTCGACTATTTGGCCGACTAATACATCGAAATACTTAAAATCAAAGACTATCTCCGATTTTTTGAAGAAGCTGACGATGTTTGCTACTATGATTGTTTGTAGCCTTTGTACATTTTCTTCTTGACAGTGAAAATACTTTGTTTAACTGCCTGTGGACGTAGGCTTAGGCCAAATCACGTAAATCTTATTCTTGTTTTGTGGTGTGATCTCTTTCTCTTTCTATCTTCTTGTGATATTTGTTATTTGATTTATTGATTGTCTTCTCCGCACATGAAAGCTATTAACAAATTGGACGTGCAAAGGCTTTCTAAGGGTATTTGCACAACAAATGAGATCTATAAACTAGATAAGTTCAAGATCCTTGAGCTAAGGAGTCTTCTAATACATCAATTTAGCATATTATAAATTTTTAGAAATGCTCCATCACATAGGGACTCAACCCTTGTAAAAGTTTCATCCAAATTCGCCTGTTGCGCAAATAGCAAATTACATACCCCAAAATGATGGCTAAGACAATAAGTAATAAAATTAAATTTGATTAGATAAAAAAATCAATAGAAATATTTTTGTTGTAACGATTAAGGAGTCATTAATTTTCATTGTACATTTTTTTTAATAGATGTTTTGAGACAAATTAAACTTCACTCATTTTCCTATCAGATAGAGAAAAAAACCCAACAAATAAAAAGTATTTAAAAAAAAACTTTTCATAGCTTATTTTCTTGCCAATGAGAAGTGAAAAAAAACCCTTCCCACAAACTTTACCAATACATGCCTAAACCAAAGGCAAATTTTTCAGTATCTAAAATTGCAAGAACCATTTATTATATTTTATGCTTCTTGTAAAATAAAACATGAGTTAACCAACTTGTTCTCTCCTTTTTAAAATCTTCTTCCATAGAAAAGGACAAAAGACAATACTTATTTAAAGAAGAATGATACCAATGATATGGGGCCAATGGTAAAAAAGTAAAATTGAAAATTTTCTATGAATAGCAAAACATTCATAGTAATACGACATTAATATGAGAAATATGTAAAAAGGTAAAAGAAAATTTTTTTCTATGAAAAGTAAAACATTTATAGTAATACAACATTAATATGAGAAATATATTGCATATGACAGAAACTATTATAAATGGCCTCTGTAAAGGTAGATAACACTCCTATAGTATGATATCGTGACGGTATTATGTGCTCAGCTCATGCACCAAATATGGTTCATCAATCATATATTTTGATCCATATTGGAATTGGAAATCTTGAAAATCAGTTGAGATGTCCTAGCGGGAGACTAACATGTTGATGGGGCACATCACAGATTTAAGTTTATATGACCAAACATTTTGGTTGTGTTTTGGCATAGCTTTCTGTTAGCCCCTACTAGAACAGAGTTCACCTTTTTTAACAGATTCCCATTATCTTTGTTAACTCCCTGAAAAACAGGATTTATCTGCTCTAGCAGTTACCTCCCTACTCTCTACTAACTCTATATTAGAGCAAAAAAAATCTACTCTGACAAAAAATTAGTAGAGAGGAGAGGAGAATTGGTGAATAGATAAATCTTGCTATGCAAGGAATTACGGGAAGGGGGACCTACTAAAATAGGTAACAGGATGTTAGCAAAGAAAATGAGAACTTGCTCATTTTAGGCCTTCTTTTAAATGCTTTTTTAGACTCTAATCAAGCAATAAAAATTGTTAAATTAAATCTTTTTGGGGTCCAATCTAATATAAACAATTGGAAACATATACTATATGTTTATATATAAATAACAATGGAATATGATCTTTGTGAAATTTTTTATGTTTAGTTGACCTCAAGTTCAATGAAAAAAGAATAAAGTTGAAATTTACGCAAAATTTGAAAGGAGTTGATATTTTGATCACTTGTGTCATGTAAAAATATCAATTATGGCCATTGATTTAAAAATTATAATTTAAAGATCTTAGGTGTAAAAGATGGAGACTGATCTCCATCATATGATTCAAGGCACTCAAATATTATTATCTATTGAACAATTAATTGCGTTGAATCTTAATATAAAAATCATGTTTAATATCAATACAAATGATCAAGTCTAACTGATTGAACTTCATATCATGATCAACCAATTTTACAACTCTTGAATTAAAAAAGGAAACGTTGATTCCACATCTTATAAAAATGAATATAGTGGGAGTCAAGATTCCCTTCTATTGACGACTACACCTTTGAGATCATGACCTTCAAATCATCAGCTTAGATGGGTGTTTCCACATATACCCACAATACCAAGTCTCTTTTCAAAGTCCACCTTTTTCCATTGGCTCCTCACTAGGTAATCATGATTGGCGCAGCGTGGAATACTGCACAGGCATACACACCCAATAATAACTCTCCTATACTTTCCTCGTTACGTGCCCCACCGTCGTCGTCGCTCAACCTAACCATATATATACCCACCGAAGCCCTAACTCTCCACCCTAGTCTGCCTTACTACCCTATCTGTGCTGCACTCTCCTTTATTTCGCTCAAAACCCTAGTTTTCGTCTCAAGCATCTTCACCGATTCTCCTAGCCGTAAACCCTACTTCTCTCTCTCTCTCTCTCTCTCTCTCTCTCTCTCTCTCTCTCTCTCTCTTAATCTCTTCTTTTCTTTCTAGGGTTTAGATCCCCCCCTCTCTCTCTCTCTCTCAAAACTGATTTCTTTTTGCTTGTTTTCGATTTCGGATTCGAAATAACTTGCAGAGTCGCAGCGATGTCGGACGACGAATCGAAAGAGGAGAAGGAGTTGGATCTCTCTTCCCCTGAAGTCGTCACCAAATACAAGAGTGCTGCGGAGATCCTCAACAGTTAATATACAAACCCTTGATAGCTTTTTTTGGTGTTTGGAAAAAAATGATCTTTTGTGTTCGTTTTGATGGTTCTTTTTATTGCAGAGGCTTTGCAATTGGTTTTGTCGGAATGCAAACCGAAAGCGAAGATCGTGGATATATGCGAAAAGGGCGATTCGTTTATTAGAGAGTAAGTCCTATATGTTAATTTTCAAATTGGATTTTTCTTTTTAATTCTCGGAAATAGTTCTCTGATTCGTCGGTTCAAGTTCGCTGTTGGTAGGATCAGTATAAAAAGTAACTAGTTATTATGGAATATAAATTTGCATTCTTTAATGGAAGAAATGCTTATAACCACTTGGATAACAATAAAACTAAAAAATCATGAGGTCTTAGTTTCAAATCCCCTCTTCTTTTTTACTTTAAAAAATTTGTTTTAAAGCAAAACAGTTAGCATTAACGAGGGGGTTCGCATGTCACGGACCGAGAAGTGGTTCTCTATAATAACTAAGGGCATGTTCAGTTCGCCTTAATATGGCGATATAACGTGCAATTCTTCCATATTACGTACAATTGCACTTGTTCATTTCTTAGTAATTTCTCGGGATTCTGCCAATAAATTTTACCTGCTATATTTTTGACTTATGAGGATCTAGCCTTGTCAAACCTAAAAATGCAGCTAAAAAGTCAACGGTTGAATAAATTCCAGATGAGGATAGAAAGTAATGTGAAATAGCCTATAAAGTATATCGTACTCGACTTGTCCACTTAAGTGTAAAGTAAAATAGCAGATAGAGTAAAGTTCATAGGTCGGACAACCATTTGCACTAAAATTTTACTTTTTCAAGTAAACAAATTTACTTTATTACCTACAAAGTGAATTTTACGTAAGAAGGGATTACCATGAACTGAATGTGCCCAGTGAATGAGCGAATTAAGTAACATGAGTACGTTCAGTTAATGTTCCAATACTACATGCAATCCCCAATTTTACAGGTAATAGTACACATTTAGTTGGTCAGTTCACATTAATTCCTTCGGTAAAACTACTGTACATTTTACATGTAATTTTCTCGACTTATGCCTTGTAGTAGCTATTTATTGCCTGTAAAGCTTTGACGGCATGGATACCGGTGCGTATTATCCTATACATACCGGTATTAGAACCTTCTGGCATGATACATTGGTATGTATTGGTTTCGGAGCTGGATGATACGTACCAGAAAACCGGGATCTGTCCCATGTTCGATGGTCAAATAAATTCAGTGCTTTATTGAATAGTAGGCTAGTCATAAAAGTGGATTTTCCGTAGCTTGTTCACTTCATGTAAAGTAAAATAACCCATAAAGTTTTTTATACCCATGAAACAGCCATTTTACAACAAAATATACCCTTTTTTCTTGTAGGTAAGCTGGGCTCAAACCTGGGGTCTTGAGGTTGCAATATTGTCAACCTTCCATTGTACAAAATCGTATTTTTTTTTATCTTTAAAGTAATTTGCACAAGAGATGCCATTACACAGGAGATGGCATCGTGATGAACTGAACGTGTTAGCGTAACCACTAAAATTAATATTTTTGATTTTGGAGTCTTGATATTACCTAATGTGGTTAGTCACTTGGTTTTGGAGTTAATTTCTATATGGTTTTCTTAGGCAAACTGGGAACATGTATAAGAATGTTAAGAAGAAGATCGAAAAGGGGGTTGCTTTCCCCACCTGTGCTTCGGTCAACAATACAGTCTGCCATTTTTCTCCTCTAGGGAGTGATGAAACCCTTTTGGAAGAAAATGACGTTGTAAAAATGTAAGTTTTTTAATCTCATTCATCAATTGCAACGGATTGTGTATCAATTTTTGTGCCTTTTGGAAGTTAAATTTAGTTGATTTTCTGATTCATGCACCAACTGTTGAGATGAACAGTATGTTTGGTTGCTTGCAGTGATATGGGGTGTCACATAGATGGCTTTATTGCCATAGTCGCGCATACTCATGTGATTCAGGAAGGACCTGTTACTGGGAGGGCAGCCGATGTTATTGCGGCGGCTAACACTGCAGCTGAAGTCGCTCTGAGGCTTGTGAGGCCAGGAAGAAAGGTATGATGTCAATATATCTGTTGTTCACAGCACTAATTTTGTAATTGACTATCTTGTTATGTTGAATCATGCTTATTTTGTTTGTAAATGGAAACTTACCATCGGAAAAGGTTAATGTTGCTGTGGGTAGTTTTTTTCTTGATTCATTGACAAGTGATGGGAAGATGATGATTTTGTTTGCGTTCATGGGCAGGAATTAGTCATTCTCATGAGTTTGTGAGAATGACTAAGCCTTATTATTACAGCATGGGTATGTCATGAGTAATAGGTCTTATGCTCTTAAATAGGGTCTGGGCACGGACCTTGTCTTGGTGGGTTTTGGTAATGTGAGTATACTATTTCTGGGTGACATCTCCATTCTGGATGTTTGATGCCCAAATCAGTTTAGTAGTAAAGCAGAAATAAAAGCATTAAAAAAAATCGTTCTTCTATCTAGAAATTAAAATTTATCTTTTTTCATAATAGAATATGAATATCTTGAGCCAATATATATGGTCAGAACTGCACTTTAATGAGATTTGTCACCTGTCTTTTTACTTTTGTTTTTTATTTCAATATTTTTCAATTGTTCATTTGTTGTCATCTGCTTAGTAAACCTCTTTAATTTTATCTTTTATCAGGTGCTTACTGATTTGGCCATGGCTCTCCTTCCATTAAATCCGTCTGTAGTAGTGATCGCGTAAAACCTATTGCTTTCGATTATCACAACTGAGCACTTCTTTTGTCTGTTTTGTTCTTCAATTTAAGGAGAGTGTTGATGTTTTGTTTTTAGTACAGGATATGCTTCTAAATGATGATTTTTTGTCAGAAGCTATGGATTGACATCCAAGTGTGGCTAGTGTCATAGTTACTCTGATAGGGGCATTTATTTCCTCTTCTTTCTTTGATGTAAATTGCCTTTTAATTTTTCACATCTACCTTCTTACTCTGTTTTTGCAAATTTTCCAATTTAGTTTGCCTGGTTTTGACTTGCTTAGAAAAACATGTTTTTCCTTGCTCAAGGTAAAATTGACTTCCTACAGGCTTTATGTTTTGTTTCATTTTCTATATATTGAAAGTGTGTTACTTTGTTCTCAAGTGGAGTATATGTCTCTAAATGATGAACCGTAGTCAAAAGCTATGGACTAACATCCAAGTGGAAGCTTTTATCATAGTTACTTCAATAGGGCATTTTCTTTTTCTTTCTTGTGTGCATCAGTGCATGAGCCTTTTGATTTCATGCCACTGTTTTTGTTACCCTTGTCTAAAATTTATACGTCTGGAATGTAGTTTACTGGTGTTGAGTGGCATAGAAAACTTCTTTTCTATTGCTTATGCTATTACTATCTTTACAACCTATGGAGCTTAATCTGTGTAGTGATAGTCTAAAAAGTATTCCAACTGAACACTTGTTCTGTCTGTTTTGTTTTTAATCTAATAAGAGTGTTGAAGTTTTGTTCTTCAGGACAGGGATATGCTTCTAAATGATGAATTTCTGTTAAAAGCTATGGATTAACATCCAAGTGTGGCTATTGTCATAGTTACTCTGATAGGGCATTTCCTGTTTTTTCTTGGATGTAGTTTGGTTTTTAAATTTGTCAACTGTGACCTTTTCAATTTTGTTTGGTTGGTTTTGACTTGCATAGAGAAAAAAAATGTTTTTCATTGCTTGTGCCAAGTAATGACTAATGACTGAACACATATTTTCTGTTTTTGTTATATTTTCAATCTATTAAAGTGCGTTGATTTGTTTTAACTGGAGGAGATGTCTCTAAATGATGAATCCTAGTCAAAAGCTATGGACTAACATCCATTGTTCCTAAAGTCAGTGGGCGGGTTTGGGCGGTCGGGTGGATCGGGCCTAGGCGAGTGCCCCAAGAACTGCACGGTCACTATATATAAGTGTGTATTTATAGACATATTTTGATTTTACATTATATATATATATATATATATATATATATATATATATATATACACACACACACACACACACACACACGGCTGAACCTGCAACTGCCAAGAGGTTCAGCTTCGGCTTTGGGGAGACGATGGGTAGGAACTTATATCTTACAACTTATAAGTTATTTTATAAAGTAACTTATAAGTATAACCTATAAATTAATTAAATATAACTTGTATAAAATTTTAAGTTGTAAATTCTATAACTTATAAAGATAAGTTTATAAGCTATATAATATAAGTTGTAAAAGAAAGAAAAAAAAGCTGGTGAGCGCCGGGCGGGGGTTCGAGGCAGGGATGGTGGGCACCCCCGGCCCGCTCGGGTGTCCATCCGAGCTAAATCGGGGCGCCAGGGGACCCGAACCGCCCAAGCGGCCGCCCCAACCTTTTTAAGAACACTGCTAACATCTAAATGAAGCTTTTTTCATAGTTAATCTGATGGCATTTTCCTTTTTTTCCTTGTGTGCCATATGAGTCTTTAGATTTCATTCATTTGTTTGGTTCTCCTTGACTAATGTAGTTGGCTGGTTTTGAGCCATGGCTGATTTGGCCATGGCTGTACTTTCATAGATTCATCTGGCATAGTGATAGCGTAAAAAGCATATTGCTTTCTTGTATTGCATATTGTCTGTTTTGTTTTTCAATTTAATAAGAATGTTGATGTTTTGTTCTTCAGTACAGGATATGCATCTAAATGATGAACTTTGTTAGAAGCTATGGATTAACATCCAAGTGTGGCTATTGTCATAGTTACTCTGATAGGGCATTTCCTGTTCTTATTCGGACCTTGCGAAATTTTCAATTTAGTTGCCTGGTTTTGAATTGCATGGAAAAACATGTTTTTCATTGCTTAGGGTAAATAATGACTGAACACATGTTATGATTTATTTTCAATCTAAAACTCTGTTGTTTCGTTTTGAATTGGAGGAGATTTATCCAAATAATGAACCGTAGTCAGAAGCTATGGATTAACATCGAAGTGATGTTTTTGTGATAGTTACTTTAATAGGGCGTTTTCCTGTTCTTTCTTGTGTGCATCAGTGCATGAGCCTTTGTATTTCATGTCATTTTTTTGTTCTCCTTATCTAAAATTTATTTTTCTAGAATGTAGATACTGATTTTGAGTGGCATAGAAAAACTTCTGTTCTATTCTGATGCTATTACTATCTGTACTAGGTATGTAACTTAATCTACAGTAAGGATAGCGTAAAAACTATTGCTTTCTTGTATTGTAACTGAACCCTTGTTCTGTCTTTTGTTTTCAATCTAGTAAAAGTTGATGTTTTGTTCTTCAGGACAGGATATTCTTCTAAATGATGAACTTCTATTAAAAGCTATGGGTTAACATCCAAATGTGGTTATTGTCATAGTTACTCTGATAGGGCATTTCCTGTTTTTTCCTTGATGTAGATTGGTTTTTAATTTTTCACTTTACCTTCTAATTCTGTCCCTGTGATTTTGTGAATTTCTTTTGGTTGGTTTTGACTTGCATATTAAAAAAATGTTTTACTTTGCTTATGCTAAATGATGACTGAACACATGTTTTCTGTTTATGTTTTATTTGCAATCTATTAAAGTGTGTTGTTTTGTTTTCAAGTAGAGATGTTTTTAAATAATGAATCTACTCGGAATCTATGGACTTACATCCAAGTAAAGCTTTTGTCATAGTTAATCTGATAGGGAATTTTCCCGTTTTTTCTTGTGTGGACATTGAGTCTTCAGATTCCATTCCCTTTCTTTGTGTTCTCCTTGACTAATGTAGTTGGCTGGTTTTGAGCCATGACTGATTTGGCCATGGCTCTCCTTCCGTCAGATCCATCTACAGCATTGGTCAAAACATCGTGCGATACATTGTCAGATCCATCTACTTTCAAAGTACCGTACTGGTGCTTCTCATACATTTTCGGAATGTACCATACGGTACATTCCAATTTATTGTCGGAACCAGTTCGTAACGTCCGATTCGTACCGCTATCAGAGCTGGATGATAAGTACCAGAAAACTGGTATTTTAACCCATGATCTACAGTAGTGATAGCATAAAACATATTGCTTTCTTGTATCTCACCTGAGTACTTGTTTTGTCTGTTATGTTTTCTATTTAATAAGAAAGTTGATGTTTTGTTCTTCAGTACAGGATATGCTTCTAAATGATGAACATTTATCAGAAGCTATGGATTAACATCCAAGTGTGGCTATTGTCATAGTTACTTTGATAGTGCATTTCCTGTTCTTTCTTGGATGTACATTGGTTTATATTTTTCACGTCGCCTATTTATTCTGTCCCTGCGACATTTTCAATATAGTTTGGCTGGTTTTGACTTGAATAGGAGAAAAATGTTCTTCATTGCTTTTGCTAAATAATGATTGAGCACATGTTTCGTGTTTGTTTTTTATTTTCAATCTAATGGAAGTGTTTTTTTGTTTTGTTTTCAAGTGGTGATATCTTCCATAGAATTTGTGGGGGAGATATCTCAAAATGATGAATCGTAGTCAGAAGCTATGGACTTAACATCCAAGTGAAGCTTATGCTTTTGTCATAGTTACTTTGATAGGCATTGTCCTGTTCTTTCTTGTGTGCACAAGTCTTTAGATTTCGTTTCACTTTCGTTGTTATCCTTGACTAAAATTTAATATGTTGGAATGTAATTGTGGCTGGTTTGGAGTGGGATTGAAAAACTTCTTTGTTATTGCTAATGCTGTTACTGGTGTTATGCCACACTTCCATAGAATTTGTGATGATGTTTAAGAATTTATTGCTATGAAATTATTCGTTCATTTACGTATAAAGTACATTTAAAGTAATCTCTGGATAAATAACACCTCATTAAAACCATATGATCTGTATAAATGTTGTAACAAAAAAAAACATCAAGGTTTTATCCATATGACTGTGTGATGACAGGTGCCAAGCATGTGTATTTGACTCAAGGCTCTATTTTATATATATATATATATATATATATATATATATATATATATATATATATATATTAAATTTTTTATTTTTTATTTACTTTATTATTATTATTTTTTTTTGGGGGGGGGAGGGTGGGAGTGTCTTTTTTATTTGGCTATTCATATATATAAATTTTCGTTTTAGCTTGATGATATTTTAGGATTTTTTCTGAGATGTTTATTGTAGAAAACAATAAAAATTGTTTATCTAAATATATCTGACTTAGACCACCCAATCCATGTTTGGTCCCTTTTAACATCTTTGCCTGTTTCTTCAAACCCTAAACTTCCCTCTAATGAAAGAGAAATAGCTTAAATACCCTGGGCACCCTAGCTTTTCCGCACTTGAGAGTAGCAGGTGGTTGCCTGGAGAGCTTAGTCAGCCTCGGGGCTCCTAGGCAGTCACCTAGATCATGTTAAAATATGAACATATGCCGATTAACTTGCATTTTCCCCCCTTTATTCAAAACCACATGGAATCATTAAGAGAAAGAAAATGAAAATTTCCTTTCTTGGTCGCATGTACCTTCCTTTGGCCACCTTTTTTATATGCTCTTTCCTTGCTTCCCTAGGGACCTTAAGGATTGAAACAGGCAACAAATTTTCATTAATATATGGCTTTTCCTTTTTTTAATTTTATGATGTTGCATATCAAGGTTCTTGATCGGGTCATTGATTTTGTACATGTGGCACTATTTGCATCGTATGATTAAGAGTGTATTCAATATAAAAAAATGAATTGTTGTTATGAGTTTGTCCGAATCTATTTTAGCTGCTGCTCTAGTACTTTTACCCTCTTCATCGCATTGTGGAGACTGTTTTCATACAATCATAGGGCTGAATCTGGTCTATATGACGGCTGTGAACCACATACGCACCAAAATGATGCCATGTGTATGGAATCGATGGCTCGTTCACCGAGTTGGTCGCTCTATAGTATCTCCAATAATAACAGAACGAATGAAACACAATATCTGACATGAGATGCAACGCCATTAAAATAAAAGGGAGAAACTAACTAATTTGAGGTCAATGCTTTTTTAAATCATTAAGGTCCGTTTATTGTTTTAGAGAGAAGGGAAGAGAGTATACCAAGGGAGGCCACGACAAGGTGCCTGCAACCTAAAAATAGAAAAAAATGGATTAGGAAATCACAGAAGCAAAAATAGTTTGGTGCTTATTACAAAATGCACCTTCCCACCTTTTGATCATGTTTGGGGAAATTTTGTAATCCTTCACCGGGATCAAGGTTTTTTTGATAACCAAATTAGCTTGTCTTGAAGCAAACTGGAATGACCTTCCACTACAAGAGGTTGCAGATTTATTGTAAAACTGCATTCGTTGAAGAATCATTCTAATTTCCTTGCACCTGAATGACCCCTATGAATTGGTTTGAGCGAATCTACTCTACCAATCCAAGATGATAATGGCGGGAACTTCTAACCAGTGCCTGGGATGCTTCCCATATTCCTTTCCGCTTACCCTCACTTCCAACACTTGCCAACTAATATGTACGTAAATCCTCTGCCTCAGGATGTGGCAAATAATCTTAGCAGTTGTGGTCCAAGAGATAATGGGGTCTTCTTTTCTCTCAAGTCTCAACTGCTCTAAATTCCTACAAATCATGTTGTTTCTTCTTTTCATAGCCCCCCCTGAAATTGTGCAGGATATTGTGTAGAAAGAAGAACCATTTTAATCGTTTTGATCGTTATGATTCTGGAAGATTGAGGAAGTAGTACCAAATCTAATATCTTTAAAATAACTTGATGATAAATATACCATCTGAAACTGTTGTCTTTTCTGTATTACCAAATCACTGCAGTAGAAAATATGATATGAGCACTACAGAATTCATTCACTTGCTTCTACAGTTTTCTTTTGAGGTCTATCCCGGAGAGATGCACAGATTGGATCCGTGATCAATGTCTAGGACCCCCAATGAAAAATATCTATTAATTCTGACACGACAAGTTCTATTAATTATGAAAACATACCCTTAGACATAGTCAGCTGGGAAGTGAAAATGGTATCTGACTTTCTGAAATGTTTATTATGTTTTGAGCCTTTATAGAACTGTATTAGGATGCATAGATAATCATCTGGAATAACACTTGATGAACCCCTCATAATTACTTACATCCAATGGACATAGCCATTCATAGGATCCCAATGAAAGAGATGTATTGATTATGATACCACAAGATACTAGTAATTATGGCAGCAGACCTTAGACATAGCCAGTTTGTAAGTAAAAATGGGTGCAGTATCTTAGACTTGCTGAAATGTTTATTGTGGTTTGAACCTTTGTAGAACTGTCGTAGGATGTACAGATAGTTATAAGGACTAAAACTTGATGAACCCCTATAATTGTTTGCATCCAATAGGTCATTGTTATTGCACATAAATACATCTGTCTTGCGTTTCTGTTTTATTTTTATTTTATCAATTTTCTTTTCTCATTTCTATTTTTTCAACTTGCATCAACATCATCATCACCATGCTCATCTGAATGTGTCAGAATAAAGAAGTAACGGAAGCTATTCAAAAGGTTGCTGCTGCCTATGATTGCAAAATTGTTGAAGGTGTGCTCAGTCATCAGCTAAAACAGTTCGTCATTGACGGGAACAAAGTTGTTCTGAGTGTAACCAGTCCTGAGACGAAAGTAGATGATGCAGAATTTGAGGAGAATGAAGTCTATGCAATAGACATAGTCACAAGCACGGGTGATGGTAAGGTAAGGACGAAACTTGTTTGCCCAGGTTTTCTTAGTTGATGTATGAAATTACATTTTTCAGAGTTTAATTCCTTGTATATTTTCTACATTTCCATAATGCTTTAGCACTGCCAATACCAACTATGTATTGTATATTTAATTGTGATAATGCAGCCTAAGCTGTTGGATGAGAGGCAAACAACCATTTACAAAAGAGCAGTGGACAAAAATTATCACTTGAAAATGAAAGCTTCAAGATTTATATTCAGTGAGATTAGTCAGAAATTCCCAATAATGCCATTTACAGCAAGGTTTGCTGGGTCCATACCTCTTTCATGCACTATCTAATTCCTTAGGTTTTTGATGCTCTCTCTACCAATAAAATATAATGTTTGAATTTACATTTTTCCAGAGCGTTGGAAGAGAAACGTGCCCGGTTGGGTCTTGTGGAATGTGTAAATCATGATCTTCTGCAGCCATATCCTGTTCTGCATGAGAAGCCTGGTAAGGTTTTGTTTGAAATTTATCAGTTGAGGTGTGGCCTTGGGTTTTGATTGAATAGCTATCATGGGTTCCACTTCTAGTGTTTTGACTTGTGAATTGTTGATGCCTGAGGTTGTTTACAGGAGACCTTGTCGCCCATATCAAATTCACGGTTTTGTTGATGCCGAATGGGTCAGACAGGATAACAGCACATCCTTTGCAGGAGTTGCAACCTACAAAGACGATAGAAGATGATCCTGAAATTAAGGGTTGGTTAGCTTTGGGTACAAAGACAAAGAAAAAGGGTGGAGGAAAGAAGAAAAAAGGTTCACACATATCCACTCCATGGCATTAGATTTCCATTTATTTTGAATTTTAATCCAAGGGAAATGATGCTGTCTCATTCCTATGGCAGAAACCTCATGGGTTTGTCATGACAGGTTGGGTGCAAGTGGTCCCACACCCCGCCAATTATTTGTCCTTTATTTTAAGCTGCAATGTTTATTAGTAACAATTCTCTTATTTAACCTCTATTTTAAGCTGCTAGAACTTGGGAGAGGCTGGTATTATCTGATTGTCTTTCCCCTAATTAAATTGTTGAAAAACCTTGAAACTATGACTGGAAACTATAAAGCCAGTCAGAGTTCATTGAAGTTTAGTGTAGTGTTATATTATAGGTGGCCAGAAGTGTAGTGTTATATCATAAAGTCCATTTTTTTTTGTGTTTGTGTTCTTGTTTTTTTTTTAAAAATTGATTTTGTAGATGCTAATGTGCTTCCAATCGTTGTTTCAGGTAAGAAAGCTGGTGACACCCGAGATGAATCGGCAGAACCTGGATCTTTGGATGAAGAGACATCGAATGGTGCATTGCCAGAGTGAGAGTTGAATTTTGTTGCACCCTGTACTTCTTTTCAAGTTCCTTGTAAGTGTGCACATGGAGGCTGATGCACATGTTCCCCGCTTTATACTCCCCAATTTTAAAAACAAGGAATGCCTGTGCTTTGACAGGCATAAAAAGGCAATCTCGTTGCTGTGAGAAAAAAAAGGTAAGGTTTCGGACATGGGAGGAAAAAATAAGTTAGGAGTACATGGTAAAGTTCTGAAAAAAATTTAGAAAGATTTTGATGCTTGATCAGAGGGAGCTTCCCCTCTTCAATCTGCTGTTAGCTACGGAATGACTTCACAATCTAATTTATGAATCAACCTACTGTGGCTTCTACCTGCTATCAAGGCCTTTGTTTTTAGTTTTGTAATTTCTATGATAAAGGGACCATGAAAATTTAACTCTGAAACTCATATTATGATTAAAAGCGCACTATTGGCTTTGTTTCCAATTTTTTAAGTATCAGAACCGTGTAAGTTCCAAAATTAAGAAAAGTAAGCCACATAAATTTAAATATCATAACTGCAATATGTACTGAAAATTCTCCATAAATGTTGTTTCAGATGTCTGTTGATATGTGTTATTACTATGGCCCATGGTGCTCTTTTGGAGGACTATGTCGGGTTGTCTTGGTTTGATATTGGTGGATTGTGAGGGTTTTGGATTTGGAAAGCGGATGAAAAATAATTGAATCCTCTTTAGCTAATATTCGAAAACTAAACTTCTGAGGGCTCCACTGTAGTTCAACCTGGTTGTACAACAGTCTAAGTAGTCATACAGACCATGGTCAATGTGATCTAATAGGCTTTTTTAGGGACAGTGGCTCCTGACGGACATTTAAGCACCAAATGGGTTTTAAATGATCTGCCATTAAAATGTCACTTTTTATCACACCATTAAAGTGATTTTTTATTATTATGCCATGTGGCACACATTTATGATCAATCTAAATTTCTTAAGTGGCAATCTATTGCTGGAACATGTCCTTGCCAAAGGGCCATGCTAATAAGTGGATGTAAACCATCCAATTGCTGAACTTTATTATCAGCCACCAAAATTCAGAACAACTGTTGGTAAACCGTTTGTATTAGAGTGCACAAATCGGATGATTCGAAACTCCCATAAAGTGATTTTTTGACTCAACCACCCTTCAATTGATGATATATCATTTTGACGGTATGGATTTTCAAAATCATAAGCCAATAAATTGTGGATGATTGTTTAAACACCATTTGGTGCTTAAATGACGTCACGAGAGGTGGTCCTTTATTTTATTGTATTCTATATTTCATAAAAAATTAGAAGGCACTTGAAACTAGCTGGATAACCTGGATCCCCATATGTATTGAAAATGATATGATTGAAACTAATTTTTTATGCGAATCTGAAAGCAAGGAGGCTGCGAGATTGAGTAGACTGAGAAAAGGGGTAGAAATAAGAATTGAAGGAAAAGAGATAGGGGATGAGCCACAAAATCTGTCCAGTGAAATGTTGCTAGTGGTCTGTTTATCAGCTGGTTATTAGCCTAAAACAGAGCACTAAAAACGCTGACAAAAGAGCTAGCTGTTTTTGAAATGGACCCTTTGTAGGCCTTGACGACTGAGTTTAACAGGCCTGTGTGTGGCTTAAAACAGTATGTACTACTATAGATCGTTTAGAAAATTAAAAGCCATCTGATCACTTAATGAGATCACATGATAGCAAAGTGGGCAATGAAAAAAATGCGAATCGAAGAATTTTAAGTGGTGGTGACTTAACTATTGAGAAAACTCTTTTTGTTGTTTAACTTATGGAAGCGGCCATTTTAGTTTTAGAGTTGGTCTACAATGAGTGTCCACCCATAATGGACACACCAATCCACACATGTGTTAGTCTATGACGTGCGCGGACTTTCAATGTATGGAAGTCTGTGCATGTCATGCAGTCACACAGATGTGGGGACTGCTTTAATATACATGATGGGTGGATATCCCTGTAGACTTACTCTTATTTTTATTAGCCGATTGATAGAAAAAAGCACCATTTATTTATGTTGTTTTTTCAGTCTACGAGAGTGCTGAAAATAGGGTATAATGTACCACCCAGTAGGGATAAATTGGTGCCAATGGCCAACAAGTGGTGGGATTGGAACTCAGAACCTCTTCTACATCTTGAAGTGGAATCATGACAAGTAGATCCTTGTTCGGTGGTTTTGAAGTGTATCGATTTTACAGGTAGTTAGAGATGCTGCCTCGGGGAAACTATAGTAGAGGAAGAGCAAAACACCATTCAACAACGCAGACAAGTAGATCAGTTAGCACCAAGGATCAAAATTTTGAGTTTCGGAGGGGACCGAAACCGAAATTTCGGCCAAAAATTTCAACCCCATACAAAATATGACCGAAATTTTAGTTCCAAATTATCTTTTTAGTGGGGATTGAAACCGATAATTTCGGCTGAAATTTCGGTCATTTCAGCCGAAATTTTGATCCTTGGTTAGCACAATAGTCGTGTCAGAGTAAGAGCGTAATCAAGATAATGCTTCTTATCAAGAGCATGATTAATTGGAAAGCCATGACCATTTGTTTTGTCCTACGCTTTTTTAGTTGATGTTTTGTTTTGTCGTATGCTACAGTTGTGAGTAGATATTTCATATGGGAATCGAAACCCTTGAAACATGGACAAATCTATATAAGAATCGACTGGGAGGATGACTATGGATCAAAATGTCGCCCAAAATTTCAATTTATCGCTGATATTATATTGGTTTCGGCTTGCAATGGCTGCAGGAAATTTGATCGAAAGTCTTCAAAAAGACCAAAAATTTAACTAAACATGTACTGAAAGTTTGACCGAAATTCAGGTTGATCTCGGTTTCAGTCATGACCGAATCCGAATGTTTTGATCCTTGGGATCGACTAGCTCAAGCCTTGAAACATGGAAGCCATGCTCATTGTATTCAAATCCAACTTGTAGCACAATGGAAGGTTGATTTTGTAGTAAAAAAAGTTGTTTTATATCATGTCATTTTGTAGTGACACGTGAGTTTTTAATTGCGAAATTTTTGTGTAGCAAACCAATATCTTTAATTGGTGAAATGAAGAGCAAAAGAGTTCAATTTTTTTTTTACTATAACCTTAGAGGGACTGGTGAATCCTTCAAGGATCTGGGCCAACTTGCCATCACGTCCATTGATCATGGTGGTTGCGATTTATTTTTTCAAATTTTTTTCGTAAGGACGGGTGAACCCAAAGGGGAAGTAGTGCCAAGCGGTCTTTGCCATGACACTACAAAGGGGGCATGTATGGGATGCTTGTCTCAGGCTTCCTTTTTATATATCCGCACCATCAGTGGTGTCAAGTGTCAACCGTGCGGATCTTAAACACTGAAAATACATTTCTTTTCCCGCTCATGATTTGGTAGGTTCATAATTGATAGAATTGACCACACGATTAGATCGTAATCATCGCACTGCTCCATCATGTGATACCTAATCATATGATCGATTACCACATGACAACCAAAGGACGCAGGACTAGGTTATTAGGGACCCTGAGTCCATGCCCCATGCTTAAACCTTTTCACATAGTCAATGCCACATAACACCAAACACAATGCCAATTAGAGACCATTTAAAAAAATTCATCATTGGAGTCATTCATGATCAATGTATTAAAAAATGAACAGTGAAACAAAAAATCATTTTAATGTTCATTTCAATCACCGTTGATCACAGTGGTTAAGGCAAATAATTTTTTTCCCCCTAAAATATGCTAGGGTGAGTCTTAAGAGGGGAGTTACGCACAGTATAGTCCCAAAGTCGGGTTCGACAAGATTAAAATTCGAAAAATACTGTAAGTTTGGACCAAAATTTCAGAGAAAAAAAATTAAAAAAATAAAAGAGATACAAAATATTTAAAAAGTAGCAATTGAGTGAAAAATTCGCTAAACTATTCACGATAATCTCAAATTTTTTGAATTTTAAAAAATACACGAATTTTTCAAAACTTCGCGAACCATTCGTGAGTAATTAGGTGCGAGAAACAATCACAAATTATTTGCAATATTCAGCTATTATTGTGATTATGATGAAAAGTGGCATTTTGCAGTGCCATTTGGCACTGTAAAGTGGGCTATCTCCCGCTTTAAGTATAGGATTCTGTCCCTGGCGCC
The DNA here is from genome assembly GCA_021018995.1 of Chloranthus sessilifolius. NCBI lineage: Eukaryota > Viridiplantae > Streptophyta > Magnoliopsida > Chloranthales > Chloranthaceae > Chloranthus > Chloranthus sessilifolius. Next base: position 128,070,194 of record CM037585.1, on the reverse strand, counting down.
TTTTTTTTCTTCTTTTAAAACTATAACACAGATATGGTTAGAGTGAAATTCAGGTAGCCCACTCAAACCAAGAATATAAACTATAAAAAAGATGTAATCTACCAAAAGAGTATTCAAGCGCTCTTTGGGCCCTTCATAATTGTGCAGCATCTTTTGACATGATTGATGAGTTAAAAAGCTCTTCGTAAGAGAGCCTATGACTATGAATTCTCTACCCAGCCAAAATATCACACAGATTAGAGGGTTCCAACCATCCGATTAGCGCACTTTACTTTTTACTTTCAACCGTAACAAAATGTAGACAATTTATTTTAGAATGCATGTAGTTCCAATGATCCTCTAATGAGTGACTTTTGGGCACACTTTTGTTTGATAAATGAACAACAATCTTGATGAGTTGGATTATTCAAAGCCACATCCCACTTCGTTTAATAAGTGGAAGGTCCATGATTAATCTATACAGGAGTGGTCATGTACCATTATTCTATTCCATTTCACGTAAGTCTTAGTATGACAGACTAAAGCCCACGAAAACCTACTCTCAGGGTGACATTTTAATTTAAGGGTATTTTTATTTACAACCCAAGTTCCTTCCTTCTCAAGCCAAGTTTCACGTACTTATATTGTTCACTGCTCTGAATCAGACAATGTTATCGCTTGTCAATCCAGACCTCCACCCTGAAGAAGTCATGGCTTCAGTAGGTTGGGATAGAACTAATGGTTTGAGACCAGCCTCCAATTCCATATTGAGGTCTGAGATCTTGTTCCATTACACCCAGTTCGGCTGTACTACCAGTGACGGCATTATCAGTAAACTGCGGAAGAAGAGGCAATAGCAGCTGCGGCAAAGGTGGACGCAGAAGCTAAAGCAATTGTAGAAATTGTCCCGCTAGGAGGGAATGCCTGTAGGAAGTCAAGGCCGAATCAATGACAAACGATCAATGTCTAAAAGGCCCCACTCGATGAAGGTATTGACTTATTCTTTATTTGTTGGTCCTATGCGTTTGAAGGCAAGCCGACTATGTGCCTTTAAGGTTCGACGCAATTGATCTTGAGAGCATGAGCCTACCATCATACAGTCAGAATTTGATTCCTTGTGGCACACATCCCGAAAAATAAACATGATCATGGGCGTACATCGAACATGGTTCTCAAATCACTGTTCGGTATGAGAGCCGCATAGAATCAAAACTATTGTTTGATGGTAGGACCATGATCTCAAGAACTATTGTGCTGAGCATTGGAATGAAAATAATCTCCACCCTTCTATTCAAAGCAGTCAACGTTTTAAGCAAGTGAAATCCAAGTTGAAAAGGAAGAATTTTGGGTTGAAAATAAGTGTACCCTTTATTGAACCATATTGGAATTACTAACCATGGTTTGAAATCTTGGACTTCCAGGTTTGTCTCGGACAGCCCTGAGACGAAACATCTCATGTCTCGGTATATCGCTGTCCAACGAAAATAGCCATTTAAATAATCTTAGACCATTAAAATAGGTGTTTATCTCATACAATTATAGAATACTTCACTACTATCGTATTATGCCATGTGGCAAATATCTATTATCAATCTAAACAGTCCAAGTGGCTGTCTAGGATTGGAACTTATCTCAGTTAAAGAATCAATTGCATGCGGTTCGATCAATGATCTTCAATACTAGCTGTTAAAAAAATAAGAATAATGGAGGATATTAGAGAGTGCACAGATTTGAACACACCATGATAGCCGTTCCCGAGATACAGACTTGACAATTATTTTAGAGGTACCTCTAATTCGTCAGGGTGATGTCATAAGGAATATAGGGGATGTTAGGGCATACAACAATAACCAATCAATCGACAAGGTATTGATTATATCTGGCACGACCTGAAAATTTTAATATCAGTCATTAACAATCAGAGAATATACTTGAGACTCTCGGTACTTTTCCGTACGACAAAACATCAATTGTGTTCAAAATAATTTTCTGAAAATATACACTCAGTAGAATTAATTGCCCCGGAAGTAACAGACATTGCTACTTCATATAAGCATAAAAAAAACAAAAATAAAAATAAATCATCGAGAAGGCTTTGTATTTCTTCTATCCTATGGTGGGCCAAGTTGTGATCTCACCTGTAAGATTCATGTCGTGAAGATTCTGCACAATTTTCCCATGCAAGAGACTGATCAACCGTATATTTAGCCACATGTTTCCATATCTAATTGGTATATATCTCCAATAAGAAACAGGTGTGAGCCACGTCAAGACAAATATCAGAAGCACCAACCTTCAAACATGGAGAGGCTTTGAATAGCACCTGGAAAATGACAATTCTTTGGTATTATCTGTGACGACAACAGGAATTAATTCTTGGGAAACAAAGAAAGAAAAAATTGGGGAGAATTGTGGAGTGACAGTGCTTAGAGCCAGCAAGATTGGCGGTAGGTACCCGCCAATTCTACTTACCCACAATCACTACATGCGATCGCTGATCAGGACCACCAATCCATAGGCACCTATCGACCGGATGGACCATCCAATAAGTCACCTACTTTTGGACAATAAACTCATGGGAAAAATCCACAGAAGTCAACTGAGCGGACAATTGGGATAATCAATCAGCGCGATTTTTGGACTACGCCCATCAAAGAGGCAGTTCCTCGATTGGACAGTCCTGGTCAATGAGCATGTGCATCTGATCCGGTGTAGGTAGATACCACCAACGACCAACTATGGTGTTGCTAAACAGCAGCCCATTCAGCTATTTCAAAATCTACTCAGCTCAGATAGGCGAACAAAGTTTTGAGTAACTTACACCCTTCTTTTTCTTTTTCCATTGTAGTATATTGAAAAATCCAAGTTGTACAAAGAAAGAAAATTTGATGTATTGTCAGCTTGTCATATGGATTGGGCCATTTTCAATGCTTCTTGTAACTGTGCAAGGACAGCAGGATGCATCCTGCCAATAGCAGCATTAAAGGAAGATTCTCCATGAAGAGCTGCACATGCTTGAAGATTCTCCCTCAGCAAGGTCTCCAATGATAACTGCTTGATCGGATCCGAATCTTTAATCTAATGGGAAAGAAATATAGCTCAGGAAAGCTTAAAAAAGTGAACTTTATGCAATTTCATGTTGGCATTTTGTTCTCTTCGCCATTATTATATAACTTCTTTTGAAGCAATGAATTTTTCATAAACCTTAATGTGCACTGGAATGATGGTTTTAAAGCACTTGGAATACACTACAGCTGGATTAGGAATGAACAGTTTCGAACCTCTTCAGAAAGAGGATACTGGAAAAATTGGACGTCAAGTGATGACCGTGAGAACTTAGAACATGGAACCCAGAAAAATAATCTAACTCCACTCAATTAACTAAACTCCTAGGCAGCTTACTTGTCTTCTTTTGATTTCTTTTGTTGGGACGCCATATGCAGCTCCCTCAATTTGATACCCAGTAGTACTTGTACTTTCTCCACTGCCATTCATGATAAGATAAATCACAATAGGACAAAATATTCAGAATTTTTTTTATTTTTTGATATCCGTGGGTGTCCGGGCCAGCTTGAGCGCACCTCGACTAATCCCACGGGGCCCTGGAGCTAACGACCGGGTAATACTCCAGTGGCCCTGAGGGGGACTCGAACTGGTGACCATTGGGGTTAAATGTTCAGAATTATTTTAAGCCATAGCACAACAAAAAGTGAACACAGAAGTAAGGTTGAAGCATTGCAACAAAAGTCACCTGGAATCTTCCTCATTTGTGTCTTCACTCCCACCCAAAATAATGCTCGTACAAACACTGCAAGAGTAGAAATACACAACAAGGCTGTGATCAAAAGAAAACTTTAGGTTCTTTCAGAAGTTGGCTGGAAATTGGAACATAAGAATCAAAAGAAAACCTTAGGATGTGATCAAGTTTATCAAGGACTTCAGGGAGTCTTAAGGTCAAAATGACAGAAAGAGCTAAAGCATAAGTCCTCCTTTGAATGGTTGTCCCGTTGTCAATCTGTGGCCAAAGAAGAGGTGTTTGAATGATAAATTAGTGAGATTTGAGAGGAGAGTAGTTTTAAGCATAATTGATATAAAAGTTGAAAAGCCAGTCATCAAATAGTTTCAATATTCTACAAGGTACGTTCAGTAGCAAATTTTATCTATTGTCTAAAATTTTTGAACTTTTCAATAAGGAACACTTTCCAAAAGTTCTTTTGAATGGTTGGCGCGTTGTCAACCTGTGACCAAAGAAGAGGAGTTTGAACAATAAATTAGGGAGATTTGAGAGAGTGCTTTTAAGCATAATTGATATAAATGTTGAAAAGCCGGTAGTCAAAAGAGTTCCAATTCTCCTACCAGTGCTGGTTTAGTAGAAAATTCTAGTTATTGTCTAAACAAAGTATATTTCGAACTTTTAAAATAAGGAACTAAATGTTTCACCTCCTCCCAAAATTGCTTATATACTGCTAGTCTCCGTTACTAGGAAGGAAACAGATATCAACGAACTAAATCTAAAATATCCATGAATCCATGGGGTGTAACCCTCAGAACCAAACTATATAAATTCTATAAAAGCAAGAAGACTTAAAAGTATGCATGGACTTGGTTATCATGAATTTTTTCTAGCATCTTTACTGCAGAATTAAGGGCACAGTGCAATTCTACATAAGCTATATCAAAGTGGTGACGTGGCAATACCTCCTGATGGAAATGTCAGGGAAGAGCTGGCAACAGATTTAGTCGGGGGGGGGGGGGGGGGGGGGGGGGTGGTGAGCGATATTGAGAGAAAGCAAATGCAATGCACTAAAGATTTAACATCTTTGGTTGGTTTTCAACATCATATAGACTTTCTTAGTTCAAAATTTAGAAAAAAGAACAAGAAAAACGAAAAATCACAATATCTTGGTGTTTTCCCAATGAGTTCAAAATTTGACCAATTACTGTGTTGCAGTGGACCCCACCATTTTAGTCAAGACCTCATAAATGGAACAAAAGTTAACTAAATAGGAGCAATAAAAACTTATGATCCCTGGATATTTCTACATGCTTAGCAAATTGCTGTCAGCTTTGGCATGATATGCTATCAAGAATAGTACTCTTAACACTTCTTGGATACAGTTTAACTACATAAGTAAATAGATTAAGGATTAATAGACACCACCTGCATCAATAGATGGGACATCACTCGTGCACTTGTTTTGCCAGGAGGCACACATCCTTGATTCAAATCCAAGTTGTTCAAGTTGCAAATCATGTGGGCTGATGTTAACTTAAAATTGGTGACCATCAAAGAGTTAGAACCATTCGACCCTGGTTCTTTAATATAGACAGTCCCTCATATCTAACATAGACTCTATATTGAAGTGCTTATACTGGATGGTACTGATCTGCTGATGAGTGTATATTTGGGGCCAAGTGAAGTTCACACGATATCTAACTACTTGGATAGTGGATTGGTCAAGGATATGTGCCAGGTGACAAACAAGCACATGAATGACCGTCCCATCTATTGATGTTGGTGGTAATGAGTGTGATGTTATTTTTGACTCCGACATATTTTCTGATGTTTCCTTTATCGTAAACAAAGATAGATGGCATTTTGCAGAGAATCAGTGTAAAAACTATATATTAAGACCTCAAAAATATAAAATCATACTTTGTCAAATGTCGATGCATTTTGCTATCTTTTATTTATTTGCTGTGAGTGACTGTTGTGTGGATAAAAAATAATTTCTTTCGGGAGGGTCATTTTTGGCTATATCATTGAGGGTGGTTTCCATATTTTGTTAAGAGTCCAATATAGTTTTTTGTCAATATTTGTTAGGATTTAGGTTGGTTGTTGCATTGGAATTTAGGTAAGGATGGTAGAAGTTTTCTAGGTTGCATGCGTATGCAAAGACTATTGTACATGCATTGATATTGTGCATCTCTATATCCATAGGGCTGTAAACCACTTTCATCCCCTTTTATGCTTTCAGTATCTTAAACAAGAGAAATATGGATATAGAGAAGGATCAAGTGTTTTCTATCTAGAATTGAAGAATAATATCTTCATCTTGACTTGTCTTCTTCATTTGCTTATAATCAAAGTTAAGGAATTCTCTATGGATATCGTTTCTCTATTCTTGTTCATCTTGAATCCCTTTCTTTGTTTCTTTATTGTTTGATCGATTTTGGTTTCTAGTACAATTTAAAAACTTGATCGAGTTGCCAATATATTTGGATAGAAACCAAATTATTTTGGTTCTCCACATGGTATTAGAGCTTCATAGGATTTAAAGATGTCTCTGCCAAGATCCTTAGAGAGCAAAGATGAGATTTCTGTTCTTTGGAGATGGACTCAAGAGGAAGGTATAGCAACCTGGATTAAGATGTCTCAATCCAACTACAAGATTTACAGGATATGAGTGATTTCCAAGGTAAGGAGCTTTGGGCATGGTTGCTGATAATGGAAAAAAATTCCAGAGGATGTTCTAGGATATGCCGATGAAAGAAAGTGAACGGTCAAAAGCACTAATGCATCATTCGCTTTGAAAAAATCTATTCAGCTTATGCCCTAAAGGGATGAGCTGTATCTCGGCTTCTTGCTTTGGTGCCATTGCCAAGAAAAATAAATTGTTTGATACAAACCACTAATAAGCAGTATAGAGATAGCCTAGACGGCTCTAGAGAGTCTCTTATGAGCTCTAAGACAGCATCACATCACGAGCTTTGTTTTAAGCATTTATTATAACCTGAAGAACAAAGGGCCATTGCTTGGAGGAATGGTAAAAGGCTTCGGTTGCCAAGCATGAAGACACAGGTTCAATCCTGGAGAGCAGCCACTTTATGTAAAAAGCCAAAAGTTGGATCTGTATCCCGTCCACCCCTCCCAGCATCTCATATGTACAGGATCAGCACTGGATAATGGTCCTTTAGTATGACCTACAACACTAAGAGCAACATAATGCTGCCAGTTGTTCATGCTCGATTACATGCATATGAGGCCCAATAAGGGCATTTTGAGATGTCGTTGAGCATATTGCAGGTTGCAAGATAACATGTGAAAGCAAGGCAAATCTTGGGTAACTTATTGCAGGGATCTTTGGCTTTGAAAAAATCAGCAAGACCGTTGCTCGGCTTCAAATGTTGGAGAATAAATTTGTATCAACTCACTCAAAGGTAATATGCAAATTTCACAATTTTTCATTAATGTGAAATTTATATTCCAAAATTTCTCTTCCAAATTGAGATGAGCCTATTACCGAGGCTAGAATGAAGAGACATTACGAGGAATGAGTAGTGCGCAAATTCTGACATTATGATGACACGGAGGTGTTAACAGAGTACTTGCTAGATATGCGTAAACAAGTTTACGGTCCCTTCAACTCACAATATTACTGCGTTGGGTCTTATTTGATGTCAAATTTTTTTCTATGCCCATAAACACACATTACGTTTCCTCAGGTGCCTATTGACATCCATAATTTGCAAAAAATATTCTGGGTTTTTCAAAATTGAAATAAATATGTTAAAACATTTTAAGATTGTGTTCCCACTAAAGATGAGATTATGCTAATTTTTAATAACTAAATATAATGCCGGGAGTGCCAATTTTTTGCCAAAATTATTATTGTTCATTGAAATTTCCTTAATATTATTTTTATCTAATTATCAAGGAATTATAAATGAATTGTTGTCTTTAAAATTAGCTTTATTCTTTAGAGGTAAAAAGGTATTACGATATATTATCCTAGTATCATCTTGGATTTGGAGGTGAAAAATTATTATTTATAATTATTTTATATCCTGCAAATCCTGGTCATGGATAGTCAATCGGAAGCATGCAATAAATCACCCACACAATATGGTAATATCATGCATTATGGGACTATGTCTATTTCTTGATCAGACTTAAAATTCTTCAAAAATATGTGCATGGTGGACCACAACGCAATAGGTTGCTAAGGTCATCACTTAGTATACGAACATTTTGGAATAACATGAATTCGGGTTACATGAGTTACAAGGTCAGATTCCGACCTAATTGTAGTTCATATAGTATGTCTCAGATTTAATTGACCTTTCACAGTTATATGGTTTGGTGTTTCGCTTTTAATAATCCTTATGGGCCACAATCTTTCACACTCCTAGAGAGACCAATCTATTGAAAGAATTGGAAAGAGATTGGGCCGAAGGAAGAGAGAAGAAGACCAAGAAGAACATCAACACATCAACTTCAGCATCAGTGATCATTAAAGGAGGCTTGGAAATAATCATTATTGAGTGTCCAAATCAAGACATGGAATCATAGATTGAATGATGAATCTTCACAATCTTTCACCATAACATGTATTACCTATTGAAAAAGCATATATTTTGTTGAATTTGTTGTTATATATTTTAATATTTGTTTTACTATTGCATTTTTCACTATTTTCATGTATTTTTCCTTTATTTATAATTATTACTTAAACAATGGTAATTGGAGTAACATTACTATATTTTAGTTTTTCTTAATATATTATTTGAATTTTTTGTTATTGTCTTCAATTTTTTAAGGTTTTTTTTTGTTTTTGTTTTTGTTTTTTTAACTGATAATGCAACCTAAACATGGTTCTGTCTTGCATGTTTTTGGTCAGATTTTCTGTTTCCACTTAATTCATTTGTAAAAAACAATCATTCAACCTTTTTAACAATACTTTGTGCATTTTTCTCCCCTTATTCAATGATTTATTCTAAGAATTGAAGTATGCTCGTAATTCTATCCATGTATTTGTCTTGATCCATGTATTTTGGCATTTTTTAAAGGGGCTAAACATAAATAATTAAATATGTCCTTTTTTCTTTTCTAAACTGACCATATCTCACCCTTCCCTAACTTGGATAAGTGGTCACATGGCTCAATTTAATATTTTTGTACTTTTTTTATTTATTCTACTTCCTTGTGCGCGATTTTCCTTAATTTTCTTCTCTCCTCTCCTCCACTGTTTTCTTTTATTGATCCCCAACTCTATATTCTCCATTATTTCACGAACCTCCATGGTTGCCACCAAAATAATCAAATGAGAATCAATCTTCACCTTCATTGACTATTGCAGTCTCTCTACATTGAACAATCTGGTTGACATTTAAATCACAAGCTTGTTTATCTTCTTGCCTTTTTTTTTTTGGTAGTAGAAAACTAGAAATACTTCGAAGGTATCTAAAAGATGAAATCTACAATATGATCAGTGTTCACTGTTGATACCTCTATTTTCTGACATTCAACATGATTAAGATGTAGAATCAAATCCCTTTATAAATTTATGTTGCATGTAGGTTGTGTTTCTAATTTTTTTTGGCTAATGTTATGAAAATTTCATTCTATAACCTAAACTTTTACTGAAGAAGGTTTTCAGTTAATTTATCAAAATTCTTGAAGAAGGTTTTCACTGATTGCCAATCTAAGCTATAATTAATTTGGCTGGTGACGTCACTGATCATTATTCTACGATCAGCTTCCATGATTTTCTTTGAGATCGTCTCCGTCTCCTGTGAAAGCAAAAAAACAAGATGTGGTTTTCTATTCCGGTACCAAAATAGAGTAGCAGGATATGGATATGGCATTGACAACTTCAGTGATTGTAAGGCATCACTGTCTTCTCTTGCACATGAACACTGTTGCCTCGCCTTCAATACTGCTATTCTGAGACAACATGAGAGCAAATCATATTGATAACCCAATGTTTGGTGGAGGACCAAATCTACTCAGGTAGACTGTCATTTTGTCACCAACATTATCTGGTTGGAACAGTCTATCTAAGTCAAGATCTCATGTCTCTACTATAATCTTCAACTAACATGCTACACAAAGTCCATTACTAATTCCAGATTTCAATTCTCGTCGAACATACTCTCATGTTAACATATCAGCATGAGCCTTAGGGGGTGTTATTTAGTTGTGGTGGTGTTGGGAGGATTAGGGGTGGGAAGGTTGTGTGTGTTTGAGGTAGGGGACACAAGTGCATAAAGCCTTGTATTGTATCCTTATTTTAGTTGTATGTATATATATATATATATAATCAATCAGCCCTTTGAATGCCATATAGATGAAGATATCAACATGAATTAAACATCACTCAGCTTTATATAATGGAGAATAAGTACAACAAGATCCAAAATTATCAATGTCATAGCATTCATTTTTATATATTGTTTACCTTGTCAAGCCAGATATCAACCAAACAAAGAAGTATATTTTGGTCAATGGAAATCCCTGCCTGTTGAAGGGCCAATGGAAGTGATGGTTCTGACACTAAATGGGCAAGATAATTGGAATTCATCACCAGAAGCCTTGCTAAAATGGCTCCAGAAGACAATCTTACTGCTGCCTTAGCAGGATCACTGTCATCTCCCCCACCTAAACATATTACAATTAATTTCTGCCAACGCAACATAATAATGAGCATTGTCTCAAGACACCAAAACCATATAAAATAATAGAGGATGAAGAAGCGGCATTCCAAAAGTAAAGCAAATTAAGATCAATATGGCCAAAAAAATGGATACCTGAAGAATACTACTGATCAATGGCGGCGCTTCCATGGGAAAGCACTGCAAATGAAAAAGTGATTAAATATCTTTGCTGACTATGATCTCCAAGGACCTATATATTGCAACAACTGTGACATGAATCAAGAGAAAGATCCTATTAATATGGACTGCAAATAACGATATTAGCGGTATGATGTGTTTTATGTTTAGAATTTGCAGTTAAAAGAGAAAATTCATACACTCAGGAGTTAGTACGAGTACCGTAGGATACTTCATATAATAAGCCAGACTATTATGTTATCTTTTGAAATTCAATAAAAATTTCGAGTATTAGTATTCAAGGATAGCTAACTTGAACTCCGTATACATATAATGAGCAGCTTTTTGTAAACCTCAACTTCGATTGAGTTGAGAAGAAAGGTAGCCAAGCTAATAATTATATCGTGGTCTTAATCATGGCTACAGTACCATACTTCTGAAGAAGTGGTTTTAATCTGCTCATAATAATGTTGTAAGGTACTGTATCATCCAATATTTTCCAATGCATAACTAATACTTACATGTCAGACAATACACAATGAGTAGTATCTGTAGTAAGTCATCTTTGGTTTAAAGCTGAAAGTCAAAATTTTCACACATTCTTTATTTTTTCCTCTGTTGTGCTGGGAAGGTAGGGCTTAAGGTTACCTAATATCCTTTATAAGATTTGCGCAAGAAAAAAATTGAAGAATCAAGTGACAGATTTTGATCAAGATCTAAATGAGGTATTTGTTACATTTTTTGGCATTAAACGGTTTTGAACCGTATAAATATAAAAAATCCATGGATATAAATTATGCAATATTAGTGTGACATTGTCATGTAATCCCATAAAGCAAAAAAGATCTGCATATAATATGCTTTTTCCATAAACCTTTGATATGGGTTAATCCATATTAGTAATTGATTTAATTATTTTAAACAATTTATACTAGTCTTTTTTGCTCACTTCTGCTTTATTTTTAACTTTATTTCATCACGTTTTAAATGACCAAGCATAATATAAAAGATCATTTATCATTTTCATGGTTCTTTGAGATAATAAATCATATTTTTAACAATAATTGAATATTTTAACCCTTTCTATTATTTATTATTAGGTTCATTATTTTCTACCCGTTATTTCTACTTTTAGTTCTCTTGTTTCTTTATTCTGTCTTCTTTGTTGTTTTCATTTATATTAAAACTAAAACTATGACTACCGATAAAAAGAAAAAACGAACTTAGAATGAAACACCTCCCCAAAGCAAAGGAATATTTTGTGTCCCCCTTTTTATTGAAATACTCTCTTTTTTGATAAATAATAAACCAAAAAAAAAGTGGAATTTATTGAACAAAGGGACATAATTAATGTAATGGGCAAGTAATATCTTATCCGTTTGATCCATAAAGTTGTAACATCTTGATCTGATGTAATCATCCGTACAGAAATTAGATAAGATCAATTTCATTTTTTTTTCCTCGAGAACTGTATAGCCATTCAAGCATGCATAATAATCACTGCTAAGCTCTCCGTCACATTGCAATTTTATCGTGTCCCTTCTCACTGCTTTCCTCCAGGTATTCACTGACCTTCATCTCCTCCTACTTCCATGCTTGTAGCATTTCAACCTTCCTACAGGGTCTACTTCTGGCCTCCGATAGGCGTGTCCAAAAGAGACAATCCAAATTTTTTTCCATTATAGGTGCTCCTCTCAAATTTCCTCTATTGTAATTCCCAATTTTATCCTTTTTACATTGTGGAACAATTATGCGTTGAATATGCCTCATGTTAATATTCTTAACAACAACTTGTGGAACAGTTTATATCCTGCCTGTCCAAAGCTAAGTTAAAGATAAGATGCAATTAATATTCAATATTCACTGCTTAGTTGTATTATTCAAGTCTTTTATATCTAATAGTTGATAAACTAATTAACATTCATGCAAATAATCATTATATTTTAGTTGTTTCCATTATTTTTATGCTATATTTATGGTCCTTATTTTCTATTTTCAATGATATATACTGTCAATCTATGATAAATGAGGCTGACACTCAAGTATAAATAAGGATCTAGTCCTTAGGAAGTATCTACACACTCAATTTCCTAAATGTAATGAACGAACTGGGTATAATTTGAACTTAATGTTTTCTAGTGATATAAAAAAATCAGCGTCAGCATCCCTGACATTTTTTAAAAAAACATCCCAGATATTTAAGCATAAAAAATTTCCAGTCACAAGGATCCCCAGTGGGTAACATACTGTAACATTGGAAGTAAAAGGAGACCACTACTTTTGATCAGACTCACATGAAAAACCTTGGATCTTTTAAAATTATATGCAACTTCTTGTGTCATATGGTCATAACATATTGAATCCTATGATTGTCTATAATTCCTTAATAAATGTTTTCGCTCAAATTTAAGAGAAAAGTTTAACAACATTACCTGTACAAGAATTTCAACGATTGGAAGCGTTGAAAGGAGCCCTCTGTCATTGACATTTCCGACAATGCCATCAAGAAGTTTAACCACACTCGAAGCATGCATGTTTAGAAACTCAGCTCCACCCAAAATTATGTAGCCCTCAATAATACTGATAGAAACCTGCAAAGGAGGTTGACATTTTGATGCTATAAGTCCCAAAAACTAAAGTTCATCTATAGAAAAGTGAGTACAATGGAAGTTTTACAACAATTTTTGCATCTCTAAAAGCTATATGCTCAGAAAAGTAGTATAAGATGCTCACAAAAAAAAAAGAAACTATAATAGTAGTAGTAGAAAGCTTTGGAGATTCATAAAATGATACTGAAGCAACAAAACGGAATTTACTTTTTTCTTGCTAGAAGTACAAAAGCGTGATATAACATACTTTAAGAGCAGATATGGCTGTACTGGATTAATTAGAGTATTAAATGTCATTGATGTATATATATATATGGGTTAATATAGCGTCCAATGCTTCAATGGGATGCTAGCACTGTCCTCTAATTTCAGTGAACAATAAATGCACTTAAAAAGTACGTTTCCCCTTCTATGTGTGAACTTATGAAGGGCATGGGCATTTAGGGGAATACACGTCAAGGTATTTTTGCAAATATGAAGAATGGAAAGGTGTTTTATTTTAGCCACCAGTTTGTGTTGTATATCATGTACTTTCTGTTGTCAAATCATATACTTTTTACATATTTACAAGATTGTCATTGTGCGTATTTAGAAAAATGCCTTCTCTTTTTATATTTTGACAAAAACAATCTCTATAAAGTTGGAAAAAATCAATTTTTCGAGGGCATCGTTGACTAAATTAGCGGACAGTGCTAACGTCTGTACTTTAATTAATAAGCAAAAAGTTTAAAATCGAAACTGTGGAAAGGAAAAAGTGTCATAGAAGAGGCCCAACAATGGCTGAAATTAATTTGACAATTGTAAACAACGGAAACAATAAATTTATGGTTAACTAAAAAAATTACTAAGAAATTTCATTCTACTGATTAAGCGTTATTCCGATCAGTGTTCAATCTAGCACAAAGGTCCTTCAAAAACTCGGGAGCTAGGGTTCTAACGTAGAACTCTGTTTCCTTCTAGTCTAGGGCATCAAACAACAACCAATAATGATGTCTTTTGATTCCAATCTATGATTTGAAGAATATAAGGATCGGCGGTAGATTTAAACCCTCATTTCAACAATTAAATCCAGATTCCAAAAGGGGAAAAGGTTTACGATTGCAGAAACAGGAAATTACAGCTCAAAACATTATGAGTTTTCAAAGCAAAGATTTTGCATGGTTAAAATTATATACTAGAATAACTTGAATGAAAATTATAAAATATACCTTACACCAATAGAAGAGATTAGAAAGCAGAATCAAGGAAGAGAAATTGGCCTCACACCAAACCTATCAGAGGGTAGAAGAAGAATCGCTCTTCCTTCAAAATAAATTTTCAATTCATTATTCGATAAATTGGGGAATGGTTTTGCACCACTTGCCAGAACCTTAACTTCGAGCGTAGGAAGGTCTGCCACCGGTCAGTGTGGCTCAACCAGAGTGGATGGGGTGGTGGTTAAGGCTGCTGATGATCCTATAGCTGGCAAGATTATTAATCGCAGGAGTAACAATTGCCAAGAGTTCCTCAATGAGTGTTAGCTGCGAGACCTTAGAGACGGATGGTCTATCGCTGGCAAAAATTTTAAACGAGATTCAGGCTCGCACATGGGAGGAGCTAGCCACCGCCGTCGAGGGATTTCGTTTGCCGACGTTGTGGGGACGGATGACCAGAACCGGAGGGAGGAGGAGTTGGTGGACGTCTCAGCTACCCCCTTCAGTTCGATACTGTCTCACATTGCCGAATTGGGACGTGGTAGAGAACGGCTAGAGTTTAACTCCTCCCAGTTTGGGTCTCTTGCAAAGAATTTACAACAATATTGGGTGGTATTATACATCGTAAAAGACACACTATCACTATTCCATTTACATAGGTGGATATAAAGATCTTGGGGATACACAGAAAGACCAGCCTTATCTATAATCACATTAACTAAGTTTCTCCTAAGGTTCCCATCGGAGAAGGGAGCATGGGATTTCCGTCGCAAAAAATTCTTCTGGATTGACGGAGCCCCGGTGGAGTGCGGTGTTTGGGAACCATCTGTGGGTGATATTCAGTTAGAGCAGTGGGAAGGTGGGGTCTGGATCCGAGCGATTGGCCTTCCAATCCATGTGTGGACTCCTGAGGTCCTTAGGGGATCGGGGATCAGTGCGGTAGATTCATTCTTGCTGACTGGAGCTTCGTCAACCTCTAGGATACTAGCGTGGTTCGAATCTTGGTTGTCGTCGATGCCTGGGAGCACATTCCCAAGTCGTTCGAGATTCGCCTCGCCAGCCAGGGTCTTCATAGAAATGGCGCTCACGGAGAGGGTGCTCGTCTCGCAACAACCGAGCGATGAAGCCGCGAGGTCCCGGAACGCCAGGGTAGATATATTCAGTGGTGCCGCAGAAGAAATCCCGCCGGAGGTCAAACCACTCGGGGACATGGTAGATAGGTCTGATTGGCCTGTATCGCGAAGCTCGGAGGGGGGCACGACCACGGATCCGTCGTGCCCCGGTATACACAGGGGGTTCGTCCTCAACGGCGAGGGGGATTGGCTCCTTGGGGGTTGACGGGAGAGCTCATGCTTCAAGAGAGGAGATTGAAGAGGGTGAGATCCTCGACAATCTTCAGGCCCTGAACGATGAGTTTTCCTCCTTCGGGGCTGGCGTGGGGGATACTCTTGATACAACACAATCGTCAAAACAGCCGAAATACCACAAACCGCCAGAGTTGACGAAGAATCACAAGTCTCCGAACTGTACCGACATGGATCTCTTATCGTCGATGTTATCAACGATCAAGATTGTGTCATACTCCGAAGAAGGCAACGAACACCTGCAGTTGGAGGTGGTGGGTGAGTCGACGTGGATGTTGGCAAGGAAGGATGAGGGCTGTAGCCGTACCAGGGATCCGACGGAGACAGAAGTTCTACGTTGCCATTTGGGGAAGCAGAAATCACAGAGCAAAAAGGGCTTTAGGGTTTTTCAGCACAGAGGAAAGATGTATAAGGGGCCTTGGGGACTGAGACGTGCTGGGGTTGCGACACGTCACAGACCAAATGAAGCTTCCGGAATCCATCCAGCGCGCCAGCGGAGAGTTGACCTCAGGCAGCTTAGGAGGGGGATGGAATGGTCTCTCAGTTCTGATGTAGCACGTGATTGACAGTCGAGTTCCTTGAAACCCAGTCGTGTAGACACGTGGTAGAGACGTGTCACTGAAGGTCCATGTGGGACACAGCTGGCAGGAGGTAACTCTTGGGTCATTTATGTCTTTGAACCGTGGGGTAATAGCTTATTAGCGGGCACGAGGTCCATGGTGAGGTCGGTCCGAGTTTCGGTTGGGCCGCATTTGATGGGCATGTTTCCATGGACTTTATGGTGGAATGGAGGATCAAAAGTGGACCCGGGCAGAAAGGGGAGTGACCCGGCGAGTTCAAGAAGCATTGCAACTCGCCCGATCACAAAGAAGCATTGAAACTTGCCCCATCACACTCATCGACGTCAACATAGCAGGAGGAATGGCCTGACGCAAATCCTAATTTGCTTGCCGACTCGCCGGATTAGAGATCCGACATGTTTCATCTTCCCTGCTCATCTTTCTCAATCTCTCTACCGGATTGGCTTCTGGGGATATCGATCAAGCACATCAGGTTGGAGGACGGACCCCAGAGTGGCTGCGTATTGCCAAAGCCTACCAGTGAGGGCAATTACCCGGTCGCCACGGTAGATGGGATTGATATGGAGATGGGTTTTTCGGCCGACATTGATCATCGGATTTGTGTTGGCCGCAATCTCGAAATGTCATTCAAGGGATCCGATGAGGCCCTCGAGGAGGTGTTCCGTTCCATCTTAGTTAGTCATCAAGAGCACAAGAAGAAACATTGGGGTGGATCTCGAGAACTCGCTTGATTATAGTGGGGGATGTCGGATGGGAGGGGAGTGGGGTGTCTAAATCCCTCTTCGGGTTTCAGGAGGGTCAGGTGCTATCTGATTATGAAGATGCTATCATGGAATGTGAGGGGTACCTGTGATGGGAGAAAATGAGTGATCACAGACCTTAAACTGGCTGTTATTTCATTACAGGAAACAAAATGGGACTGCTGTGACAGGAGGAAAGTGGCATCGGTGCTAGGAGGAAATCGATGGGATTGGATCGACATTGACTCCGTGGGCGCATCAAGTGGCATTTTGCTTGCATGGAACTCGTTGCTTTTAGACAAATTGGATGAGGAAGTGGGGTTGTTTTCAGTCTCGGTGGTGCTTCGGAATAAAGATTCTGAAAAAGTGAGAATGTTTTCAGGTATTTAAGCTCCGTCTGAAGATAGAGACTGGGTTGACTTATGGGATGAGTTAGCTGACCTTGCAGCCAGATGGGATTTCCCTTTTTGTCTGGGGGGGATTTTAATGCAATAAGACGGGGGTTTGAAAAACAGGGTGGGCAGTCGGATGTAGCAGTGATGCGTGATTTCAACTCATTCATTTCTGATTGGGAGTTTATGGATGTTACGCTAACTGGTGCGAGGTTCACCTAGTCGAATCTCTAATAGAACCTTCCTTAAGCAAGCTAGATAGGTTCCTAGCTCGATATTTTCCTGGGTGCACGACTTGAGTACTTATCCTGGGCTGCATCTGATCACTGGCCACTGCTTCTGACTTATAAATCGCGAAGGAAAGGGCTGACTCCGTTCCGTTTCAAAAACATGTGGTTGTTGGATGGGAATTTTCAAGCCATTGTTCATGTTTGGCGGGCTGAACCGACACCTTCAGGGACGGCTGCTTATCGTTTCATCTCCAAACTTCATCGGCTTAAAGAAAAATTCAAGGTGTGGAATAGAGAAGTGTACGGCGTGGTTCAAGTCAAGAGAGAGGCTCTGCTCTTGTGGTTGAAGGAGTTGGACAATTTCAAAGAGGTTAGAAACCTTACGGAGGAAGAGCGAGAAGATAGATACACCAAAAAAATGGAGTTTGCATGGCCGAAGAGGTGAGCTGGAGTAAAAAAGCCAAGGTAAGATGACTCAAAGAGGGAGATGCCAATACCAAGTACTTCCATGCGGTTGCCAACGCGCGAAATAAATCAAATTACTTGGGTAGCATTGTGGTGGATGGGGTGCCCTATTTCGGCAAGAAGCAGGTCCGAGAGAACAGCGTTGCTTTTTATAAAAAGATGTACACAGATGAAGGGCTATCTCAACCTGAGTTCGACGGGATATCTTTTCAATCTCTCTTGGCGGAAGATCATATGAGTATGGAACAACAGTTTAGTGATGAAGAGGTTTGGCGGGTGGTCAAGTTTGGGGCCAAGAACAAAGCGCCAGGACCCGACGGTTTCACTATGGAATTCTTCCGATTTTTTTGGCTGACCATAAAGGCGGATCTGATGGAGGTTATGCATGAGTTCCACGCAACCAGATTCATAGGGCGGAGCCTAAATTCCACGTTCATCAGTCTCATTCCCAAGAGAGAAGGGACTGAAGATATTGCCGATTTCCGACCTATAAGCCTCACCAACTGCCTTTATAAGATTATATCCAAGGTCCTAGCCAATAAGCTCAAACCTGTTATGAGCATGATAATATCGGGCAACCAAGGAGTGTTTGTGCAGGGCAGACAATTAGTGGACCTGGTTGCGGTTGCCCAAGAGACGATCCACGCGGCTCATCAAAATCGCCTTCCCATAGCCCTGTGAAAGGTAGATATGGAGAAGGCGTATGATCGGGTTAGTTGGGATTGCTTGGACTATAAGCTCGGCAGGCTGGGATTCGGCACGACCTGGAGGAAATGGATGTGGGGATGTTACTCTTCGGCGTGGTTCTCAGTTCTGATCAATGGCACTCCTGCAGGATACTTTAAGAGTTCCAGAGGTATCCATCAAGGGGATCCACTCTCCCCTTTCCTTTTCAACATGGTGGGCAAAGCGTTATTTGGGCTTTTAATGCGTGCCAGGCATCTGAATCTCATAACAGGACATCAGGTGGGTGCTCAAAGTAGACACATCTCACACCTTCAATTTGCGGATGACACTATACTTTTCGGTAAGGCTGATGTTGCGAAGTTCATATCGTTGGTTGATGTCCTCTCGGTGTATGAGGTTGTCTCAGGACAGCGCATCAATTTTTTCAAGTCCACTATCATGGGTATTGGTACTGATGAACTGTTGATGGCAGATCTAGTGCAAACAGTGGATTGTAAGATCGAGACGCTTCCAATTAAGTACCTGGGGCTGCCTCTCGGCCTTAGACGGCCTACTGCTAGAGAGTGGGATCCGGTAGTGCAACGGTTAGAACAACGGTTGTCTTCGTGGAAAGGGAAGCTGCTCAATAGTGGAGGCCGCCTCGTCCTAGTTAAAGCGGTCTTATCGTCGCTGCCTATCTTCTACATATTTATGTTCAAATGTCCAGTGGGAGCCATCAACTAGTTGGAGGGGTCGGGGCTGGACAAACGATATTACCTAATTAATTAGGACATTTGTCAGCTTCCCGTCGGATGTGATGGCCTGGGAATTCGTAGCTTGAGGTGGACCAATATTGCGCTCCTAGATAAATGGTTTTGGCAAGTGGGGAGGGCGGAGGAAAGAGAGATTCTTTGGCGGGTGGTGCTGCTCGAGAAGTATGGGCAGACTAGCGGTCATTGGGGTATCTGCAACACGGTTTATAGAACTTCAGCCTGGTGGAAAAATGTCTGCAGCACTTGGTCATGTTTTGCTAGAGGGTTGCGGTTCAGTTGGAGATGTGGTACTCGTATCCGGTTCTGGGAAGATGCATGGGTGGATTCGAGGCCCCTCAAGGTCTCCTTCCCGGATATCTATGTCATATCTTTGAACCTTTTAGGAATGATAGAGGATTTTGTTTCAGAAACTCAGGAGGGTAGATTGTGGGATGTTACTACTAGAAGACTAATGAGGAACGAGGAGGTGGCTTCGTTCTCAAATCTTATTCATAAGCTCTACGAGGTGCAACGAAACCTTCACGGTCAAGACACGCTCATATGGATCCCGAGCAGAGAGGGAAACTTCAGTGTTAAATCATATTACAGGATACTTACGCACCGCCCGTTGATCAAATTTCAAGGCGGTAGGTTGTGAAAGGGAGCCATTCCTCCCAAAATCAAGTTTTTTGTGTGGACTCTATTTAAAGAGAAAATCCTAACGATAGATCAACTTATTCGAAGGGGGAAGGAGATTCCTAATCGATGCGTAATGCGCAGCAATGGGGAGGAGATCGCTTCGCATCTCCTTCATTGCGGGGTGGATCATGCGATTTGGAGTGTTGTCATTAAATCGTTTGGAATGAGTTGGGAGATGCCGGCTACGCCTTACCTTCATTTCCTAATATGGGCGTCAGTCAAAATGGAGGGTCAACTTGGGGATTACTGGATGGCAGCCCCTTTCGCCGTCTATTGGAGTTTATAGCGCGAGAGAAATATGCAGAGTTTTGAGAATAAAAGCCGCCCGGTGGGGATGATCATAAACTCGGTCCGAGACTTGGTGTGGTGTTGGGTGCCTAGAGGCGGGCATATTCTTAGTGTTAGAGCAATTTTGTGTTGTTCTTTGTCATGTTGGTCCTTTTTCTACTCTTTTTGGTCGTGACGTTGTATTGATCTTTTCAGCGCCTTGCTGCTTTTCAATATAATATCTATTACTGATTAAAAAAAAAAACTAAATTTCTCTTATACTATATACTGAGCAAAGAAACTCTAAACTAACTCTAACTTTATTAACTAAAATAATCTTAATATTCTGCAATAAAAGAAAATAAGAAAAAATGAAACTTAATTTCTAAGTTTACTCACGAATTGGGATTGGCGGTCATCCGTGACCTATTGATGGTTGTCCATGAAGATGATGACTGTCGACCGTGAATTTTCTCGCGGTCAGCCATGAGATGGAATTTTTGTGGACTCTAGATGCAATTTTATTTTTGTCTCAATTGGCAAAGCGTGGCGTCTCTCACGGTCGTCTATGGGAAGGCGACGGTCGACTGTGAATGAAGCTTCACAGATCCTTCTCCATTCACTTTAATCTCTCTTCTAACCATGGATCAAATATCGTCCGATACGGATATGTATCGTCCGATACGTATCACTTGGACGATAAATTTGGTTTTTCTTGGGCCCGTAAAAAATAGTCAAATTATCGTCCGTGTCAGACGATAATTTGAAATTATCATCTGATACTTTCAAATTATCGTTTTGTTTTTTTGGTTTTTTTTTTGGGAAAAATACCGGAATGTATCGTCTCAGAACCGATACGTATTGTCTGGTACGTATCAGTTTTGGGGCTGAAGATACGAGATGGATATATGAGATTTTGACCCATGCTTCTAACTACCTTCTAACCAACCCCTGTGCACACCTTCCCAAGGTGGGGCCTTCTAGGATGTCACACATGTGCACATGGGGCCATCAATAGCCTATCCAAAGTGTCACGTGAAGCTTGTGTGCACCCAATACCCAATCTCTTTTTACGCCTCCGATACACCTTGTTTGGCGCAATGTCTGCATCAAAATCACCCAACACCATCACTCCAAAGATCTTATAGGAAAGGCCCAACAAATATTACTCTCCTTATACATTCTCACTATCAAGTAACTAACTATGCCCCTTCATTGGCAAGCTGGGCAGCCCTAGAATTTCCTTCTTGAAGAATACAAGAGCAATAGAACTGATCTAACTCAAAAAGCATGTTATCCATTTCTCTCAATATGGTGATATTCAATGGGGGTTCAACTTTGTGAGAAATCCAAGATATGATGGTAGAGGATCCCTCTTCAATCATAAATTTGGAAGCATGTATTTAAAGAAGAAAAGAGATACCAATCCAAAAGGCATTGTCCAATCCTAAAGAACCAGCGAATGAGAGCAACTCAGTACCATATGTAATCATAGATTAATAATATTGTAACATGGTTTATGCAATTCCCTGCTCCTCCCATAGTTGCATATTAGAACTGTACACTTGGTTTTATAGATTAGTGAATAGTTAGAATTAGAAGTGGATACGAGAAGAAGTGAGAAAGATATAAAGAAATTTGGGCTTCAGCCTATAACACAATGGAAGGTTGACAATAATGCAACCTCAAGGTCGCAGGTTTGAGCCCAGCTTACCTATCGAAAAAAAGAGCCAAGGAAATGAGGGTTTTAGGCTACTTGCCTTTCACCTTCACACCGTTGGTAAAATCATGATTTCAAAAATGCCCCTACAAAAGTATATAAGGACCAAGTAAGGTCAATCTACATAAATGACAAAAATATCCTCTATAATACATGACTACAGTAAGCTCTACCAATACCCCCCCTCAAGTTTGAGCATACCCATAACTCTTCACATGCACTGAGGCCATAATCCTATATTCAGCTTTCACAATTTTTTTTTTGATCAGCAAAAGCAAAGGAATTCATTAAAAACTAGATAAATTACAAATCATTGCAGTAGTGAGACACTACCACAGCAGAAAGGAAAAACCCCTAAAAGTTGTCCCTAGGGAAAAAAGATCAAGGAGGGTCTCATACTTTGAAAAGGTCTAGAATGTCAGATTGAGAAAATTGAGGTGCCATAGAAGCCCAGTTCAGCAAGAACTCTATAGCTGAGTAAACCACCAAAACTATAGGTCTCGCTATACGGTTGAAAACTTTGTTATTCCTTTCTAGCAAAATAACCCACCCTACCGCAAAAGGCGTGAGGTCCCACAGGTGCACAAAATCATTACATTTATCAAGTCCCCCTTCCCATTGACGAAGGAGAAGGTCAAAAGAACTCGGAAACACCCAATGCATATCAAACTTAGCAAGAACCTCTCCCCATACTTTAGCTGAGAAAGTGCAATGAATGAGAACATGAGATGGGAATTCCTTTTCCTTCATACAGAAAAGGCAAGTATTTGTAACCGGACTTTTGTTGAAATCTTAGCTTTCTAGAATCACAAGAGAGTAGGCTTATCGTGGTGCAAAATCATATACTCGTTAATAGTTTGGTAACAAGATGAAACAGAGAAAGTGCTTTCACAGTTTTGTCCCAAATTCTCATGCAGCTCCTGAACTGTTAGGCACAATCAAATGAAGAAGGCTGAAGAGGCTAATGTAATCGTCTATTTCCTTATCTTTAAGCATCCTTCTCATGCTGATGTTCCAAACCCAGGTACTACTGTTATCCACCCCGCAAACTCTCTGATGACCCCATTTTTGTTCGCAGTAATCCGGAAGATTGAAGGGAACTCCTCCCTTGGGCTACGGTTTGAGGCCATCTGTCTATCCAGAAATCTATCTTTTCTCTGTCACCCCAACTGGATCTAGCTACAACATGTTTTTACTTTTCCAGCAAGAATAGACTTCACCCATTTCTCAAAAGACCGAGTCTCGACTCAGGATCATGGGCTTCTATTGGTCACGTGACCACTTCAAGTGGCATGCGACCTAGGTTTTCATCTAGATAGTTCAGTTTGAGATCATATGGAAGCATTAAACAGTGCTTGATAACTTCTGAATTTCATGGCTAGGTATGATTGTTTAACTTTTATTGCACTTTTTTTTATGTAATAGATGAATGAGCCCTAAAGGAATTTATATACAAGAAGCAATGACCTTTTTAAGGAAGGTAGGAAATACGGCAGGTTGAGCTTCATTCCCCGCATTTAAGGAGATTCGAGGACTAGCTGGTAGGAGTAGCATTCCCTCCCATTGGACAAACAAAAGAAACCACTCTTGCATAAGTAAACTAATTTTCCATTTAGATAAAGTGACTATCTAGTCTACAAAACTGTTATCTTTTAATAATCTGCATGGATGTAGCTGTAAATGAACATTATTATCCATTTCATATAGATTTAGCAATTTGAGGCATTAATCAAAGTTTGGTAAAATTTTGATTTTATGGCTAGGTATACTTATATTACTTATACACTGGCTTTTATGTGATGAATGAATGATGGCTATCTGTTCATTGTTTATCTTTTTTATTTATGTTCTAAATACTGGGAAGTACCCTAAAACTCCTTTGTATATAGTGTTTGAATAGTGGACGTAACTGTTATCCTTAAATAAAGAGCAGAGAGTATGCAGTGGCAAAATATTACTTAGTTGATTAACCACTTTCATATGGATTTGAATTTGATAACAATTGGAGGCAGATTGATAAAAGTTTGATTTTATGTCTAGGTGTAATCATATTACCTTCCTTACACTGGCCTTGACGTGATGAATGAATGAACCCTTACAGGAATGTATTTCCGTAGCTATCTGCTCACTTTTATCTGTTTAATTCATGTTCTCTAACTTCTTTTTTTTTGGAAACGGTAACAAAACTAATATATTAATGAAAAAGAAGATAAACATACCTGGTTGGGTAGTAAGATACTACCCAAAGAAAGACACCCCAAAAAACTAACCCAGGAGCCCGAGCAAGGCCGCAACGAACCGAAACCCAACAAACCCCCTCCATAGGCACCAAGTCCGGCACCAATCAAACCGCACAATAGTCCCACAGTAGCAGGAACTGCTGAACCCCTTCCTGGAAATCCTTCTTCTCCATCGCGTTCCAGGCAACTACGAGGTCCCGAATATTGCGAATGACCATCCCCACTGGCTTAGCCCTTCTTCTAAAGACAACTATTTCTCTCAAGCCAAATTGCCCAAAACACCGCAAACACGGACACAATCCCCATGTCCTTCAAAGCCTCATCCACCTCAGCAGCCAACCACAATTTCATCATTTGGGCAAGGCCCTTCCGGATTAACCCACGGTACTTTAAAGAATCCCAAAATCTTAGCCCAAATGTTGCGCACAAGCGGGCAATGAAGGAAGATATGAGCCGCTGATTCCCTCTCTCTCATACACATGAGACACTTGTTTCTAACTAGAATATTCCTTCTTGCCAGCTGATCCCGAATTAGGATTCCTCCCCGCATGACGGTCCATACAAAGAATCTAATTTTCGGTGGAATCTTGATTTTCCAGAACCCGGCCCACCACCTTTGACCGATAGTGGTCCTCTCGGCCTTTAGCAGCTGATTATACAGGGACTTAATGGAATTCCCTTTGGCCGAGTGCTTCCAAAGCCTTCAATCCCTGCCACTTACATTGGGGGTCAGCCCCCTAATGAGACACATTAGGTTCCGAAACTCCTCTTCCCACTGCCTGAGGCGACGACAAATTGGGATATTCCACACCCACGCTCCCTGCTCTAACTTTGAGTAATTACTGATCACCGCCTCCTTGGAGTTAGATAACATAAAAACTGTAGGAAACCTATATTGCAGCTGCTGATCCCCCACCCAAATATCCTTCCAGAACCGGATCCGATTACCATCACCCCAGGAAAACCTAGTACTATTTAGGATATATCTCTCCAATAGTTTCACCTCTTTCCACCAGGCCGACTTGTGATTGGTCCTAAAAGTAAGATGCCAAGGCTCCTCTGATGCCCCATATTTATTACTAACCAGCTGCCACCATAGCTTATCCCATTCTCTATCTTCACCGAACCTCCAAAGCCACTTCCCGAGGAGGGCTGAGTTCAAAAGCCGAAGTCTCCTAATACCAAGGCCCCCTTTTTCCTTAAGATCGCAGCACTCCCCCCACTTGACAAGATGGAACTTCCTTCGGTCTCCATTATCATTCCATGGGAAGCCCCGCATAATTTTCTCTAGCTTCTTCGTCATGCTTGCCGGGGCCCTGAATAAGGACATCATGATAACCGGCAAGGAAGCAAGCGCAGATTTAATAAGCGTAAGCCGACCCCCATTACCGAGCATTTTACTCTTCCAAGTAGCCAACCTTTTCTGAAATCTCTGCACAAGACCCTCCCAACTTCTCGCTCGACACTTTTTGATACCCAACGGTATCCCTAGATATCAATTATGTCCTCCATTCATGTTCTCTAATTACTCCACATTTATCTGTTTTAATACACAAACTCTATTTTTATTAAGTATTTGAATGGAGGACATAATTGATATCCTTCAATAAGGTAGTGGTAAAATATTATATTAACAGGTTTTTCATCAAAATTTAGCACATTTTTTTTCTATAATTTTGCAAATTTTTGTCATATATGTTATAGCTTTTATTATGCTTCTTTACTTTTTAGTTTATTCTCAAGCCTCAAATCATACACTTCATTACCAGGACCCACTGCTTGTCTACACGTTTTACCTATATATATATATATATATATATATATATATATATATATATATATATATATATATATATATATATATATATATGTTAAGATTGGCAAGTCCTTTGGTAATATTCTTTTGTTTAACTATTTGCTTCCATTCATTCATACAGAGATTGGCACATGCAATATTTGGGGAAAATTGTATCTGTTGGCTCAAGAACACAAGCATTGAAAATTTTATGAAGTTGGAAGTTTTGGATACAAAACATATGATTTCTGATTTGTAACAAAAGATAATGCAAGATTCAAGATTTATAAAGGAAACATAAGGGAGGAATAAGCAATGTAAGCAATCAACAAGCTTAGCAAAAACGGTAGCACCACACCAAAAGATAAAAAGGGTATCCATGCTTGATGCATGTGCTAGCAAAAACGGGAAGCTTTTTATAGGAGTAACCAACCTGCAAGAAATCAAAATTTCTTTCCATAATTGCTACCATATGGGGGAATAACTCCAATAGCTGAGACACCATTGCGGGAGCGTTAGAAAGTACGGCTTCCCATAGCTGCATCACCGTATATCCTTAGCATTGGGACAGTAAACTCTCACCCTGGCAAAATAATCTACTTAAACGCAAATCAAAGGTCAGACAAGATAGCTAACCAGCACACTATCTTCCAGAAGATTGAGTTCATCAGGGCTATTTATATCGACTCCCCTTTGCACAATCGGTAGTAGCATGCTATAGCAAATGGGGGACTGGTAACCTAGTGCAGTCACTAAATTTCGAAGTGCAACTAGAAGTTGAATCTGTAGTAAGCTTTCACCGCTAGATTCCTCCCATACCTTATGAAATATACAGAGGACACTGTCAGTATCAAGCATATGGAGGAAAATATAAGGACAAGTGACTTAAATCTGAATTGTAACACTCAAGTGCCAATATGGTTTATGCCACAGAGCTATACCAGTCATAGTGAAGCAGGAATAATGTTTTTCCAATTATACTCGTGTGACAGGTTTTTTTATCATGTCTATGAGAAACAATCCTATTTTCTAAGAACATCCTAGACAGTGCAATGGATAACTATGCTAATTCACAACCCAGGTGCCACACTCCTAAGACTCTTCGACTATATATATACATATATGGAAAATGGCTCCCTAGGGTGTGTTGCTTAGGTATATATATAGTCTTTGTGTCATAGGCAGTTAGGCACTAGTAGCAAATGGAGTTTAGGCTCTGTTGCTTAGGTAGAAAATAAGAAAAAAGTCTGTGATGGGTTAGGGGAGGGAGGGGGAGAGAGAGTAATCCTTGTTAGAGTCCTCAAGGAGCCCAAACCTCTATTATTAATATGAGACCCAATATGAGACCCAACTTACAATGACTAATATACCCTAAAGAGTAGGGACATAACTTTACTGCCTACACACCTAAAACATAACAACGAAAATTACATAATCTACAAATACATAATACCCCCCATATCCCATTCCCCCTTAAGTTGAAGCATAGACATCAATCATGCCCAACTTGACCAAAATCTCCTGGAGTATTGAGGGATCCAAAGCTTTATAAAAATGTCGGCCAGCTAATGTAGGTGTGAACTTTGAGTGTGTAGATAATGCTCTCCATAATTTTTTCTAGAACAAAATAGAGATCAATTTCAATATGCTTTGTGCGCTCATGTACATTAGATTCTCTGCCATGCATTGCAACAAACCTACGAGGAGATTTTTTGAACTTTTATTGAACAGTTGGCTGTACTGTTTTACATCAATATTTTCAGTGCACTTTGGCTCATGAATTTCGTCCATCATATGTCAAAGGTTTTCTATCATCTTGAAATAACAGATAAATTATAGTCATCCAAAGTTCTAATCCCATCATATGTCCAGGACCTATCACCATTTATCTTCAATAAAATACAATAGGAAAATAGCGACAAAGGATTATAAGGCCATCCAACAACATCTAATTATTGTTCTCTCAAGATATAATGTCTTAAATAAATAGATATACGTGTCTCTTTACCCAGGTTCGAAAGGAATAATAAATGCTGTTGTCTCGAAAAATTAAATAGTCTTGTATGGATGCAACCAAAACACCATGATGAACGTAAAATAAACCTTAATACAGAGAAAATAATTCAAACATATACCTTTTGAAAACATTCAATCAACTTATTCGCAAATGGTATGATTTTCTGGCCCACATGTTCAATCAGCACGCTAATCAAATTTAAAACCTGCACCTGGAAGCAAATTTACAGAAAATAAAAGTGTCATCTGAGACTACTAAAAGCGAGATACAATGTGCGCTAAAGATACAATAAATTAACATCTGGAACAGAAAGAAAGAAACATAATCAAGCGATAAATACTCCAGTAAAGAAGAATTTTATGGTCATTGTGGGGATTAAAATGTTTCACCTTCCATATCAATGCAATTAGGTCCTAGGATACCAGAATATCGAAAAATGTATCGCTGTTAAATTTGTAACATTTTATCTAATGTAATATTATAAGTACATATATTTCAGTATTTACATTGTGATTTATCACATGACCATTTTGTGTTTATATGATGAAAAAGTAAGAAGTTGGAAAATGGTGCCAGAAATAAAATGGAAATAGTAAATTGTATCAAGCAAGTACCCTACAGGTCATCATTGCCATCATCATTCTTGTCCCATCTATTTGGGTCGGCTTTGCGAGTCTTATTCTCCACTCATATAAGTACCCTAGAAGTTGGAAAATGATGCCAGAAATAGTATTGTAAGTATGCCTTAGGCATATATTCTCCACTGATATCACTGTTAAATTTGTAACATATAATATTGTAAGTTTGTAACTATGTCTTAAGACATATATTTTAGTATTTTCATTAATCACATGACCATTTTGTTTTTATATGAAAAAAAGTAAGAAGTTGGAAAATGATGCCAGAAATAAAATAGAAATAGTAAATTGTATCAAGCACTTCCATCATCATTCTTGTCCCATCTATTTGGGTCGGCTTTGCGAGTCTTATTCTCCACTCACAGCAAGTACCCTAGAAGTATCGGATACCAATCATCGGATAACTTTGGAAACAGTACGCTGAGCACATAGAAGTATCAAGGTGTAGTTGTTTTGTTCAGAAGAAAGTTTGGAATGCATGATGTGAAAAAATAGCAACATCTTATAGAAGGGTAGAAGCTAAAGGAAATCTTTAGTAGAAAAGGAAATACCATATTGAAGGACCACAGTAAATTCAGATAAATGAAGGAAGAAACTGAGGATTCCAATATCTGGGTTATATATGACAGGTAACCTATAAAATAATGCACGTACAAGTGCCTCAGTGTAAGACAGACAAGAGGTGTCAGCCAAGGGTCCGCAACCAAGGGGGGCCTTTGGGTCCTTTCCTGTTCACCCTGACAGTAGGGCTATGGGATTACTCAACCAAAATGCCTCTAATGCTCAGCTCAGCTTCTGAAGACTTTAGAACCTCCTTTGAGCCCCAATGGTGTCCTACTCACAATAAGCGCACAACCTAGTAATTTTTCAAAGGCATCTACCAATCACGTCATAGTGCCAAAGTTCATTAGGCTATTGAAATCTGCACGAATTAGAAACTATGTCTAAATCAAAGGTTTCTAGTATCAACACCCAATAGAGACTAATTTTGGAGGCAGCAAACATCCTCCATTGTGAGACTAGTTCTCTTCTGATAAATTAGATTAAAAGGCCCCTTAAAGGCATATCCATAAGTGTGGCTGGTTGGGACCCAGTAATTGCCAAGCTTCAATCAAGATTGGATACTTGGAAGTTGGAAAGGCACCCTCTTCCTAGCAAAATTACAAAGATGACCACCACTTCGGAATATTTTTTGAGTTACTTCATGGCTATCTAGTTGACTCCCACCAATGTGGCGATCAACAGAACAAGATTCAAAAATCCATAAAACATTTTCAGGGTTGATTGACACAAACTTCCATGGGCATGATGTTCACTTTATTACAACTATGAAAGTTTTACACAAACATGTCATATGAGCCCATTAGCTAGCCCACAAGCCAAAGAATTTAAGGAGAAAGGATTGGCTTTGATTCCTGAGCATGTTGTAAGAAAAAGGAAAGTTAGTGAGCTTTTTAATAGGACCCACATGCACCATATTATAAACACCGATGGAGGAGAAACTCAATTGACATGTGGCCCACTCAATTAGAGTTAAAAGTCAACCAAGTACTTTACATACAAAATAGGGAAAAAGATCAAGTGACACCTCACGATAGGAAACTTGAAGAAGCTATCAAATTCTTCAAATCAAATAACTCATACATAAAAGAAATCAAGGGAAAGGCTATAAATATAGGGAAGCTTCGAGAGCTTCTAATTGGGATTTGCAACCAAGACCAATCAATTAAGTTTTGACTAAAGTACATGAGGAAGACTTGATTCAAGAGGGAATAAAGGGGAAATCTACATCCATCTTTACAATGATTTCCAAATGTGACCAAGGTAACAAAGCTATAACTATCAAGAGATTTCTTTTCCTTATTTTGTTCTTTCATTAACTAGTTTTGGTCCATATTTATACAGACATGTACTAGAGAACTAAAAAATTTCATTTAGGTTGTAACGACCGAGGCTTTCATGCATTATTAGACAGTAATTATTTTGCTTAGATCTGTGATCGTGATTAGTTAGATTGATTTGATGCACTTCATTAGTTTTTATGTAATGTTTAATTTATTTAATAATGACCCATGATAATTAATTAATCTAATTAATAGACCTTAAAAGCTTTTAAATATATGTTAGTAATAATTTGGGTGCGTTTAGCAATGTTAATGGACCTTTAAAATATGTTGGTAAATTAACTAAAGACCCCATTTAATTAAAGACCCAATAAAAGACTTGGTAAGGATGGTGTAAGGAGCACTCTTTGGATCAGGGATGAGATGTCTCAGATATAATATTGAGATCGCTGGTGCAAGGACGCTGAGATATGGCTTTTTCTTACAAGTATCCCTTTTGCCTTATACCAGTTTTCCATGCTGAATGAATAGTGGTGAAACGATGACCGTCACTCCTACTGCTATGGTGCTTAGGGCGGGTGATTGGATTTGCTCGAACTGTCACAATGTTAATTTCCAGCGTAGGTCGGTTTGCCATCGATACGGCTGTGTCTCAACCAGAGCTGTCGGATTGACGGTCAAATCTGCAGACCGTATTCCCCATTCGGGTAACAACCATAAGGTGGTTATTAACGGGAATCATATGTGAGACCTTCACCAAGGATGGTTTATCACAAGCAGAAGGTTCAACCAGTTATCTGGTTAGCTAGTGAATTTGGCACACCGACGACACGGGGTCTCCTTTGCCGATGTCGCGGGGAGAGATGAGAGGGATTGTGGGGAGTTAGGCGTCTTGCCTGCCACAACTGTGCCAGATGTTTCTAACCCGTATCTTGACAAAAATTTGACGTCTTCAACTTCGGATTTGGGGGCTAGAAAAGGACAAATTGAATTTCACTCCCCTCAGTGTCTCTCTCGCCAGGAACCTACAAGATTACTAGGTGTTGTATACAATTAAAGACTCTTTAGCACTATTTCATCTACTAAAATGGATACAACGTTCGTGGGAATTTACAAACAGACCCGCTCTCTCTGCTATCACTAAAACAAAATTTCTACTTCGTTTTCCATCGGCGGAGGCGGCCCTAGCTCTCCGCTGCAAAAAGTCCTTCCAGATTGATGGAACACTAATGGAGTGCGGTGCCTGGGACCCAACTGTCGGGGATTTTCATCTACATTGGTGGGATGGAGGAGTTTGGATTCGATTGTATGGCCTTCTTCTCCACGCCTGGACCCTAAGGTCCTCAAGTGGATTAGAGATTAGTGTGGCAGGTTCGTCCTCGTCGACAGAAGCACCAATGATCTTGGGAAAGTGGTTCCGCCTGAATTTTCGTTGTCGTCGAAAATTGGGAATGCATTCCTAGATGCTGTGAGGTCCACGTCAACGGCCAAAAACACAGAGTCTTCATAGAAATGGAGCTACTGGAAAGGGTGCTTGTCCCTCACCAGTCGAGCGATGAATCCGCGGGGCCCCGGAATCTCGACGTAGACATATTCAGTGGTACCTCAGAAAAAATCTCGCTGGAGATCAAACCACTCAGGGATTGGTGGAAAGGAGCGGTCTGCCATCGTCGCGATGCTCGGAGGAGTGCTCGTCCGCGAACCTGCTGCACCATAGGTGGTCGTCCGTGCGGGCATGGGATTATGGTACCACGGGTCCCGATCGGATTGCTCATCTTCCAGGTGTTGAACTCGAGGAAGGGAAAATCGCAAAGGGATTCGACGATCTACACTGTGTTGCCCCTGGATCGTTGGCGGGTGGTGAGGGTTCTCTCGATCGGCTACAACCCCCACCGCCGGTGAACCACTGACAACCTCCGATCTCCTTCACAGTGGATCTTGCATCGTCGAGGTACCCAATGGTTGAGGGAGTGTCGTACGCTAAGGACAACACTTTTCAGCTGCAGTAAGGAGCGATTGGTGAGCTGACATGGCTGCATACAGAGAAGGATGATGAGGAGGATCGTCCCTAGGATCCGATGGTGACTGAGGCGTCGGTTTACCCTTAGGAAGAAGAACTGTGATAGCAAAAAGAGTTTTATGGTCTTCCATCGCCAGAGACATAAAATTGACCTCGGGTGTCACGAATTGTTGGGGAGTTGAAAGGTCGGTTCATCGAGGATGGTTCTATGGTTTGCAGGGCGGTTTCTGAAAACCGGCCCACGGTTTTGCTAGAGGTTGACCAAAACGTTACATGTGGTCTCGAAGCTATAGTGGAGGACATGTCAAGTGTTCTGGCCCTCGTTCCTGACGCTCCTCTCGATAGGCACGCGCTCCAAACACCTAAAGCAAATGGAAATTCTAAGAGGACAGCATGTGGATTATATATTTCAAATTGGCGACAACTAGAATGGGACATCATCTGGGCCCATGGCGAATCTGGATCCTTCTATACCTTTCAGCAATCGGGTCTGGGACCCGCCCCAACTACAATTCTGCTTCGAATCGGCCCTTCCTCGTGGTGCCTGCAGCCTTGGGCCTGCGAACTAATGGAGAAGGAGAATTGGACCAGGATGGGCTGCGGTGTGACCCGGCGGGATTCTGAGGTCACTCCCTTCGCCTCGACAGCTACATCGACCACTCTAGATCAACTTCTTCCTTCCGAGTATCCTACTACTCATCTCCAGACGTTGGCAGCCCAGTCTTCTGCCATGACCCCTCGATCAGCTTCCATCTCCTCCTCCTTTGCTTCCTTTTCGGCAGAGATATTCTCGTTGAGATCATGGGTCAAAATACCGGGTATCCGATACGTATCGTCTGAGCTTAAAACCGATACGTATCGGACGATACGTATCGGAATAGTAAAATACCGGACGATACATTGAATGTATCGTCCGGGCATATGCATACAAAATGGCGATACGGTATATTAAATGTACCGTATCGTCCCAGTCCAAAACCGATACGTATCGTCCGATACGTATCGGTATCGGACGAAATTTTGACCCATGGTTGAGATCGCTCTATCAAGATGAGACCGAAGAATGGGTCCAATGTTGTTTCGGGCCTTCTAAGCGCGTCAATTCGGATTGCTCCTCTATGGCTAGGAGTTGACTTCAGTGACGGCCCTGGTGATTTGAACGAAATAGATCAGCTTATCCATGTAGGTCGTGTCCTTTAAATGAGAGTCAAGGACACCCTCAAGGAGGTGTTCTGCACAATTCTAGTTAGTCGGCACGACAACAACAAGAAACGTCACGGCATATCTTGGGAACTTGCTTGATTACAGTGTGGAATGTCAGATGGGAGGGGAGTTGGGGTGCCTAACACCCAGTTTCCTTTCATGGATGGGATGTACATTGTCTAATAATGAAGATGTTCTCCTGGAATGTGAGGGGTATTTGTGACAGGTTGAAATGTGTCAGGGTGAAGAGAGTGATCACAATGATCAACCCGGTTGTCATTACACTTCAAGAAACTAAATGGGGCAGCTGCGACAGGACCAAAGTTGGGTCTGTGCTCGGAGGGAACCGCTGGGATTGGATTGGGGTTGACTCCGCTGGTGCCTCGGGTAGTATTCTGGTAGCCTGGAGTTCTTTACTGTTCGACAAAGTGGATGAGGAAGTTGGCTTTACTCGGCTTCCGTTGTACTTCGGAATAGAGATACGGGCAAATTGTGGTCGTTTTCCGGCATTTATGGTCCATCAGATGTTAGATTTTGAGGTGATTTCTGGTTTGAGCTAGTTGTCGTTGCGGTGAGATGGGATCACCCTTTGTGTCTGGGGGGTGATTTCCACGCCATAAGATGGGCGCACAAAAAGTTGGGTGGGCCGCCGGACGTGGCGGTGATGCAAGACTTCAACTTCTACATTTTCGATTGGGAATTGATGGACGTTCCTCTCATGGGATCAAGATTCACTTGGTCCAACCTTCAAGAAAGTCCATCTTTAAGTCGGCCGGATAGGTTTCTCTGCACTCCGGAGTGGCTGGACAGCTTCCCAGCTGCCAGGTTAGAAGGATAAGCTAGGATCTTTTGGGTGGGCCGCCGGACGTGGCGGTGATGCAAGACTTCAACTTCTACATTTTCGATTGGGAATTGATGGACGTTCCTCTCATGGGATCAAGATTCACTTGGTCCAACCTTCAAGAAAGTCCATCTTTAAGTCGGCCGGATAGGTTTCTCTGCACTCCGGAGTGGCTGGACAGCTTCCCAGCTGCCAGGTTAGAAGGATAAGCTAGGATCGTCTCGGATCATTGACCTTTATTGCTTACTTGTGACTCCCGAGGGAAGGGGTCATCCCCGGTTTCGCTTCAAAAACATGTGGTTGCTTGACGACAAATTTCAAGCTGCGGTCCCTACTTGGTGGAGCGAACCTGCCCCTGCAGGGACAACAACATTCAGATTCATATCCAAGCTTCAGTGGCTCAAGGGTCGCATCAAGGCTTGGAACAGAGAGGTGTACGGGTTGGTCCATATCACGAAAGAGTCTTTGCTCTTGCGATTCAAAGAGATTGACAATCTTGAGGAACATAGGGGCCTTTCAGATGAGGAAAGAGAAGAGAGGACGCACAAAAAACAGGGATTCAACATCAATTGCATGGTTGAGGAGGTGTGCTGGAAGCAAAAAAGCGAAGGTGAAGTGGCTTAAAGAGGGGGATCAGAACACCAAGTTCTTCCATGTAGTTGCCAACACGCGGAACAAAATTAATAATTTGGGTAGCATTGTTGTTGAGGGGGTCACCTATTTCAATCATGAGCAGATCCCGGACCATGTCATCAACTTCTACTCTAATATGTACTTCGACGAAGGTCTAGCTCGGCCGGAGCTGGACAGGCTTGTGTTTCAATCCATCTCGAAGGAAGAGAGTGCAGATGTGGAGCAGCAATTTAGTGAAGATGAGGTGTGGCGGGCCATCAAGTTCGGCGACAAGAACAAATCGTCGGGGCCCTGATGGCTTCACGATGGAATTCTTTTGTTCATTTTGGCCGATCCTAAAAGCGGACTTGATGGAGGTGATTCACAAGTTCTACGCCACTGGATTCATTGGCCAAAGCTTCAACTCTACCTTTATCACCCTCATCCCCAAAAGAGACGGGGCAGAGGATCTTTTGGATTTTCGCCCGATCTGCCTTATTAATTGTCTGTATAAAATCATCTTCGAAGTGCTGGCTAACAAAATCAAACTGTTTATGGGCAAGATCATTTCGGTCAATCAGGGAGCGTACGTTCATGGGAGACAATTGGACCTGGTGGCAGTGGCCCAAGAGGTGATTCACTCGGCCCACTACACGCGTCAACCTGGAGCCCTTTGGAAGGTGGATATGCTGAAGGCTTACAACCGTGTAAGTTGGGACTGCTTAGACTATATGCTCGACAGGCTTGGGTTCGGGTCCACCTGGAGGGGGTGGATGTGAGCCTGTTACTCCTCGGCTTGGTTTTCTGTGTTGACTAATGGGACGCCAACATGGTACTTCAAAATCTCCAGAGGGATCCGTCAGGGTGACCCGCTCTCCCCATTCTTATTCAATATGGTGGGCAAAGCACTAACTGGTCTCATTGCGAAGGCAAGACAGTTGTGGCTTATATTCGAAATTCAGGTGGGTTCTTAGGGTCGTTCCATCTCGCACCTCCAGTACGCGGATGACACCATCCTATTTGGGAAGGCTGATGTGGAGGAGTTCAGGTCTCTCACAGAGGTCCTTTCTGTGTACGAGGTTGTTTCATGTCAGCGCATTAATTTACTCAAGTCGGCGATTATGGGAATCAGAATTAGCGACCTAATGATGGCAAACTTAGCAACTACTATGAATTGTGCAATCGAGAAGTTCCCTATCAAGTACTTGGGCCAACCTCTCAGGCTCAGACAACCATCAGCTAGAGCAAGGGAACCAGTAATTCAAAGATTTGAACAACTACTATCATCGTGGAAGGGAAAACTGCTCAACAGTGGAGGTCGCCTCCTGGTTAAATTGGTCCTGTCCAGTCTGCCCATCTTCTATATGTCGATGTTCAAATGCCCGATTGGAGTGATCAACCGACTAGAGCAAATCCAAAGGAACTTCCTTTGGGAGATATTGGCTCTAGATAAACGATACCATCTTGTTAACTGGGACACCTGCCAACGTCCAGCAAGTTGTGGCGGCCTTCGAATTTGTAGTCTGAGGTGGACCAATATTGCACTCCTAGGGAAATGGTTTTGGCAAGCAGGTATTGTTAGCAAAAGCAACAGCCTTTCGCGCATTGTAATGGTTGAAAAGTATGGGCATTCGAATGGTAATTGGGGCATCAGCACTACGGTCCACAGAGGCACATCGGCTTGGTGGAAGGCACCTTTGGGACATGGTCTCTTTACGAAAGATGGACTAGATTCAGTTGGGGTTGTGGTACCCAGAATTGGTTATAGGAGGACGCTTGGGCAGAGCGTATTCCTCTCAAATCGTCTTTCGCGGACATCTTCAACATCTCCACGAATCCTCAGGGGCTGATCGCTGAATTTGTCACGGAGACCCAAGGGAGAAGGCTGTGGGATGTCACCACTCGTAGGCTCCTGAGAGGTAACGAGATGGCCTCCTTTACTAAGTTACTGCACTCTCTCTACAAAGTTCGTCGGAACCCTCACGGTCATGACAAGCGAGTTTGGACTCCTAGCAAAAATGGCAGCTTCAGTGTCAAATCGTACTATCGGATGCTTTTGAGTCACTCGTTGATCAGATTTCAAGGACCGGGTTTGTGGAAGGCAACCATCCCCCCCAAAATAAAATTCTTCGCATGGACACTGTTCAAAGGAAAAATTCTAACGATCGATCAACTCATTCGACGGGGGAAGGTTATGCCCAACCAATGTGTGATGTGCCTCCATGGAGAAGAGTCCGTTGTGCACCTCTTCCTTCATTGTTGGGTGGCTCACAAGATCTGGAGCATCATCCTAAAGTCCTTTGAAATGTATTGGGTCACCCATTCAATGACTTACCAGCAGTTTCTGGCATGGTCTTCCGTTAGTTTTGAAGGTCAGCTAGGAGACTACTGGAAGGCGGCTTTCTTTGTAGTGAATTGGAGCATCTGGCTCGAGAGAAACATGCAGATTTTCAAGCGTAAACGTCGGCTTGTGGGAATGATTATGAAGTCTGTTAGGGACCTAAAATGGTTTTAGGCCGCAAGAGGGAGCGATGGAGTTAGGGGTGATAGTTCTCCCATGGGGAGTTGTATTGGCTGGAGTGGTAAGATTAGCTGTCAAGCTGGCTTGTCTCTGCCTCTTTGGCTGTATGGGGTCCTTGTTCTTTTTCTTTTTCTTGTTGTTTTCCTTTTTGGTTGTGCTGCCCTTGTATTGGTCCTTTCAGTGTCTTGCTGGTTATTAATTTAAGTCTTATTACCGATCAAATAAAAATTAAAGACCCAATAACTAATTAAAGACTCATTAACTAACTAAAGACTCATTAACTAATTAAAAACCCAAGATAAGGCCATTGAGCCTTCACTTAAGCCTAAGAGGAGATGTTAGGATGGGTCCCAAGGACCCATTATGATCCACAAAGGATTATGAGTTAAGAGTTAGACTAGAGTAAGAGAGTTAGAAAGTGTGTGAGCTTATATAAAAAAGGGAAGTGGGAAAAAGCAAGAAAATATAAATCAAGAAAAGCAAGAAAATCAAGAAACCATAAGGTATGGAAAGGGTTTTTAATGCTAGGAATAGGTATCATGCTAGGATGAGGTTAATTCATTTTCAAATATTGCAAGAGCATGCTTATTTTATTTTAAATCACCATATGCCTGTATGATTAATTATAGAATTACATGATTTATACCATTGTTCCGTAGCAATTTCACATGCTATTTACCATGCTTATGCCATGTCACTCTCACATGAAAGTTATGTTAATGTTCATATCACTTAGTTGATTCTTACACATCTGAATTTAATAAATTTGAAATCATGATAATAGACCATGTTATGGACTAATAAAGTGGAATATTGCATGACATTTGTACCGAGGTTTTTGCATCATTGATATGTTGATTCCTACACGTGAATTTAATAAATTCGAGACCATGATAATAGACCATGCTATGGACTAATAAACTGGAATATTGCATGACGTTTTTACCGAGGTTTTTGCAACATTGATATGTTTATTCCTACACATGTGAATTTAATAAATTTGAAACCATAATAATAGACAATGTTATGGACTAATAAAGTGGAATATTGCATGATGTTTTTGCCGAGGTTTTGCATCATATTTATTGTACATCTCATAGCATATGAAAGTGGTAAGAGTCGCGATTCTCACAAGACTAAACCATGATACCATAACTGAATTAGACACCATGAACGTTATGAGTAGATTTACATCTACTATTTAAAGTGAATAATATGATACGATGAAAAAGACATAAAAAATATGACTTAATGAAGACATAATGCATACTAGCATTAATGAATATGTTAAGAAATTACCATTGCATACCGTAACCAGCTCGGATCCAATGGGCAAGTAATCTAAGATATGAGATGGTGACTGTGTGTGTCTAAGAGGAAAAGACCATAGAGAAGCGCCGTACCCAATTGATGTACGATAAGGGTGAAGATTGGGACGACAGACTAAAGATGAAAAATGATCATGATGAATGAGATTCATGTTGCATTGCATTGAACATTAATAATGAAAATTATCACACGAAAAACTAGGAAGAGACATGAACAAGTCACATGTTATGTATTAATGCTTATTCTTAGTATTGTTTTATATTGCTCATATATATGCCACGATCTTATTGCTTTTGTTTCACATTGTTTATCATATTTCTTCATATAAGGCTTGTATACAGATTTCTTATATTAACGATCCTATGACTGGCCCATATGGAATTCTTTTAAACTCACATCTTCATTGTTTATAATGGGATGGCCAGGAGATGAGTTGATCACAAGATACGAGGATACTGACATGGAGGGAGATCCATGACGCAAACCGGGATTTGAAAGAAGACGGTTTCGAGCTTTAGGAGTTTATTTATTTTGAGAGTTAGATTTTTATTTTATATATTATTTAGAGCTTTATTTGAGATTGTTGAGACCTTTTTAGTTGAGTTAGTTTGGATTATTGATTACATTATTTATGAGTAATTAATTGATTATCAATTCAGTTTTTAATAGTTCATATTACTTATGAATGAATGGCGATTTATTTTATTGTTTACATTCCGTTGTGCAATAGTTTGGATCATTATGTTATTATATTTTATCTTTTGTCACTAATTATGTATGTTACGTAGTGCAACATCTCCAGATGAGCACATTGATCCGGTGTGTGACTTTAGGGACATCACATAGGGCAACCAATTTGATTTATTTATCTATGTTTTATTCAGATGAGATGAGGCTGTGACCATGATGATGAATTGGATTTATTTATTCATTTATTTTATTTAATGATTGCCATAATCAGTAAGACATCTAGGATATGATTTGATTAATTTACTTTGTTAGTTTGTATATTGAAATAAAAGGACCCATCACCCCATGTTGGGTTTCCTCATTGACCTCTAAAATTTGACTAGATATTTTTCGCTAGTATAGGATAGTATCATCATTCATCGCTAGTTCTACATTAATTCTTCGTACTCTCTTTTACCTTCTGTCTGCATCAAGAGTAGAGCAGTAAAACTACAAAAGTCATCTGATTAGTTGGGACCAGTTTTTGGTCATAGGCAATCACATATGCCATTTTAGATAATAAGATTGTATATGCAATAATGGCATATTCTATATTAAGATTATTGGACTTTATGTTATTGTATACAAAAGTATTCGACGACATAAGCGATAAGTATGCAATTATGCCATTGCCTACTCAATAGGTGATGGCATAATCATCTCCAATTTTTTTTTAATAAACTTGTGTCATAGCATATGCGATCACATATGTCAATGCACAATGTAATGGTATTAGAATGGCTTAGGACGTTATTACCGGCGAGAAGGGCGGGGGCTACTTATCATACAAATCAAATCCAATGATCTAGTATTACTGGGGGAATGGTAATGGCTCCTTGTGGTGGCTACTATGCAGCCTAATCTTCATCTCTAGTTTGAGATTGTTAGAGGCAAGAATGAACAGCAGAATAGGGATCTACACTATGAACATAGATATGATGGCTCGATGGAGACATATAAAGCAAGATTGGTTGGTATTGGATTTACCCCGACGTATGAGACTACTATTGAGACATCTTTGCTCTTGGAAAAATCGAACTCCACCAGGGATCTTCTATCACTTACTGCACATAAAAAGTAGCCTAATTGGATGTCAAGAATG
This sequence comes from Chloranthus sessilifolius, assembly GCA_021018995.1. Lineage (NCBI taxonomy): Eukaryota > Viridiplantae > Streptophyta > Magnoliopsida > Chloranthales > Chloranthaceae > Chloranthus > Chloranthus sessilifolius. The sequence continues at coordinate 128,029,092 of CM037585.1, read as the reverse complement.
TTTTTCTTCACGGTAACTCACAAGAAGTTAGCATGGCTCCCCTACCAAGTTTCTCTCTTCAGGGAAAAAGGTCAAGCTTGCAAATTGAAGAGGGCGATCTAAGGACTGAAGCAACCCCCTTGCGCATGGTTCAAAAAGGTTTAATGATGGTACTGTTAAGTCGGGATGTCGTAAAGTCATATGAGCACAACCTCTTTGTTAAGAAGGGAGTGCATCTCACTGTTCTTATAGTCTATGTTGATAACATTTTGGTCCCCAGAAGTGATGAAAGGAGATCATGAGGCTCAAATACTATTTGAGCCAAGTGTTTCATACCAAGGATGTTGGTCCCTTAAAGTACTTCCTTGGTATCAAGGTCTCCAAATCCAAGAAAGGGTTTGTTATTTCACCACAAAAGCACACCTTAGTTCTTCTCAAGCAAACAATCGTTGGGATTATAGACCAAATGACCCTCTTATAGATGTAAATCACAAACTGAATGCTGAAGATGGAGAGATACTTAACGACGTTGGCATCTATCAACGTTTGGTGGGAACTGGGAAAGCTCATATATATTTCACCATTACACATGTTGTCGTTACGTACAGTGTCAGTGTGGCCTGTTAGTGTATGCATTCCCCATAGAGTTGTCATTTGGATGTTTATAGAATTCTCAGATATTTGATGTCAAGTCCAAGAAAAGGGTTGTTTTATAATTATCATGGGCAACATGATGTAGAAATATATACAAATGACGATTGGGCCGGATCCCTCAAGGATAGGAGATCCACCACAAGGTATTGCTCCTTGGTGGTAACTAGTAATTTTGTGACATGGATAACTAAAAAAGTATCAAGTGGTATCCCACTCAAGCACTAAAACCAAGTATAGAGTCATGAACCAAGGAGCTCGTAAGGGAATGTGGATGAAATTTGTCTTGGCCGATCTCGGAGTCCATGTGAAACATCCCACACCCTATATGGTGATCATAAGAATGCACTCTACATTGCAGCCAACTAAGTGAACCACGAGAGAACAAGGGATATTGAAGTGGTTTATCACTTCATATGAGTGGAGTCAAATGAATTTTGTACTCATCAAGTGAGCTCAGAGGAACCACTCACTAATGTCCTCACCAAAGCTCGAAGAAAAATATCGATTACATGGGATTGTATCCAAGTTGGCCACAATAAATATATGGGACCGACTCTCCTGGCCGTCATTTAAGCACCAAATTGGTGTTTAAATGATCTTATACCATCAATGGTTTAAGATGTGGGTGATCTGAACAGTCAAAGTGATAGATCATATATTGAAGTGCAACTTGTCACTGTTGTATAGGTAGGAAGTAATCGTTCTTCCCATCTGAATAGTTGTCTGTGCCTTACTTCATTTTCTCAAATCCTCAAGAATATGGTCCACGTAATCAGCGGCACATAGAGTCTAGGACAAGTGATGTCTCTTCAATATTAACTGTCTTCCTGCGGCTTTATAATTGGCGGCATTGTCTGTTACCACCTGCACAACCCGCTTCTCTCCAACCTCTTCAACTACCTTATCCATTAGTTGGAAGAGGTAATCAACCGTTTTCCCGTGTTTAGAAGCATCAACTGATTTTAGAAATACTGTCCCGACATCGCTATAGACTAAAAAGTTGATCAAACTCTTCCTTGTGGGACCGGTCCATCCATCGCATATAATTGTGCAACTTCTCTCATCCCATACTTCGTGAAAGTTGTCCACATAAGCTCCTATCTCCTTGTACTCATCTAGTAAGAGCCCAGATACCACGTATGCAGAAGGCTTTTTAACTCCTGGACCAACTTCTGCACTTGTATCAATTATACTTTTGAAGTACGGTGACTCCACAACCTGACTCGGAATGTGGTTGCATAACAAGAACTTTGCAATGGATTTTTCAAGTTTCTTCCCCAATTTTTTCAGTGACATTGCACTCAATTTAGTTTGTTTGAAGCCTTTTGTTTGAAGCCTTTTGTCCGATATATGAATGGATCCATGGGACTTGTAGTACGGCCTGGTCTCCCTCACGGATGTTGACCTACGCAACCCAACAGTCTCCTGAATATCCTCATCATCATCAACATGTGGCCTATAACTAGATCCACCACCAACCGCAGGTATGGATGGGCCCCTCAACCTGGACCGAAATCGATAATTGGCTACTCCCTGATATTATCGATGTCGTGCTTCTCTAGCACTCTCCCTCATGACTCTCGTTGTCTGTTCATCCTCATCATCCTCAGATTCAGGTGCAAGAAACTCTAGATCTCCCCTCTTTATTCTCTCATACATTTTTCTATCTTGGTCAACTTCTGCTTTTTCTTTCCCTTTGCTGCCTGTAGACTGGCTCAGACAACTTCTCTCACCTCTCTGGGTACATTGAGACATCCTTTTGTCTCTCCCTTAACGTGACCTAAATGCTCCTTCAACCGTGTGATACCTCCTCCTAGAAATTTTTTCCACAGAGCTTACATTCTATTCAGAGTCTCACCATCTATTGTTGTGCTGTATTGTCAGGCTAGATCTTGTCCATGTACCATATTTATTTATTTCACCTGCATGAATGAGCAAACGATTGGATTAAATTAAAACATTTGGATTACACTTGAAAATCAAATTTATTTGATATTATTATAATTTTTAAAAAAATTAGATTACATTTGAAAATTTATTTCATATTATTCTTATTTTTAAAATATTAGATTATACGTTATCAAATTTATTTGATATTATTCTTATTTTTAAAATACTAGATTATACTTTACCATATTTATTTCATATTATTTTAAAAAAATTTAAAATTTTATATTACATTTGAAAATAGTATTTTGTTGATATTATTCTACTTTTGAAAATATTAGAAAATCATATTATTCTAATTTTTAAAATATTTGAAAATCATATTTATTTGAAAATCATATTTATTTGAAATTGATGTGTCAAACGCATCATGGGGTATGTGTGACATGTGTAATTGATGTGTCATATACCCCAAGACACATGCAACACATGAGTAATTGATGTGTCATAGGGTATGTCACATGTGTGACACATCAATTACATGTGTTGTGACACATGTGTAATTGTGTGTCATGGGGTATGACACATGTGACACATCAATTACATGTGTCGCGACACGTGTAATTGATGTGTCACATACCCCATAACACATGTGATACATGTGTAATTGATGTGTCACATGTGTCGCATACCCCATGACACATGTGAAACATGTGTAACTGATGTGTCATGGAGTATGTGCCACATGTGACGTCAATTACATGTATGACACATCAATTTTGGCATGGGTCACATACCCCATGACACATGGGACACATCAAATACAAATGTGACACATCAATTAAATGTGTCGCATGTGTTATGGGGTATGTGACACATACCCCATAATTAAATATAGAATATGCTTAAAAAATGCATCTATAATTAAATATATTTGCACCATTTGATTAAAAATACTTAAGAGAAAAATGGCAAAACCATGAGAAGTTCTTTATTTTAATTATTTTGTTAATATTTCTTATTTTAATGTTTATAAATAATTTAATGGTTAATCTTGAAATTTATGGGTAGATCTTGAAATTTAAGGGTAGATCTTGACATTTTAAGAGTAGATCTTGAAATTTAAGGCAAGATCTTGAAATTTAAGGGTAGATCTACCATATTTAAGAGTAGATCTTGAAATTTTAACCCTTAAAATGTAAGAAAATGAGGGAAAGATGACCTAAAATGGTAGAACACGTACCTTCTTCGTGTTCTTCGGCGATCCCAAGCTTTCCGGGTAATCGGTAGTGAAATTTTGGGTCTCCCGGTGGCTAAGAAGTGAAGAGGAAGAAGAATGGCCTGAGAACGAGAAAGAAATGGGAGGAAAAAAAGGGTTTTTTCGGCTAAAAAACCTTCAAACCCGTGCCCTTTAAGTGGTTGGGCCCTACACCGATAATTTGAAGGTTTTAAGGGTCACTGTGTTTTTTCACCATATTATCGGACAATAAATTAAAATTATCGTCTGATAATTTCAATTTATCATCTGATATGGGCAATAATTTGCCCGTATCGAACGATAAATTGACTATTTGGGGGGGGGGGGGGTATCTGAGAATAAGCCTATTTATCGTACTGGTGAGGTCCAAAACCGATACGTATCGGACGATATTTTGACCTATGGGAGACACCCCAGCTGATCCGCAAAGATGGCGATAGTATCCTGAGAAGTATTGACCCCTGGTATCATCGATTTATGGAGATTAACTCTCTGCCCCGAAACAGCTTCGTACACCGAGATGATATTAAGAACACCCACAATTTCCGATTCTTCTGCTTCACAAAAAATGACAGTATCATCAGCATATTGAAGGTGGGAAATAGAGAGATTGCCCATCCCCACACGGAACCCGTGAAACAGGTCAAGCTCAGATCCATGCTTGAGGAGACGATGCAAAGCTTCTCCAACCAGATTGAACAACATCGGCGATAAGGGGTCTCCTTGCCGAAAACCTCTAGAGCTTCTTAAAAAACATTTAGGGACTCCATTAATAAGAATAGAGAACTTGACAGAAGAGTAGAATCCCTTGATCCAATGTCTCCATTTCCCGCCAAAACCCATCCTCAGGAGCATATATTGGAGGAAGTTCCAGTCCACCATGTCGTACACCTTTTCCATATCAATTTTGAATATGATGGCCTTAGTGCCCTGAGAATGGGCTGAGTGAATCGCTTCATGAGCAGTGACCGCAGCATCAAGCAACATCCTCCCAGTTATGAAAGCCGACTGATTCAGAGATATGAGTTCATCAATCACCTTCTTAAGACGGTAAGCACCTTTGCCACGATTTTGTACGGGACTCTGAGAAGACAGATCGGCCTGAAGTCCCTGATATCCACTGCCCCTTCACACTTAGGGATAATGGCCAGGAAGATAGAATTCATGCTTTTATTTATCCTGCCCGTGTGATAGAAGTCATAAAGGAGATTCATGGGATCAGGTTTAATGGTGTCCCAAAATTTTTGAACGAACTCCGTTGTAAATCCATCCGGACCCGGAGCTTTATTTTTGCCACTGCTAGAAATGGTATCCTTGATTTCTTCTTCAGCAAACGGGATTTCGAGAGAAGCAGCCTCATCAGAGGTGGAGTCAAAAGGAAGGTCATCCAAAGAAGGGCGTCAGTCCGTATCCGAGTGCTCCTGGTATCTGATCCCATCGATTTCGACAACATTAATACTGTTTTTCTTTCTACAGCCATTAGCAACCGTGTGGAAAATTTTTGTATTACCATCTCCCTCTTGAAGCTAGTGGGCTTTAGATTTCTGCTGCCGCATCTTCTCCTCATCAAGACATTTCCTGTTCAAAGCCAGCTTGAGGGCGAGTCTAAGATCCAGCTCTTCCAGGGATAGCTGACGATCTTCCTCCAAACTGTCAAAAACCTTCAGCTACGTAAGGGTACTTTCCTTCATTTGGGAAATATTGTGAGAGTTGTCGGTGTTCCAAGCTTTGATTTTAAGCTTAAGGTTTTTGCACTTAGCCAAGAAGACAGTTGGCGCTACCCCTCGTTCCACCAGATGGGAACACGGTCCCTGAAATCATCATTGTCCCAACCAGCAGTTTTCAAACTTAAATGGGATCAGACCACCGTTAGCCGGAGTAACATTATTAAAATAATAGGTTTGTGGTCGAAGACCGTAGTGGGTCAGCAGTCAACACCTCCTCCCGACATCAGATCTAACCAATCCACATTACAGAGAAATCTATCGAGTCTACAGAAGGTAGGGTTGTCTTGACAGTTGTCCACGTGAAATGACCTCCCTTCATCCCTAGATCAGCCAGCAAGGTTTCAAATAAACATTAAATACTAAAGGAAGTTACTGTAAATGTGTCATTTGGTAATGCACACATGCATGTTTAAGCTTGAAGCTAAGATGAATAGGAAATTTTTCTTAATGGTTGGATAGAGCTTTAACTTTCATGCTTGCATCGGAAGGCATCTAGGTTTGGCCAAGGTGCGAGGAGTTCATAGAAATTCCAGAGGGGAGGAGAACTAATCCTTTGAAAATTTGATTGGCACTTCTAGCACGATGGAGGTTGAGACCATATGGGCCTGCTGGTCCCTTCTTCCTAATGTAAACGCGTTGAAACTGTAGATTGAGGTTGCTTCCAGTAACAAAAAGTTTTAGACCATCTTGGAAATTCACCATAAAGTAGAAAGAGATGGAATGGTTAGAGAATACGTGATTCCCTTGCGTTCACATTGGAACTCAGAGCTGATCAGTTTGGAAAGGGGAGAGAAAGGAATAAAATAGTCGTTAAGGGAAGGATTTTATAGTTTTCTTTAAGGTTTTCATTATGGATGGAGCTTTAAATAGGTGTCTTTTGGGGTTTGGGAGCCTTTTCATTTTGTTATTATTTTTCTTTGTATTTTGTACCTTTCGAGCTTATCAAATAAAAGTAGATAATATTAGATATTCATAAAATATATAAAGAATAAAAAATAGTGTCAAACACAGCATGACAGCAACCCAGAGGAATATAACTAACTGCACCCCATTTTATTATATGGAATCAGAGATTTAGCATTCTTTGGAGACAATGATGATTTTATAAACATAGTATATGCTGTATTTACTAAAAATACATCATTTTCTCATATCCAAATATAAGCATCAGTAATGGAAGTTCGAGATATTGAAAAAAGAAACATATATACATTCATACATACATATATATATATATATATATATACACACACACACACACGAAAATATGTGTATATATATTATAAGATATATATAACATATAGTTAGTATATGCACAAGATTAAAAAGAACCCATCATTGCAAAGTTACGAAATGAATTCCCATAAAGGATTTTGATAAACTAAAAGAAACCAGGTAGGAGAACAAACCTTTGAGTCAAACTCCAGCACTTCTTCCACCAATTTAAAACATAAATCCCAACATGTCGGGAGAAGCTCTGTAAAATCGTGTTCAAAGAAGTTGGCATCCTGGATTAGAAAACATAGAGATCGACAAGCTGCCAACTGAAACAATGAATGACAAGTTAGTCAAGGAAAGTAACAAATGCTGAAAAATATTATCTGACAAATGTTGCATTTCCTGCAAACTGAAAACACTGAGTATAAGGAAACCATATCAATGAATACAATATTTTGGTAGAGGAGCTAGGGCTGTAATGAGCATACTCTAACAGCTAAGTCTTTGTCCTGAAGCAACCTTATGAGAGAATAGAACACCGGTTTTCTTGTGTCTCCTTTGATCTGCCAGAAAATCAATCATTAAGCACATATTTGGAGTACTAGTAAAGAACATGAAACTATGATTTCATATTAGATTTTTGTCATTTTCTGTACGAGTCCATAATACAGTATAATGTAATCTTTCCATTAGTCACATTATAGACATCATTAAATTAACACATGGTGCCACAGCGTATAAAAGAAAATATCCCCAAAAAGAAAAGATACTGATGGAGAAAGCAGCTTTAGAAAATGTAATCTCAATATTCAGTAAGCAAAAGAAAAATGCATGTATCTCATGCTTAGAGAACCTTTAAAATATTTGTAAGCATCCTAAAGTTACTTGACTGCAAAGTAACCAAATAATAGCAGCCCTAATCTAATTTAAAAAATCCTTAATCTGATCAAAAGTGCCACCAAGTAGACAAGTAAAGGAGTTTTGTATTCCTAAAAACATACACAACAGACTTGGCACCCTGCATCCATTGGCCTGCCAATGATATCATCATCAGTATATTCAGTTCCTTTGACCCAATAGCTTTAGTATGCATCACAAATTCAAATCGACAAAGAGGAAAGAAGCATAACTAGATTGGGAAAAAAATGAATCACCTCAGACACCCATTGCCCCAGTATCAATGCAACTTTCCGATGGATAATACGCATATTTGGATGGTCATTAGCAAGTTCAAGAGATAGAGCACCATTGAACCTGCAAATAATCGGGAATGCCATACATAAGAAAGGAAATTACATAAGTTCAAAATAAGTCCCTGTTTTTGAAGCATAGTAAAGGGATAAATTCATGAAATGGCAGATAAGGAGCAAAAAATAAAGAAAACATTAAAGAAAAACAGCAGAAAAGGAGGCAAGGTGAAGGTATGCCAAAACATTTCTTGCCAGCTAATCCATCACCATACATTTCAAAGCAGCAAGTGGGATGGAGGGTGGAAGCAGGTGGTGGAGTAAAATCAGGGGCATAAATGAAGAAATAGCAGTGTAAAGGCTTAAGAAGTGGAAGCTCCACATTAGCATTTGTGTAAACCAACATTAAAAAAATTTAAACGTCTACAGACGTTTATTAATATATGAAATGTAAATTGTTCAATCATGATACTAACAAAAACGTAGAAAATGTAGATTTGTAATGAAATTTAAAAAAAAAAAAAAAAAAAGTACACCGTTGATTGAGTTAAAAGTGATCTGGGTGGAATCGTGTAAAAACACACTCTCTCTCTCTCTCTCTCTCTCCTCCTCTAATAATTCTTTTGTCTATACCCAACTGACTAAGCCATCGATTTCACTTGGTATCAGAGCAGATTCATGCATATTGACTTGCCTGTGAGGTAGGTTCATGGATAATGTTAGCATGCCTAAGACTGAGTCAGAAATGTTGGGTTTCATGGTATGGAATTTCAAGAAAATTACATATTTTAAAAGAGTGATTTATCATAATCTTTTCAGAGTTTCTTTAGTGATATTTGTGCTAGCTTCCAAGAGGAAATATATTTTTGTGAAAAAAAGATGCTTTTGCGTGTTCCCAGTCTGTGCTTCATCCATTGTTCCCATGTTGGAAAATTTTACGTAGGTGCGTCAGTTTTCTTATAGGGCTTTTGGGGATGCATTATAGCTCAGGTCATGACTACGTTTTCCTGTTGGTTGATGCTGCTTATTGCACCTTTTTTTTAATATCGTAGAATAGAATAATCAAAACTAACTGAAAGCGGCTGGGAGAGTTTTTTTTTACGATCCAAGGATGTAGTTGTTGAATCTCCGTAACCAGAAAGCCGGGTTCACATCAAGCAGATTTGCTTAAAGTCCGAACTTTTCTACTCTGATTCAGGGGGAGAGTTCATCTCCACCACCTTCCAGGATCATCTACGCACTCACGTCATTCTCCATCATCTTTCTCTCAGGCCTCAGCCAAACAGGGTGGCCAAAAGCAAAAACCGCCACCTTGGTGAGCGAAGGATTGACTCATGAGACCTGCCAACATAGAACCGGATAGATCCATCGGTAATGAACCGGTGGAAGCTTGAGATTAAACGAAAAGAGTTCCCTATTTCCGTACAACTTCTTGAGAGGTGTGTTGAATGTTCTGTCGGTTTTTAAGTGTCGGAGACAGCAACCCATAACCCAAACGTGTTAAGGCTTTACCAAAGTCAGATTGAGGGGGCCAAGTGTGATCCAAAGGCATCCATTAATCAGTCTCACTCAGCATGCAGCTGAGAGGGTGTACACAAGAGATGAACCCTCCCATTCAATACAAAGGAAGAAAAGCAGCAAAAGTGGGAATCAGTAATAACAAGACCCGTGACACTGTCAATTTACATGTTTGATTTCTTTCTTATAGAAAGAATGCATGCTTGATAGTAGGAAGTGAATCTACTTTATAGATGAGGGGAAGCACGAGTGGAACGACAATAGTGTCAGTAAATCGTTGTAGTCGGGCTAGCTTTCGAACTGCTGACTAGCCTTAGTGTGTGATCAACAGGTAAAGAAAATAGACCAAAAGTCATAGTACTGATCGGGCTCCTTAAAAAGATTGTAACGGTATGGAAGGTAGGGAGCCCTCAGATTTTGGTATTAAAGAAAGTAAGAAAGTGTCATCTTTCCTAATTGCAAGGTAATCTATTCTACTATATATGACGAACGAAGTGAATGGAAAGAGTTGAAGGTACCAACCGTGACCAAACACTTCCCGTGGGTCTCGTGCCTTGTAGGAGAGCTGGAGACATTCCTTACTGGAGAAAAAGTCATACACAAAGGGGTCTAAAATCACCTCCATCTAAAGAAACACAATACATGGTAGTCAAAAAGACTGAGTCAGTGGAACACTAAGGCATTGATCGACAATTCAGGAAGGAGTATGAGAAGATTCATTTATGAAGAAGTTCGAATTGGTTGCCCTGAGGCAAGGACTAACCAATTACACCAAAAGATGCAATAAATACAGCCAGAATCAAATCCATCATCCAAGTCAATTCACGAGGTTCTTTAAATCCACTTGTGAGATACGCACCAAATAGCTGCAGGATCATCATTAGGACCATGGTTGTCAATCGACCCGATTTACAATTTGAATCGTATGATTCAAATCGTATCGTGCCCCTAACAATTCAAATCGACCCTCCAAATAGCAAACTAACCACATCAACCCAGAATCGATCGAATGGTACGATTCGATTTGATGGGGTTCTGCAAGCCACGCCAAAATGGCTTGCGGGACGCACAAAATCTCTTTATTTATTTATTTATTTTTGCTTTTTTATTTACAAAAAATACCCCTAAGGAGTTTTAAAAACACTTTAGGGTTATTTTAGGAAGCTAATACTTGCACATGAGATTTGACACAGTTAAAAACAAATACTTTGTTATTTATGGGATTTGTGCCACGTGAAACACCATCTAAGTTATCTGATTCAAATATCATGATGGAAAGATCTTTGTGACAAAAGATTGGCACAAAACATGATCTCTATCATCTGATTGAATACAGTCAAAGGCCACCATCGGATTCAATGGTTGCTTCTGACAAATCAGATGATAGAGATCATGTTTCATGCTAATTTTTTGCCTCAAAGATCTTTATATCAAGCACTTCAAATCAGAAGGCTTCAATGGTGACAGATCTCAAAAATAATAAAATCTTTCTTTTTAATTGTGTGCCATGGTACAAATCTCGTGTGCAAGTATTAGCTCCCGTTATTTTATTACCCAAAGTGTTCTAAACACTTCTTTTAAGAGAGAATTGGTCTCTTTGGGTTTTTACGCAAATCTTAAATTCTTAATATCGTCTGCATCCCTCACCGAAATCGAAATCCGTTTTTATTGTTCATCTTCTACGTTAAAATAGGAGCTTCCGCATATAATTTTTCAAGGGATTGGTGCCTCCATCATAATTTAGACATTAAAAGGTATATCTAATGCTATATAATGTTATTTTTGTAATATTTGTTTTTATTTACATACACATAAATAGCATGTATGCATTTACGCGTTCTCACAAAAGGTATTTAATATTTCTTTTTTTATATGGTCATAAACAAAAAATCATATGTGTTCTTTTTTATTCTCATAAAAACCATTATTTCTTTTTATTTCGCTTCTCATAAAAAATATAAATGCATGATGTTTCTATTTATTTTTTTTAATTCTTATAAGAGCTAATATGATGTTATGCTTTTTTTTATTCTCATAAAAAACATTAATGCATGATGTTTTACCTTTTTTCTTTGTCATGAATGCATGAATCATTTTTTTTTCCCAACCCCATAATCCATAAAAAGCATGAATGTATGAATCATGATATTACTATTTTTTTTTTCATTCTCATAAAATATACTTCCTCTCTTTTTTGTCTATAGTTTGTTTATTTGAAGATGGTGAGTCATAGATCCTACATGGGAACATTGTAGGCCGGTATATGAAGGGAATAAGCAATATGTGAGATGTAATTTTTTTGAAAGTAGTTATTGGGGTAGTGTATTCTGAATAAAACACCATCTTGCAAGTACAGGAAAAGATGCAAAGGGATGTACACAAGTTCCGGCTGATGTATCTTTGAAGTTTAAGAAGGTTTTGGAAGGCAAAGTTGAGAAAGATGAAGCCGATGACTTGTTTAATCAGAGGGGGTGATGAAGGAGGTAGTGATGATGTTCAAATCATTAACCTGAAGAAGGGGAAAAGAAAGATGGATGATTTTGTTACAAAGGGGAAGAAAAAGCAATCTACAATGAATGAAATGTTGAAAAAAGATCGAGAGAAAGCATGCTTAGAAATATGTCGTTTCTTGTATGCGAACGCTTTACCATTCAACTTGGCAAAAAGCCCATTTTTTAAATCAATGATGGTTGTCGTATGCGGTTTTGGGAAAGGATTGAAGCTTCCTTCATACCACGAAGCCCGAAATACCTTTTTGAAGAAAGAAATAACAAATGTGCAAACAAAGTTGGTTTCGTATAGAGTTGAGTGGAGGAAGTTCGGTTGCACTGTCATGTCGGATGGTTGGACCGATAAAAAACGACGCTCCTTCACCAACTTTTTGGAAAACAGTCCTATGGGTACTGTATTTTTTTAATCCGTTGATACCTTACCTATTTTTAAAAATGCACAGAATTTATTTGAACTGCTTGATGAGGTTGTGGAAGAAGTTGGTGAGAATAGTGTTGTCCATGGAGTGACTGATAGTGCAGCGGCATATGTGAAAGGCGGGGAACATTTAATGGAGAAAAGAAAGAAGTTATTTTGGTCTCCTTGCGCGGCGCATTGCTTGGATTTAACTTTAACTGACATAGGAGACTTGCCCACACATAAAGATATTGTGGCTAAGGCGATGACACTCTACATCTATAGGCATTCTTGGGTCTTAAACTTAATGAGAAAATTTACGAAGAAGAGGGAATCGACAAGGCCGGCAGTAACACGGTTTGCAACATGTTACCTCACATTGAGAAACATTAGTGAGCAACGTTTGGGCCTTAGAAATATGTTTACATCGTTAGAGCGGGAAACAAGCACCTACGCTAAGAAGCCAGAGGGGATAAAAGTAAGAGATATTGTTCTAGCCAATCTAACTTTATGGGATGAAATTAAATATTATTTGAAGTTTACAATTCCGTTGGTGAAGGTATTAAGATTGGTAGATGGTGACGCTAAGCCTGCAATGGGCTACATAAACGAGGCCATGGATAAGGCCAAGGAAACAATTGCAAACAAATTTGGAGGTGTGAAGAAGAGGTACAAGATGTTTTGGAAGATCATAGATGATAGATTGAATTGACAACTCTATCGACCTCTTCATGCGGCCACACACTTCTTAAACCCAAAGTACCAATATGCGAAAAAATTCCATGTCGATCATGAGATAAAGAAAGGCTTGAATGACACAATAGAGCGCATGGTACACAACAAGAACGAGAGGAAAGTCATAGACAAGCAACTAGATGAATTCGTGAAAGCGACAAATATGTTTGACAGAGAAATGGCTATCGATGCACGAACAGAAAAACAACTAGGTAAATATAAAATTTAAGTGAATTACAAATGTCCCATTCTCAATTTCTCATATTATGTGCCAAATAATAAATTTTGTTCTTTATGGATCATAATAGTTTTATGGTGGGAAAGCTATGGAAGTGGAACTCCCGAGTTACAGAGACTTGCCATTCGGGTTTAAAATTTGACTTGCAGTGCAACTGGGTGCAAGTGCAACTAGAGCGTATTTGATCAAGTAAGTTATTTAGTAGAGTTTCATAAATTTTTATTTAATTATCAATTTGTCATTGCATATTTCATATTTAATATATCATTTATTTGAATTATAATTAATGTAAATTCACACCAAAAGAAGAAATCGTTTGATGCAAAAAAGATTAATAGCATTGGGTTTTGTGAAATACAATCTTCAACTTGATTTTCGTCAAAAGAAATACAAGAATGGAGGCTTGAATACAATTTATCTATCGGATATGGAGTCCAACGATGATTGGATCATAGAGAAGGAAGGTTCGGTCCTTGATGATGCTTGGATGAACATAAATGAATGCTTCGAAAATGAGGAATTGGATCGACTCCAAGCTGAAGAAAGTAGCAAGGAAAAGGAAAAAAACAACGTAGTTTATAAGTTTATGTTAATTTATAATATATGATTATTTTGACGTAAAGAAGCATGAAAAATGTATTATTAATTGAAATATTTAATTTTATATGCCCAAGAAGACTTACCCTTGATAAGGGTAAAGGCAAAGAGAAAATTGTAGAAGAAAAAGAATTTATATCTTCTACAGATGAGGAGGACGAGGAAGAGGATGAAATCACCATGTGGGAGAAGGGAAGTAACAAAGAAAATTATGTCGGCGGCGGGGATGCCATTGGTGGTGGCAGTGCCATGGAGAAGCAAGAGGAGGAAGAATGATGATGGACATATATTTATTTTTTTTGTGGATATTGGATAGTTCTCTATGATTTTTTTGGTTTTTTGATGCCTTCATAGGGATACTCACATAGTAGATGTGGATAAACTTTTTGTTATTGACTTACAAAGTTACATTACAAAGGACAAACGACGAAATATTTAAATGAATATAGTTTCTTTACCTTTTAATGGTTCAAATGTGCTAGAAATGGTTGTTATTTTATATGTTAGCATTTTCCTATTTTTCTCGAATTTTTAATATATTTTTTGAATTTTTTTCAAAAAAATTCGATTGAATCTTACGATTTACGATTCAATTCAAATTTTCAGGAAGTCGATTTACGATCCGATTCACGAGTTGACAACCCTGATTAGGACCATCATACTTGCTAACCATCGATCAACTAATCGGGTTAACCAACCAAAGTTGGCTAAGTCCTTATGCAGTGAACAGAGACAAACACCTCCGTAATAGTGGGACAATAGTAAAAAAGTCATAGCAAAACTCGTAGCTACTTGTACTAGAAAACAAGTGTTGTACCTCATAGACAATGATATATGTTACTATGAGGAGGAACATATTCACTAGTTATAATATCATTTGAATCGCCTGAATCTTGAGACGCTCCTCGAACCAATCATGTATTGTATTAAGATAGGTAAATCAAGGGGACTCCTTGAAGGGGACATCCGATTCAAACAACCGCCTGTAACTTATTGAAGGCAAGAGGAGACCGTGAAAATGGCCCTAAAGAACTACACAGTCTCAAGGGATTAGCAGCGTTTTGGGTCGATTGATTGATCCTAACTAGTCGATCGATCAATAAAGGACAGAGAGCATAGTATTTTGGGTGCACTTAATTTTCTCAATCAATCGATTGATCCCGAATTGTTGATCAATCGAATGTGGACAAAGCCTTCGGGCAATTTTAATTTTCATCAGTCGATCGATTGACTCCAGAATTGATCGATCGACCGATCACGCAAGATATGACGAGATTTTTATTTTTTGGCAAAACTTATCATTTTAAGTTTTTAGGGTTGCTTTATTTCGAGTTAAGGTTTGGTTAGCCTATTTTAGGGTTGCTTTATTTCGAGTTAGGGTTTGGTTAGCCTATTTGAGGGTGTGATTCTCTCAACCGAAGAGTGATTATTCGTCCCTTATGCGGTTTGGTGCGATGCCAACTTTTCGTCCTCTATCTTCTTATGATCTACGAGTTACGTAAGTAGCGTAACCTTACCCTATCTATTTCACTATAGAAAAAAAAAAAATCCAAGTTTAACCTATCATTTTCACCATTAAAATCCGTATTTGATTTGTTTTTGCTCGGTATTGAAAGAACCCACTTGTGAGTTCATTCGACGCCCTAAACTGTCGGAGATCTAGCCGTTTGCTAAGAACCCTAATCTTATAGATCCGATAGGGAACGTACGTGAAAGTAACACTACTTTGGGCCGGAATTAAATTGTTCAATTGAATCTCTTGATATTTTCTGTGATAATTTGTTTTAAAAAAATTGCATCTTAATTGTTTAAATTAATTCTATATTTAACTCAGCCTTAGCATTGCATGTGTTAGTTTATGCATCAAATTTGGTATCAAAGATTTGTCAGTTTAGGGTTGTTAGCGTTCATATAGGTTCTAGGGTTCATTTCTTTTATTTTGTTTTGCCTTGCATCATTCCGTTTTTGTTTTGCATAGTCATGGATCCCATTAAGTTAGAAGCCCTAATTAAGGAACTTACGTCTAAGTTGACCTCGAGTCAAGCCGCTCTTCAAGCTCAGATGGATGGTCACCACGATCAATTACAACAACAGTTGTGTGATCAACAAGCCCGGCATGGGGCTTTAGAAACCCGTGTTGAAGAGATGCATGAGTTCATCATTGAAAATCACCATAGAGTCCACACTAATGACCGCAGGAGAGAAGATCCTCACCGACGTGAAGTCCAAACCAATCAAGACAAAATCATGAAATCCGTTATAATGGGCGCTCCTACTTTTGATGGGAAAAGACAACCTAAAGTCTATCTCGAGTGGGTGGCCGGCATGGAAAACTACTTCGAGTGGTATGGCATGTTTGAGGAGCGTAAAGTCCGGTTTGCCAAGGCCAAGCTAGGCTTTACTGGATGGGATTAGAACGTCGTAGAAAGTCTCAGAGTCTTCTTCTCATTCCCACTTGAGATGATATGAAGATCCAACTGAATGAGAAGTATGTTCCTCTTTCCTAGATGAACGTCTTTTTGATCAGTGACAATCATTGCGCCAAGGTAATTCTCCGGTAACGGAGTACATCGATAAGTTTGAAGACTTAATGTCACAGGCCAATGTGAATGAGTCGGAAAGAGTTACCTTATACTGATTCCGAATGGGCCTTCGCCAAGAACTACAGAAGGAACTCATTCCATACCATGTTACCGATCTAGATGAATGCTTCTTTAGAGTCGAGGAATTAGAACGATACCTCAAGACCCCTCAACCCAAATGTTTCGATACTAGTGGGCCCGGTTATAGGTCTAACTTTCTTAAGTCAAAACCCAACGCTCATACCCTATCTGCTAGGTCCAACTCAATTGTTACACCAGTAACCAGAGTTGATAAGAGTAAAGGTCCAATGCTTGAAGGCCCCAAGAGTGGTGGTTAAAACAAGTGTTACAAGTGTCATGGCATCGGGCATTTTGTAGCACAATGCCCTTCTCGAAACTTGTTCATAACCGAAAACATTGAGAATGAACAAAATGAGGGAGAAGTCTACGAGCCAAAATCATTCCCTAGCGATGAGAAAGATTTTGTAGGGGAACAAATTGTGGCTTGCCTTAGGGAAGTCTCCTACCCCGTTGAGGAGGATAATATCTCGCGGGCTCTTGTGGTTAGATGCACTCTAGATCAGTCTAAGGAGAGTAATGACTAACGGCGGGAAGCCCTGACTGATTGCTCAGTTGGTCAGGCCATGGGTTTGCTCCCCAATGATCACCAGTTCGAGTCCCCTCAGGGCTACTAGAGGTTTACTTGGCTGTTAACATCAGAGCCCCGTGAGATTAGTCGAAGTGCGTGCAAGCTGGCCCGGACACCCACGGATATTAAAAAAAAAATGACTTACGGTGGGATAACATCTTTTATACCGTAGCCAAGTGTGGTGAGAAAGTCTGTCGAGTCATCGTTGATAGTGAAAGTTGTACCAATGTTGTTTCCGAAAGTACGATTTCTCGCTTAGGACTTGAACCCATAGCTCACCCATGACCATATAAAATTGCTTGGGTCGATTCATCATCAATCCCCGTTTCACGAAGGTGCCAGGTTCCTATGCAATTAGACTCATATAAGGACACCTAGTAGTGCGATGTTGTGCCTATGGATGTGGGACATATCATCCTTGGGAGGCCGTGATTGTATGATATGGACGTTACACTGTTCGGGAGATCGAACGTGTGTTCGTTCACCCACAACGGAAATAAAATAAAGATCAATCCTTTACCTGCTAAAGCACCCACAGTGAAAACAACTAAGTCAAATGATAAAGACCTAATAGAGAGATAAGACATCTAAGGTCGTTAACATCGTTAGCCCTTTAGAGTTTGAACGAGGCGCTAAGACAGAGGACAGTGTTCATGTCCTTGTTACAGTTGAAACACCTAAAGAGTCAAGCGTTGAGATTCCAAAAGAGGTTGAACCAATGATGAGTGAGTTTCGGGATGTCTTTCCCAAAGACCTTCCCGATGAGTTACCACCTCTACAGGACATCCAAAACGCCATTGATCTGGTTCTCGGTTCCACTTTACCTAACTTGCCCTATTATCACATGAATCCATCCAAACATTCGGAGTTAAAAAAAGGCAAGTTAATGAACTTCTCCAGAAGGGATTCATTAAGAAAAGTATGAGTCCATGTGTTGTGCCAACGCTACACACACCCAAGAAAGATGGAACTTGGAGGATGTGTGTTAATAGCCACGCTATTAATAAAAGCACGGTCAAGTATCGGTTCCCTATACCGAGACTGGACGACATGTTGGACATGATGGTCGGTGCCACAATATTTTCGAAGATAGACTTGAAGAGTGGATACCATCAAATCCGAGTTCGTCCCGTGGACAAATGGAAAATTGCCTTTAAAACCAAGGATGGTTTATATGAGTGGTTTGTCATGCCTTTCGTGCTTTCAAATGCCCCGAGCACATTTATGCGTATCATGACACAGGTATTGAGGCCTTTCATAGGCAAGTTCCTTGTGGTCTATTTCGACGACATCCTTATTTATACCCACAACAAGGAACAACACTTAAGCCACTTAAGGCAAGTTTGCATGACTCTCAGAGGAGAGAAGTTGTACGCGAACCTAACGAAGTGCACTTTCTTGTCACAGAGCATTGTCTTCTTAGGGTTTGTCGTGACCTCTGAAGGAATGACTGTAGACCCGGAAAAGGACAAAACTATCATGGAATGGCCTGAACCTCAGAACATTCATAAAGTCGGTAGCTTCCATGGGTTATCCACTTTTTATAGGCAATTCATCCGTAACTTCAACACGACAACATCCCCTATCACCGATTGCATCAAAAAGAGGGAGTTTAAATCATGGATCAAAATTTCGGCCGATACCGATACGTATCGGTATTGGTATCGAACAATACATTGAATGTATCGTTCGATACATTCAACTGTATTGAATGTATCGAACGATACATTCAATGTATCGTCCGATACGTATCGTTTTGGAGCTCGGACGATACGTATCGGTAACCCGATATTTTGACCCATGGTTTAAATGGGCACTTGTTGCAGCAAAAGCCTTTAAGGAGATTAAGTCTCGAATGACGGAAGCTCCTGTCATACGCCTTCCTAATTTTCTATGGTCTTTGAGGTAGCGTGTGACGTGTCAAGCGTAGGCATTGGGAAGTGCTAAGCCACGAGGGCCACTCGATAGCATATTTCAGTGAGAAGCCAAATCAGGCCAGACAGAAATACTCTATCTATGACAAAGAATTATATGTGGTAGTCCAATCTCTTAAATATTGGAAACACGATTTATGAATTTGTCTAGTTCTCTAATCATGAAGCCCTTAGATTTTTGAGCTCCTAAAATCAGTTAAACCCGCAACATACGAAATGGGTTGAGCAACTTCAAGGGTAAATGGGTTGAGCAACTTCAAGGGTTCACCATTGTGCTGAAACATAAGGCTGGTATAGAGAATCGAGTTGCTAACCCGCTTAGGCGTAGAGTGGTGACATTGCACTTGTTGAGTGTTGAGGTGACCGGATTCGACCATCTCGTGGATGATTATCCCACATGATTTTGGTAAAGAGTACACCTCACTTTTGAGTGGACAATCTGTGAAAGAGTAGATATACCCTACAGGATGGGTATCTGCTCCTAAAACATAGCTTGTGTATTCCCCGCACTTCTCTACGAGACTTTCTTGTTTGAGAATTACATGCTGGAGGGATTGTTGACAACTTTAATCGCAATAAAACCGTTGCCTTGGTTAAAAACCAATTTTTGGCCCAATCTCACCAGAGATGTTGTCAAAATCATCAATCAGTGTCGTGCTTGCCAACTGGTAAAACACCGGGTTATACACACCTTTACCGGTGTCACACACTCCATGGCAAGACTTGTCTATGGACTGTGTTAGGCCTCCCCAAGACCCTTCGAAAGCACGATTTGGTGTTCGTCGTTGTGGACCGTTTTTCAAAAATGGTCAATTTCATCGCACGTTCGAAGACCTCGGATGTAAGTAACATTGCTACAATTTTCTTTAATGAGGTTGTTCGTCTGCACAGTTTGACTAAAACTATAGTGCCTGATCGTGATGTCAAGTTTGTCAGTTACTTTTGGAAGACACTGTGGCACAAAATGGGGACTAGGCTTCAGTATTCGTCTACATATCACCCCCAAACTGATGGGCAAACCGAGGTTGTAAATCGGAGTTTAGGTAATTTGTTACGGTGTCTAGTAGGTGAGCATATTAGGAGATGGGATTCCATCCTCCCTGTAATAGAGTTTGCATACAATAATTCAATTAATAGAATCACAGGTAAGAGTCAATTTCAAATCGTGCATGAGTATAAACCTAGGGCACCCATAGACCTCATCATGATGTCAGTTCATCAAAGGTTGTCAGAGTCTGCATCTACATTCGCCCATCGCATTCATGAATTGCATGCTGAGATTAAAAGAAGAATTAATGTGAACAATGAAAAATACAAGATTTCTGCAGATTCTCATTGAATGTTCAAAGAGTTTCAAGAGGATGATTTTGTGATGGCTCGGAATAGACATGAGCGATTCCCTCAAGGAATTGCTAAGAAGTTACAAGCTCGTGGTGTTGGACCCTATAGGATTTTGAAGTGTCCTGGTTCTAATGCTTACATCCTAGATTTACGGTCAGAATTGGGGATTAGCACGACTTTCAACGTGGAGGAACTTGTTTTGTTCCATGGCCATTCAACCATCCCTCCCAACCCATTTGAGTCTTCCACATCCGATGTTACCACTATGCCCCTCCCCACGCCATTACCTCGACCTACACGACCATCTCGTGAGATCATTGAAGATATTTTGGAGGATCAGATTTGGTCCACCAGCCAATAGGGACTTCAAAAATACCTGGTCAAGTGGAAGAATAAAACTGATTCAGAAAATACGTGGATAACAAGGGAAGAGTTTCAGCAGATTGATCCAAATCTCCTCGAACTCTATAACAACCAATATTCATCGGGGATGAATCAGTCGAACCCGGGGAGAATTGATGGGGACATCCGATTCAAACAACAGCTTGTAACTTATCGGAGGCGAAAGAAGACCTTGAAAGTGGCCCGGAAGAAGAACTACACAGTCTCAAGGGATTAGCAGCGTTTTGGGTCGATCGATCGATAGAGGCCAGAGAAAATAGTATTTTGGATGCACCTAATTTTCATAGTAGATCGATCGATCCCGAATTGTCGATCGATCGAATATGGACAGAGCCTTCGAGCAATTTTAATTTTCATCAGTTGATCAATCGATTCCATAATCGATGAATCGACCGATCACGCGAGATATGACGGGATTTTGTTTATTTTGGCAAAACTTGTTGTTTTAACTGTTTTAAGTTTTTAGGGTAGCTTTATTTCGAGTTAGGGTTTGGTTAGCCTATTTAAAGGCTTGTAAAAACAACTTTGAGAATTTAATTGTTGGTT
Source organism: Chloranthus sessilifolius (assembly GCA_021018995.1). Lineage (NCBI taxonomy): Eukaryota > Viridiplantae > Streptophyta > Magnoliopsida > Chloranthales > Chloranthaceae > Chloranthus > Chloranthus sessilifolius. The sequence goes on along the minus strand of CM037585.1, from coordinate 128,007,733 downwards.
AATGAAATTACTTTTGCAAATTTGAGAGTTTTGTGAATGAACTTTCTGTGAGGATGTGATTCTCTCAACCGAAGAGTGATTCTTCATCCCGCGTGCGGTTTGGTGCAAAGCCAACTTTTCCTCCTCTATATTCTTATGATCCACGAGTTGCGTAAGTAGCGTAACCCTACCCTATCTATTTCACTATAAGAAAAAAAAACCCAAGTTTAACCTATCATCTTCGCCATTAAAATCAGTATTTGATTTGTTTTCGCTCGGTATTGAAAGAACCCGCTTGAGAGTTCGTTCGACGCCCTAAACTGTCGGAGATCTAGCTGTTCACTAAAAACCCTAATCTTCTAGATCCGATAGGGAATGTATGCAAAAGTAATACTATTTTGGGTCAGAATTAAATTGTTCAATTGAATCTCTTGATATTTTCTGTGATAATTTGTTAAAAAAAATTACATTTTAATTGTTTAAATTAATTCTATATTTATTTTCAGCCTTAGCATTGCATGTGTTAGTTTCCACATCACTCCCCCTCTGAGAAACATATATGAAAATTTCATCTCGTACGGGCTCAAGCGGAAACACTCAAATATTGATTGAAACGGATATGTAAAAATGTTTGAAACTTCTTATTTTACTAATTCAAACTTGAAATTACGAAGAAACCAAAATCCTTAATCACTCCATACTTCAATCCCGCGTAACCAATTTTCCATTAAAGTTTTTGCCATGAGTTAAACACTCTTTCCAGCAACCTTAGACACTAGTGGGCAACCATATCTTGGGTAGCCGATGAGTCAGTACTCTCTGCTTTCAAGACTGGAACAACAAATTGCACTTTGGGTGTTTCCCAGCTGGTTGAGTTCTGATAACTATTAGATTCCCGAACCTGGGCCTTTCAGAGGATAGACTTTGAAGGAGACAAGGCAAAAAATAGTCTGACAAAGAGTAAGCACTAGGAGTAGATAGCTCGTCCCTTACTTAGTATGTTTCATTATGTTTGGACCTAAGCAAGACTATCTCATGTGCCATATAATCCTAACAACTTACGTTGAAACTAATCTTAAGGTAATCTGCATAGCAAAAGCACAAACTCTGATGTAGGTCAACAGACATGATACTGGCAAGGAGAACTAACCAGGTCAGTCCTATGATTGGACTTCCATAATAAAACTAACTGCTTCTCTGAGAAAGCAGGGATATTCAAGTCCAGAACAAAGAAGATTCAAGTGAGGTCATGTAGCACATTGTTTGAGAATTCTTTATTTTGTTCAGCGGATATCAGAGATTCTACTGTCTTCTAATAAAGAGGAGGTTCTTGGAATACCATTTCTCCTACTGCTGTATGGGAAGGAGTGGAATTAGACTTTGGAAATGATGGACTGAAATAGATGCTCATAATCCACTTTTGTCTTTATTCGTCCTCTTCATGTTTATTAATCAAAAGCATCCAGCAGCACCATGCCAGTAGAAAGAGTTAAGCAACTAAGCTAAGCTACTGTTGGGGAGCTCAATAGAACACTTTTCCGTGTCGGGTTGTTATAATTCACTTAAAGTGGATGAATGGATTCAATTTCTCACCCGTTTCTGAAAAAGAATTCAAGATTTGCCTACAACCCTCCCAATGCGTAGGCAACCAGGAGGAAGCAACCAGATAGACATATGCCTGGGTTGAACTAGCCTCCCCTTAAGAGATAGATAGACTCCTTCATTAGCGTGAGAGGGACCCCTCTCCATAACACTCGACTGACTTTCGGAACGGCATCCTCCTGTAGTAGTCAGATGAGTGACTTTGTACCTCCTCATGAAGATTAGAGGCAAGTGAATCAAACCATCTTTCTTTCTAGAATATTATTGAAGCCTGCCAACCCCATCTGTTATTCCCGAGGGAATACTGAAGTCCCACGCATAACTGGTGAGGAACGAGAACAACTAGGGAGGAAAGAGGAGCCAATGAGAGTGAGCTAGATTCAATCCAACCCGGACCTTGTGCCTTTGTTTCAAGCGAGAAAACTCTCTCCTTTCTTTTGAAAAGGAACGGAAAGGATGACTGCCAAACCAGAAGAGATGTGAAGTGATTCCTACCAGAAGAGATGTGAAGTGATTCCTCCAAATAAGTGGTCAAGCCATAGTCCCCTAAATAACTGAGGTGTTGTCTTCTTCAAATACAATATATAGAGCATGAAATGAAAGGTGGGAGCAAGGAAAGCAAAAAACTTGAAAAGCATGGATATGTTGCGAAGTAAGTCAAAACTCTATTGTTAATTCAAAAACTTTCAACCAAGTTGCAAATCAATATTGTAAATTATCTTGTTTGATTTAAGAACTCAAAAAAAATGTTAAATAATAAACATGCATCCATCATTTGAGACTAACAAATATACATTGGAGAGAATAGCAAGGGTAAATTTGAAGAAGTTAAGAATAAGCATATTAATCAAGTAAAAAATCTAGCTAAAGTACCATTCATCGAAGTTCAAGTAACTTGAAAGCTCATAATATACATGCCCAGCAGCAGTATAAGCAGCATCCTTAAGAAGCATCCTAGGAGTAATTTCAATTTCTGAAGTCGGGCATCCATTCATTGCCTCACGCAGAATGGAAACAATCACAGGCCCTAACAGCTGAGAAAGTAGCAATGTCACAAAATTTACATGATTTTCCACCTGTCACTAGAAATTTAAACCAGATGTATCCTGAAAACTAATAGTGGATAAAGGGTAGAATAACGAATATTATTTCACTTACATGTCGAAAATTTTCAAACAAAATAATGTATAAAGCTTCAGCACATGGCCTCAGGTTTTCTGTCCACTGAACCCTATCCTGCTCATGGTGAAATGTTTCAGGATTTTGATACCATTCATCTAAATCACTTGCTGTGAAAACAAAATACCTGTTTAAAGTAGCAACATACAGAGTTCCTTAGCAAAATACTTGTAAGGACATCTTCAAAAATGACTCCAAATAAATATGGTAAACATTCATCATCCTAGAAAAGACAGCACCATCACCTAAAGTATAAGATGACCGAAAAGTGCTAGTAAGTGCTAAATACATATCAGAAGACAATTGAAAATGCTAAATACACATAAGACAACCAAAAATTTTAGTAATAAATCAGAATCACAAAAGAGATTGAATTGAGAAAAATTATTGTAACGTTAGTAAGTATATGACAAATCCTTTGCAGTCAAATATAAAACCTAAAAAGAAGTCAACTCCTATGACCGCTTAAACAGATTATCCCATACTCCCCTTTCAGTCCGTACAGCACACATGTTTGATCAACCCAAATAGATCAACTACAAGCCCATTAGAGGATTCTAACCATTTGATTGGTCCAGTTTAATTTCAACCGTTAAAAAATAGGATCAACCATTCATTTTAAAATGCATAGATCAGATGGTACAGATCCTCCAATATGTGGGATTTTTGGGCCCATTTTAGTTCAATATAAGAACTACCATCTCGATGATTTGAATTTCTCAAAGCCATGTTGCACATGGCCTAATAGGTGGAAGATCATGGCATAATCTGTTTAAAGCCAGTTATTTGCCATTATTCAAAAGAATAAACTTAGCAATGAAGATACAAAAGAAAAAATATATATACATGCAAAAAACATGAAACTTAATAACTGAACAGGTGTAGTAGTAAAAGGCACACCTAGGCGCAGGCATAGGCCCAAGGCGGACCTGCTGCACCTGAGCCTCGGCTTATAGGTGCGTCTTTCTCGCTTAAGCGTGCTTTTCATTGGTTTAAATATATACTTAAATATTCACACATAAACTTCATTATGTACCTATATGTAACCACAGTATAGAAACTTTATACCTTCATAACATAAAGGTATAAACTTTTAAGTTCTATATAACTTTTATGTTATGAGTGACTTATAAGCTACTTAGATATAACTAACTTCATATAGATGTTTTATTTACTTAACTTGCATAATGATTACTTGTTAGTTGTAAGTTGTATCATAGTTATTAGTTTGTTAAATTATTTTATAATGCATATAATGCGTACCAAGGTTGTCAACTCATGAATCAGATCATAAATCGTTTTCCCTAGAAAATGAATAGAATTGTAAATCGTAAGATTTAATCGAGTTCTTGAAAAAATATTTTCAAAATAGGAAATTAGAAAAATGCAATACAAATAAAAATTTCAATCATTTCCAACACATTCGAATCCCAAAAGACCAAACAGTGAATTAATTTTATCATTTGACCTATCGCTGTTCATTCATGTAAGTTCTCCTATAATTTTGTATGTGCATATCATCTACGTATATAAAATGTGTATGAGTGTATAACACTATGATAGTATGAGTATGACTATGTATGTGTCAACAATAATATATATATATATATATATATATATATAAAGAGAGAGAGAGAGAGAGAGAGAGAGAATAATCATTCCTATGACTTAAAATATATAAGACAAAATAAAAGTTATTTGCGAAAATCTTAGGCACCCGTCGATGTTGGATTTTGTTAGAGATTCCATTGAAAGTAAAACAAAAGCAAAAAAAATTAAATCTGATTCAATTCAACGATTGTGGTGATACTTAAAATTTAGTGTTTGCCTAAAACTACTCTGAAAGTTTAAATATATACTTAAATATTCACAAATAAACTTCATTATGTACCTATATGTAACCACAGTATAGAAACCTTATACCTTCGTAACATAAAGGTATAAACTTTTAAGTTCTATATAACTTTTATGTTATGAGTGACTTATAAGCTACTTAGATATAACTAACTTCATATAGATGTTTTATTTACTTAACTTGCATAATGATTACTTGTTAGTTGTAAGTTGTATCATAGTTATTAGTTTGTTAAATTATTTTATAATGCATATAATGCGTACCAAGGTTGTCAACTCATGAATCAGATCATAAATCGTTTTCCCTAGAAAATGAATAGAATTGTAAATCGTAAGTGAAAAAATATTTTCAAAATAGGAAATTAGAAAAATGCAATACAAATAAAAATTTCAATCATTTCCAACACATTTGAATCCCAAAAGACCAAACAGTGAATTAATTTTATCATTTGACCTATTTGTGACGGGGCCAATACTCGAGCTTGCAGCATGGTGTGTGTGGCACGACATGTGGTGCCAGGAGGGCACGCGACATGGGGCCATGTTGGCCTTGCGACGTGGTCTCGCTGCGAGGACGCGACACAGTCGCATGGGGGTAGGACACGGACGCGACATAGCCAAGGTGGGCTAGCGACGCAGGAGGCGTTGCGGTATGTCAAACCAAGGGGTTTGAGGCTCTCCTGTCATTCTGGCTGAATGACTGTTTTACCCTTATATAGGGGAAGGGAGCTTGAGAGCTATTCTCCCGCACACAGGGCCTTGCGTTGCCAGAGGGGGCGCAAGTGTCTCCTAGGCCTGTAAGGGTGGGCCTAGGATGTCGACGCAGCGATGCCGTGTGGAACCCAGGTGAGGTTGATGTATGGCTTCGGACTACGCGTCACGGTGCATACGGCTGGGCAACCTCGCGTGAGAACACCAAGGCGCTGTGTGGGACTCAGTTGAGCACGACAGCATGTGGGCTAAAGATGAACATGTGCTAGTAATTCGGAACACACCCGAAGGCAAGCTACGTGGGACTCAGTTGGGCACGCAAGCGCGAGGCACAAGACAGTGGGCTTGGTTCGGCAGGCGAGCAAGGTACTAGTGCAGTGCACAGGGTGAAGCTTGAGCAGGCTAAGTCAACGCAGCGGTGCAGATAGGCGTGTCGTAAAGGGCACGATGAGCCGAATGGTAGGCCGTGAAACAGAGGTAACCATGTTGGGAGGAGTTCCCGTCCTCTAGGCAGGTGGTATCAGAGCTGATGTGCAGATGGGTTGGCTTCATTGCACGTAGTAGCGAAGCACCGCGCGGGTTGAAAGCGCGTCGAAGGACGCTCCCGCGACAGTTGGTATCAGAAGTAGGCTGACCTAGCGAAGCGTGCGTTAGGTGCCGCACGGGACTGAGGTTGCGGAAGTGCGACCCTGTGACATATCGTTGTTCATTCATGTAAGTTCTCCTATAATTTTGTATGTGCATATCATCTACGTATACAAAATGTGTATGAGTGTATAACACTATGATAGTATGAGTATGACTCTATGTATGTGTCAACAATAATATATATATATATAAAGAGAGAGAGAGAGAGAGAGAGAATAATCATTCCTATGACTTAAAATATATAAGACAAAATAAAAGTTATTTGCGAAAATCTTAGGCACCCGTCGATGTTGGATTTTGTTAGAGATTCCATTGAAAGTAAAACAAAAGCAAAAAAAATTAAATCTGATTCAATTCAACGATTGTGGTGATACTTAAAATTTAGTGTTTGCCTAAAACTACTCTGAAAAAGCTTTTTACAATCTAAAAAATGTGTATTTAGCATAAAATAAATTAGAATAGGGTTCAAAAGGATTTAGGGGCTTTTTAGTAAAAAAGAAAACAAAAAAAAAGTGATTTTAAGTGACATCGTGTGACACTGCACAAGATTTCACAATACACACTCAAATCATACAATTTAAACAATATGATTTGACCGATTTCAGGTAAATTACAATTCAAATCGATATAGATACAATTCGATTTGAATCGTCCAATTTGAATCATTTGATTCAAATCGTAAATCATTCCGATTTGACAATCAAGATGTGTACTTCCTAATGACAATTATTCTATTTTGTACTTTACATTTTGTTATTGTTTGTTATTACATTAATTCATTAGATCGCAGTTGTTACTATTAATTTTTTGTAGTTACTGTTAGTTCATTAATTATTACTGATTTACTAGTCTAGTTCGTTAAATTGTATGTTTTAGCACACAACATAATGTTGAATTGTTTATGCTGTTTATTTGCTTTTGTATTTTACGTGTTAATTGTTATTGTTTTTGAAATACATGTTTATGCATGATAAATTTAGATTTAAAATCATATCTACAAATTTAAACGTCACAAATAAAGATAAAAATGTGCCTAGAATGAAAAGGCTTGTGCCTCTAAGCGTAGGCTTCAAGGACCCTTGGTGCCCTGGGTGCGCCTTGCCCCTTTGACTATATTGCTACTGAATAGATGAAACCTATACTACTCATCTTAGCAGTCAAAACCAATGTTACAAGAATCGCTGGTTTTCTAGGTTTTGGTTCAAGTTTGCGGTTTGCCACTAACCCGGTTTGCTAGAGTTAAGAAGAGTTTTAAGTGAAAATATTAGATATCTGCAATAATATTGAATCTTTTAACAAATATCTTAACTTGATAAACGTTTAGCTTTGGAAATTGAGGCCTAGATTCAAATCCTTTAACCAACATTTTCATAACTAAAACAAAAAACTCGAAATGTCACTTATCATATTCCAATTGTGGATGAATCACCCACAATTTTGTTCTGAGAAATTGGCCATGATATATATCTGATCCATCCATAGTATCAGGAAAAATGGATACAAATTTTTGACTGCTACTTAGTATCGGCTACCAGTCTGGAAAAAAAAATGTAAGTAGAAAACGGGACAAAATGGACCGCACCAGACCACAAACCGGTTCACTTTGTACCGGGTCTGAGTGAATTAGGTAACCCTAGTCAAAACTAAAAATCCATGCTTAGAAAAAAGAAACTAGTATCAAAGTTTCAAATCTCACTATCGACCCCCCATAATAGTTGATGCTTAGACTGATGCAGGCCACAGGGAGTAGATTTATTTTCTAATCCAAAGGATCTTCTTAGTTAAGCCCTTTTATGAATCCCTTTACAGAGCCTTTCTGAAACCAGTCTCATATAGGGTCTAAGAAATAATCCAGGGAAACCCCAGCACCCCAAGATGCTGGTTTGTGGACAGAATTGGCTTTTGACAACGAACATCTGCAGAAAAGAAGATTAATTCATCCTAGCCATTTTTTGTCCATTTTGTGGCTTCCAGGATCGTTGACCATATCTCAACTCAGTGTCCAGTGCCATGAAAATAAAGTTACATGAAGTGGGAGCACAAGTGGAAGGAAAAAACGTAGTATGGGGAATGGAGCAGGAGTGAGAGTAGAAGCAAGGAAATGAAAGTAAGATGAGGAAGCTTAGGAAAGCATCTATAAAAATAAAAATTGAAAAAAAAAAAAAAAAAGAAAGAAAGAAAGAAAAGAAAAAACAAAAGAAGATAATTTCTGATTCAATAAAAAAATTAGTTTAGTGATTGGATATATGAAAATTTACATCACACAGATATAGAAATAATAAAAAGTACATATAGAAATGCATAAAAACCGCATGATACCTGATCTGCATTGTAAGAACACACCAAATCATGGGAGCGATTAGAGACTCAGCTTTGAACTGTTAATAATAATACTAATAATTATTATTAAGGGCAAGGTGAACTGTTAATAGTTATTATAATAATTATTATTATAATCATTTTTATTATTATATGCAGACTTGGTGAACAGAGGATGACATCAGAGGCACTGCCATCTTTGTTTTCTCTTCTAAGCTTAAGAACCTCAAGGGAAAAATTAAGCAGTAGAATAGGGAGGAGTTTTGGAAGGTCTCGAAGATTAAGGAGCACATTCTCGCTGAGATTGCTTCCATGGAGTTGATTGAGGAGGACCGTGTGCTGACTGGGGAAAAGAGGGAGATTAGGTTAGCTCTTAAAATGGCTTATAACCAAAAATGTGTCGAGGACCATGTGGAAACAGAAATCTAAAGCACACTGGCTTCGGGAATGGGATGGGAATACTAAATTCTTTGACACTGTTGTGAATGGGAGAAGACGAAAAATTTTGATTAGCAGTTTCACTGTTGATGAAAATGTTATTACTGATGCATTCCAAAGGTGTGTTTCCGGGACCTAATGGGTTTACCATAGAATTTTCCAAAGCTTTTTGACACATTATTGGTCGGGAGTTCATTGAATTCGTTAGGGAATTCTACACTAATGGAAGGGTGGATAAAAGTATGAACTATCACGGCTCATGAAGCTTTGGATTCGGTTCACAAAGGGAGCAAGGGTTGGTGTTAAAAATAGATATGGAAAAGGCCTACAACCTTGTTGATTGGGATTTCCTGCAGTATTTGATGGGTAGAATGGGGTTTGGGGAAAGGTGGAGAAGATGGATGAAGGGTTGCTACGCCTCGGCTAAATTTTCGATTCTCTTGATTGGGAGCCTTGAGGTTTTTTCCGAAGCTCGCGTGGCCTCAGACACCCCCCCCCCTTCCTCCCCCCCTCCCCTATGCTTTTCAATATAGTTAAGAGAGGCGCTTCACAAACTGCTTTAGAGTGGTGCTCTTCTTAATCTGTTCTCGGAATTTAGGGTGGCACCCAATGGCTTCTCGATTACCCACCTTCAATATGCAGGCAACACCATTATCTTTTGTGAGGCTGCTCCTACTGAGGTTCAGGCTGTCACCTATTCACACTCTTTACAAAGCTATTTCCTGGCAGAGAGTTAACTTGCATAAATCTAATTTGGTTGGGGTTAATGTTCCCATTCATGAGGTCAAACGGCTGTCTGAGGAGATTGGGTGCAAAGCTGATAAGCTCCCTATTCTCCATCTAGGACTGCCCCTTGGAACTGGCAATTGTAGTGCTCGGAGATGGGAACCTGTGGTCCAAAGGTTTCAAAAAAGGCTTGCTGATTGGAATGGAAAACTCCTTAGCAATGGGGAGAGACTGAATCTTATCAAGTCCACCTTTGCTACTCTCCTGGTTTTCTTTATGATGGTGTTTATGGCACTGGTGAATATTATTAACTGATTGGAGAAAATCGTTAGGAATTTCCTTTGGGAAGGGGAGGGGAGCAGAAAAAAAATCCACCTCCTAAACTGGGAAGACTGTTCCAATGACAAGAACGGTGGAGTGCTAGGAATTAGAAGGCTTAATATTGCCAACAAACTTCTTGCTAAATGGCTTTGGAGTCCTGGGGATGAGAAAGAACAAGGCAAATTATGGTGGCAGGTGGTTGCCTCCAAATATGGTTTCTTCAACGATAGTTGGGATCTCTAATTCTTGAATCGGCTTGGTCGAAGGGTGTGAAGGCCAACATCAGTATCAGGCTTTCATCAGGTTTCAGTAGGGGGGCGGTAAGAAAATAAATTTCTGGAGGGATAAATGGGTGGAGACAGTAAATTCTATCAAAGTTTCCCGAGAATTTGCAACATTGCCTCGAAGCATAATGTGTGCATCGAAGATAGGGTGGAATGGAGGAACGGGGTTCCCACCTGGAACATCTCCACGAGAAGATTCCTCAAGGATTATGAAATTGAGGAGTTCCTTAGTCACTTTAGACTTCTTCATTTGGGGTACCCCTCCACGGCTAACAGGGCCTGCTGGGTGTGGGATTTGAATACCAAAGATGTGTTTTCAGTGAAATCCTTTTATAGCTTTTTACACAAGGATAGCCAGCAGAATGTTAGGGGGCCTTCTTGGACCAAGTTCTGGAAAATCAAAGTTCCCCCTAAAATCAAGTTGTTAAGTTGGACTGTTGCTCGGTTCCTTACCAGAGACCAGTTCATTCGGAGAGGGATCAATAATCGCAATAGATGCCTTTTATGCATGACGGGGTCGGCATCTGTGCACCATATTTGCTTCATTGTCCGTTTGCCTCCGCAATTTGGGGCTCCATTTTCAGGATTTTGGATATTCATTGGGTCCATCCGAGATGACCAAGACAGCTGTTTGAGATTTGGGATGAAGTTTCTTTCTCGGGTTCGAAAGGGGAACTGTGGCCTCTCATGGTGTATGCAGTTCTCTGGGCTATTTGGTTGGAGAGGAACAGCAAGTTTATCATCAGGGATGCGAGAGATCAGCTGGTAAGCTGGTGTGCTATGGGCCATACTGATGTCATTGAAGGGCAGATCCACTTCCTTGCTGGCTGGGATAGCTTTCTTCTGCATGGGTAGCTGCTCTGTCCCTGTTTCGGATGGGGTGTCCTCTTCCTTGGCTGCTATGAAGCCACGGGTTTCATTTTGAGAGGTGATTTTTTTGGGCTTTTCTCCTGTTTTTCAGGCAGCTCCTTGCTACCCACCAAGGTATGTACTCTTTCTATGCATCTCTTTGTTACCGATCAAAAAATAATAATAATAATAATAATAACAACAATCATAATAATAATTGGGTGAATTCTCCTTTTTCTTCAAACCCTACTTTTTTTCCAATCAAACTGTACTATTTGAGGTTAAATGATGGGTCATAGTTCAAGCATAAACAATTGCATTTTATTTTCTATCGCTTTCTTTTTTTTATCCGCAGTAAAAATGCAATAAATAATATACCAAACATACATAGAAACAGACCTAATCAAGGTGTTTACGAACAAAGAAATAGAAACAGTAACCATATAAATTAACAGAAAAAATGAAATCCAAACCACCGGGACAGTTATCTTTGTCAGGAGCACTTCATTCTCTAGGATGATAGAGGTTCCCCCAACTCCCCTTTTAGCAATGCATCCAGCACCCTGTTAGCCTCACAATGGCTATGCCCGAACCCATAACATGGGGAGGACAAAGATCAATCTCGTCAAAGGCGTTGGCCAGCTGGCAAGGAAATTACACCCTTTTTAAGCCTAATGGATAACATTTTGTGAGTCTCCTTCTATAATAACCAGTTCTCCAAAAACCGAATGAATTAAATGTAACCCTTGGAGCAGAGTAATAGTTTTGCCTCTTTCACATCCCTCATAAAATTCATCCCCTATAATTTTTTGTGACCTCATCATAACTTCTAATCATTCCCCTAACGGCACTTGGACCCAGATCTCCAGTAGCAACCTATCAGAGTTTACTTTTATTGATCCTCGAGGAGGTGGTACCAAGATTAGAAAGTCAGTATTTGTGGCCATATCCAACATCCATGAAACATGATCAACTAGGACAGAATAAAGCATTGGATTGAACTCTTCTTTGGTGGTAATAACTATGAATGGTCATCGACCCCCAGGAAAGGGTAGAAGAATGGGACCAATTATGGGACATATTGATGGCATATCTGCCACTTTTTTAGATTGATACGATATTGGTCAATAGGGTAGAGTATCTGTATGGCCAGATATTTTTAATTATCAATATCAGCCGATACTTCAATGCTTGGCCGTAGTGGCCATTCTATTGACTGATACAGTATTGTTGATGCTAATAAATGTCAACTGACACAGGCCTATATATAGTAAACTAATAGTAATAATAACAAAATTAAAGGGTTTTTAACATTTACCCCCTGAGATATGTCTTATCTACACTCTGCCCCCCGTGTTTCAATTATTTACACTGGGGCTCTTGCTTTCGTGTTTCCTTTACTTATTGCCCCCTATGGTAAAGGATCAGCAGTTGACTGCTAGAGAGCAAACCTTTGACTGCTTTGAATCAGACGATAGAAGGGATCTCTAGTAGCACCCAATCAACACCAAGGAACCAAGTTCACAGAATTTAAGACAACTACACAGCCATAGCAGCTTAAAAGAGCAAGATACAAGGCTGTAAATTTAAAGGAGCAGGCTCAGAACAATATTGCCAAAAGTCTCAAGACAATCTATTACATTTCTGGCGAAAAGCAGACACATCCGGCAACTTAGATCTGATTCCGACACCTTGCAGACACTACCAGCAACTCAAATCTGATCCCAGCACCAAAGACATCCATAACATACATAAAAAAACAGCTCCAGCACGTCAGATTTACAAAACTTGAGCAAGTTCCTACACTTACGATGACCCTGCCATAGATTTCGGCGACATTCAATGGAGTCTGGCGACAATTCCGATACACAGACATCTCAGGTTCACTTCTAACATCACAAATTTATTGTGGAGGCATCGAAACATAAATCTAAGATGCTTTCAATGTCTCACATGAGTAATGGGGAGAGATCACTCTGCTGTAACCATAGAGTTGCTGCAACGTCACCAAGATTGGTGACTCAACGAGGAAGACGACCAGAGTTTCCTTGCTTCTGGTCCTTGAATGCAGTGACCACAGAAGACAAAAGTGCTCAGGGAAGGATTCCAAACAACACCCTAAATTCCGGTGGGATTCCAGCACCTTCCAACGGCCTCTGATGTCAGTGCTGACATCAGCACGTCGTCGATGACGTCAGTAAGGTGGCCTGTCAATTTCGAAGTAAATTGATCCTCTCTGATACCAAGTTAATTAAGGTTAATTAGAAGAAGAAGAAGGACGAGGAGAAGAAGAAGAAGACGAAGAAAAAGAAGAAGAAGGAGAAGAAGAAGGAGAAGAAGAAGAAGAAGGAGAAGAAGAAGAAGAAGAAGAAGAAGAAAGAATTGAGGGAAAAAAGGGTTGAGTCACTTACTTTTACCGCTTTTGGGTAAGTGAAAGTAAAAACAAAATCATATTTACTAATATACAAGATTGTTGTGCACACGCGAACGCACGCACGCACACACATATTTTGGTTTTATGTGGAGTAGATTGGAATTCTGTTTCAATGAATTTGGTGTGGGTAGTCAAATAATGTTGTGTTTTAGGAGAACTGCTAGATGCTTGGTTAGTCACTTCTAACAACTATGACAATGTCAATATCCATTAGATTTGAAAAAGAGATGTAGTTCAATGAAAATAAACCAATTTCAGGTATTAAATTACATAATTTTCGTACCAAGAAAGACTAAAGAAGCTACGGTAGAGCCAACTGGTGTTATTCTTTCATATAAGATAGCATGCTTTCAAGTCAGTGACAGCATTAAGTGCCATTACAATTTTCTTAATCTCAGGGCAACTATAGTAGAGAAAGTACAAAGCCAAATGCATAAATGACATTCAATACATTAACAGTTCATGTATGTATATATATATAACTGGCTAAAATGTATGACGGAAAAAGTCATCCAGAAATTACCTTCTTATCAAAACATTGCACAATAATACCACACGTTCACTAGGCAACAGAGACGTAAGGATAACAGCGACAACACTTGAAATAGTTTTCTTCATCTGCTCTAATGTGACCTCATTTTCACTAACTACACGACCAGTAAGGCTTCGTTTGTACTCTTTACACTCCAGTATACACTTGACCATGACCATGCACTGAATCAGGAACTGTTCGAAAGATGCTACAGCACGTTCAGGATTTGTAATATTATTCAAGCAGAAATCCATGACAGCTGGAAGAACAAATTTGTCGCCAAAAGAATATGGATGTCTGCACTGTAATGCCACTAAAACTTTCATCATTTTAGTACATGCCCGCCTTGTAAAGTCTGAAAATTTATGCTCCCCTTGCTGAAAAGATGAATCTGCAGTATCAAAACAAAAATTGTCAACCATATAAGCTTAAACATGAGCAAGGAAAAAGGAAAATTTATATTTCATTTTACTCAGCACTACATTAATCAGATAAGTACATGATCCATTACATACATATTTATGAAGAACTATCTTGCATCTTCTGCAACTAAAAAAATTAAAGGTACTGAATTTTCTTCACCATTTTCTTTCCGACAAACGTTCAAACTTCAAAGGAGAAAATGTAAGAGCAATAAAGATACCAGAAAGAAAATAACATTAAGGCTAAGATGGCTGCCCTTAGAACATCCCCAAACTATGGATGGTTGTATCTTTGGTAAGGGAATATATTATTTTAATGATTATGTAATTCAAGATGAATAGAAACATTGCCAGATCTTGCAGCTGCTTCCACTCCATGGTCATATATTTGTCTACCTAATTGCCTTAAAAATAAACGAGGGTGATAGTATGATAGTATTTCAAACGACTTAAGAGAATCAGTGTAATCATCTATGGAGGCTAGTGCTCTAATATTTGGACACAAGTGCTCAGCAAAGACTTCCTGTTGCTACCGCCCAGCTGGCATCCTTGCCTCGTATACTTCTCTCTTGATCATGTTTCATGCCCCCTGAAGTGGGAAACAAAGCACATCATGGCTTCAACTTAAGCCCATTTAGTTACAAGGCATAAATGATTGGATGATCTTCATGGCCACAATCATGTGTCTACTTGTGCGAGATTAAGAAACAAGGCACATCTTCTATGTAAGTAATAGCACTCGCTTCTCCAGCAACAAAAAAATACAAAAAACAGAGGCATCAACAAACAACAGATTTCTAGTTATTGAATATTTGTATTCCACCCAAAAAAAACAACCAATAAATAAAAAGAAAACTTATAGTAGAAAAAATTTTCTTTTTAATTCACAAAACAAAGAAAATTTTTAGAAGCTATTCACCTATCAAAACAATTTAACTTTCAGTTTCAGATAAACTTTGAAGCAAATTACGCTTTATAAATATACAATGTTACATAATACACCTCATTATAAAAAGAGGGTATCTGCATCTATTGGTTTAATTTAGAAATTATCAACTGGATGGCATTAGTGAAAATTTGGCAGCACGGCAACACTATAAAAAAAAATTGAAAATTTGCCTCTGTCCAAGAAAACACATTCATCTGTTTTCGTCTTCTTTTGTTTTGGAGTACAACTTATGAACAGAATTTATAGCTTCAAGGTGTTTCTATTTATCCAAATAAATTTTACATATTTATAAATATATGAACTACTATTTCTATAAATATAATTTAATTGTCTTGACACCTCATATCTATGCACGAGATGCCATGTCCATGTCCCAGTTACATGACTCCACTAGTTTCCTAAAATTACACCAATAAAAATTTGACCAAGTTAAATAGGGTTACCTTCTGGAATGAGTTCATCCCGGTACACAATATGAAAATGACTATTCTACCCTTAAACAATAATGCACAGCTCTCTAGAGATTATATGTATGGTTATGAGAGAGTTAAAGACTTGCTTTTGTTTATAAGAAAATTCCTTTTCAATGTAATATAGAGATGTTATGTGAAGTTGGAATAAGCTTGGAAAGAAAAGACGTTTTCTTTTATGTTAAGTCAACTAATTCTCTTTCATTCTGTTGTCATCTGCAAGTTCCAAGCTCCAATGGAGCAAAAAGAGTAGAACGACAATCTGCTAGATGTCCCTCGTGCATAGTTGATGGTGCGACATAAAGCAGTACAAAGCGATTGGAAGGGGTGGAATTGTAGCTCTTTGAGGTCCTTCACTAAATCGTCTTCAATGAAGTCTCGGCCATAAGGAGAGACACCAGGAATACCTTCTAGGAATATCTTCTCCACATGGATAATCAGCCTATAAGGCTATAACAACCAGATGACAGTAAAAGCAACAGTATTTCATAAACATTGAATGATCACAAGAACTCAATTAGAAGAGCCCTTCACGCACCATTTAAACCTATACAATTCCTACTTCAAGCAGGAAACTAGTAATGTATTTTAAACGTGAGATAGTATGGTAGAGTTCCATACATTGCACTTACCTCTTTAAAGCTTTCGGATAGGTCCTACAAGGTAATGACCTAATATGAAACCTATGAGCAACTTCCTAAAGTCATCTGATGCAGCGTGAGAATCGGAGCAATTTTGAAGCTGCATTAATGGCTGGGTTAGGGGCTGCAACAGTGGACAAAAGGGGCTGGATATATCCCCAATTTCACAGGTTCAAGGGGCTAGAAAATAAGGATAAACAAGGGCCATAAACTAATATAAATTTGGATAATAAATTATAGACCCAATGGACCTTGGAAAGAGAAATTAACAGGCCTAAATTAAAGTGCCCAAATAGAAAAAGAGGTCATGAGAGTTCAGAATTTTGGGGGTTCAAAATAAGTAATCGGTACTAGAAGATTGGAGGAGTTGGCATTTGTGAGATGTCGAGTCCAAGAAAATAGGAATCTCGATAATCCATAAAAGAAGTGTCAAAATTTGTGTTTTCATTTATTCTTTCTGGAGAATGTAGAGTCTAAAAGATGGTGATAAGATTTAGTGGAAGTTCCTTTATTTATTTATTTTGAGTTGCTTAAGAGTCCTAAAAAGTTAGAAGTTTAGTAAAAGTAAAATTAGAAAGTTACTTGGGCATAGGCAAGTAGTTTGTCTTTTAGTATATATGGGTTTATCAGATTTACATGAAAATCAGATTGGTGAATTATTCTGGAGTAAGATTTTATCTTCTGCGTTTTCTTTTGAGAAAAGAGTTGGGTGGGGCTTTGACTCTATTGTTACGGTGGCTTTTGATCCCTCGCTACTTCGTGATCATTTAAGAGTTCTGATCCCGCATTGATATCAGATATAAATTCTCTTTAGACTGCTGTTCTGCGGCTGGAACGGGTGGCTTTGATTGCTGATTTCAGAGTTTTCTTAGACTCTTTTATCGCTGTTGCTGAATCTATTCAGATTTGGTGCTGGATCGATGGATGCCCGCCAGATTTGTTGACTGCTGTTAGTTTCATTACCGTACTATACGGTTCAGAATTGATATGGTTTATTGCTGCTACCTCCAATGACATAGACTGCTGCTGTCCTGCTACCGGTTGGTGCTGAGTTATAGATTTGATACTGCTGCTGTCCTGCTACTGGTTGGTGCTGAGTTATAGATTTGATACTGCTGCCACAGAACAGTGTGTTTTGTCTTGAAGTTTATTTATTATCTACACAGTCAAATAGCAGTTTTACTGAAACATCTCATAGAGATGAAAAGTAAATTTAAGTTAAATTCGGGATAGTTATACACTACTTATTGGGGATAAAACACTGTTTTTGCACAGCAAAATGCATCGTAAATATTATAAAATCAGGGGGCATAGTGGTGTTTGACACTGTGACAGCATTGGTAAATGCCAATCGAGTTTTGCTAATGATGTCAGCATAAGTGTTTCAAGCAGTAATAGTATTACGAATTGACTGTGTCATGTAATGACTGTGACATCATTAGTTTTACTAATGATGTTAGCATAAGTGTTTCAAGCAGTGACAGTATTACGAAATTGACTGTGTCATGCAATCTCAAAACTAATGACAGCATAACTTAATAGCAGAAGCCTCCATAGGAATCATACCAATCTGATTTAAGACGATATTTACAGACGCCATTTTATGTACAAACTAGATTAAACTCTGTTGTGGCAGACATCAATACACATTCAGTTCTGTTTCAGAAAACTACTATAGCAGCAAATGATTTTTATTATTAAAAAAAAGACAGTCAAAAGAGGACTGTCATGACAGCAATAAATATAATTTTTTAACAAAGAACAAAAAACCAAAAACAAATTTAATGGACTGTTGTAACACTTATAATTAATTGCTCCAGGATTGTCAACAATAATACATAGTGGATATGTGATAGAATTTCAGATTTACCGTGCATAAATGAATTCATATTTCACCTTCATTTGCAAAAATGATCTACAGAATAAATGAAATTAAGGCAACAACAATCAGAGAATTGGAATAATACAAGATGCAATCAATAAAGTGGTAACAAAATGGTCAATATAAAGTAGCGGGTTGAGAATCAAATATGAGAATTTGGTTTAGATTAACTCTAACCTTCAAGAGCATGTCTAAGGGGACCATCCCACTTTTAAGTGGGTTAGGGTCGGGTGATCGGTCAAAAATGAGTACATTTTGATGTGTGTTGATGTATATTAAATCAAACCTTTTTTGGTGTTTCTCAGCCTTAGGGATGTTTCAAACAGTACAAAAAACCGGTGCATAAGATGATATTCAGTACAAAAGACGTGTGTATAGAACTGGAAGTTTGAAATTATTAATGGTTCCTTTTCCTCAACCTTCTTTGGGATCCTAGAAAATAACGATCCTTCCTGACTCAGTCGATGAATGGTTCGATATTCCACCTTCCACTCCCTATTCAGTTTATAATGAATTTTTCGAGACTTTTCCTTTCCATTATAGTTTCTATGATTCTATCTACCCCAATATTCCAATAGTATTTTTGCTAACAACGCAAGCCTCCAACAGTGGGCCTTTCTAAATAGTAGTTGGTAGCGGAGTAGAAGAGTGGTATCACCCCACCAAGTATCATACCAGAACCTAATCTGGAGCCCGTCACCTCGAAGGAAACAAAGGCCAGAATTGAAGTGCACGAACATCCGCCCAATTGCTTTCCACCAACCTGAGCAAGGTTTGTCAAAGTGAGCAGCAGTAGGCCACCCCGAACAAGGGAGATTATACTTGGCCTTGATGATGGCTCCCCATGGGAATTGTTTTCCTACCCAAGCTTCTAGAGCCACTTGCAAAGAAGGGGGGACTTCAAATGGTCTAGGATTTTAATGCCCAGCCCTCCAACGACCTTAACTTTAGTCACAATTTCCCAAGGTAGTTAAGGCGTTGTGGTGAGGTCATGGCGAGGCTCGCCATGCCATGGCGAGGCCATTTATATATATATATTTTAAATATATTAATAATTTTATTTTTATTTATTAATCATTAATATTTTTTTTAGTTTTTTACTATTTTTTCATACATATATTTTTTCTAGAGGAAGAAAAAAATTTAACTAATTAATCAGGCATAGACAAATATCAATAAATAGAGAGCATATATATATATATATATATATATATATATGTTTCTAATATAAAGTGGAAAAAAAAATAAAAAAATCAGATTTTAAGGCACCTGTGGCTTAAAATCTGGTTTTATCAGCTGCGGCAAAAAAAAAAAAAAAAACAGATATATATATATATATATATATATATATATATATATATATATATATATATATATATATATATATACACACGGCACCTGTGGCTAATATAAAGTGGAAAAAAATAAAAAAATTATATTTTAAGGCACATGTGGCTTAAAATCTGATTATTTTTTTTTACACTTTACATATATATATATATATATATATATATATACACACACACACACACACACACAGTGGCGCGCTCAAGATTTTCCTCTATGGTGAGCATAACATTAATTAATATTTAAAATTAAAATATATAAATATATAAAATATATTTTGAATCCACTTAACATCATTGGCAGCTAAAAATCATACACTTACAAAATGTAACTCTCAATAAATTGAAATTTACAATGATATATTTTTCAAATTACAAAAAAAATCTAGTGGGCACTTCTTAAAGCAATTATCCTTGACACTTTCTCACGATACTCGAAACAGTTGTGTGTCTGCCATCACCCATTGCCCTTTGCCATTCGCGCTTTGACTATCAACCATCGTCTGCTGCCATTGGGCATCTATTCAGTTGGAGCTATTTAGGTAAGTCTAAGAGAGAGGGATGCGGGAGAGAAAGGTACCTCTATTAGCGCATCCATGAAGAGATATAAAGACGTAGTTTTTTTTTTCCGCAAGAAGACAACTTGAGACTATGAATTTTTATTAAAGGTACCTCTATTAGCGCCCACTCAATCTCTGAAAGCACCCATATCAGAAACTTCTTCAAAACCATTGATTGCTTCATATTAGATTATGGAAATCGTGTTTCACCCCAATCTTCCACACAATGGATCTTGAGATCATGTCTCACCTATCATACGGTCAGCCTGTGATTCCACATGTCACTGATCCCCAAACAATGACCATAAAATCACGTTTGACTGTGATGCCTGCCGTAGAATTCAAGGGGCATTTTTTGGGGATCGGTGACATGTGAAATAAAAAACTAACTGTTTGATAAGTGCAACATGATATCAAGATCCAGTGTGTAAAAGATCGGGGTGAAAAACGATCTCCATCACCTGATCCGAAGCAATCAATGTTTTGAAGGAGTTGCACACATAGGCGCTTTCAGAGATCTCCTAGGCGCTAATAGAAGTACCCTTTTATTAGACACTTAGAGGAGATACTGAGATAGTATCTAGTGTTGCTAACTCACGTCAGGTGCTTTTTTGGAATAAAAATACAAGTTTAAGTGTGTATTGTATGAAACTTTTTTTTTTTTTTCTCAAGTCACTATGGGCATCTGCCCATGCTAGGCCTTAACTGGGCCCGCCACTATATATATATATATATATATATATATATATATATTATAAGGCAGTTATGGCAAAAAAAAAAA
Source organism: Chloranthus sessilifolius (assembly GCA_021018995.1). Taxonomy (NCBI): domain Eukaryota; kingdom Viridiplantae; phylum Streptophyta; class Magnoliopsida; order Chloranthales; family Chloranthaceae; genus Chloranthus; species Chloranthus sessilifolius. The sequence goes on along the minus strand of CM037585.1, from coordinate 127,986,806 downwards.
AAAAAGATTTCAGGGCTAATTTTAGGGCATTTGTAGGTAATAAAGTAGGGGAAAAAAAACACAAATTTCAGGGAAAATTTTAGGGCAAAAAAAAAAAGAAAACAGATTTTAGGGCTTACCAGGCTTCGTCTTTCTTCTTCTTCTTCTTCTTCTTTCTTTCTTTCTTTCTTCTTCTACAGCTATCTCGTCCTCCCTTGAGGCCACCCTAGGGATTTATATCCCATGCTGACCCGGCATGTGCTGAATTTGAGGTGTGCATGTGCCCTTGGGATTAGGCGGGTGCTCTAAGAGGCCCGGATACCCAGGTTATCCAAAAAAAAAAAAAAGTATTATAATAAATAACTTATAAAGTTATAATTAAAAGTATTATAACTTATAAAGTTATTAAAAAGTTCCTTCTCAAAAAAAAAAAAAATATATATATATATATATATATATATATGGCGAATATGGCGGCGCCATTTTATGGCGAGCCACGGTGCCACAGTGTCATGGCGTCACCTTTACAACACTGCAATTTCCCTCCTGAATGTGGGCATTACCCCCCCCCCCCCAACACACACAAACACACACACACACTCCACTCTAAAGGAACCTTCTTTGGATGGATTCCAATCTCTGAAGAATACCTTGAGGGCATTTGAAAAGGCTCATAAAATACACCGGCAAAGAGGATAGGGTGCCGACACAGAGCAAGCCCGAGATAAGAAAAAGGGAGGGAATCACACTTATCCTCAAACCTTGCAAGAGGGTTGACGGTTCCACTCTAATGCCCACAAAGATCGTCTTATTGAAGTTGGTCTTAAGGACGGAGACGGCGTCGTAGCAGTTAAGCACCTTTAACATGTGCGGTAGCAACATCGAAAGCCTCGCAAAAGATGAGAGTATCGTCGGCATATTGAAAGTGAATGAGGGTGTTTCCCTCCACTGACGACCGAAAGCCTTTCACTATCCCCAATTGGTGAGCCTAGAAAACAATTGACATGGGCCTTCCCCTAATATATTGAACAAGTAGGAGGGGAGAGGGTCCCCTTGATGGAGGCCTCTCAAGCTTTTGAAGATACCACGCCACTGACCAAAATAGTAAAGGCCAAAGTGCAGTAACAAGCAGCCATCCAATTTCTCCGAACCACACCAAATTTCATCCTACCCAACATATAGTCTAAGAAAGGTCAATGCACCCTATCCTAGAGGCCTTTTCCATATCGACTTTGAAAATCACCCCCGGCTCATGAATCTTATAGGGGGAACTGATACATTTATAAGCGACTAAAGCGAGGTCGAGAATTCGCCTACCCTTAATGAAGGCTCCTTGGGGAGGAGAGACAACATCATTCAAGAGACCCTCCACCCGGTTAATGAGCACCTTCGCAATGAGCTTATACAAGCTTCCCACCAAGCCTATAGGTCTGAAGTCGCTAAGGCAGGCTCCTTTCCTTTTAGGAATGATTTTGATAAACATAGCATTAAGTTCGTTCCAAATTTCTTCTTGGCGTGGAAGTTGACGAAGAGGGCCATGACCTCTTCCCAAAGAAGCCCTAAGAAGTTTTCAAAGAACCAGAAGAAGAAACCATCTGGCCCAGTCTCCAGCAAATCTGAACAACACTGCCTTAACTTCCTCCTCTTGGAAAGCTCTTTCTAAATGGTACTTGTCTGAAGCAGCAATGAACCTAAAAGCATGCCTATCAAGGCTATCGAAGCATCAAGTAGTAGGAGATGAATGAAGGTTGGTTTCAGAAGGGCAATCAACCGAATGGATTTGAAAAGGTAACCTATCTAGCAAACAAAGCATCTTGTCCATGGATCAAAAAATCGGTTTTTCAATACGTATCGTCCAAACCTCCAGGACGATACATATCGCGTATCGGACGATACATTCAATGTATCGCCGATACATTGAATGTATCGGCCTAGTACATTTTTTTTTTTAATCCCAAAAAATACAATAAAATTATGGGACGAACGATAAATTGAATGATAATTTGGACGATACGGACGATACGAATGCTAATTTGACCGATAATTTGGTTGTTTCTAAGGGGCCATAGAAAACCCTAAAATTTTAGGACGGGCAATAAATTGACAGATAATTTGGACAATACAGACAATACGGACGATACAAACGATAATTTGACCTTTTTTTTTAAGGGGGGCGATAAAAACCCATTTTACCGTATCGTGCCGGTCCAAAACCGATACGTATCGGTATCGGACGATATTTTGATCTATGATCTTGTCAATGCCAAACAATGACGACTCAACCTCCATGCTACACCAGGTGTAGTTGGCACCTTCAAGCTCCACATCCACGAGCCCATGAGAAGCAATAAAGTCAGAGAAAGTAGACATGCACAAAGTGAAGCGGATGGGCCATTCCTATCGCAAATGAAGCAGGTGGCATTGAAATCCCCCACCCCCCAGACACTAAGGCTCATCCTAGTCCTCTCGAATGGCGACTAACTCTCCCCAGAAACCAATTCTCCGAGTCACATCGCTCAGGTCGTAGACCGAAGTAAGAACCCACGAGAAGTCATCCCTGATAGTCTTGAGTTTAATAGATAGCGAGAAGACCCTTGCACGTTCTTGAAGATGATTGTGCTCGAGATGGTTCCAAATGATTGTCGCCAGATGTACTGACCCCATCTAGAGCCTGCCACTTCCAATGCAGATCGTTCAAGATTGAGGCGACTAACCGATCGGAGCACATATCCCATTTAGTTTCCCAAAAGGAAATAATAGAGAATTTTTCGATCTAAAAAAGAACTTAACAATATCTCTCTTAATGTGGGCAACGTAGCCCATGCACATTCCATGAGAGCACCTCCATAAAACCAAAAAGGAGACACCCACCGAACAAACAACACTAACGAGCTATGGACGTCAACTAGAGCGACCCCTCCCCTTGGCTCTAGGGGAGATCTCAGGTTTCTCAACTCACGATAGCAACCACTCTTAGAAGATTTAGAGCAAAGTTACGAGCTTTGGGCGGGTCGTGCATTCCTAATTCACCAACAATCACCAAGAACAACCTATTGAGATCGGTTGTAGTACCGTTGAAAGAGCAACCCAATGACAACGCAATGCACACCAGATCATTTTTCAGTATTGTCATCATTGGTTTAAATTTGGGGCGGTCAAGACGCTTGTCATTGGCGGAGAAGTGGCATAGGAGATGACCCAAAGGACCTAGTGCCAGGTCCAAGTTGCACTGAGGTGCCATGCAAAGAGCTTTCATCATCAACTTTCTGGACTTCCGAAATCTGTGCTGCACTAAGTTCATTTGGTAGATGCACTATACATGTCAAGAAAAATACACGATCTCAGTAAATGATGTAACTATGTTTGTTAGGATATACCAACTGGCCCTGCTGAGGGGAGCTGCCTAAGTCTTGCCTGGCACATGGACAAACTCAGTCATATTGAACAATCTACCAAAAGAGAATATCCTAAGCTACAATGCCCAAGCTTTTAAAACGAGTTTGATCCATGAATTTCATCAACAGAAGCAAAAGAAAAGTAATCAATGATGATAGTTGTCAACTTTTAAGTAAAAAAATCTTCTTGCATTGATCAATTTGTTAATCAGAAGATTTTGCACAAAACACCCTTAACCAAAAAAAAAAGGAATTATTTGTAGCAAGTATATCCACAAAACTTATTTCATAACAAGTGTACAATTTAAGAACACATTGGAGAGTCGATGCACTTCCCCTTTTGGAGTAATAAACACTATAAAAAATTCCAAAGTTATTCGTTGAAGGACCATCAGTTGTGAAATATTCAAACCACTAGAACAAGGAGTAAAGAGGTGACAATCCGATCATAAGATTAGAAAAACTCGAGTTGACTACCCATAATTAAGGCATACCCCTATCGCCTCTAAACCTTGTTGTGGCCAACAAAGAGCTAGATTTTCAAAAGCATTGTAGGATATAAATTAAAGAAGAAGGCTTGGAAATGAAGAAAGAGGGTATGTGAACACTGATATAAAAAAATAAATATAAAAAAGATGATACGTGAACAAATGTGAGTGTGAGAGGCATAAGCATCCAAGCAAGGCCTAGCCTCAAAGCATTGAGGCATAAGCTGCTTGACAAGAGGTATATGTGAGGCATAAGCTTTTTGAAAAGAAGCCTACATGAGGCATATGCCTCGCATTGAAAGGCACCTGCAACCAATAGGCATATGGGCTTGATATAATTGTAATTTTGGTAGAGCATGGTTTTTCAATTTTTTTGACTTTTTTGCACCTTTATAACTTTTATAAGTTATAGGGTACAAGCATAGTGAGCAAATTCTCCAACTATTTGATAAATTCGCGAATAATTCACGTTTTATTTTTTTTGAAACAACGAATAAATTATAATTATTCGTGATTTTTTTTTTAAAACCACAAATTTTGCAAATTTCTCGAATTTTTCCAAAATATTTTTGAATTTTGTCTTTTTCCTATTATTTAATTTTTATAGTTTTAAATTAATAGATTTTTATAGTTTTTCTTTTTTATTTTTACAAACTTTGACCAGCTTTTTCCCCGAATTTAACGAATTTTTCCCTTTTTTCCAAGCCGATTTATTCCCGAACCCCAGCTTGGTCACTATGGGTACAAGGGGTTAATAGAAATTATTTGCCCTCTTTTTTTTATCAACAAAAAAATGAGCAAAATATTACCATATTTTGCTCAATGTGTACTCTATAAGTTCAGCTCAAACATAACTTTCTTGTTGTAGATGGATAAACCTATAAAAAATTTACTTCGAACCCTTAAATATTTTACATTTGCAGGTTTATGAAAATTTTGCACATTCAACTAATCATTTACTTTTTATTTTAACAATTACTAAACGATGACTTGAGCCGACTGAAAATAGATGGAAAAAGAAGATGATGTGGTGGTGACGATGATAAATGATGACCTGGTGAAACACTGCAATTATGTTGCTCTTCTTAGACTTCTATTTATGTTATATTGAAGGAACTCTTAACATAGTTTTATGTTCTATTATTAGTTGTTCAGTTGCCTTTACTGCTTACTAATGGCTACTAAGAACCTTTTTCTTACTCAGTTTTTTTATGGGTGTAGCATAAGTAGATTACACAGAATTACTGCATAATGAACTAACTGAATAATATATTGCGTGTATTTATGATTGGTGCCTGATAAAATATATAAATTTTTTTGTATATTATGCCTCATGATTATACCTTCCTTTAAGAACTTTTTTCTTACTCAGTTTTTTTTATGGGTGTAGCATAAGTAGATTATGCAAAATTACTGCTTAATGAACTAACTAAATAATATATTGCGTGTATTTATGATTGGTGCCTGATAAAATATGTAAATTTTTTGTATATTATTTTTTTTTATCAATAAAAGGAATTATATTGAAAACAGCAAGGCGCTGAAAGGATAATACAAAGACACGACCAAAAAACAGAAAAAGTACAAAGCAAAACCAGGAAAAAAAAAAAAAAAAACCAGGGCCCCAGCCCCAAAAAAACAGGTCATATCAACCGGGGTCCCACAAGTAATGCTCCTCATAGCGCGCCCCCCCCCCCCCCCCCCGCGCCTCTAGCCACCCAAAACCAAACTAGGTCTCTAACAGCTTTCATGGCCATCCCCACTGGCCTACTCTGCTGCTCGAAGATTCGCGGATTCCTCTCCCCCCATATGGTCCACAGCACCGCGAAGAAAGCATCCTTCCAATAACCTCTACATTGATCCTCCACAGGGGCCGATGTCCACATCAGCCACTGGCAGTAGGGTGACGACGGCATAACCCAACACATGCTAAAAGATTTTAGAACAATGGACCACAACTCCCAGGCCACCTTGCAAAATCAGATGTGGCACATTCTCCTCCGCCCTTTTGCACATAACACAATAGTTCGGGCCCTCCATCCCTCTTCGCATAAGCTGATCAAAGGTGAGGATTTTCCCTCTGAATAGGGTCCACGCAAAGAACCATATCTTGGGAGGGATGGATTTTCTTCCAGAGGCTTGCACCAGAGTACCGAATTAGGGGTCGCCAAGTAAGAATGTTGTAGTAGGACCTGACATTGAAGAGACCAATGCTGCTTGGAATCCATAACATCCGGTCCTGACCGTGAGTGTTCCGCTTAGCTTCGCATAGCATCAGCATCAGCTTAGCAAACGACGTCACCTCATCACTTAGATATCTCCTAGTAACAACATCCTACAGCCCACCTCCATCCATATCCGAAACAAACTCGTCAATCCTGCCAAGCGGATTTACAGAGATGTCATAGATTTTTGGGAAGGTAGCTTTGAGAGGTCTCAGATCCACCCATGCATCCTCCCAAAAGCGAATACGAGTTCCACAACCCCAACTGAAACGCAGTCCTCTGGCGAACAGGCCCCATGTGCTGCATATATTTTTACACCAGGTGGACCCTCCTCTATTCACCAAGACATTTATACCTCAGTTACCTAAAGAGGCCCCATACTTCTCCACTAGCACCTTGTGCCAAAGGTTCTCCCTCTCCTCCACCCTCCTCGCACGCCAGGACCACTTTCCCATCAGAGCGATATTGGTCCATTTCAGACTGCGGATTCCCAACCCACCACACCCGGCTGGGAGCTGGCAAGTATCCCAATTGACCAGGTGGAAACATTTCTCCAAACCCAATCCTTCCCATAAGAAATTCCGCTGGATTTGTTCGAGGCGGTTGATCACCCCTTTTGGGCACTTGAACATCAACATGTAGAAGATGGGCAGCGACGCAAGGACAGTTTTAACCAGCAGAAGCCGACCACCACTACTAAGCAGCTTCCCTTTCCACGAGGACAGTCTTCGCTCAAACCGTTGCACAACCAGATCCCAGGCCCTAGCGTTAGGATATCTTAGGCCAAGGGGCAGCCTCAGATACTTAATTGGAAACTTTTCAACTGCACATCCCATTGTGTGCGCCAACTCCTCCAACAGACGCTCATCGGTCCCAATACCAGTGATAGACGATTTGGATAAATTGGTCCATTGACCCGAGACAGCCTCGTAAACAGATAGGACATCCACCAGGGTACTGAATTCCGACACGACCGCATTCCCAAATAACATGGTGTCATCAGCAAATTGAAGGTGCGATATGTGTGTCCCAAGGGTGCCCACCTTAATACCGAATATAAGATTCAACTATTTTGCATGCACTAGAAGCCCTGACAAAGCCTCACCCACCATATTGAATAGAAAAGGGGATAGGGGGTCCCCTTGGCGTAACCCTCTAGAGCTGTTGAAGTAGCCAGCCGGAGTGCCATTAACCAAGACTGAAAACCAAGCCGACGAGTAACACCCCATCATCCATCTTCTCCATGTTGTGCCAAACCCTATCCTGCACATCATGTAATCCAAACAATCCCAACTCACCTGATCATAAGCTTTCTCCATATCAACCTTCCAAAGGGTCGCCGATTGGCGATCCTTGTGGGCTAAATGGATGGTCTCTTGCGCTACCGCAACCAAGTCCACCAACTACCTGCCTCTTACAAAAGCACACTGATTCTCGAAAATGATCGTAGCCATCACCGGGATTAGTCTGTTCGCAAGAACCTTGGAGATAATCTTGTAGAGACAATTCGTTAGTTTGATTGGCCAAAACTCCGAAAAATCTTCAACCCCTTCGCACTTGGGGATGAGAGTAATGAAAGTGGAATTTAGGCTCCAACCAATGAACCCCGACGCGTGAAACTCATGCAAAACCGCCAGCAGGTCCACCTTGATGGATTGCCAAAAAAAACTGAAAAATTCCATGGTGAAACCATCGGGTCCCGGAGTTTTATTTTTGGGCCCAAACCGAACGACACGCCACACCTCCTCGCTAAACAGACGTTCCAAGCCCAGCCGCTCATCCGCCGCAATAGACCGGAAGGATATTCCATCTAGTTGAGGGTGTGGTAGTCCGTCATCCCTGTACATCTCCTTATAGAACGCCACAAAATTCTCCCGGATCTAGACCTGGTTTATGTAGGTAACCCCTCCCCCCGTAATGGTACCGATATAGTTCGTTTTGTTTCTCGCATTGGCCACCGCATGGAAATATTTAGTATTGGCATCGCCCTCTTGGAGCCATCTGACCTTAGCCTTTTGCTTCCAGCTTAGCTCCTCAGCCAAGCAGACACTGTTGAATTCTGATTTCTTGCGATATCTTTCCTCTCGTTCAACAGCCGACAACTGTCTAACTTCCTCCAGATCATCCAAAACCTTCAGACGCGCTAGGAGAGCCTCTTTCTTGACCTACTCCCTACCATACACCTCTTTATTCATAGTTCAGATTTAGCTTTAACTCGCTGAAGCTTGGAAATGAAAATAGCTTAACTCATGACGTGGTTAGTTCCACCACACCGAACTAGCCTGAAACTTCGATATCCAACGACCACATGTTTTGAAAAGCATGGGCCTGTACACCTATCACAGTTCATGAGTAAAGGTCGATGATCTGAGATAACGCGGGTCAGGCATTCTAACCTTGCGGCCGGGAATATATCCAACCAATCCAAATTGCATAGGAATCGGTCTAATCTACTCATAGTCGGGACAGCTTGGGGACTTGACCAAGTGAACCGCACACCGTTGAGTGGGACATCCAACAGTTCCCAATCAGAGATGAAGGAATTGAACTCTCGCATAACAGCAACATTGCCCCCCCCCCCCGGGTTTCTCGAACCCCCATCTAAATCGCATTAAAGTCACCTCCCAGGCAATAAGGCAGGTCCCATCTGGCCACGAGAGCCACCAATTCCACCCAGAAATCAGATCGTTCACGGTCAGCCGTAAGGCCATAGATCCCAGCAAACATCCAGACCTTCCCAAAATCCCTATTCCGCAGCACCACCGACGCCGAATACATCCCCACTTCTTCCTCCAGTTTGTCAAACAGCCTAGTATTCCATGCGACAAGGATACCGCCCAACGCACCCTCAGAATCAACACCTGTCCACCACCAATGATTACCCCCTAGCACCGACACCACCTTCCTCCTATCACTGCTGCCCCATTTGGTTTCTTGAAGGGTGATAACAACCGGCTTAAGTGTATCGATAAGTCGTTTGACCCTTGCCCGTTTACTCATATCACATAGACCCCTAACATTCCAAGACATCTTCATAAATAACCAATCTCGATCCCGCCCAAAGACCAGGAGCTGGGCTTAAGCCCCCCCCCCCCTCCCACACACCCTTCCCATCCGTCATACCCCATTGTAATCTTTCAAGCTCCTGGGCTCCACCTCGCCGGCTCATCTTGTTTTCTTTACAACTACTCAAGATGGATCAGAAGACTGACCGGAAGTTTTCGTCAGACCCTTTGAATGACATCCCGAGATCGCGTCCAACTCGAATGTGACTGTTCCCCTTCACCTCGAGATAGTATGAAGTGGTTCTATGTTGTGTCGCCCACTACAAAGCCACCACTGAGGCCTCCTTCCATCTCGTTACTCCCTACCACTGCCCCCAAAGTTGCCGGAACGTCGGTATCGGCCATCTGATATGGTCCCTCATTCCTTGCAATCATAAACTCCTCCAAACCGTGGGTCTGAGTGCATGAAAGGGCAGAATTTCGAATCAGTGATCTCCTCCCCTTTCCCTGAGTAACTCCCCTCCCCCTCCCAATCCCTTGCAATTCCAATCGTGCCCCATGGGCCAATAGACTCGGGCCCATCATAACCAAGTCTACCAAGACTCAAGTTACCAACCTGGAGGTTCCATGCCTCATCAGCATCAAGATGCCCCACGGGTCGACACCGACAAAGGTCCATATTCTCATACCCGCCACCTGGCCTCCACTAGAACCCCCACCACTTTTAATCCTCCACATGCAAGTGTTATCGCGTGCCTCGCCCACGTGACCCTCCCGTATCTGGCACCCAAAGTCAACTAGGGCCCCTTCCGATGCCAGGCTTCCAAAAGAATCCCAGAGGGTCTGACGTGTCGACATCTCATCCATTCTCCATCTGCGCCGACCCTTATATAGTTTTCCCTTTCGGTGATAAACCCTAAAGCCTCTTTTCTCTCCTGCAGGTTTGTTCCATACGGAATGGAGTGAAGCTTCCATCGTCATCGGATCTCAGGTACGACCACAGATCTCGTCCTTTCATTGAGGTATCTCCAGATCCTCAACAATCCCAGTCCTCTGCAGGTGTACTTGTTCGGCGATGTAGTACGAGGAGATCTCAGCCATAGGAAACATCGACGGTGGCGGATCGAGCTTGACAGAGCCAGAGACCCCGATATTCGTGAACTGCATCTGCACCGTAGGATCGAAAAAGGGTTCCAGAAACGACGAAAGCTGCGTGAGCATCAACGGCAAAGGGAATATGTCAGACGAAATTCCTCTGTTGGGAGAGGTCGCGACCAAGAGCGAGGGCGAGGCCTAAGAACCCTCATTGTAACCGCGGAAGCATTCTCCGCTGCTTGAGAGCCCGAGAACGAGAACGACTCTCGATGGAGCATCGCGTCCGAGGCCGAGCCACCCTTCGAGGTCTGTCCTGGATGCAACATGGACCCTGGTTCCCTGTACCTGAATGGTTCGTCCTCCAGCGGGATTTCTTTTGTGGAACTAGTGAGTACGTATATGTCGGTAGTCCCGGGCCGCTCGGTTTCTTGATGCGCCTAAGCCGGGAGGAGCACCCTCTCCACGAGCTCCACTTCTACAAAGACAATGGCTTCTTGGCCGTTGAGGCAGAGCTTGCAAACTCTGGGGATAGTCTCCCAATCGTCGGATCTCACCAAAACATGAGCATATCGGGTCTCCCACAAGTTCTCAGTACTCCGGTCGATGAGGATGCAACCCCCACATCTATCGGTGACCCCCTGGAGGCTCTGTGGTCCAGTCCTGAAGGGGGAGGCCAAATAACCGGATCCAGACACCCCCCAGCCAACGGTGAATCTGCAGGAGATTGGCATGCACCAGTTGTAGAGTCTTTCATGTAATGAATGATCAGCCAGTACTCTTTAATGTTATTAGCTACAGAAGTAAATGTAGAGTTCGTAAAGGAAAGGCAACTCCCGTCCTTTCCCCCATCCAAACCAAGAGAAATATGTCTCACCGAAGCTCCTATGTGGTCCCTCCTAGGAGCATCTTGAACCGATGTGTCCATACGTGCCCAGGCATTGAGCATACGAGGTTCATTCCTCAAATTCTTGGTAACTCTTAAAGGACGCCCACGGGAATCAGTAATAGACCAGCCCTACGCTAAGTCCCGGATCTGTTCACCGTTAACAAAAGCCTGATGCCTCAGAAAAGCAGGAACGATAGAATCCCGTGCACTTTTGACCAACTTCCCCTGAGCTCGCTCAGAGGTACATCCCTTTCGATGGCACCGGGATCTCCTTTTGAAATTAATATTCCGGCATCGTGAACAAATCCAGTCCCCTTCCCTTAGAACCAGAACGTTCATCATCATATCTTCTTATTGGACTAACCTGTAACGCCTATTTATTCAGATCTAGATTGGATATTAAGAGGTGGAAGGTGACTCAACCAATGTAATTGGTTAATTCTCAAAGAAAAAATGTGAGCCATGTGATTATACCTTCCTTTATGGGAGGACTGGACGCCACAGGACCACCCTGCCACCATTCACTTTTTGAAAAACTGACATCAGCTGTCACCTAGCCAGTGAAGAGTGATATTGTTGTTGATCAACTACCTTAATTTAATTTCATTATTTCTTTTCACAACCAGCAATTACATGTCCACAATCCATTGCTATCTCTACAATGAGTCTTCAAAAGGATAAAATCTAATCTCTTCCGCTAAGAGATCATATCCGTCAAAGCTTCACCAAGAGAAATTAGTATAGATCGGGGAAGTAAAGAGGCTCTTACACCTTCAAATTCAGCCCACAACCTCAAAAAAGTGAATCAAGTGATACCTATCATGTTACTACATGAGTATCCACCCCATCAGTCAGGGAAACAGAATCAGGTATCAACAACTGCCTCCAAGTATAGTCTATCTCAGAATGAACTGGCATCCCTATGTCATCCTCTTCAAATATGATCGATGCACCCATGCATGATTAGATTGCCAATGAACCAATAGAACATATTAGGTCTTTAGCATAGTGTCAGTGTGTAAGAATGGTAGCAAATCCAACGTCGACACTGCTTAGAATCCAGGTTAATTCATATGACAAAGAATTCTTTGCCAGCCTCATCATCCCAAAAATAACAGTCATTACCAGTCAATTTGGAAGATAGCATACATGAATTTGATCCCATAGAAGCTGATGATATCTCGAAAATTTAAGAAAGAAAATAAAGTATCAAAATAGTAAACTGATTGATTTCATATAAATGCGGGAATACAGTAGTTATCCCTAAAACCAGTGTCAGAGGATTTGCTCCAACACACTTTTTGATTTCCAGAAAAATAGAAAGAAAAAGAGTTAAATACTAATTAGTCATCAAGCTAGGAGATGGGGAAAAAAGGAAAATTATCATATAACTCAAGTCACGGCGTGACTCGATCATCCAATGGCTGCATGCTAGATATGCAGTTGTTGGATGTTCGAGTCACAGCGCGACCAGAGTTGGGTGATCATTAGCCAATAAAAAAAAAAACAAAACCAAACCTTTAAACTTTATTCAAACTAGATCTTAAACACACGTTTTGCTGTATGGCTTTCAAACTAGATCTTAAACACGTTCTGCAACGTCTCCAAGCAAAAAAAAAAAAACAGAAAATAACAGATATCGTGAATTTAGGACTGAGATCAACAAAATATAATATTAACTTGCTCCGATCAGCAAAGGTGAAAAACTAAATCTCAACAAACCAAGATCTATAAAATAAAACTAAAACCAACATGAGAGGATGATGTCAGCAATATGGATCATGATGCAATGAATTATTCTAAGAACGTTTCGGGTACTTCTTAGCTATGCGTCTCTAAAACAGTGTTTACATGATATTGGTACAACATAGGTACGATATCGGTACATTACTACTTATTTTGTCTGTATTGATGTTATTTGTATTTGTAGGTACATACTATTGAACTAACATCATCATCGCCATCATTATAATTAACATAGCCTTATCCCATCTACTTGGGGTCTGCATACTTTTGAACAATAAATTACAAAATTAACGGCATTCTGTTTGTTAATACCCAAATCCACTATAAAGTTTGGTTTGCAGTTCATTTCTAAGATGCTTTAGGTGTCAATTAAGTCAGAAACCACTTCAGTCATCCGTCCCCGATGTGAAGGCAACAAAGATTCATTACCCTGTCATAACCAGTTAAAAGCATCTTTAGTGACACCTTCATATGGTAAGGAGGTTATTGGTAGGAGAAGAATAATAAAAGGAAGCCATTTTTCCACCGTCTAGAACTGGGGGGAGACACCTCAAGCGTATACAAATCTATAAACCTGTGAACGGCCAATAGGATGTTCCTGTAGGAGAGAATTAGAGCAATAGAGCAATGTACCAAAGATGATTTAGTAGTTAAGAAATTCAATTACGTAACAACACCACTGGCAATAACCATCCAAGTAGAATAACCAAATCTTGGTAAAAGGGCCATTTCCACATATAAATGTGCAACCTTAGAGGGTTATTGTTGAAATTGATCAGAAGATTATTTCGCTGTAATGACTCAATGATGGGGACATCGATCCATAAAAGGTGTACAAGAAGCGCAAAAAGAAATCCAAATACGTGCAGATACGCATGTGGGAAAACAGGGGAAGGATGAAAGAAAGGAGCAAGTAAAAGTTGTGAACTTGTTGTCCAATTTCGATCGATCGAAGTTCCACCTCAATCGAATGATTTGAACCCGAGAACAGGGATAAAAGATGTGTCGTCCTTGATCGATCGAGACTTAAAGTCGATCGATCGAATTTGCGGACGGATATTTTGTTCAAGATGCGAATTTTTTGTTTTAGTTTCCTTTTAGATTAGGACTCTTTCCATTTTCATTTCTTAAGCTTAGTTAGGGTTTCTTAGCCTATATAAAAGCATTGTAAACACAATAATCAGGAGTTGATGATTAATGAAATTTTTGAGTTTTGCTTTGTGCAAATTCTAGGAAACTTGAGATGAGCTTTCATTAGAAGAGTGATTCTTCTTCCGCGTGCGGTTTGGTGTGAGACCAATTATCTTCCTTGGAGCGATTCCTTGGATCTTCTATCTTTTCTTATTGCCAAGTTATTTATCTAGTTTGTTTCTTCTATTAAAACCCATACAATACAATTTTCTTTTCTCTCAAGTATTGTTGTTGGGATTTTGTTTTCTAATTCCCAACCCTAATTTTTGGATTCCCTTAGAATGATATAAACCCTTCGGGCCTTAAATTATTCAAACCCTAGAAAGGACACGAGAGACAAAATCGAGATTGTCACTTGGCGCCATAAACTAGACCGAAACTAGAGCCTATCTATACTCCTATTTTCTAGATCGGGAAAGTCTGTATGCTACGGACGCTATATCAGATCAATTAAATTGCCCTAATAAAGTTATTAAATATTTTATGTGTTTTGGGATTAATTTCTATATCTCCGCTGCTCAATTAAATCTCAAATTGATTTAAAAATTGCATAATTAGGGTTTAGTGTTTTGTTCCTGCATCACTCTATCTAGCATAATCATTGAAATAATAACTTTTATCCCATTAACGTATCCACTTCGTTTTTGAAAAACGGGGTAAAGGACACAGAAAATCTCACCACATTAATAACTAATCAGGAACAAAATGATTGATGGAGATGTCCAAAGTCCAAACAATATAGTGAAGAACGAAATGCACATTTCTTTAAACATTTTCAGGGCCTGAATCAATTAGGTCTTCTTCCACAGTACCGTAATAATTAAGAACAAATACTGACTCTTGAACTGAAAGATGCTGAATCTTTAAACCACCGTCTTCCCATCAATTTACTTTATATCCTATGGATGTTCTATTAATGAACCCAAAGAAACCATAGATGTAATACTTAGCTTCAATATGTCCTACATACTTGGGCATAGAACCATATGAATGAAGAGAAAGATAAGGTGTTCTAAATCAGGTTACGTGACTTTCTTTCATGTTCACCTAACGAGGCTATCCGCGAATGAGCATCTAACGAACATATTCACAAAAAGGTAAAAACTTGTGGTAAGTCATAAATGACTCATCCAACTAGTGTTCACAGATTCTAATATCGAGAATTCCTGCCAATCATTCAAGACTCCTAAGAAGAAAGATTGTCTCCACAAGTATAAAACTGCTGTCACCTCTACTTCATAAGACTTGGAATGAGTGCAACCCTATCTCAAGCCTCAGAATTTGTCGAGCCCAACTTATCAAAAAGTGCCTCAGAGAATTTCAACATAAGAGTTTAAAGAAACCGGCAATTTACTGATAGCGAGTGAGACTAATATGAAACTATCATCATGGCATATCTAATCTGAACGCGAAAATTATAAGCAATGCTTCAAGAAATTCCTGTCCAAATTTTCATATTTCTATATTTAGTTTCCTCCAGTTAGACTTTCCAAAGAGCAATTTTCAGAAGTCACGAGAAACCAGCATTTATTATTAATTTCTTATCTAAACAATTAGAGGAACTTCATACAGTATGGAAGAAATGATTGTATAGAATTCAAAAGCACAGGACAAACTTCCTTGACCGGCCGAACCTCCTGAAAATATACAAATAATGTTGTTAATATAGTGACCGAAAGCAAACCAGACTGCTAAACAGAACGATATGGATTATGAGATGCCTTGAAACTCAAGTACCAAAACATACCTGTACAGAATTTGCATCACTTTGAAAACCTGAAATAATCAGTTGCTGTATTATCTTCAAACATAGCAACCATCTTTCACATGTCAAATACAGATCCTCATGATGCTCCACTGACGAACCACCAGCAAAGCATTGCGCAAGTGTAGAGAAACTATGTAGTATGGTCTGCACATCATTCTGCCAAAGCTGCCAACTATAGTCGAAAAATTGGGAGGATATCTGATAAAAAATGAATACACGACACATGCTAATTACAGCAATAATAAGTCATAGTAATTCTTGCAAACGAAATAAAAATCTCAAATAGAAATGAATAAATTCAATGCCCGACAAGAGCCCAACTGGAATTGTAAACTCAAACAATTTCCTTTAGTCCCTTTTAGCCATTAAATTGAGTTGTTGCTTTATATAGAGAGCCAACAACAAGAAATGCAAAATCTACTAAATATAGGAAAATCACTGCAGAAGTGTGCACTATAAACAATTCCCATACTTTTGGTCTTACCATCAGATGGGCATTGCTGTTTTACATGAATTAAGCCAACAAAAAACATGCACAAAATATATAAGATATAAGGACCATATGTGCTCTATCTGCCAAACAGCACGGATGGGTTCTCGACAAGAATTGTGTATCATGATTATTTAATGCTCTATAGCCTATGATTAGCTTTTTGTGAAATTTCCAAATGAGCAATATGAACGAAATCTTTCGATTTCCTATTTTACCATGTTCGACTCTATGTATTCCTCTATCCGTAGAGTACATTGAATGTACAAAAATGGCTGTAACAGAGTTTATGTTATTTTTATTAACAGCTATTGTAGGAGAAATGTTTGCATGTGGTGCTAACGATTCAATAACTATCTTTGTAGCTCCAGAATGTTTCAGTTTATGCTCCTACCAATTTTCTGGATGTAACAAGGGAGATGTACGGTCTAAGGAGGCTACTACGAAATATTTACTGGTGGGTGGGGCAAGCCCTTCTATTCTGATTCATGGTTTCTCTTGGCTCTATGGTTCATTCGGGGGAGAGATCAAGCTCACCCAATAATGGCAGAACACACAAAAAAATGTGCACTATTTATTTTGCAGAATTTGTTTTGCCATCTAAAGAACAGTATTTTGGCCGAACACCTGCATGTACCAATTACTTACATGCAACTTTTTTCACCATGGTTCATATATCTTGGGAGACATCAATGACTCCCTGATGATTTTTTCTTATTTTGATTGGTATAACTCCCTAATGATATTTTGACAGAAAATTTTCAGATTAGATCCTATAGACGCAAAAGCTATAAGAGAACTTATTTTCTACTTTCTATGTTCAAAATAGATCGATAAAAGTTCTGATTTTAAAATACGTTGGCTTATGATTGCATCATGTTGATCATGCGAAAAAGAAGTTTCGATGAACATAACATTCATGTGAGACAGAGTTTGGCTTTTTAGAGTGATAGTAGACAAGTTTAACAAATGTCACCCTTATTATCATTCTATAGAACTGTTTATGAGAATCTCATCTCATATGGTTCCTCGTTCAATTCGTTTGAAGTAATTGGATTCTTTTCCTCATTCAAGAAACTCCTCCCCCCTTCAACTCTATCCCCAAAGAGTAACTAGGACCAGTTCAATCATATTTTCAAGTTCCAATCAAACACTTTCCATTTTTTAATAAATCAAAGGAGATATTCTTTTTACCAAACAATATGCGGATCAAATCGCAATCTTATGATAAGAACGAGAAATCTTTCTCAACCAAATGATCAATACCTTTTCGCCTCATTCTTTTAGATTAAGAAAGATCCTTTTTCGAGGTTGAATTTTTTCATTTGGAATCTGCATTCTTTTACTTATCTCATCTTGATTTCTATTTTTTTCCTCTCCTTTCTTTATTCCCTTCTATCATTCCTTAAGTCCCATAGGTCTCATCTTGCAAATCTAACTAATTTTCAAATCGAGCGAAGGATATAAAATAAAAATCCATCAAATTGATTTTTTGATCAAAAGTTCTATGAGAATTTTTATTTGTTTACCCTTTCTTTAGGTACAATGTTTGTATCAATATTAAACATTTTCCTTTGAATGAATCAATATTAATACCTGTGAATCCCTTCCCAATACCTCCCAAGAAAAATTTCGAATTGGATAAAAAATTGGCGGGTTGGAGTGAGTTTTTTTCCTAACAGGTAAGTTGGGGATTGAACCTGCAATCTAGAGGTTGCCATATTGTCAACCTTCCATTGGGCTACAGGCCGAACCCCCTGTTTGGTGTGAGTTTATCCATGTAGTTATGCACTCTTCGAATAAGAATTCATTTTCTAAAAGATCTTTGTAGTGGGTCACCCGATATCCTTTCAATGACCTATGTTGTGTTAAAGAGATCTATCTATTTTATCTATCTATCTATCTATACATATATGTGTGTGTGTGTGTGTGTGTGTGTGTGTGTGAATTGGGAAGATATATGCCTGGCCAAAAAAACAAATCTGATCTCATGTTGTGGAATTTGTGGTCAATGGCAAAAATTTTCAATGACAGAATCTGTGAATGGCGCAATTTCTTGGTGGAAAACCCCATGGTTTAACCCTTGAAATGAAAGGCATACATGCCCATATTTTTTTCTTGAACCCTAGAAGGGCCTGGTGAACCCTTGGAGGATGTGAGCCAACTCATGATCCCGAGCCATGTGGCAAGTAATCTAGTGTTCAAACCCAGGTCCTTCCCTCTCTTGCTCGTTTCTTCCTCTCTCCTTCCTCCTCCATCCTAACCCTAACCCTGACTACTTTAACCCTAGAATATACTTACCAAAAGTCATTTATTTTGGTATCTGCAATCTTTCACAGGTGATACTTTATTTGTGTATCTGCGATGATCTGCTGGAGGATGCAACAAGCCCTCCTCCCTATTCATTGAGAATTTCTAGGGTTAGCTGGATTTTTTAGTCATTTATTTTTATTTTTATGTTTCATCGGTAACAAGGTAACTATTATTAAAACAAAACGAGAAAATACAAACCAAAAGGGTAGCAAGCCACGACCGAAACAACAACAAAAAAGAGAAGGAAATGAAGAACCCCCAAAAAGAAACCTCGGGAACGGAATAGCCACAGGTAAGCATCAGAGCATCACCGAGGGAGGGAGGTGAAACGCCGGGGAGAAGGGGGGGTGTAGGTGGGCGGAGGTAAGGGTAGGCAGCTGAGGAGGGGGGTGGGTGGAAGAGGTCCCAGTGAGATATTAGCTACAATTCTCTCTCGTCTTCCGCCTGTTGGGAGCTAAGAGTGACCAATTGAAGGAGGAAGTCCCTAACCGAATTGAGCACCAGCTGATACGGTCTACCACTCTTCCTGAAAACTTTGTTAATACGTTCAAGCCATATGGCCCACAAGGTAGCACACACCAGAACTTGCCATAGGTTCCTGAACTCTTGGAGGGGCGTGGATTCCTCCCATTGTTCCAATAAGTTCACCACTTTCTCTAGAAAAACCCATTGAGTGCCAAAGAAATGTAGCACCACTGCCCACACTTTCCGAGTGTAGGAGCAGTGAATGAGAGCATGGTTAATGATTTCCCTATCCCTCATACAAAGGAGGCATCGACGCAACAGCAATCCCTCTTCTTCTAAGTTGGTCTCTAGTAAGAACTTTCCCCCAAGATGCAAACCAGGCAAAAAAATGAATCTTTGGAGGGATTTTGATTTTCCAAAATTTAACCCAAACCTTTCTATCGTTCATAACTTGGCAATTCTGCAGCAGGTGGGAGTAGAAAGAGGACACCATGAAAACCCCCTTGGCATTAAGGTTCCAAATTCTGCTATCTCTAAGGAGAGTGTTAGGAGTTAAAGAGGGGAGGAGGCTACAAAGAGCTATAAACTCATTGATCTCCTCGTCCTTAAGCATTCTTCAAGTAGTAGCATTCCAAGTAAAGTGCCCAATGCTGAAATCAGTGAAACTCGATATTGGTGCCACTTGGGTGACCGCAATTCTTTTGAGGCTGTCTGGCCCAGTCCACTTATTCCTTCCAAAAATCATTCCTCTCTCCATTCCCCCAACTGAAAGAGATGCAATCCCTGAAGCTATCCGTCATGGCCATGACACCTTTACACCAGCTGGAGAAGTTAGGGCCCTCCGCATTGATACCCCAAGCATTCACATCAAAACCATACTTAGCGGTGACCACTTGCCACCACAAGTTGATTGGCTAAATAATTGATCTCAGGTTCTTAAATCCTTTTGTTATTCGCTATAATATCCCATGTGCTTAGCTGATTTCATAGTTAAAATACCACTGGAAATAGTTCATCTCATATTGTTTTAAGACCATGGAAAGATTTATTACATATATGTAGGCTGCTTTAGGTGAATCAAACCTTCTCCCCCTTTTTTAGGAAGTAAGCTTGAAGTTTTTTTTAGTAAGACGCTGTTTGATGTGTATCAACTATCAAGCCTCGCTTGCTTTTTGTTTTTCTTCATATAATTTCTCATATGATTGGCTGATTTCATAGTTAAAATATCACCAGAAATAGCTCATCTCATATTGTTTACGGGCATGGGATTGTATACTGCCTATATGTAGGCTGTTTTAGGTACATCAAGCCTCTATCTCTTTTTTTTAGTAAGTACGCTTGAGGAATTGTGGGTCCTTACCCTCCATTAAACACAGAACATAAGAGAGTTACATTGTGCTACATCTCTGGTATATGCATGTCCTACCCTGATTTATAATTAAGTAAAACATCATAAATAAGGAAATCCCCACTACTTCTGAGGAATTGATACCACACTTAGCCAAATAATACACAGATCTATTCAATTCTCTCCAATTGTGCTTGAAACTAATGCTCTCAAACCTGTCCAAAAGCATCTCAATCATTCTCAAAAATTCCAATATCGCCGTGGCCAATCTACAGCTCTGTTGGCCAATTATTTCTCATTTCCAACACCCCCCCCCCTGTTTTTTTTCTCAGCTGCCTCTTTTACTTGATTTAGGCCATAAATCAAATCTCAAACTCGAGAAAATCCAGCACATCAATTCTGCAACCTCCCATGAATTTCTACATTTGTACCTCTGATACTGAAGTATAGGTTCTGTGCAAGATTTACCAATATGAGTTTTGTCTCGCAAGGCTATGATACTCCGAAGTATTAGTATAAGTTTCTTTTTTATAGGTAAGATGGGATTGAAACTGTCACCTCAAGGTTTGATCCACTTCCATTGAACTACAGATCCACTCGAATTCATCCTACACCTTCCAGAGTAAGAAGAGAATGTAGCCAATGCAATTTACAAGGTCGCTAGCTCAATCAAAGACTTCTTAGCAGCAAGGAAACTGACCAAACGACCTAGCCCAACCCAAGTGCTTGATTTGACCTCAATGGTATCAGGCCTCTCACAAAACGAGGTGCTCAAAGCAAGCCAAAGACTACTGAGTACCGAATCTGGGAGTCTGGGACTACCGAGCTGCCGTCAATTTTTTGCAATGATGAAAAGGAGAGGTATTATAGGTTTGTAGTATTTGTCAAGATTATGGATTTGATAACAACTTCTTTGTGATTTTGTTCAGTTGATCGGTGGTTTGTACTTGTAATTTTTTGGGGTTTAAAGTTGTATACGATCTTTCATTTATGGGTTTATTAACTCTTTTATGGGTTTGAAGTCAGTAGTTTTTTATAGGTTCGATAACTCTTTATGGGTTTGAAATTGGAAGATCTTGTATGGGTTAGATAACTCTTTTTATGATTTATGCTTTGCATCTATACCTGCCTGTAATCAGTGCACGACTTGTCCACCGGCAATGTGCGCCATGCAGAGCTAGAAACACGGATAGGTCTACTGGCTCTTAAAATCCGTGCCCATCTAATGTCCATGTTGGGCATGCTATGTGCCATAGTGAACCTCATACAAAATCTGGGTAACCAAAATCCAAATTAATTTTTTATTTTTTCTAGTCAACTGAAGCATTTACAAATCCTTGGGTTAAATCCAAATACACTGCTGATGCATTCAAACAGGAGATTTGTAAATCCAAATATTTGAAATCCTAGATTTGAAATGTGTAGATTTCAAATACTCGGACCAAATCCTAATCCTTGTTTCCAAAAGCACCATTAAAGTTTTTGCAAAATTGGTGTGTGCTTTGTGATATTTGACATTGAAATTCATTTAGTTGTCATATGTGAACACATAAGCTTACATATTGCATATACCATGATGGCATATGCCATATTATGACTTGCACTTTATGCCCTCGCATACAAAAGTATGTGATGGGAATTCTTCAATACTCTCGCCCTTTACAACTAGTCAGTTAGAATAAGGCTACATTCTTCACCTAAAGCATTCAAACAACACTCAAAAATCAAGATTCAAGTATTCAAACAAGGCTACACTATCCAACAAAAGTAATGGCAATGAGCCAGTAAGTGTAGAAACACAATGAGTTAGGGATGAATGTGTGGAGTACATGGCTGGTACACAACATGGAAATCGATACCAACGGCAATGAGCTGATGAATGCAAAAAATGAAACAAAAGGCAAGAAAAGACAAAACATTAAAGCCAAAAGGGAGCCTAGGGTGGTCGGGAAAAATGGAGGAGAAGGCTCTAAGGAGGCCTGATTTGCTCCCATTCCTGGAAGCTATCAGCCACCAAGTGCCCCTCACCCGAAGCCCCCGTCATGCACCACCACCAGAGGTCCTCAACAATTACATCCACTACAAATTTGAGGGTTTGGAATTTATTATTGAATATTCGTTTACTCCATTCCTTCCAAACGATCCAGAATATTGCAGAAGGCAAAGCATTCCAGATGGATCCGATGTTCCCCTCAAATGAGTTCTCCAATCAACCAGCAATACAAAGGCACATCTCCCCCAGCAACCACAAAACCCAAAACAATGCCAATGAATTGTAATTTTGAATTTATAAATTATATGTTCACAATCAAATTAATAAAAATTATATGTTTATGTTTACTTAATTAATATAATGAAAATTAATGAAATTTGAAATAAAAGACTACGAAAACCCTGCACTTGTAGATGATACAGAGTTTTTCCTTCCTTGTAATTTTCCGATTATCCCTTTTCCAAATAAAAACAGAAAAAATTTTGTGACCGTGTATGCTATTCTATAAGCACACAGCACATGGTGGTTGCATAGCATGTCATTTGGCAACATTTCTTGTTACTGTACATGTCGAAGAATGTAAAATGTATATTCTCAAGAAATTGTTCAATTGTAGCTGTTTTTTCAAGATTCATCAGATTCCGTTAATTTCTACATATATTTATTTCATTTTTTTATCGGTAACAAAGCAATATATTAAAAGAATAGAAAGGGAAACAAAGTGTACCTTAGCAGGTAGTGAGAAACTACCCAAAGAAAAAAGAAAACCCCAAGGAACTCACCCACTCAGAGAGGCTCCAAAACATGCTGAAAGCGGGGAAACCAGAAGCCGGAGACACCTCACCAACAGAATCCTAAAAAAAGGTCGCACCTCGGCGAGAAGTAGCTAAACAATCCCAATGATCAAGGAAGTCTATATCCTCCAGATCCATACCTCTGAAGCTTATAAGAATCAAACTAAGAAGCAAATCCCTAGCCGCACACACAACAAGCTGAAAAGGTTTTCCAATTTTACTAAACACTCGACTATTTCTTTCCAGCCAAATAGCCCAAATCACCGCATACACAACAATGTGCCAAAGGTCCCCTTAATACCAGTAAAAGGTCCCCTCATCCATTGTTCGAAAAGATCGATGACTGCCCCCGAGTAGACCCATTGCACTCCAAAAAGGTTCCAGAAAGCCCCCCAAATTTTAAAGAAGAAAGCCCCGAGTATGATTAACCGATTCTCTTCCCGTCGTGCAAAGCAAGCACTTGTTTCTGATATTAACCCCTTTCTCAATTGGTCCCTAGTAAGAATTCTTCCCCACGCAACCGCCAACAAAAGAAACGAATTTCAGTGGAATTTTGACTTTCCAGAACTTAAGTCAGATAGTTTGATCTGGGTGAGCAGTAGAAGGCCTGTGGATGTGGCAATAAAAACATTTGACCAAGCAAATCCCTTTCTCAATTAATCTCCAAATTCTCATACCCCTTAGTAAAGGAAAGGCAACATTAGTACATAAATGGGGCTCAGTGGGCCTCTTACAAATATCAGACAAAGAAAGACCATTAATAAAACATGAAAGGGTCTAGAGTTGACCCACCCCCATGGTCGCCTTTGTGAAACCCGGCCAAGAGTTGGCATGTCCACCATTAACAGGTCGAGTGGCCTGCTCATCCATGTGCATCGCCCAAGTACCTCGCATCTTGTTCATCGCACACTGGGTGTTCAAAAGTTGACCCTTATCCATTTGTTGTACGTGGCCCAGCGCATGCTGTTGTCGCATCCTCGAAACGTTTACAAACATTTGATGCTTCTCGTTGGCACACACATCATGGCCTTCCTCCAAAATTTCGTTGAAAGAATCCAAAACTCTGGTAGACGCCGATTCATGTTTGCATACGTGGATCCATCTATGGCCTCGAGTGTCCACGTGTCCTTCCTCGTTGGCAGAACTAGGCTCTCCCACCGAAAAAGACCTCAATCCCTTTTCATTTGGCACAGTGCCCATGATTGCCTCTGTCATCGAGAGCTCCACATGCAAATTAATCAGAGAGAGCTTATGGATGTCTCTCCCTTCCCATTTAATGAAGTTGTCACTCCAACCACGTGTAACCCTCACATGACTCCCCATTGTTTCCCTCCTTGTAATTGCACGGATTCCTTAGGCATCAAGTCTTTTAGCTGGTGCTTTTCGCGTACGCATTGCTCAAATCTCAATGACCGCAAATCTCCACTGTAAGATCAAAGAAACCCTCTCGTTCTCCTATATTAAGGACCTCCGTTTCTCAGCCATTTCAAATTCGAAAAGGTATCCATTGTCTTTGCCTCGTTCCAGCTCAGCCTCCCCAGACACCACCTTAGCTTGCGAACAGTTCCCACGATGCCACGTTGTTCGTCTACTCCCCGTGCACTTTGCCTTCCCGGCCACCTCCCCTATCGGAACGAAGCCATGCCTTAGTTGCTTGAATATTGGGAGCTCCCGCGAGTCAGACACTCCCCCTTCTCGCCGAACAATATTTATGTAGCTCTCAGCACGTTCTATATATGGGCGGTCCCGACGCCTATGGCCGGTATTTCGCCATGATCTCGAGCCAATATCCATTTTGTCCTCTTTATCTCTATGAAAACCCGATGTTTGTGCCTATCAACCAAGATATCTCCCAACTATGGGGCCTTCGTCGCCGCCTCCAACGCCACATAGATTCGAGCGCACCTTGTGTCGGAAAGCTTCGATGTGCTCCTATCCACCCCCCGAAACCTCCCGCAGCAGCGGTCGATCTCGCTGAGGACCTCGTTGGTACAGGTGTAGGGGGGAAGTTGAAGACATTTAACCATGTTCCATTGGCTTCTTTTTTATATCTCGTGCCGATCTCCACCTCCCTCCACGTAAGGAAGCAAAGGGTGCAGCCATTCCACTGGAAGATTTCCATTTTTATGAAGTCTTCCACCCTTCCTCATCTTCAGCGAAAGGGAGGAAGCTGTTTTTTGTCATTTTCGAAATATGTACAAGTTTTTTCTTATTTTCCTTGTCCCCCACCGTTTGTATAAATTTACTTATACCAATGAAAGAAGTAGCTCCATTCATGATATTGAGCACCACCCACAATCTGTAACCTTCATTAAATCTAGTATCATAGATATCACCCTCCACTTCATAGTGAAAGCGATTCTCAGAGTTTTCATCAAAACGATGAAACGTGTTGGTGGACCCCACCACATGGCCAAAAGTATCTTCATCTCTGTGTTGGTTATCATTTGCAGTATTTCGTTTTCCATGAAGAAAACTTGTATTCTTCGTTTCAGTAAATTTCATTTGCTTAACGTGGGCAATAGCAGGCGGTGCATGACTCCTTGGAAGTTCATGAAGGTTTCAAGAAGCTATCTCAGCACCATGGGCCCTATTGACGTTAGCCATAAAGTCTCTTTCATCTCCGTGTTGTTTATAGTTTGCAGTATTTCATTTTTCATGGAGAAAACTTGAATTCTTCTTTTCAGCAGATTTCATTTGCTTAATGTGGGAAGTAGCAGGCGGTGCCTATCTCCTTGGAAGCTCATGAAGGTTTCGAGAAGCTATCTCAACACCTTGGGCCCTGTTGACGTTAGCCACAAAGTCACTTTCAGCACCTTTGAATCTTTTCCCAACCAAAGACCAACCATTACTTAGGTCCAAGGTAGTTAAGTTGGTGTGGCGAGGTCATGGCGAAGAGGCTCGCTACGCCATCGTGTGGCTATAGCGAAGCCATGGCGAGGCTATTTATTATTTTAAATATTTAAATTTTTTATTTTATCTATTAATTAGTAGTATTTTTTTTATCTTTTATTTATTTATATTTTTTGTATAGGAAGAAAAAAACTTAGCTACTAAGGCATCATACTTTGATTTTAATATTGAGGATTTCATGTTCTAGGCATAAACAAATATCAATAAATATAAATCAAATATGGAACATCAATAAATTTGCCTAAATATAAATAAATATATATAAAATATCAACAAATATAGAATATTAAAAATATGAAATATTAAGTATACATACGGTAGTGCCGGCGACACTGAAGTTTGGCCGACGCTGGTGTCGGTAGCTGTTATTATGTGAGAGAGAGAGAGAGAGTCGAGGATTTTGTAACTTATAACTTGGGGTTTTGTAACTTGTAAGTTAACTTTTGTAACTTATATTATAAAAATGCTATAACTTCTAAGTATTTTATGTTATTATCCAAAAAAACAAATAGTGTGCATAGCGACGCCATAATGTTATTCCGCTATGGCGACACTATGGCGTCGCCATTAAGCCATCATAGTTATTTAGTTGTATATGGTGTTTCTCATCGTTATTCGCCATGGCGAAGCTATTGCGTGGCCTTGACAACCATGCTTAGGTCTTTCGCTTGTTGAGACGATAAGACCCTCTGTTTACTCTAACCAGTGCTCACCTGAGGCAAAAGATTGACACAGTTTTTTATTGTCATACCAGAGCTCCAGTGAGCCCTACAATCTCTTCCATGGCACACCATTCGTTTTTTGAAATTAAAATTCCCGCAAGATTGACAAACCAAGTTGCCTTGTCTGATGATCACTGTGCGATTTCGAAAAACCTCTCCCACCGTCGCCACTCCATGCTTTCCTTTCCATGCCCTTTAGGCCCCTGAAAAACACCTGGAACTTCGTTTCCGAATCGCCTCTCCGATCACCTCTCCCATCACTGCTCCATCTCTTAAAGAAGGTTTACTTTATCATCCCTAAAGCAACATTAATCTCTACATATATCTGTGGACTTCATTCAAAAAAACTAAATACCAGACACCTATTCATTTATTGTAAACCAGCCATCTGCAATTCTATCAGCCAATGGCATAGAAAATGGAGATCTTTAAACCAAATTTTAGTGACTTAAATAAGCAGTCTGCCAAAAACCCAATAGCATTGGCAAGCATGCAATCCACATCTCAACAAGGGAAAGTTTTCCATTGCGATATTAAAACATCGTTTTGGAACCTACATGGAATACCCTGCATGTGACTACCGTATAGACCTCTGTTTCTAAAGAAGATGTAGAACAAGTATACGTAATGGCATGAATACTCTTTCTAACTTTTGCAGCATGCAGAAGATTTTAAAATTAAGTAACAATTAATTTAAGCAGAATGTGCCAATAACCAAGATGTAAAATTGATGCAACAACTTTAAAATAGATCTGATTGAAAGAGTTGCAAAAAGTAGCATAAATATGCAGAAATAAATAAATCTAAATTTCGTGTAGCAGGAAAGGCAATAAAGTTAAAGAACATTATACCTCAGAGAACATCCTCTGGTCTGCACTAAGACGTTTCGTTGATAACTCCTTCAAGGTTCGAAAAAGAACTAGGAACACCCTATGAGAAGTAAGAATATCTGCCGACTGGAGCTGTTGTGCTAAAGCAGAAAATAGCTCTGGCCTGAATGAGTGTTTCCATCAGATAACAAACATTACTGCAATATGGTAAATAACTTATAGAAGAACCAAAGTACTTCCCTCATTAAAAATAATAATGACATGAACAAATGTAGGACAAAAAATACGGTACAGACATGAGATTTTTATAGGATAAGTAAACATGAACTGAATGCTACACAAAGCACATGAAAATGGAGGTAATGACCTTATATATATATATATATATATATATATATATATATATATATATATATATATATATATATATGGCCAAATGGAAAAATGTGTTCGAACCTACAGTGGTGACCTAGATCATGTGCCACATGACACATGATCATGAGTGGCTTACATCCTCTAAGGGCTCAACCCATCTAAAGGGGTTAACAAAGGGGAAGAAAAAAATCTTTGGACTTTTTTGCCTTTCAAATCACAGGTCAAATATCTAGTTCACTGTCCAAATATGATGCATTGAAATTTTTCACGTTTGACCCAAAATTCAATGGTGGAAAATCATCCTCTTTTTAGATGGTTGTTGATCGACCTTGGGCATGCTGAAGTGGCACCCAACTAGTTCGAACCCAGTGCCCCAAGCTGGGTTCGAACCCATTCTATAGCCTCATATATGTTTATACACACACACACACACACATATATTATATATACATATATGAGGTCGGGAGTATATGGCCAAGTGCATTGTGGGCCACTATGCTCGAGAGAGTTGGGTGCCACGTGCACATGCAGAAGATCGATCAATGACCATTCAAAAAAACAAAAAACAAAAAATTAACACCATTGACCAGTGGCCAATAGTCTTATTATTGACCTCGTGGTCAATGGTGTTCTAAATTAATGGGACTTGCAAGATCAAGTCACAATTAATCTTTGCAAGGCAAGTGATGGGGACGTCAACCGAGCAACCGACTGTACAAGCATAAATAATGTGAGAAGACCCCAATTTGGGAAGGCATACACATAAAGCAACAAAAAGGCAAAGGAAGCAAAGATAAAGAAGGGGAAGCGAGAAAAGGGCAGAAAACAGCTTCCTGTCCAATCTCGCTCGAGCGACCCGAGAGTAGATTGTGTTTCTCGAAAATCTCAGTCGAGCGAGTTCCAATCTTGCTCGAACGATGACGGTGATCCATCTCGCCCAAGCGAGTTCGCGCATGGACGTGGACCAACCTTATGCGACCACAGAATTTTTAGGCGAAGTTTGATATTTCTTTTAGTTTGTTTAGAATAGAACTTTCTATTTATGAGTTGAGTGTTAGTAGGTTAGGGTTTTATTTTCCTATTTAAAGCATTGTAAACATAATTTTAATTAGTTTATGATGAGTTAATGAATGGTTTGCTTTGAGTGACTTCTAGAGAGCTTGTGAAGAGTTTCCAACCAAAAGAGCAATTTTTCACCCGAAGACCAATTCTTCTTCCCCATGGGGTTTAGTGTGAAACCAATTTCTTCCTTGGATCTTCTGTCTTTTCTATTTATTTTCTTATTGTCAGGTAATCTATCGGAAGTTCATAAAACCAAACTATCTTTTCTTCTTGTATTGTTGTTGGGATTTTGATTTCTACTTCCCAACCTTTTAAACCCTTCGGGCCTTAAATGCTTCAAACCATATCAAAGAGTGAAGAGACAACATCGAGATTGTCACTTCGAGCCATAAATGAGATCGAAATTAGAGTCTATCATCGGACTCTATTTTTCTAGATCGGGAAGGATCAAATGCATACGAACGCTAAATTGGATTATTCAAATTGCCTCAATTTATTTGTTGAATATTTTGTGTTTTAGACTGATTTTTCTTAAAGTTTCGTTGCTCAATAAAATTTAAAATTGATTCGAAATCTCACAATTAGGGTTTTAGCGTTTGTCTTGCATCAGCAAGTCACTATTAATCTTTGCACCAGCAAGTCACTAGATCAAGGGCATATATTCCCAAAAAAACATTTTTTTTATAAAATCCTAGAGAGACCAATGTCAAGCTAGTCATGTACCCAGTGGCAAGTGATATGGCTGTTGGTACACGTTTTCGAAAATGGGGTGCCTACAATGGCGTACACACACATCTTCCCATTTCCATATATATATAGGAAAAAGGTAAGGTCCTCCAGTGGAGGAACTTCACAATCCTCCAAGCCCTCTAAAAAAGGTGTCATGCTGCACCCAAAATCTTGTTTTGGTGCCCACATAGGCTAAGGGGATAATGTGGAGATCAATTTTAAAAAATAAATAAATCTAATCTCCACCTTGTGATTAATACAGTTTGAAAATTGGACCGATGATTATGGTCAATTTTTTACTTTTCCAAGGAGATGAGTTTTCAAAAAAATATTCAAAATGATCTATGCAATGCCCTCTTGCCCCACATGGAATCCAAAACATGTTTTGGGTGCCACATGGAGCTCTATATGGACCTTGAAGGACACTCACCGTCCTCCAATGGAAGAGTTAACCGGGATCCATATATAACACTCACTGTCCTCCAACGGAAGAGTTAACCGGGATCCATATATATATATAACCTATAAAAAAGTAAAAGAAACGACAATTTTTCTATCGGTCCTATCACTAAAAGACAAAATTCTTATGTTGGCTTGTACTCATTCCTTTAGGAAAAAAAGTTGGTGCATGTTAGTGGTTTACGTTAGCAAAACCTCCCCAACACGTGTCATTTCTTTAAATGCTACGTGCATGTTAGCGGTTTACTATAGCAAAACCACCCCAACACATATCCTCTCATTAAATGCTAGCATAACGATTGAAGAGAAAAATTCTCATCATAAATGCCACCGTAAAAAAAGGTTATCATCGTTTACAGCCCCTGAAACTGTGACCTTACACATCTATTCTATCCTCCATGTATTGATGGCATTGAATCTGAAGATAGAGATAATTTTTAGTTCCAATCTTCCACACAATGGATCTGTAGATCATATATGTAACATCAAACGGTCAGTTTTTTATTCCACATGGTACACATTTTTAAAATTCATAATTCAGTGTGATGTTGTTATGGTCCCACTATGAAATGTCTGCCATTTGAAATGAAAAATGACCGGTCAATGGGCCACCAATGATCTCAAGATCATGATATGAAAGATTGAGACAAGACTCGAGTTCGATTGTCAGATTCAAAGGAGTCAATGGATGCCTGATGGAGGACATTGGGCTAAGTTGGTCGATATTGACTGCTGTGTGCTGAGAGTTGTGTTTTCCTCTTTTCTTCCTTGTTTTTCCTTTTTTGTTCGCTGTTGTATTGGTTTTCAGCGTCTTGCTGCGTTTCAATATAATTCCTTTTACCGATCAAAAAGAAAAAAAGATCACAGTTTCAAGCGTGCAAATAATGGTACCCAAAGAATCAACTTAATAAATCCCATCACATGCAATTTCAGCCGAACTACAGAGGAAGGATATTCTTTTAAGCAACCCTACCCCACACAAAATCTCCTCTAAGTAAATGCAGGTGCAGCCCAGAAAACAAAAAACCTCTCTCTAAATTAATGAATCGCATAATAAAAAAAACTCTTCTTCTTTATATTGTTTTCACTAATAAATGCAGAGCATGGGCGGCGACTCTCCACCAGCTATTCCAGCGTGACATGACCGTCGATTGTTGCTACGAAGCAAGGTGCATCCATCGAGATTTTTTTTTCTATAATCATAATTTTCTTAGAATGGTGGTATGATCTTTGCCACGAAGAAACCCATTTCGATCAATGGTTCTTCATCCACTAGCAGGGACAGAAAAAAAAAAAAAAAAAAAAACCGAGGGTTTACCACCATCATAGGTTTTGACAAGAGTTGAGAGGAGTAACGCGTTGAGCGGAGGAGGAACGTCACAGGATTATTTTCAGGTATTTTCTCTTATTTTCAGTTTCCTTCTATATACTGCTTTTTTTTGGGAATTGTGAAACATTCAATTGAGTACTACTATTTTTAGGGGTTTTTTTATTTTAAGTTTTTTTTAGGGTTTTTTATAATAAAAAAAGTTGTAATAAACTAATTTTTTTTTAATTCTAAATTTTTTATTAGTTTTTTCAAAAGAAAAACTATAATATTTTTCTGTTTTCTTATTAGTTTCTCCTTCCTTCATCAAGGGTCTACGATTTTTCCTTTATATTGGGTTTCTGTTTTTCTCCTAATAGATTTTCCTTCATGAAGGCCTTGTTTGGCGACGTGGGTTTTATGTTTTTTTGGTAAAAAATGAGTTTTTTATACGAAAGTGAAACAGCCTGGTGAAGAGTTATTCACACCCATTTTTCCTGTGAAAAGCACACGCTCTTTCACAGGAAAGAAACCATTGATTGCCTTGAATTAGACGATGGAGATCATTTTTCGTCCGAATATTTCACACAATAGATCTTGAGATCATGGCGCCCCTATCAGACGGTCAAATCTTGATTCCACATGGCACACATCCCCAAAAGTGACTGTGATCATTGGCGTACCTATCAGACGGTCACTTTTGAGGATGTGTGCCATGTGGAATCAAGTTGTAACCATATGATAGGTGCACCATTATCTCAAGATCTATTGTGTGGAAGATTAGGACGAAAAAGGATCTCCATCGCTAATAAATGCACAGCATGGGCCGCATCTGTCCACCTGCTATTCCGACATGGAATGACTGTCAATCGTTGCCACGATGCAGGGTGCATCCATCGAGTTATTTGTTTTTTTTTATATAATCATTACTTTCTTACAATGACAGTACAAGGGCTGCAACCAAGTCGGGCCAAGCCCAAGCTCGAGTCAGCTCTAGCTCGACTCTACCTTATACGAGCCTAGCGGAGGTCGGCTCTAGGCTCTAGGCTCTTCGAGCTCGGCTCTACCTTATACGAGCCTGTTGGCAGCCGTCGGGCGACTGCCAGCAGGCCCAACACCAAGAGGGCAAGAATTGAACCTCCGACATTCTTGGCTCAAAGCTCGAGCTCAGGCCGAGCTTCGAGCCAAGAATGTTTTATCATAAAAAAATTCTTCATAGTACTTTTTAAAACTTCTACTCAATTAAATATACATTCTATAAAAGATTTAAATGAATGATTAAACACAACGCAACATATGAAATAAATAAACAAATGTCGGAGGTTCAATTCTTGCCCTCTTGGTGTTGGGCCTATTGGCAGTCGCCCAACGGCGGCGGGTGCTTACGTGTGAGAGAGAGAGGAGGCAGCCGTATCTCGTATACATGAGAAAGAAGGTGAGAGAGGTTTAGAAATCACTCAAATCAGAGAGAAGTATGAGTTGAGTTTCACGATCCAATTGGCGTAACCCGTATGTGTGAGACTGTGACTCTATGAGAGAGAGAAGGTGAGAGAGCTTCAGCAACAAGAGACAAGAAGTAGGAGTTTAGTTGCAGGAGGCAGCCGTAAGTAGGAGTAACAGTGGGGCAAAAGTTCCTATTTTACCCTTCAAAGTAACAGTTAGATAAACTTAAACGGTTACTTTAAAGGGTAAAATAGACCTCTCAAAGTTAATTACTTATTATATATATAAACTGAGCCATAGAGCCGAGCAGGGCCGAGTCGGCCTTAGCTCGAGCTCGGCTCTGTTCATTCGAGCTACAAACTGCCCAGCTCAACTCGGCTCTCGAGCTGAGCTCTAAAGAGAAAAGCTCTTATTTTTCGAACCGAGCCGAGCCGAGTTGTCGAGCTAGCTCGGCTCTGTTGCAGCCCTAAGTACAATCTTTGGCACGAAGAAGCCCACTTCGACCAATGGTTGTTGATCCACAAGCAATAAAATCAAAAAAAAAAAATTGGAGAAGGGTTTACCATTTTCATAGGTTTTGACAAGAGTTGAATGGAGGAACGCGGTGAGCGGAGTAGGAACGTCACAGGATTATTTTCAGGTATTTTCTCTTATTTTTAGTTTCCTTATATATATTGTTGCTTCTCTGTGAATTGTGGAACGTTCAGTAGAGTACTACTATTTTTAGTATTAGTATTTTCAAAAGAAAAACTATAATATTTTTATGTTTTCTTATTAGTTTCAACTTCATTAAGGGTCTATGATTTTTCCTTTATATATATCGGTTTTCTATTTTTCTCCTAATAGATATTCCTTCATGAACGCCTTGTTTGGCAACGTGGGTTTTATGATTTTTCCCGTAAAAAATGGGTTTTTTACACAGTAGTGAAACAACTCGGTGTTTGGCAGCTTGGTGGGTCCCACTGTTCCTAGAAAAATAACGAAAATAACTCGAGTTAAATTTTCAACAAATTTTTTACTAAAACTTATTTCGCTCATGACTCGAGCGAAAACGAAGGCGTTGGTAGTGCAGTGGGTTTAATGGGCGACCATGTTTACAATCCAAGATTCTTCCTTGGCAACTTGAGTTTCATGTCTTTAAATCACTTGATTGCTTTGAATCTAGGGATGCAAACTCTAAACTGAACACCGAAACCGAAAACCGGCCCTCCCGAACCCTCCCAAACCGCCCCGAAAACCGACCTAAACCGAACTGAACCGAAGTGAAATCGGTTCGATTTTCGGTTTAGGTAGCTGAAAACCGAAAACTGAAAGGGTAAGTTGAGTAAACCAACTCCTTAATGGGTCGAAACCAGACCCGAACCGGCCCAAACCGACCCGAACCGACTGTGTAAACCGACCTTGAACCGAACCGCTCGCAAAGCCTTTTAAGCCTTTTTTTTGTTCTCTCACTCTCTCTCCTCAGTCTCTTTCTCTTTCAGCCTTTAAGGCACAGCCCCACACACAGTGACACGTGTCACACGTCACAGAGCGGCTTTGTTTTTCCTCTCACTCTCTCTCCTCGGTCTCTTTAAGCCTTTTAAGGCACAGCCACGCACAGTGACACAGCACACACTAAGTACTACACAAAAGCTTTTTTTTCTTTGTTGGCTGGCAGCACAGCTGTTAGTGTACAAGTATATATATTATATATTTCATATACACTAAGTATACTATACTACTACAATATATATATATATATATATATATATATATATATATATACACAGTACAGTGTACAGCTGACAGTTGTTCACTGCAACGGCTAGGGATGCAAGATTGGGTACCGTTACATGCAACCCAAACGGTTGCTTTCTCACCCCACGTCCTCCAGCCGGCATAGATTGACCTTCTTTGAATCAGGTGGTGGAGATCATCTTTCATCTCCATCTTCTGTACAGTGGATCTATAGATCATGGGCGTACCAGCAGACAGCCATTGCTTTATTACACATGGCACACATCTCAAAAAAGTGACCCTCAAATTGTGCTCGAGTGTGATGGCGGTCATATGATTTTACGATCACTTTTGGAGGATGTGTGTTATGTATTCTAGAAAAATGACCCTATGATGACACGAACATGATCTATAAATCAATCGTGTGAATTATGGGGACGAAAAACGATCTCTACCCTCTTTTTTAAGTCGGTCAATTCACATCAAAGCGGGGTGAGAAAACACGTTGACTCCATTAAATCAGATGATGAAGATTGTTTATCATGACAACCTTTCACGCGATGGTCTTGAGATCATAGGTGTACCATCTGACGGTCGACTTTTTATTTCATGTGGTACACATAAGAAAGTGACCTTAAAATCAATTTTGAGCTTTCACATGATGTTAAATTGTTAAGGTCACTGGCAGTCATATGATTTTACGATCACTTTTGGGAGATGTGTGCTATGTATACTAGAAAAATGACCCTCTAATGATACGAACATGATCTATAGATCAATTGTGCAAAATATGGGGACAAAAAATGATCCCTACCATCTTTTCAAAGTCAGTCAATTCACACCGAGGTGAGGTGAGAAAACACATTGACTCCATTAAATCAGATGATGAAGATTGTTTATCATCACAACCTTTCACACAATGGATCTTGAGATCATGGATGTACCATCAGACGGTCAATTTTTTATTTCATGTAGTACACACATAAGAAAGTGACCTTAAAATCGTTTTTGAGCTTTCACATGATGTTAAGCCGTTAAGATCACTGATAGTCATGATTTTATGATCACTTTTGGGGGATGTGTGCTATGTATACTAGAAGCATGATCCTCTGATGTTATGAATATGATCTATAGATCAATTGTACGAAATATGGGGACAAAAAATGATACCATCTTTTTAAAGTTGGTCAATTCACACCAAGGTGGGGTGAGAAACACATTGACTCCATTAAATCAGATGATGAATATTGTTTATCATCACAACTTTGTACACAATGGATCTTGAGATCATGGGTGTACCATCAGACGGTCGATTTTTTATTTTATGTGGTACACATAAGAAAGTGACCTTAAAATCAATTTTGAGCTTTCACATGATGTTAAGCAGTTAAGGTCACTTTTTTGAGATGCGTGCTACGTGAAATTAATTACTGACCGTTCGATGGAATGCCATGATCTCAAGATCCATCAGGTGGAAGATTGGGAGGATAAACGATCTCCATCATTTGATTCAACTTTGTCAATGTCTTTTAGCATGGGTGAACTCAAAGATTTGGTGGGTGAATTT
Organism: Chloranthus sessilifolius; assembly: GCA_021018995.1. NCBI lineage: Eukaryota > Viridiplantae > Streptophyta > Magnoliopsida > Chloranthales > Chloranthaceae > Chloranthus > Chloranthus sessilifolius. The sequence continues at coordinate 127,950,503 of CM037585.1, read as the reverse complement.
AAAGAGAAGTTGGGTTGGGCAAACTAGAATAACATTTACTTGGGTTAAAAAACCTCAATCCAAACCCGACCCATTAGTTTAAGGGTCAGGATCCCGACGGATCAGGGATTTAAACCCAAGCTCCACCCATGCCAGAGACTTCTTCATTTAAAAACAAAAAAGTAGTACAGCTGCACGTGCCATAGACTTCTTTTTTACTCTCTCTCTCTCTCTCTCTCTCTCTCTCTCTCTCTCTCTCTCTCTCTCGCTCTCTCTCTCTACAGTATTGTGTACAGTTGTTCCTGCAATCTCTTAAGCAAGCCTTCTAGTTTCACCATGGGAACCAACGAAGAGGAGAAAACCCAGGTTCCTCTGCCTCCACGGGGAACCATACATGCCCCGATCTCTTAAAGAAACAAGTCGGAAAGTGGTCGGATTCCGTCCTCGGAAAACTCGATCTCATCTTCGCCGACGCTCATTTTTTAAGATAAGTTTAATGAAGAAGAAGAAAGGAAAAGTATTGTTCCCTTTCTCCCCCATTTTTTTTCAAGCACAAGCATGGTGAAAATCGATGAACGAACTAAACCAACCGAACCAAACCAAACCGAATACCCAAAAAATAGGTTTCGGTTTGGGTATTTCTGCACATCGGTACACCTAACCGAACCAACTCATATTTCGGTTCGGTTTCGGTTTGTGCTATACCAAACCGAACGCCGAAAAAATCGGGTTCGGTTAAGTACACCAAACCTGCATCCCTATTTGAATCTGACGATGTAGTTTCATTTTTGGGGCCAACGATTCACAAATCGATCTTGGGGCGGAAAAAGGTACCCAAGGTCTAATTCAAAGAAGTCAACTGTTTAACAATGCGAAACTCAAATTGAGGAAGATGAATTTCGGTTTAAAATAAAGGCACATTTTTAAAAGGCTGGTGTTACTACCATACCAATTTATGTTACAGCCACCTCACTTAAATGAACGAAAATTTCATTGACTTCTTTAAAGTAGACGACGGAGATTGTTTTTCAACCCAATCTTCAACACAAATGATCTTGACATCATTGCCCTACTATTAGATGGTCAAATGTTGATTCGACGTGGCACACATTGAAAAAGTGAAAGTAATCATAAAGGGTTCCACCGTTCACACCTTTGACCGACTTGAATCAGATGATGGAGGCCGTTTTTCTTTCCCATATTAGATCTTAATACCATGGCCCACATGTCAGACGCTAAGATGTTGATTCCACATGGCACACATCTGTGATCACAGTGTGCCATGGCATGCCATGATCAAGGTCACTTTGTGTGTCATCAACATCTAAGCCTATGATATGTGGGTCATGATATCAAGATCTAAGGTGTGAAAGATTGGGATGAAAAACGACCTCTATCATCTGATTCAAGGTAATCGATGGGGTGAATGGTGGAACATGGCACTGCAAGAATCTTTGGGTGAAAAAGTTGGCACCATTTAAATACAAGGCATTGTCCTTTTTTACAAAAAAAAATTCTTGGAGTTTTATTTTTCACCCGCCCATTGGAAGTTTAAAAATAAAAAAACCCCATGGATTTTGCCAAACAAGGCCGAAGAGTGTAGAGATTATTTTTAAGATTTTTAGTTTTTTTTAAAGGAAAGTTTATTTTTTTATATTTTTTATATTTTTGCTTTTTTACAGGGAACTTTAGTTTTTTTATATTTTGTTATATTAGATTTGTGAATGGAATTTTTATAAGGAAAAAATTACAATGGACTAATTTTTCGAGTTTCTTACATTTTGAAATTTCTTAAGGATTTTTGTAAGAAAAATAATAACAATTTTTTATTTTTTGTGAATGAATTTTTTATACGAACTAAATTATAATAAATCAATATTTTTTCTATTTTTCAAGAATCTTCCATTACCTTGTCAAAGTTTTTCTATATTTTCTCAATAGACTTTCTTATTTTTATTTTTTTCTTCTTTTAAGTTGAAAAATTATTTTCTTTTTGCCATGGAAATAATATTTAGAAATGTCTGTGTATTGCCATGAGTAGGAGACAACGTATACTTCAATACTCATTGCAATTTTTTTTATGAATTTGTCTACAATGGGTGCCTACCCATCATGCGTGGACATTGCATTGGAAGCCTGTGCAAGTCATGCAGTCACAACGACATGTGCACTGTGATGTCTACTCATGATGGGTGGACACCCATTGCAGACTAACTCCTTTTTTATATTAGTTTCTATATACTCTATAATTATTTATTCCCAATTAGTTACATTATTTTAATCATAAATATTTAAATCATTTGTTAAGGTGCGTTATCAGAATGGAGATTAATAACGACACATCTTCAACGTCGGTTGCTGCATTTGGAAAAGATACCAAAAGAATGATAGGATGTACAACTGCAGAATTACAAGTAATAATTTTATTATACATATGTTTATAAAATCACTTCAAAATTTTGTATAAAATTTCTATCACTTTTTCTCAAAAATCTGCAGGACAGTGTAAAATTTCTAAAAACTCATGCTCGAAATAAGTTAGACAAAGAATACATCTTCTATGTAAACTCTACTGATGACAGCTTTCGAGGACTAGGCGCTCGAAAAATCAAATGTGATTGCAGTTGAAGATAGTGCATCATCTTCAAAAGAAGGACATCGTGAAATTCGGAGATCATAAAATCCAAACAACATGAACTTTTCTTAAAAGATCATCTATAATACCTTTTTGGTTTGTAAATATGGTTTTGTAGATAAGACATCGGTTCAGACTACTTGGGTTTGTAAGCATATTTTGTCACTTAAAACATGAGTTATTATGTTTTTGGGTTTGTAAATAGTTGTAAATATGTTTGATGGTAAATACTTAAGATATTTTCTTTTACTTAGCCACTCTTATCATATATTTTCCAATCTTCTAGATTTTATTCAATAAATTTTGAATATAAACATAATGAACTAATTTTATTTACAATTTTTACTTCTCGTTTCATTATATGAACATGAGGAAAGTAATCGAATACTCCGGTGTCATGTAATTTCAGGTAAATTGCACCTGAATATGAAAAACCAGGTTGTTAACTGAGAAGTGATTTAGTTCGTGTACAACGATTGGTCGTAGATAAAGTACACTCTCGTCAAATCATCATTAAATCGTATTGAGGTTTGAAATTTTTTTCATCTTATAATGTTATAGAACCTAAATTTATGCGTGCAGTGAAGTGAATTCACTAGATAGGTATTATTGAATTAAGTAGTGGTTTAAATTCAATTTCAAATGGGCAAAATACTACCTAATAAAGTTTTGGGATTTCTTGATGGGGACGTTGATTATAATATTATATATTTGTTCAAGAACTACTTTTAAAAAGTATCTTTTCTTAATAATGTATGCTGCAGGACTATATCCCTTTTTATTTGTATTAATTTTTTTATGGGGCCTACAACTTGCACCCGAGATTTGTATCGTGCCACATTGCTCAAAACAAAAGACTTGGTATTTTTGAGATCTGCGCGATGTGGAACACCATCAAAGCACTTTGATTTTAAAGTACTGATCTAAAGATCATTTCTGCCAAAGATCGGCATGAAAAGTGATCTCTATCATTTGATTCAATATAGTCAAAGACCGTCATTTGATTCAATTGTTGACTGTGACAAACAAAAAATACCAAAGTCTTTCTTTTTGAGGAAATTGATTCTTTTTCTCTCACTAAATATTTTTTATAATTTTTTTCTCTTTTACTAAGATGTAATTTCAGTTTTAGATCTTTGTTTTTGTTTGAATGGAAATGCATTTGGTATCATTTTTTTATAGGAAATGAAAAAAAAAATATCCAGACATAAAAATGCATGCATGTTTTTGAATTATATATATATATATATATATATATATATATATATATATATATATTACTTTTCTTGGTGACTACAAAGAAAAAATATGTAAATTTATTTGAATGAGTAACTTTTTATAAAGAGAACTTTTTTATTTTTTTATTTTTTTTTTTAATATTCAATACCTTGCATTTTCTTTTCCTCAATTTTTTATAAGGACAATATTAAATGGTTGATATAGGCCTATTCAAAAGTTAAGTGCATGTATTTAATATGAACTTCCTCAGATCAAGTCCTTCTAAATCAAGTTAAAAGATCTTTTAATATATAATTTTATGCTAAAACTCATTAAATCAACTTTAGTACATGTTTACTAAACCTATTTCAAGCTGTAATATAATGATCGAATCTACTATGGAAGGTAGAAATATCATAATTATATTAAAATTTCAGATTAAATTTCAACTTATTTAAAATGACAAACCTCAAGCAATGGTTTATGGCTTTATGAATAGCCGAGAGAAATGAATTTTTTAATCAAGTGCATCAATTCAGTATTCGATAGAGTGGTGACCAATTCGTAACTTGAACCTGTACTATCTCTTTATTTAAGAAAACTACCGGAAAAATTTAAATAAACAGATCATTCTTTGTGATCTTTAGTTTTATACTTGACATGATTCTTTACGTATTGTGACCACATATCAATGCAACAAAGAAATCCAAACGAAACATGGTCACACTATTATTGGTTTCCTTCACATGATTCTAACTGTCCTAATCAATTAAGGTATTATTGGTCTCCTCCACAAATTACATCTAGGGCACTATTTTTCATTATCCATTTCATCCACGACCCATCTATGTCATAGAGATTTGGTAACATCATTGCGCTAATTACAATATTTTTTATATTCTAATTACAATATTTTTTATATTCTAATATATATATATATATATATATATATATATATATATATATATATATATATATATATCTTTTTTAATTAATTTTATTAAAATTTAATTTTGCATTAATCTATCATAATGTTTAGTGTTTTGATTGTTTTACTATGTTAAACATAACTGTAATTACATGACCCGCACGTGCATCGCATGTGCAGGGCCCACTAGTATATATATATATATATATATATATATATATATATATATATATATATATATATATATATATATATATATGACCATGGTTCAAAATTTTGACCGAAATCTACAAAATCTCGGTTTCAATATACCGGTAGCATATTATCGGCCGATAATTTGGTGATTAGAAAATTATTGGCCGATAACTTTAAATTATCGGCCGATATTTTGCTACTTCGAGAAAAAAATAAATAAATAAATAAATAATGATTTCGATCAAAATTTCGGTTTCGGGCAAGACCGAAACCGAAACGAAAACCGAAATTTTGATCCTTGTATATGACAGAAGAATTAAAGGAACGGGCAACAAATCGTAGAAGTTTTAATAATTATAAAGAATATTAACAAAAATGAAATTTTCAATAATCAAATGGCATGAACCACATTTCCCGCAGCACATAAATTTTTGAAACATTCCCAGTACGCTACTATTTTAAGATAACCATTCGACCCCTTTGTAATATAGAATATACAATATAAAGTGTTCATATTTTAACTAGAGTTATTTCGTATTGTCGAAATAAAATGAGTAGACAAGATAAACAGCTGTCCACATTGGAAACAGTCAATCCTCATAATAATGTTATTTCTGGTGCGATGAGAGTCATTGATTGATCCTCCTCTTCTTAATCCTATTTCTTATTGCCAAAAAAAAATGAGTAGACAAGAAAACAGCTGTCCTACAGATTGGCAACAGCTAACTTCATTATAGCGTCATTTCTTGTATGATGAGTCTATGGTGGATATAGTGGGAATGGCTAGGCAGTGGACTCTTGCTATAAGAGCCAAAGACCCACAATTATTTGGAAAGTAGACATTGAAAAAGCTTATGACCGGGTGAATTGGGGGTTTTGGATTACATGATGGGGAGGTTCAGGGTTTGGGGATAAATGGTGAAAACCGACGAGGCTTTCTACTCTTCATCATGGTTTTTGGTACTCGTGAAATGATAATCGAAAGGCTATTTTAGAACTTTTAGGGGGTTGCGTCAAGGAGATTCCTTATCCCCATTCTCTTCCAACATGGTTGGAGAGGGTCTTTGTGGTTTGATTCAGAGGTCTGATGAGTTGATTTACTTGTCCAGATGCAAAATTGAGAGAAGCAAACCAGTGATATGCATCTACCGTATGTAGATGACAGGAATTTTTTTGTGGAGCCGAAAGGGAAGAATTAAGGTCTACTAGCGGGGCCCTCACGATTTATGAAGTTATCCCAGAAGGTTAATCTCCACTAGTCTAAGTTGTTGGACATACATGGTAAGGTTCATGGTTTTAAAACTCGACTACTCGACTCAGCCCAGTTTCGAGTCGACTCGTCTATAGACTCGATTTGGGCTTCAACTCTGTCGAGTTGCCGAGTCAACTCAAACACTCGACCGAGTTTGTTGACTTGGCGAGTCGATTTTAGTGACGAAGAAGAAGAAGAAGAAAGAAAGAAGAAGAAAGAACAAAGAACAAAGAACAAAGAAGAAAGAAGAAAGAAGAAGAAGAAGAAGAAGCAGGAAGAAAGACGAAAGAAGAAGAAGGAAGCAAGAAAGGAAGAAAGAAAGGAAAGGAAAGAAAGAAGGAAAGACAGAAAGAGAAGGTAAGAAAAAAGAAGAAAAAGGAAAGGAGGAAAAGAAAGAAGAAAGAAGAAGGGGAAGAAGGAAAGAAGGGGAGAAGGAAGAAGGAGAAGAAGAAACAAAGAAGAAAAAAGAAAGAAAGAAAGAAGGAAAGAAGGAAAAAAGGAAAGAAAGAAAGAAAGAAAGAAAAAGACGGAAAGAAAGCCCAGCAAAGCAAAGTAGGAAAGAAGCAAAGAAAACAAGAAAAAGAAGGAAAGAAAGCCCAGCAAAGCAAAGAAAGCAGGAAAGAAAGCAAAGTAAGAAAGCAAAGAAAGAAAGAAAGAAGAATATATATATATATATATATATATATATATATATATATATATATATATATATTAAATAACCCAAGTCGGAGAGAGTAGAGTCGAACCGATTTTCCACGTTGACTCTACTTAGAAGATTTCCGAGTCGAATCGAGTCGAGTTTCCGTGTTTTAAAACCATGGTAAGGTTAATCGCCACCAGTCAACCAACATTTATCGAATTTGAAAAGAATCAGAAAAAATGGTTTGACCTTATTTCTCGAACTGAGAGATTCATGCATCGGGATCCTGATGCATATAGATGCAATAATTCCAATGGGAGCAAGAATTTCAAGGTACATTTGGAACATTCGTTTCTAAACAAAAGAACCATTTTCAAATAGTGTTCGATCGATTACGTATGAATCAATATTCAATTGATTGTTCCGAGGCTATCGACAAACAAGATTTGTCTTCACTTTGTTTCTATTGAATAATCACCCTTTGGTTGCATAGCCAGAGTTGTGGACACTGTAGATGCGTTGTTAAGCATTGCAGGGGGAGAAACTCTGATTCAATGTAGTCAAACACCATTTGAAATTAATATTATGTTTGATTTATATGGTATCCGTTAAATCTAGATGGTGTTTGACTATTGTGAATCAAATGATGGAGATTGTTTCTCTTCCTAATCTTTTACATCAACAATCTTTAGATGATTGTGCACCTATCCAACGATACACATGTTGATTCCACAAGGCACACGTCTAAAAAGTGACCCAAGTACCAAGTCACCTTGCTTATGCTACTTTCCTAATACTAACTTATTTTCTAAGTCGACCATATTTGAACCCCCATGGAAGAAAATCATGGGTCGCCACAGGACACAGATACATATCGGTATCAATCAATACCTCAAACCATCGTTTAAGTTTTCCCTAATACACCAAGGACTAGAAATATGTTTCAAATAATCCTCGTTTAAGTTCATCCTAGATTCATATCTTCTGTGACCACTACACAAGCATAGATAGTTCTCATTATTAATGAGAAGTCATCACAGTGAACAACATCAAAACGTATTGGTAACACCAAGCCAAATACCAATAATATCACCAATTTGTATTAATATCAATTAATACTTTAAACCATGGTTGAAATCTCCCTCAATAAAGAAAGGACTAGGAATTTTGTTTATGATCCTTTGAAGATTGTGCTAGAGTTACTTCAAACGAGGCTAACCAGAACAATATTGAATAATTGGTAAGTAGTGATATTGTTGTCGATTGAAAATAACTTGAGGATACCCTCCACTTTCATATTCGAGTTGAGTTTGGTTGCCCACTCTGATTTCAATGCCTTTGTGAAGGGAAAATAGCGAGACTATTCAACATTTGGCTGCTCTAGCTACCGATTATTCATTAAGTTGAAATTGCTTCAATATTAACTGAGAAAATATAATAAGATAGTCTTTGGGGCAATTAATAGAAGACTCTTAAGGAGGTTGTGACGACCCAGACCCACATGCCACAATATTGTCCGGTTCTGGGCTTAGGTCCCCACCCCGATTTTGTTTCTGGCATGGGCGTTACGTTTTGTTGTCCCCACCCAAAATGTGTCATGACATATAGCGTCCACAATCACATATAGCCCAGGGTCAGGACTTTTCCCTATCCGAAGTGGGATTATTACAATCCCCCCACCTTATAGAAGAGTTGTCCTCGGCTCTGATACCATTCTGTGACGACCCAGACCCACATGCCACAATATTGCCTGGTTCTGGGCTTAGGTCCTCACCCCGGTTTTGTTTCTAGTATGGACGTTACGTTTCACCGTCCCCACCCAAAACGTGTCATGACATATAGCGTCTACAATCACATATAGCCCAAGGTCAGGACTTTTCCCTATCCGATGTGGGACTATTACAGAGGTGGAGGGTAAGAGCATGGATTTGAACTAGAGAGAGGAAAACTCACCTCTCTCAACTCAAACATGAACACAAGAAACACTTTAAAGAGGGAATGGTAGGTTGTCCTTGAGCAAGAGGAAACTTTTTAGAGGCTAAGATCCTACGTTATTTGGCCAGCAAGAGACCAAAACATGGCCTTCTTTCCATAGAAAGATGAATGCCACGGGCTGAAGACGAATGCCACGGGCTGAACGAAAATGCTTAGTAGCATAAAGGTAGATGGAGTGGAATGGTTAGTTCAGGGAGGGGGATGTGGAAGATATCTATAATATCTTGAACTTTTTAAGATGTGATTAATGTGATAAAAATGTGCTTTTCTTCACAATTAAAAGCCTTAACATGCTTAAGGATTTTCAGAAAATTATTTTGTGCAAATTGGTTTAATGGAGCCCTAGGGGAATTTTTAAAATTTTAAGAAAAAGTGAGGGGTAAAATGGTAATTTTACCCTAGGGACTGATTTAGTATTTCTCAAATTGTTTAGGGGGAAACTGAAAATTTTATATTGGGGAAAAAACGTAATTTTTAAAATATACCAGGAGTATTTTGGAAATTTCCACCCTAGGGGCATTTTCATAATTTTCTAAAATCTCAAGGGTATTTTGGTAATTTGGAAAATCAGATTTTCGTAAAAGACAAATATAATTAATTTTTGTGGTTGAGAGGATGTCACCTCATCGATATGAGGTATCAGGATTAGAGGATGGGATGTCGAGGTGGCAAGGGTGACCACCTTTCCAGGTTCCTCCAAAGTTCAGAAGAGGTAACTAACCTTCTACAAAGGCTCCTGCCACCTCCTTAGGGGCCTACAAAAGGGAGAGAAAGGAAAAAGAGAGAAAGAGAGAGAGAGAGAGAGAGTGAGAATAGAGAGAGGAAGAGAGGAGAGAAAAAATAAAGGAAGAGGAGAGAGAAAGCTGAGAAAGAAAGAGGTTAGAGGATGGGGTATCGAGGGGGCAAGGGGTGACCACCTTTCCTGGAAGGTTTCCTCCAGAGTCCAGAAGAGGGGACCAATCTTCTAGGAAGGTTCCTGCCACCTCCTTAAGGGCCTACAAAAGGGAGAGAAAGGGATGAGATAGAGAGAGAGAGAGAGAGAAAGCTGAGAAAGAAAGAGGGAGAAGCAGAAAAAAGAAGAGCAGTCCTTTTTTTTTTGTTGATCGGTAATAAGCAATAGATTGAAAGCCAACAAGACGTTAAAAGGAAAAATACAAAGACTCGACCAAAAACAAGCAATGCAAAAGGGAAAAGCAAAAGTAAAAAACTCTAAAACAATGTTCTCAACCCATGGCCAACCACAACTAGCCCCACTCCTACCCCGGGTCCAAGGGCAGTCTCTGCCGCCCCCCCCCCCCCCCCCCCCGGGACCCCCGAGCGCATCCGTCAATACTTCTATCGACCCAAAGCCACATGAAATCCCTGACCGACTTGATAATCATCTGTCAATACTTTTATTGTTGAAAATCCGGCCATTGCTCTCGAGCCAAATGCTCCAATTAACAGCGAAGAAAGCCACCTTCCAATAGTCTCCGATAGTATCCTCACGGGAGGTAGACGACCAAGCTAGGAACTGTTGATAGGGGGTTGAAGGGGTGACCCAGCACATTCCGAACAACGTAAGAATAGTACTCCAGATCTGATGAGCCACCCGACAGTGTAGGAATAGGTGAGCAACATACTCCACTTCTTGTAAGCACATTACACATTGATTGGGAATGTCCTTCCCCTGTCGAGTAAGTTGATCGATAGTTAGAACTTTTCCTTTGAACATAGTCCAGGTGATGAATCTAACTTTTGGGGGAATAGTAGTCTTCCACAACCTTGCTCCTTGGAATATGATGAGCGGGCGACACGTAAGAATCCGGTAATATGACTTGACATTGAATCTGCCATCTTTACTGGTAGCCCAAGTTCGTTGGTCTTGACCTTGATGATTTGGGAGTTGTCCATAGATCGTGGACAGAAGTCTAGTGAACGAGGCCATCTCATCGATTCTCAGGAATCTATGAGTGCAAACATCCCACGGCCTTCCCCCATTGAGGCCCGAAAGGAACTCCGTAACTAGGCCCAGCTGATTAGTGGATATGGCAAAAATATCCGGGAATACCGCTTTGAGTTGAACACCCTCCACCCAAGCATCCTCCCAAAATCGAATTCGGGTTCACACCCCCAGCTGAATCGGACCCATCTGGCGAAAAGACGCTATGTCTCGCAGATGTTTTTCCACCAATTCGATGCCTCTGTGAACCATTGTGTTGATGCCCCAATTGCCTACGGACTGCCCATACTTTTCCATCAGTACCTTTCGCCAAAGAGTCTCCCTATCGCTTTCCGAACCAGCTCTCCAAAACCATTTCCCTAGCAAAGCAATATTCGTTTCCCTCAGCCTACGGATGCCAAAGCCACCGCAACTCATGGGTAACTGACAGGTTTCCCAGTTCACAAGATGATATCATTTGTCTATGCCAAAACCCTTCCAAAGAAAGTTTCTCCGGATTTGCTCAAGTCGATTGATAACCCCGATCGGGCACTTGAACATAGACATGTAGAATATGGGCAGGTTGGAGAGGACAGATTTGACCAAAAGAAGGCGCCCTCCACTGCTAAGGAGTTTGCCTTTCCACGAAGACATCTTTTGCTTGAATCTTTGAGTAGCCGGCTCCCATGGCAAAGTCGAGGGTTTCCTGACCCCAAGAGGCAAGCCCAAATACTTGATGGAGAGTTTCTCGATCTCACAATTCACGGTAGCCGCTAATACAGCCACCTGATGGTCGCTGGTCCCAATTCCGGTAATCACTGATTTGTGAAGATTTATGCGTTGACCAGAAACAGCCTCATATACAGAATGGATATCTATAAGAACCCTGAACTCCTCTACTTCGGCGTATCCAAATAGAATGGTGTCATCAGCGTACTAGAGATGCGAGTTGGATCGACCCTAGCTTCCGACCATAATCCCCGATATGAGCTGAATTTGTGTCGCACACGCAATGAACCCAGCCAGGGCTTCGCCCACTATGATGAACAATAATGGGGATAACGGGTCTCCCTAGCGGATTCCTCTAGAGTTTTTAAAGTACTCAGAGGGCAAGCCATTGAAAAGGCAAGTCATCCTCCCTTATGCCTCTTGTATGCTTGATTTATTTCTGAGAAACCTTTCTGATGTTTAGTAAGATATCTTAAAATTTAAGCCATGATTATAGAAACTAACCTTGAAGTTTGGACCCTTTCCAGCTATTATTTTTAAAATCTTAGATTTAAAATTTAAGCCATGATTTTTAGTAAGGTATTCTAATAATGTTTCATGTAACCAGTTCTAACCCTATCCCAACTCTGTTTTCAATATAGCATAAAGGATGGGTTTCAGCCCTCACTATACTACAGCCATGTTTATCATTAATTAAATCTATTACTCGTTGTCATATGCATGATTGATTTACAGCCTTGATTAATCTTAAACCAGGAAGTGTGAGCTTGCTGCCTTTATCTTTATGCAGCTCTAAAGTGACAATTGTAATCCTGTTTTTATCATATGTAAGGCACATAGCTTGCTGCCATGTTTACCTCTATGTTATAGCCATAATTTATGTCAGTTCTACGTGATGTTGCATCTCTTAATCATTTGTATAATGGTGTCTGCCATGCTCTATGAGAGTTTGACATAAAAATATATTTCATATCTTGTCCTAAAAAGCTCTCTAGAAGGCAATCATATGATATTTGTTTCTACTAAACTTTTGGTGAAGTCCTAAGATATGTGTTATGTAATGAAACAACATGAATATGTGTTATATGCTGCACGTGATGTAACCCATGAAATATGCTACATGTTGTATGTAATGAAACACCTTTTTTATGGACTGCATGTTTTGTGTGTGAAGATATCATGATCTGATGATATATGTTCTACAATAAACCCTAAAAAGGGAATTTTAAAAAGAAGAATTTTCCAACAAAAGGATAAGTATGTGTTTTTTAAAATCAACGAAAAATCATGTGTTTTACAAAAAGAGCTTGAATCAGCAATATGAAGAAAGGACATGTGATATGCTTTACGAAGAAGCACTTAAAACAGTAATAAGAAAAAGGACACGTGATAGGATCATTATGGTCATAAGCCATAAACCGATAAGCCAAGATATTATAAGGCACAATGTAGATGTGAAAAATATAGAAAACACTGCTTACCTGTGTGCTATGATGATGCTTTCACAATTGATGGAATACCATTTGTTCCAGTGAAAGCTGGATTTATCCACGATATGCAAGTGATAGGGCCAGTAAACACGTGACACGTGATGAAGATACCGGTATATAATATGATTAATCAAGTGATGTGGGCATCTAGTACTCGTGCGCAAAGGCGTATTAGCTATCTGTTAGCTCAACCGCTATATGCCGGTTAGGTTATTTAAGTAGAGGAAAGAAATGAAAGTGAGTGGCAAATCGCTATGACAATGAAATTCATGTGTATGTGACTGATTAATTTAAATGCACTCTGTCTCCAATGATATGTTTTCCCTTTCACAAGATGTCAGTACTCATTTTTCTTCATGCTTTCTAATTTATTTTCTGCTCCTATGCTATCAGCTGATCATGTCCTACCTCTTCTCTAATTAAGTAAACCTGAGAATTAAGGGATGTAGGACCTGCTGAGTTGCGGATTGTCACTCATCCCTTATTTATCTCCACACCAAACTTTTCATCTTAAAGGGAAAGAAAGCAGCAAAGTAAAGGGAGACTTCCAGGAAAGTTTACATTAAGAAAGGTATAAACGGCATAGTTAGATTTACTTTTGTATTAATCCTGTAGTCATAAGAGTAGATAGTCGTGGTTGATGCGGACTTCAGTGGTATCTAGTATTGAATTTTGAATGATAGAACAATTTCTAGGTTTGTTTTACTTGAATCACAATTTTTACTTCATCGTCATGTGTAACTAATTGTTGTTGTTAGGTCTTTTGGTGTAACACCCAGAAATTCATGAAGGGATTTTGGGGGTGTTACAAAATCATCACGGGGTTATTTAAGAACTTGTACAAACTGAATTGGAAGGACAAGGTCGAAACTTGTCTATCTTTGGAGGAGCGATCTGAAATTGGGATGGAAGAAGCCATCATGGGCTGCTTTGAAAACTTGAATAAATCGGATTGGAGGGCAAGGCTGAAGTGACGGGCACTCTACCCTGTCTTATCTTTGCGGGAGAGAGCTGAAGTTGAAACCTTTCATAACACTAGGATAAGAGTGGTTGTTTTCTCCTTTGAAAGAGAAAAAATCCCATGGGCTGAATGGCTTCCAATAGTAGATCCTGATCTTACTAAGGTGTCGGAAGAATTTTACTTATGTCACAAATCAGCAAAGGCTTTTAACGCTACCTTTATTGCTCTAATACCCGTAATCCCAAAAACAAAACAACAAACATTTGAGGCTTTCTGTCCCATAAACTTAGTAAGGGATGTCTATAAAACAATAGCAAAAACTTCAGAAAATACGCTAAGTGCTGATGCGAACATTGGTGTCTATGTCTCCTTTCAATGTAGTCGCGTCGGAACCAGACAAAGACTTGATGGTATGGTGTGGCCAATGAGATGATTAATTCTATATAGAAGTTAGTTTCCAAGGATAGCCCACAAAATGGATTTTCCAAAAGCATATAACCATGTTAAGTGGTCTCTACTAATGGAAATCATGGAGAGGATGAACTTCCCGATACAATGGACTAGATGAACAAGTTGATGCATATCTACCACAAGTTTCTATGTCCTACTAAATGGCAGTCAAAGCGGATATCCTCCAGAGGGAAAGCAATAGAGTTAATTACTAGGAATGCTGTAGATACAATCATTCATGTGGTGTCTTAGCCCCATCCCCTATCGCTAGACTGTGTGGCATCCTACTATGTTGATGACTTAATCATCTAATTTGGAAGAAACTAAGCAAGAATGATCATTGACTTCATCTAAAACATCATCAGGATAGCTAGGATGAAGTTTAATAGAATTAAAGCTGAAGTGTGTTGAGCCAAGTTCAAGAGGCCAGTGTGCAGGAATATGTAGAAATATTACGTTGTAATCATGAGAGTCTCCCGAATTAATTATGTGGCCCTTCTGTTGTGTAGAGGCAACCTTCGACTCTCAGACTGGGTCCACTGATAATGAGAATTCAATCTAGACTGGACTATTGAAAAGGTAAATATTGGGAGAGCAACTTCTGCAAATCTCCCTTTAACCCTACCTATTTCATATCCATCCTCTCTCTGATAGTCACTGTGATTAAGACCGATTGTGAAAATACAAAGCAGATTCCTTTAGAGTAGATTCCATACTAAGGAAAATTTGTCCACTGACCTGCAGATCATCAAGGAACTAAGTCCCTGGCCTCATTTAACCAAGCTCTCCTTGGTAAATGGTGGTGGATGATAGCCCTAGCAGACTGGGTCCTCAGCCTGTCATTTTTTTTCTTTTTCTTTGATAGGTAAGTGGGGATCGTACTTGTGACCTGTAAGTTTGCAATGTCAACTTTCCTGTTAAGCAACAGGTTCAACCCCAGGATCTACATCCTAATCTATAGGATGATATTGTTCTGAACAAATATGAAGACTTGAACTTATCATTATTGGCTCCTATACACACGTAAGTTCGACGTCTGAAAGGAGCAAAGGTCTGATAAAGCTTGCTTTCCGAGCATGTGCGGATGAAGGGAGGGATTAGGGTTTATTCGGCTCAATCCTTTTAATAAAAATTGGGCCAAGTTTAATTGCAATTAGGGGAACGAACGATAATTACTGGATCACACGGTATCCATTGCTGAGAATCCAAGACTGCCCGGATCCCACGAGTGAATAGAAAGTTGGATCTACATTGGATCTCATTAATTTAGATTTTCAACCCTATATTGTAGGGTGGAACTCGAAAGATATGAAAGATCTCCCTCCAAGCCATACATACGACTTTCACCGAATACACCTTTCCACAGAATTCTATATGTATCTGGATGCCGAAGCCTTGGGGTGATCTCGTAGTTCCTACAGGGTGGAGACGATGGGGTCGGTCCATAGATTTTCCTTCCTTTTGCCACATTTCGCTCAATATGTAGGGGTATAATCGGGGATTTGACAACATAAGCAATAAGGAAACAAAATAGAACAGAATTTCCAATGCCACGGGATACTATTGAGTAGCTGATGTTTCAAAATTTAATGTTGGTTCTATAGGGAGGGTCTGCGAACCAACAATCCATAGTAGAGGGCCAATCGAACATGGAGCAGAGCATCCAGGGCGAAGAGCAGCTTAGCAGTTGCATGTCGAAGAGGCTGAGAGGTTTCTATCCCAATAGGCCAGTGGGCAGAACGAGGAGAGGGCCCAGCAATCACCCGACTCATTCCATATTAGAAATAAACGCAGGAAATAGTTTGATAACAGTGATTCTGGGCGAAAGCCTGATGGAACAATGCCACGTGGAGGGGGATTTCGTGACATTTCTGATTGGTTGTCTTGTTCTAATAAGTTGCTTAATAGTTGGCATGCTGAATCATATATATAGAATGGGCTGTAACTACAAATTTCAGAAATGAAAAGGGATCACATTATATTTGAATTGTATCTGACTGTCTCTTCCTATCCCTCAACTCCTCTATACTGGACTTTTGGGTAGATTCAGGCATGATACACTTTTTAATTATTGGGAGAACCCAAGTATTCCCTTTCAGATCCATGAAACACCTCTCTCAACAGCTCTTTATTTACGCGGGAGCAATAAATGTCTTAATCATGTTTGTTGTAATGTTCCTGAATGGTTGAACTTCAATGAAATGGTTTCATGAGGTTCAGCCAACTGTCTCGACCGTGGGACATCATTGAGAAATAGGAATCGGTGTTATCAAACGATTTCCTGCAATTATTTCTAGTATGGAATGAGTCGATCATCTTCTTGTGCCAAAGATCTTACCATTTCCGAAGGAACTGGAGCTACATCTCTTTTCTAAGGCCATTCCATTTCGGCAAAAGACCCAAGTTCCATAGCTTTGCGTCGTGAACCTGATCATGATATTCCTACCCCAAGAGGTAAAGGAAAGGTCCTTCCCTTTTTGGCCTACAGTTTGATACATATAAAATGACATCCCATTTTATACACAGACGGAGTGGTTCAATACTACAGATTCCTTCTTTCCTTATTTCTGTAGGAGCTAGATCTTTCTGCCCTGGTCCTCAAAGAAAGTAACGTGATTGACACATACATCTTGCGAGAACAGGGATCATAACAGCGATACCCTTTTTGCCCAGATGGGTATCACAGGATAATACCCATAACTGCCTTTGGTGAAAGCTTGTCACGGCTGACGGATGGAAGAAGAACAGGACGGACCTCTAGTGTGAATCTGGGAGGACTACCTTTAAATCTAGATACCCCCATGATGGGGAAGTCGACACTATATACATTGGCTATGGACCATATCAAGTTGAACCTCCCGAATTCCAAAACCCTAGCTTGCAACTGAACCGTTGGATTGACCTGATGCAACAAACTGTGGAAAGAACCAGTGATTCCACCTTACATCTAAGAGCAAGCGCCCTAATCTGGAAGATGCTAGAGTTCCATCTCCAGGATCGCTCCTTCTGCGAAGCTAACGGATCTAGCGCATCAGATTGGACCCTAGCCGAATCTAACGTAATCACTCGAGAAAATACGAAACTCTAAGGTATCGCAAGTATTTTGAGATTTTTGCTTAATCAATTAGTTTAACTTCAGCACAACTTCATATCATTATCAGTCGCAATTTAGGGTAGTTGTCCCGTGTCACCCCACCGATACAGAGCAGTAATAAAAAAAAAAGGGGCTTTGGTGGAGGACTCTCTCTCTCTCTCGTCCGCCAATGGGAAGATGGTTGGATCTGCTACAAAAAATTATTGCTCCTTCTTGAAGATAAAGGGTGTCAACCAGTGTTGTCATAAGCAGTCGCTTAATCGAATAAGCGATCGCTTATGCCATCTTAAGCCATAAAATCGCATAAGTCATCCTGGCTTATGCGATTTTGACATTATGCCATGGCATACTAAAAGTATGTGATGGCACAAGCCATGTTTTATGGCTTATGCGATCGCCTACTCAATATGTGATGGCATAATGCTCCAACAGTCATATATTTATGACTGTTGGAGTACTTAAATATTTCTTTCCTTTTTTATGTTCTCATTGCCTCTATAAAAGGGTGGGTTGGGTCCTCTACTCGTCACACTACTATTTTGGCTTAAACTTCCTCTCGAATCTCCATTCTAAAGTTATAATTTTGAATTTTAGTATGTAAAACTTCGTTTTAAATGCAAGAATCTCTATTTTTCCCTTACTTTTCATTGATTTACTCAGTTCTAATTTTTTGTTAGTGTTACTTTAGTTCTAGAGACTTGAATATATATATATATATATATATATATATATATATATATATATATATATATATATATATATATATATATATATTGAAAAAAAGAAAAAGTATGTCATGGCTTATGCGATTAAGCGAAATGCAGTCAAATGGCTTAGCATGGCTCAAGCGATTTGACAACATTCGTGTCAACAGCCTAATTATAAGAGGATTCTCCATCCCGAGCCCGGTCCGTTGCCACCCATATTAGGAGAGCTCAAGGGTCATGTTGTTAATTCAACTCATTCAACGGATAGGGTAATATGGTCGATCCATCCATCTGGGGCATTTTTAGGCCAGATCTCTATGCATATCGTTTTTTCTAATTCGTGCTCAGCTATGTGGAGTATGTTCTGAGGTTTGGGACTCTCATCTAAAGCCGGGTGTTTTGTCTGGACTGCTTTACAGGCTAGGATTTTAATCAGTAACCAATTGTCACACTAGAAAATTGGTCTCATGATTCCCTGTTGTTTCTGTGACACATCACAGAGGCTATAGCTAAGCTAGGACGTAATCCTCTTAACATCCTATACTTCCACATTATCCACCTAACAAGATCACCATCTTTTTACTAGACTTCTGCCTAGTCATTGTACCACTCTTTTAATAATCTTTGAGAAGCAAAATTGCATCTGTTTTCTCAAAGTTGACTACGTTGTCTATCAATTTTTTATTTTTTGAGATGTCTAGGTTTCCTATCATGCCGCTAAATTATCTGTAAGGAGATAGAATTGACTTGTTTTCTAACATAATCTGGGTGCCATTGCTCCTATGTTGCTCTATTTATCAAGTGTGTTAAACATTACATAAAATTCCATGTAAACAGAACATGCAATAGTAAAATCTCACTTAGTTTAGAAAGAATTTGAAAGCTTTACTAGGCATGTCTCATTCACAGGACCAGAATCAATATCTGTGCAGAATTAATATCTGGTGGGACCCGGGGTAACGACGGTTCCATGGGGGGACTTCTCCGGACTTTTTGAGTGCACCTCGCTGACCACGCTGTTTATGTTGTCGGTGTGCGCTTTTTTTGTTTTATTTTCGATCTTTATGATTGTATACGGCTTCAGCGTCTTGCTGGTTTATTTATATAATCCTTTTACTAATAAAAAAAAAAACAATGTTTGATTACAAGTTGTCAGCAGATATAATACTTTATTAGTTCATAGAAGAAGAAACTTCATGATTTGTTATATATTCTTCTTTTGCACAACCAGATGGCATTATGATGACCGTACTGACGTAAATATTGGATCAAACCCATCTGCGGGATTTTCTATAAAAAATTCACAATCTAAACATATATACATATGTATTATATATGTACATATAATATATATATATATATACACACATCCCGGTTAGGTGCTCCATTGGAGCACAGTGAGCATACCCCAAGGTCCAAATGGAGCTGACGTGGCACCTAAAACATGTTTCGGGAGCAACGTGGATCAAGAGGGCATGGCATAGATCATTTAAAAAATAAAAAAATAAAACTTATCTCCATGAAAAGTCAAAAACTAACTACAATAAACGGTCCAATTTTCAAGCGTATTAATCACAAGGTTAGGATTAGATTTTCCTTCTTTTTTTTATCATTTACATAAACACTGTCCCCGTAGTCCATGTGGCACCAATACAGGATTTTGGGTACCACATGCAACCTTTTTTAGAGAGGTTGGAGCACGGTTAAGGTGGTCCATTGGAGCATCTTACCTTTTTCCACACACACACACAGATATATATATATATATAATGCCAGAAAATCAGGAGAAGTGTACCATTCTTTTGGATAATCGATGCGAGCAATTTTTGAGATGATGACAGCCAACTGAAGTGCGACCTGTGACGAAAAAACAAATGCACCAAACACAGGGTTAACACAACAAACTGAACAATAGTAACATAAGTCCCAGTGCTCATAAATAAAATGAAGAATAAATCTAGGTGGCGATCACTTGACTGAATCCAAGATCAATAGACTCCTAATTTGTTATCTCAGACATCAATGGTTCCAGATTTGGGTAAAGGATGATTTCATAAGATGAGAATATGAGACCCGATAGCAGTGTCATAGTTCAATCAGTCCATCTTAATTAAAACAAATGGGTAGTAAAAAATCTACCACAAATAGAATTTAAACTTTAAAGTATCACCTGATAATTCTCTTCTTTTAAGTGTAACAGAAGTTTCTTTCGCAAGTGTATCTTCTCCTCATTGCTAATTCCTCTGCGAGAAAACTTCAGTAATTACTAAGTAAAGTCAAACAGAGGAATTCATGCAGTTAGCAGTTCAAAGACACAATGAGACTTACAACGATATGCTAGAGAGCTAAAAGTATGATATATTACTCAATTTTCCATCTTATAGGTATATAAAATCACATTCTTCGGATTGTAGTTATCCATACAGACCTTCCAGTTTATCTCCCATATTAGCCAACCATACATCTAAGAATATGTGGTACACGACATGGTTCTAAAACTCGACAGAGTTGCTCGAAACTCGGCCTAGTTGACTTGAATCGGCTGGATTTCGAGTAAACCCGGTATAAGACTCGAAATATTGGGTTTATCAATGAACTCGGTCGAGTTCGGAGTTGACTTGACCGAGTTAACTCGATAAGCTCGCATTCGTAAAAGAAATGACTAAGCTAATGGCTGAAACTTGAGGAGTTGCAGGTATTTTGGGATTTGTTAAAAGGGCAAAATTGCCCATTTAACAATTTACAGCTATAAAGGAAATTTCCGCACTCATTTGCATAATTAGAAGGCAACTTTTTTAGAGACGCTAGCAGGAAGCAGCCATGAAATCAGAAACCCATGAACACAAATCTTTTAGCAATCTCTTCCTTCTGCTCCTGGGCATTTTTGGAGGCGATGTGGTTGGGATTGAATTGGGAGCCCTGCAAACAAAACCAAACAGTTGACGGCTGCAATCATTGTGAAGAGGATGAACTCCGGCAAGAACCGGCTCTACCTCGTTGCGTGTCTCCTCACAAAACCCGCAGATACATCAAAAAGTTTCGCAGCTACTCTTTTGTTGTGGTTCTGACCTATGTTACTTAATTCACTCATTCACCTAGTGAATCGTGAATTAGGTACAGTGAACACATTCGCAGTTCAATACGGTTCGATTCGGTAGGGGAAGTGAATTACTAGTTAATGCTAAATTGCTAACTATTTTGTTTAAAAACAAAATTTTAACAACATAGAGAGAAAATTTTAACCTAAGAACTTATGACTTTTCAGTTTTATAATTATAAAATGATCATTTCTGTTTCTTTTATTAAAAATGTAAATTTATATTATAAAATTATTACAAAATTTAAAACTCATCCTACCCCAAGTGAATCGGGTTTGCTTGATAGTAGCAAATTGTGAATTTCAAATCCAAATACGAACAAAGGGAAATGGCGAACTAAGTAACTTTGGTTCTGACAGTTACAATCCTGTTCCACAAGATCCTATATCAGCTATACATCCTCCTTGAATTTATGCTTGAGACGTCGCCAATGCTATGGGCTTTGGCTTATGTGGATCAAAAATGATGAGTGGGATTGTGGCACTCCACTCACCGCCAATGCGGAAGGATGCCGCCAAAAAGAATGGAACGCTGCTTCGCTAGAGAGAGAGAGTCGGTCTTTTAAATGATGAGCCAGCTTTCTTAGTACATCTTACACCGTAGAAGAACATCTAAAGATTTGGATGCTATCTTTTTCTTTATCACTGCCCTCAAGAGAGTATAGCTTGTTTTCCATAGTATAAGATGAGCTGTCTTTGTACATCTGAGAACGTCAGCCAAGATATCAAATTTTTGGCTCAACTTTTGATAAGATTTAGTGGCTAAAACACTTCATAAACTTGATAATATCCTATGATCTCAGTAAGGAGAGCCGGTCCCTATCATAATACTGGTTTTCCAGCTTACCAAAGAATATTTCTCTTGGACTAGATAGCTGAGGGATCTGCATCATAGAAACATGAGTGGACATTTACAAGTGCATTTTAGTGGATGCATATCATTTTTTTAAGCCATGTGGCATATACATTGGGCCAATTCATGTGGTCCAACTGGTAAACCCTCCATTCAGCTTAAGTCTGCCCGAAAATCATTACCATGGGTTTAGATTACGGACCATCCAATCGTAGCACTTTAGATCCATGGATTCCTCCAATAGTTGTTAACTTTGGCCTGAATTTAATTCAAATGATAGCCTGATATAGTAGGAGTTCGTTTCTTAATTATAACATATATAGCATCAAGTCAGACTGAGTCGAGTTTTTTTTTTTTTTTTGACTTCGAGTTAACTCAACCAGGCTGACTTTTGAGTCAAGTCGAGTTTTTCGTGTTTCCGAACACAGATTGAAATTACAACAAAGCAGCCTCAATGACTGATAGCAGTGGGTAATACTGGCAGGCTTCATGCCTACCCAGACTCGGCCGAACCTAGGGGTGGAAATGGGCAGCAGGCTGGTCCATAGATCCAGCTCAACTTACCACAGCTGGGTTCGGACCAAGCTCTCAGGTCTGTATCCATTATTTAGTTTCTACAAAATTATGATCAGTCCTAGAAAGAAGTATTTTTAGACATTACATCGTAAAGTAGTAAAGTATGTTTTCTATATAATATTACTTTTATATAAGATAATTATTTTACTACTAATTTGTTAGTATCAATTTTTTTTTGGATAGGTAAGCTGGGACGTGAGCATATTTTATTATTAAATTAATTATTATACTATTTTAGTCTAATTTTATAATACTATTTATAATTGTATACAAGGGCGGATCCACATAAGGCCCAGCAGGGGCACGTGACCCTGCTAACTTAAAAAAACGGTGTTTCAAAAAGAGATATTTAGATTTTAGACCCACAAAGCCTTTCATAGTATGTCCCTAAAAAGAAAAACTCTCTCTCACACACCGCACCCACCATGCCCATCACCACCTCTGCTGCCACTGGGATAACTACCTCTATCACCTCCACACCGCCTCAGCCTCCACCGCTGCTATCACCTCTACCACCACCACTCTCCCATCATAAATTTGTTTTTAACTCATTTCCATTCTCCTTCATACATGTTTCCTTTCTTATATATAGATCGTGTTCCCCTTTTAGGAATATAAATAGGGATCGTCAAATAAATTACTATTATTATTATTTACATTCAAAAGAACAAATATCAATCATTCTCATTATTACTGACTAAATAATTACTATTATTATAACAATATTAAAGATAAAGACATAGAGTACTGCAGTAGCTGTCATAGATTTGTATGTAAATATTAGAGATTGTTTGAATGTCAACCAAAATGTATTTCAGAAAGAACACATTTTTTTAGAGTAAAAATTTTTAGGGCTTGTTTGGACCTCCATGATATTTTCAGACTGTGCTTTAGAAATAATTAGAAAACCTCTTAAACCCTATCCAACATAAACATGGGTCCTACTTGTTTTTGGAAACAATTCTTTTCGTGCAGTGAAGTCGGGTGAGAGACTTACCATGCAAGGTACTCTCCCTCTCTCTCATAATCGCCACGACCACCCCCACCACACTAACCACTACTTTCACCACCGCAACCACTTCTACAACTACTGCCCTAACCTCCACCACTAACATCACCACCACCAGCCATTCCATTACAATTAGTATATTATTATATTATTTTAAATAGTAATATACAATTATACAATCAGTGGCAGACCCAGGATATTCATCTATGGGGGACAAAATATGAATTTATGATCCAACTACCTCATCAAAGGGAAATGAGGAGAAATAAGACACAAAGTACCAACCCAAACAGATGGAACTAGGCGATGATAATGATGTATATGTGACAATATGATTACTGATCTAAACCATCCATATAGTTGGCCATCTTGTGGGTAAGAACAGTCCAAAAATCAAATTGTTTGGATATTTCTGATCATATAATTAGGATGGTGAAAAATTATACAACAAGTAACCTAAATCTAACGTGCAAGAACAAGTGTTTGATCGGATGATGATGCCCTTTTCTAGACCAGCAACAACAAGTTGCATCAACCCCTTTGATCTAGACTGGGGTGTGTTTTCAACGCACCATGGCCCAAAAACAAGTTTGATGGGTTTGATGCATTTTTAGAATCACACATCCTTTGACAAGAATTACTGATGCTTTTTCTGTATAAGACTGAACTTCAAACTTGAGAAAAACTGAACTGTTATGATAGTTTTTATGCAGACAATCCACACAGAAATATGTACCCAAACTTGCGTGCACGTGCTACCATGGGTCAAAATCTCGGGTCCACCCTCGAAACCGAGACGATATCGCCGATACATTGAATGTATCTCAATGTATCGGTGATACAGTGATCAAAAATAAAAAAAATGGTACAGGCCAGTGATACAAATGATAAATATCGTGTACAGCTGGCCACCGATACCGGTACTTATTGGACGATACGTACTGGTATCGTCCGAAATTTTGACCCATGCGTGCTACTAATAGTCGTCCAATTATTTAATATAGTATTGAAGGCCGCTAAGAGGTGAATTGCACTAAAAATATACAATGCTGTCAATGCCTCAATCCATACAATATGCACGCCCGACTAATCCAAACTTAACATTGAATTTTTTGCAGCACATTATGATGACATTGCCAAAGAGTGACAAATACGGGGCCAAGCATCTTATACCAGCTGAAAAATACGGGTCTACTCGTAACCTACAGGCTACCGTCACCAAACATCGTCTCTTCCCTTTCACTCACTTCACAACGGCGATTACTGCAACCTCGGGCGCGCAATGTTAGTCATTCCTCAAATCTCAAGTGGTAAATAGTCAATGTTCATCTTTTAACTCTAAAAAGGAACCATTTATTACTTTGAAATGGTATTTCTTTATCTTCATTTGCATTTGTGACTTCTATTTGGCCGCTAGGGTTTCTGATATGAATTCTCCCTTCTGAAGAAAACTCACAAATTTCTTCTCAAATCCAAACCTATCCACACGAATTTCTCACAGATACTATGTTTCAATCTCACAATCAGTCAATTCCTCTCAAATTCCTTTAATCAACCCATGAAAAACAAGCCAAATCTCTCAAATTCCAAGTAGGCTGCATATATTGGCACTGAAGAAGAACATTCTACCACGCCTTTGATATGTTGGAACTGGCGAAGAAGATGAAAAAGGAGTGCAGAAGTCGGACAAGGGCTTTTAGTAGGTCACACGAACCCAGTTACCCGTCTCATTTTTATCCACAACATGGGAAAAAATTCAGTGGTTATTTTCATTGAAATATTTTTGGGTAAAAAATCTTCTGTCTACATGTTTCGGCCTGAATCTCTGAAGACCACGCTGCTTTCCTTTTGATCCATTTACAGGGGATGGAATTTGGTTTCCTGAAAAGTATTGCAAACATTTTGTGACGGGAGGTGTGTCCCACACACACTGCCGAACAGCGGAAAATCGTCATTCAAAATCTCAATTGAAAAGTTTTTAGGTAAAAAAATGACATTTTGCGACAGGAGGTGGGTCCCAGACACCGCCAAACAGCGAAAAATCCTCGTTTTGGGTAAAATCTCTTTTTTTTTACTTGCCAAAAACCCATTAAAGAGTTGATCCCCCAAAATCCATACACCAACGTACCAGCTTCTACACTTTGCGGTGAATACATCAATCAACAATTCCATATCCATTTTCTCAAAAAAAAAAAAACAATTCCATATCCATTACCATTACACTATTAAATAGAAATCAGCCAAACTTCTAATTCCCGAGTCCCTAGAATAATTTCGCATTATGAATTCCACATATTCACTTTCTTCCCACAGTTCACACTGCTCCAACGAAAATTCTTAATGAACTCACTTTTCAGCTACCGATATCGACATCTTAAATAATGACATAGAAATATACAGTAAAGTTTTCCATACAAGATTACATCATTCTAAATTGGTAATCCTACAACGGACAGGAATTATAAAGTCCTTCAAATATCTAGCCTCAACTCAAACTTCTCATTATAGGGCTCCAATTTGATTCAATAGTTGCCCAGACTTTACACATATACTTACAACTATGAAGAAGGAAGAGCCAACCTTGTGGCCGACAGTCCCCGCATTATTGAACATCCTAGATCATGCATTCTTGCACGTCAATGTCAAACCATAGACTTTTTTAAAAAAATCTTCTAACCGAATCAAGCTCCAACACACAAACCTAAGTCTTTCAACTTGAGACACCGAGCATTAATCACATACCACAAACAAAGAACAAAAGGATGATCTTGTGACTTCAAAATTCTAGTAGGCATGCCTCAATATGAATGCTCTGGAAAAGATGATGACATAACCACACAGTTTGTCAATACTTGCAGTTCCACGCATAGATTGTAGGAGCATTTATTGCAGGTAGGCACCATCAACAGCATCTAAATGCTTCCCTCAGCCTCCTCTTTAGTTTTGTTTTCTGATATCTTTTATCAGTAAGGTTCCAATAGTTATGTTGGCAGTTCATTTTCTACTATGTAGTTGGAATAAATAATTTGCAGGTGGGTGTGTGCTCCCCATATGACGAAGTAGATATACATCAATAATCCAATTTCAACAAAAATAATCCAAATCAGGATACTATTAATTATTGCTGTCCCTAATAACAATACCAATGAGATACTATAAATATTTATCACACTCGGCAGAATTTCGGTATTGATATAGCTATGCAATTATGAAAATCAGGACTACGATTTGTTTTACGTAACAAACAGAACAAAAGAACACATTGACCTGATTCAAAAAAATACTAAGCTATCATAGAGGAAAGAATAAAACCAATGCAGGCAAATCAGCAATCAGCATTGTGGAGTCAATAACAATATTAAATTCTACATATCCAGCATAAATTAATAAAATAGGTCAAAATAGTAACGATTACAAGGAATCCCGCCGCCGTCTCCAGTATCGATTAATACTGTTCTTAAAATAAACAGAAGCCAAGAGACGAACGTCCCCTCGAGAAGCTAAGTCCTTCGTGGCAATGATTTCCTGCATTTTACCATTCAAAATTAAATCGGTCCCCTTACACTAACAACAAATAAGCAATTGTAATTCCAAATCTCCATCGCAAAAAATCAAAATAAATAGACAAAAATAATCATCGAATACCAATCTGACCTAATTACGAACGAAAATCAAAAGGAAAGTAACTGAACCATATATTTCTTTAATCAACCAATACAAGAATCAAGTGATCTTGCATGAATTTGTAGCAACGATCGATCATAAACAGAACATGAAAATAAGAAGAAACCCTAGAAAGAGTGGAGAGGGGGGTTTACCAAGAGGCAAGAGCAAAATCCAGGGGTGCTATCGCACTGAGAGAGAGCGGCTTCCGCGGGCTTGCGCAAGGATGGGTCACCGCTCAGCGAATTGGAGAGCAGCGAGAAAACAGTTGGGAGGTCGGCAGCGGAGAGAGACATTGACCGAATTTGTATGCGAGAAGCGATGGATGAAGCAGAGAGAGGGGGGGAGAGAGAGAGAGAGAGAGAGAAATGAGGCTGCTTTTGTCTTCATGATTTGGCTTGCCTGCTTATGGAGTTTGTACGAGGTGCATGGCCCGTGCATGAGCTGTCGTTCGGGTGACAATTCTATTTGCCTCTCGACATGGTAACATCGGTTTCAATTCGGTTTAATTCGGATTAATTCGGAAAATAGGTTGAGTTTGGCATAGCTCTTTCTCATCTCCGAGCCAAAGCTGGATATACTTGCTTTAGCAGCTCCCTCCTCTTTATTAACTCTTTGCAAAGCAGGGTTTACGTGCCTTACTAGTTACCTCCCCGCTCTCGGCTAACTCCTTGACAGAGCAAAATAAAAATGCTCTGGCAAGGAGTGAGAATAGAGTAGGGGAGAATTGTTTGAGCCTATTATTTTGCTCTCGAAGGAGTTTAGCAAGGAAAAATGTGACATGCTATAGCAAGTAACAGTAATTTAGCAAAGAGAAAGGGAACCTGCTAAAGCAGGTAAACCCTGCTCTGTCAGAGAGTTCTCCCAAACACAGACTCTAAATTGTTATAACAAAGGAGCCAACTCGCATGACAGTCATTTAAACACCAAAATGATCTTACAATGTTTTAAGATGTGGATGATCCATGCCATCACAGTGATAGATCATATATTTAAGTGCAACAAGTCTAATAATTGTGTTTTAGAGAGATTTAAACCATTCAATTTGTTGATTATATAATCAACTGTCGTATTTAATATTAATGGTTGATCTTAAAGTTCATCAATCATATGGTTCACATCCACTAATAGGCATATTTCTTTAAGCTAAGATATGTTCCAATGATTGGTTGCCACTCGGACAAATTAGATTAATAGCATATGTACGCCACATTGCTTAATGATAAATCACATTTCAATGGTGTGAGATAAAAAGTGTAATTTTAATTGTGTAAGATCATTTAAATACTATTTTGATGTTTAAATATCGGTCGGGAGCCATTTTCAAATATATATAAATAATATGTTTAAATGATAAAATAGGTAGATTGCATCATATATATATATATATATGAAAAGGCTTCCGTCCTCCATGGGAGGACGGTCACCGTCCTCCAACCTTTCACGTGGACCTTGGGTGCATTGCTTAGATCATTTTTGAAAAAAAATAATTTAAAAACTCACCTCCACCGTGTATATTTTGAATCGTGAAATGTGGACCAATCAAAATCGTCAAACTTTGACTTATGGGTTTAAAATTTATTTTTCGAATTTTTTTTTTTAATATTGATCTAAACTGTCCACCTGTGCTCCACGTGGCACCAAAAAAGTGTTTTGGGTGCCACGTGGAGCTCCACATGGATCTTGGGGGATGGTCACCGTCCTCCATTGGAGGACCTAACCGGCTCCTATATATATATATATATATATATATATATATATATATATATATATATATATATATATATTGAGGGGGGCTACCTCCAAAACCCATTGAGTCCTTGGAATTGGGTGATGGTGATCATTTTTCACTCCAATCTTCCACGCAAAGGATCTTGAGACCATGAGTGTACCCTCATATGATCAATTTTTTATTCTATGTGGCACAAATCCCAAACAAATGGCCCTAAAATCACATGGCACACATCACACTCAAATGTGATTTTAAGGCTTTTTGGGGATAATGGCTCCTGGCCGACGTTTAAACACCAAAGTTGTTTTTAAATGATCTTATACCATTAAATTTGATCTTTTCATTTTACATAATCGAGATGTGGTTTTTCATTATGCCATGTAACCCACATTTGAGCTCAATCGAAATTGTCCAAGTGGCAATCCATCATTAGAACATATTTTAGACAGAGAATCATGCCCATAAGCGAATGTAAAACGTTCAATTAAAGAACTTTAATATCTACAAATAAAACTAAGAACAACCGTTAGTATTAGTGTCCACAGATCAGATGGTTCAAACCTCTCAAAAAATAAGATTTTGGGCTCATTGCCTTCTACTTATGATCTATCACATTGATGGTGTGGACTACCCACATATTAAACCATTAATGGTGTATGATCATTTAAACACCATCTTGATATTTAAATGATGGTAAGGAGAGTTAAGCCCTTTTTTTTTATTGATCCTGTGCCACATGGAATCGACAATTGATCGTATGATGGTAAGATGATTGTCTCAAGATCCAATTTCTGGAAGATTGGGGGGAAAACCATCTCCATCGTTTGATTCCATGCAGTCAATGGGTTTCAGCCCTAGTGCCCTTAAAGATTCGAAAATCGCCTTCAATAATCCTATAGGAGCAATTAGAGGTACCCAGTGTAATTAAGGGTACTTCAATTTGTAAATCCATTCCTAAACAACTTGCTCGTGGTGTGATTAAGGATTAAGGTTTAGGGTTTAGTAATCCTAAACCCTATAGGATATTGATCGATTACTAAAAGCCCCAAAAAGTGACTCGAAAATTACGT
Source organism: Chloranthus sessilifolius (assembly GCA_021018995.1). Lineage (NCBI taxonomy): Eukaryota > Viridiplantae > Streptophyta > Magnoliopsida > Chloranthales > Chloranthaceae > Chloranthus > Chloranthus sessilifolius. The sequence goes on along the minus strand of CM037585.1, from coordinate 127,920,309 downwards.
TTAGTGTGATGTGTGCCATGTGGTTTTGGGGTTATGGTATGTGTGCCAGGTAGAATAAAAATTGACCATCTGATAGTATACCTACCCGTGATCTCAAGATCCAAAATGATCGCCATCATCTTATTTGAAGCAGTCAACAATTTTTTAGCTATAGTGTCCTTAGAGATTTGGTGGATGCAAATAGAAGTATCTTATAATTAAAGCACGTATAACAATCATAGAAAAGTTGGAAAAAATTGTCAAATTTGAGAAAATTCGAGAAAGATCCAAAGAATCAATGAATTGGACGAATATTCGGCTAAAAGTTTGGCAGACCATCTATTCGAAGAATTTTGCCAAATTTTTTTACTAATCCTAAGAATTTGTGACACAGCTCTTGGACGTCTCACTATTTATGAAGGAGTTTGCATTAGGTACAGAGGCTATGCAATTCCACTAAGTATAAGGATTGAAGTGATTGAACTCAATCAGTATGTTCGAAAGTTCAATAGTGAGGTATTTCTATTTTTTATTTTTATTTTCTTTTTTGATGGGTAATTGGGGTTGGAGGGTCCCCACCCTAATAAAAGAAAAGAGTAGATTACAATCGATAGAAAATTTTAATTAGATATTTCCCTAAGTGAGAGAACAATTGTAAAGGAATCAAACCAACATTGTTTGCACTATTCCATTGGACGACAGTTGATTCATTTAATTCTTGCTTGGTGAGGTGATCGGTAGATTGATTGATTTTCCTCCATATGTGAGAGAACTTGATTCTTTGAAACTTCTGACTCATATCTCGAATTTGCTCTATAACTATGCGATGTTTCCACTGAATATGATTGGATCCACTTATATTAGATATAGCACCAAAAGAATCCAATTTCACCTGGAGCATTGAGATGGTTGAATCTTTGGGCACATTCAGCCCATAAAGAATAGCAACAAGTTCAGCATGGGTGATGTCATGAGATCTAGTAGGACCATGGAAAGAGGTGATAAAGTCATCATTTGAGTCTCTCAAAATGCCTCCAATGGGTTTGTCAAAAGTATAAGTTTATTATAAAAAAAGCATCATGGTTTTGGCCTTGTACCACATGAAATCATCATGTAAGCCGCTTGATAGGTGAGCTATGATCGGAAGATTATTGGTGTAAAAAATTGGATTAGAATTTATCTTCATCATTTATTGAATCAGTCGAATACCATCTTTAATTAATAAAATGGCTATCTTCGTATACAAGATAACATGATTTTTTTACTAATAATATTTAAGTAGACTTAGTGAAGCAATTATTTCAAAATTAGAAATCACTTCTATATTTGAACATTAAAAAATAACACATTTTTCGCTTCCTCCGTTCCAAATGATCTTGAGTTACATCTCACTACGAAAATTTCAGCAAACTAATACATTATTATGACAAAATGAAAGAAAATAAAGAAAAATGAGATTAGATCTCATAGAGTTCAACTCCCGTTCTCAACCCACGACCAATATGACAAAAGGATCGGAACTCGCTGATAAGAAATGAGAGAAAAACAAAGCAATGCCAACAACGGATTGACTCTGCTGTTCAACAATAGACGAAGCTCTCCTTTTTCATCTCGTGCCAATTGCAACAAAAGATGAGTCATTTTTCCTTCTCATGAACCACGGGAGCACCTTGCTTAAAGGGCAATGCTCATTTTCCTTCCAGGGTAAAGCCATGCATAAAAAAAGGCTGGCCTTCCAGGGTGGCTCAAGATAATTTGCTTGGGAGCATTATATATATATATATATATATATATATATATATATATATATATATATATATATATATATGGAAAAGGTGTCCGTCCTCCATGGGAGGATGGTCACCGTCCTCCAAGCTTCCACGTGGAGCTCCACGTGGCACCCAAAATATTGTTTCGATGTCACGTGGAGCTCAGGTGCATTACTTAAATCATCTTTGAAAAAAAATAATAATTGAAAACTCATCTCCATTGTGTGTTTTTTGAATCGTGAAATGTGGACCAATGAAACCCGACAAACTTTGACTGGTGGTTTAAAAAGTTTTTTTCACTATTCTTTTTTTATAATATTGATCTAAACCATCCACCTGTGCTTCATGTGGCACCCAAACAGTGTTTTAGGTGCCACATGGAGCTCCATGTGTATCTTGGAGGACGGTCACCGTCCTCCATTAGAGGACCTAACCGGCGCCCTATATATATATATATATATATAGGAAAAGGTCTCTGTCCTTCAACCTTCCACGTGGCACCCAAAATACGTTTTGGGTGCCATGTGGACCTTGGGTTTTAAATTTAATTTTCAATTATATTTTTTTATATTGATCTAAATTGTCCACCTGTGCTCCACGTGGCATCCAAAAAGTGTTTTGAGTGCCACATGGAGCTCCACGTGGATCTTGGAGGACGATCACAGTCCTCCATTGGAGGACCTAACCGGCTCCCATATATATATGTTCAAGTAACGAATTCTTGCCAATTGAAAGGATCTTCTGATCAATCCAAAGATCATTTTGATTCCATTAGTAATGAGGATTTAGAATATCATACATTGATCAATCAAACATGGATTCAACAATTAAGTGAAAGATCGATTCTTTGGGATCTTTCCTTTCTTCAAAAGAGACGAAGAAAGAGAAAATCAGATCGATCCCCAAAATCCCTTTATGGACATTCCTCAATTTCTCGGCTATTCATTGAACGTGAGAAGCAAATGAATAGTTAGCTGCTTCTAGAAGAAATCAAAGTATTTCTTACAAATCCTACAAGATCAATTCGTTCTTTTTTCTTTGATAGATGGTCAAAACTTCACCCAAGTTCGAATCCTAGTTGTGCAAAGTATCTTGATATTATCTTCAAATCCTGGTAGAGAGACTTAAGTAAGTACTCTTCAACAATAGTATAAATAAATTATAATGAAATATTTCTAAGGTAGGAGTTCCATTTGAATTTTGAGTTGGAACTATAGGTTAAGAGTTAAAATATGCTCAAAATTTCAATATATTAGTCGGGAAGTACATGTACAACGAGAGTTGTGAGATGAGAGAGAAAACTAGTGTAAATGCACGTTCATGTGAAAAGAGGTATGAGGAGGGGTGCGAGAGTGAAGCCACCAGGTTTGTAAGACATTTTTAGGCACTTCAAATTTTGATTTCCACATTTTATGTATGCATGTGATCATGTTCCGTTTTGGGATGTGCCACGTGCAATCAAAATCTATTGTGTCAAAAATTGGACGAAAACTATCTCGTCAAATTCAAGATAATCATCATCATCATCATACCTTTTCTCATTTATTTGAGGTTGGCTTTTGAAAATTTATTTTGTTCAAACTTTGACCTCTTTGTTTTGAAACAGAAAATTGGACTTCTTTGTCTTGAAACAAAAGAGGCACCAAAATCTATAATTTATTTTTTTATAGGTGTCACTCTCAAATTTTTTGTTATGTACTCATTTTGTATTTTATCTTTCTTATTACTCTATACATTCATCTCAACATACACATCTTGGTGACATGTACTCTATCTTCTTATCGATTTTTTATAGCCCCACATTCCTCACCATATAATATGGCAGATACTAACAGCCGTCTTATAAAAACGTCCCTTCAATCTAACTAGAACTCTTTAGTTGCAAAATACTCTGCTAGCTTGCCTTCATTTCTTCCAACCTACATTAATCTTATTTGAGACGTTCTCTTCAAATCCATCATCTGCTTATAAAGTAGAGCCTAAGTAGTGAAATATATGACAACATGGCGTTAGAATATTTTCTATTACGACTAAATCCTCCTCCAAACTATCTTATTCAATAAATTTGCACTCCATGCATTCTGTCTTTGTTTTGCTAATTTTCAAATCCCTTGAGCTACATAATTTTAGCTTATCATTTATTTCTTTCCTTGTTTAGGTAATACTAAGTCATCTGCAAATAACAACCACCATGAGATATCTTCTTATATATCTATGCTTAGTGCATCCATGACCAAAGCAAATAAACAAGTGCTCAAGGAACACCCTTGATGCAACCCAACTCTGACAGAAAACTCACTCACCTCTCTGTATGTCATTCTTACACTAGTTACTGTCTTTCAATATATAAATTTAGGACACATTTCTTCCTCAATGTCCACCATATTATTTGTTTCGTTACTTTATCGTAGGTCTTTTCTAAATGAATAAAGGTCATATGTAGGTTTTTTCTTCTCTCTCTAAACTTCTCCATAAGTTGCCTCAATAAGAAAATAACTTCCGTTGTTGATTTTCCTAGCACTAATCTAACTAGTTCTCTAATACATTTGATTATTGTCTAGTCGTTGTTGAATTATTCTCTCCCAAAGTTTCATAGTCCGACTCATTAACTTAATGCCTTAATAGTTGGCACAATCTTGGATGTCTCCTTTGTTCTTTTAGGAAGAGACTACAATACTCTTCCTTCATTCCTCAAATATATTTTTTATTTTTAATATCTTATTGAATAATTTAGTCAACTAGTTTAGTCCATTCTCTCTTAGCACAACTCACTTTTATAATTATCCCATATGGTCCTAATGCCTTTCTTTTCTTCATCTTTATTAAGCGTACTTTAACTCCAAATTTTGATATGACATTTATCATCCCTTAGCCTCATCGATAAACTGACTAATCTGGATCATAGTGAAGAAAACATCTTATTCAAGCACTTATATGACCTTTCTCCGCTCCGCTGCCAACGAGGTGGAGATCATTTACAACTTACTCAATTTCATTTAATTTTTTTTCGTATTATTTGTATTCTTTTGTTTTTCTATTAAATAAGAAACCTCTTCTAAAAAAAGAATATATAATCTTGCTCTGAATGGAGATTGTCTTTTGACCCAAGATCTTTACATTATTTTGTCCCTCTACGACACACATAATGATTCAAAATGTGAGGTGAGTATCAGGCATGGATCAAAATTTCAAGATTTTGGCCGAAACGCATCGGTTTCAGGCTGGGCCGAAACGAAACCGAAATCGAAAATTTCATATTTTCGGTTTGTGTTTTAAGGAAAATAAAGCTCACTCCTTCTATAGTCCATTATATATGACTTCATTGACCTTAAAAAGTAGGTGTTTTCATCAAAAGGTTAAGAATGATGATTTGTTTTGTTTCTCTTTTTAAAATGTTTTGTGATGGATTACGTTCTAAGATTAATAATAACTGTGGAAGGCAATAGGCATGGAAATTTTAAAATAGGTGTTTCATCAAAAGGTTAAGAACTATTGATATCTTTAGCAAACCTCACCTTACAAGCTGGTTTTGTTAGGTTGAGTTAGACCCGTGGAATTCTATCATGGTATCAGTATTGTTCTTTCTCCCCACGTTACCTATTTCTTGTCCATGTGACCGTGCGGGAGATGTGTTGATATCTTAGGCAAACCTCATCTTACAAGCCGATTTTGTGTGGAATTCTATTAGAATGATTTGTTTTGTTTCTCTTATTTAAATGTTGTGGTTTTAAGATTAATAATAGCTGCGGAAGGCAACGTGTATGAAAATTTTGACAGCTTGATTTTATTTTTCAATGAAGTTTGCTTCAATTTTCGGTTGAAAGATCACGAGCTTGTGGGATCATTAGTCCCATTTTCTTTATCAACAAAGGTTGCTTAAAAAATCTCAAGTGCTCTTGTTAGCTCCTTATTTTAGATCATCTAAACATGTTTTATGGAATTATTTATGATTTTTTTCCAGGTGACAACGTTTATATAGCAATAAAGAAGATGAATGAGAAAATTGCATCATCTAATGCTAATATACCCTCACATAAATAATCATTTAATTTATATCCATTGATTTACTTTCAAATGATTTATACAAACAACCTTGGATCCAATGGAGAGGTTCACTCTCGCATACTCCCCTGAATGATGTCCTACAATACCGAATGCAATTTCCTGTCTAGCGCAGCGTGGAGTAGGTGGGGAGCATTTCCATTCTCAAACAAAATAAATTAGATAAAGTAATTAAACAATGTATATAACAAATAAATTTTTAATAAAACGATATTAAAAAAAATAAAACTTAAAAAATTCAAATTATCGTATATAATTCATTTGTAGATAAAAATTTTCACATTTAAATAAAATATTTAAATCAGGAAGGAGACGAGCGATGCTTGCCCACTTGGAGATGGGTTTAGTTACCAATTTAACATTTTATCGTAGAATCTCTATTTCACAAAACCGAGTGGTAAGGTGAGGTTCCAACGCTTACAGGACATAGGTAACGTGGGATTATCATTCAATAGTAGATAAATAGAGAAGGAACATAAGAAAATTTTAAAAATAAGAATTCTTACCACAAAATTTAAAATACACTAATAAGACTTGGGTAAAGATTTAATGAGAAAAGGTGTGGAGCTCTATTTATTAGAAAATGTGTAGGAGGTGATACTTTAGATGCTTGACAAATCTCAAACATCAATGAGAACATAAGAAAAAGTATTAATGTGAAGATCAATGACAAATGTCATAATCCATCAAAAAAATTCTAGAAGATAAAAGTAGTGTAGAAAAGTAATTGTAAAAGGTAGTAATCGTATAAGAGATCATTCTAGAATTCCCCCTCCCCCCCTCCAAGTAGTCTGTGCTTGATGAAAACCGGTATCCGATATAGGGGCTGGACATTGGTTGGCTCTGTCTGATCCAACAATTTTCCCATGTCGATTTGAATTTTGAGTGTCAAATTGAAGGATCAATTGGGCCTAGAACAATAGCTTAAAGTGATGTGACACACAATTGAAGAGCGGGTTTGAATTTGAAGAGCTGAGGAAGGTGGGTCACTCCAACCACGCTCTTCAAATTTAATATATTTTATAATTTTCTAATTTTATTATTTCTTTCTCTAATCAATAGTCCCACTTTTTATTGAAATAAGATTATATTTAAATTTGAAGAATAAATAGTGACTCTTCAAATATGAAGAGTGAAACCAAATCTTCTAATCCACATTAGATTTGAAGAGCGGGTTGGAGTGGGTACGAGGCTCTTCAAATACCAAAAGTAGCCGTTCCAAGAGCCACATCCACATTGGATTTGAAGAGCTGCTTTGGAGATGCTCTTAGGTCTTATAAGTCTGATTGCAGAGTTCTTACTAGGTGCAAGGCCTGTTATGGGTGCAGTCATCTGATTGTAAAGTAATGCCTATGTTACAAAATTTATTGCAATGTGACGCTAAATGATTTTTCTATTTTGGCTAAATGCTCTTAGGTCTTATGAGTAGGCATTATGTTTACTAACTTTTAAATTCATGTATTTTATCTTTGTTCTGCTAATTTTATTTTGAGAGTGACACTTTTCAATAAAATCGATGGATGAAACATTTAGCTCAAGCAATATAGCGTTGCTTAATGCCTACTTATAAAATATAGATTTAGCATTTAAAAAACATAATGAATTAAAGCACTTTATAATTTATACGCATATCTCTACTATTTTACGGGCGAAGGAGAGTTTGGGTCGAGTGAGACCAAGAGATCAAAGGATTATTTTTAAAAAATTCTCTCATACTTTTATTTTCTATAAAATCTTTCCAAATCTCTTCCAAAAGCAGTAGGTTCTTTCCAAATCTCTTCCAACTGGCTAGATATAAATAAAAAAAAGTGTCCCTCCAACTATTGGTTCAAACTTTAAACCCCTCTCAGAGCACACATTTTTACACTATAGTTTATAGGGTATTGATATTTGCAACCAACTATTCTTTACCTATAATTAAAGATTTTACAATTAGTCGTTAACTGCCACTACAAAATATAAGATTATTAGCGGCAGCCAAAAACTACAATTATTAACAAAAAAATTGCCGTTAATACCCTTATCGCTAATAGTCTTAATAACCGCTAATAGTTTTTTGTTTAATAGCGACAGTTGTTTCTAGCCAAAAATTGCCACTAATAGTCTTATATTTTGTAGGGTGCATTGACTGGAGATAGTTTTTATCTTAATTTCCACAAAGTTAATCTTGAGATCAGTGGAAACTAACAAATGGTCAAATGGTCAAATGTTGATTCCACATCGAGCATATCTTCGACAAGCAACCTACAAGCTCTTCTCATAGTACGATCATGATGACAGTCACTTTTTGAAATGTGTGCCACGTGAAATCAATGTCTGACCTTTTGATAGGTAAGCCATTATCTCAAATCTATTGTGTGGAAGATTAATTGAAATGAGAAAAGATCTCCACCGTCTGATTCAAGGCAGTCAACAACTATCACATGTTGAAAATCCTAGTTGCGGATGTCAAATAATTGATCATAAATATATTACTTATGGCATCAAAACTTAACTGATACGTATTGCTGATACTTATTAATTTTCCCAAGAAATGATACTGATACCACCTATTATGGCATCAAAACTAATCTGATATGTATTGCTGATACTTATTAATTTTCCCAAGAAATGATACTGATACCACCTCGATATACGTATCAGGATGGTATTGATATCACTGCATGAAAAAACCAAAAAAACGACTACCCTAACCAATCGTTTTTTTTCTCCAAATAAACGATTGTCTTTGATAGTCGAGGAGACAATTGTAAAAAAAACAGTTATTTTTTTTACTACCATATACGATAGTCGTTTATGAACTTCAACAACGATAACTCTTAACAGCCATAGAAAAACGACTAATTTAGGTTATCGTTTTTTATGCAATTTTTTTTTTTTAAATACTATTTTTTTTAATGCTTTTTTTTATGCAATTTTTTAATACAATATTTTTTTACTGTCCAAAAGTAAATAATAATTTGGCCAACCTTCATGTTATGATACATTCATTCACATAATGCACATCTCTTAATTTTATACATTTAGAACACTTCAACAATTCTGTAACTTGTGGTACAGATTGTCATAGCTTACGTTACACTCGGCCCAAAGATTATGCCACTAAACGATTTCTACCGTCTGATCAAACACCCACAAGAACCTTCATATGGATAGCTAAACAGTATTTTGACAATTTGAGGATTGCAAGCATGCATTTTGAGCCGAGTCCCATCTACATGTTGGCCTGCCACCTGGATCTCTCAATTGATAAACTAGGTGCTCCCATGTGCTGCTGGAATTTAATGACACATGCACCACAACTAGTGGATGACCTGTAATCAAGGGGAGGGTCTAACTTGGGATCAAATTTCATGCATCTTATGTACCACAGATGGTGCCAAAGACATACTGCATTATTGGATGGTGATCCAACCTGTTGATAGCTTGGATGCAACAGCTTCCCTAAAGTAGGGCAACTGCACCCTTCGACTGTGCTACTGCTCTGCATATGTCTTCCACAGTGATCTAATCATGAGAGGAAGACTTGCATATGAACTAGTCTTCACTAGTTGAGGTACATTGAATTGAAAGCAAAAAAAATTAAGGTACATTGAACTGAAAGAACACAACATGTTTAACATTTAAAAAAATAAAAACCACTTAAATAAGTAAAAGCACACAACTTATTATATAAAATACAACCCCAGTTGCATAATGTTCGAAGTGCATTATTCATGTTTATGTTTAAAGAAGAAAAAAACAATCTAAGCTGATAGGTCCTTAATAAACCCCGAAAGGAAAAGAGAAATAAGGGAGGACAAAAATATATATATCCAAAATCCACACTTCCCAATTCTCAGTTTCTCATAGATTATAGACCCAAACAATGACAATTCAAGTGAATAATGCTCAAACGGGGTATCACCCCGACTGATTTGTCCCTTCTTTAATTGTCCTGTGATAGCAAACAGAATGTGTCAGGTAAGAAGAGAGGATTCGGCAGCATTAAACATATTAGTTACTTACGTGGACGCTATATGTAAGCTTATCAGTGACATCGATGATCTCCTTCCATTTCCTCCCAATGCTTATCAGTGACTCCAATTGTTGTGTCACCTCTTGAGCGGACTATAGCCCAAAGCATCACAGACCGATTGCTCTCGCCCACCTAATTATGACAAACTTATACAAAAAGCATTTCAATCCATGGAAGCGCTTTCAACTAGATGCATGATCCACACCTCCACTCTTGATTTGTGTAATCTTCTCACTACAAGAGGTACATCAATAACATCACGAAAAGCCGGCACTGAAAAATTAACACAGGGATTTTAGGACCTACGAAAAAAATTGGTTACCTACCAACATACATGAATGATGAAGTGTATGTGAATCCTAAGAAAGGGATACATGGCATGTGATTTAGAAAGCATACTTGGGCAATATCCGAGTCGGAGTAGGAATTCGCAATGAGAATAATCTTCAGCTATCTGTAAAGGGGAGATATAAACTAGGATTAAAATCCCAGGTCTTATTTCTGATAAGCCTAATACTAGAGATAATTAGATAATTTCATGAATCAGTTAACATAATAGTTATTTGACTTATTTCATGAATCAAACATTTTACAATAATAAATTAGCAGCATCCAAAGAACATGTTGATATATCATCTAGTGCATCTGCATAATGATTGCAAGCCCCAAGTAGATGGGACAAGGCGATGATGATATGAATCTAGTGCATTTGCCAGTGGCAGCGAAACACCATAAATAATGAATTCAATTATGAAGAACAAGAGAAGCATAAAAGTACCACTAAATCGGCCTTAATGGAGTTCAGCTACTCTACTTCAGATGCTAAAATAGAATCCCGGGGAACAACAGCTGTCTGGGAATACTACATTACCAAAAACAGAAAAATTAATAAGTAATAAAAGGAAGCAAATAAGGGATTAGACTCCAATATAAAGAAACAAAGTAGTTACAAAATGACTTCACAATAAAGGACTTGTTTTAAACAGCAGCAAGCGTCATAGAACAATTCATGTGATGCTTCTCAAGTAAAGGTAAAATTTGAGGAGAGAGTGATTTTTGTAAATGTTTCATACAATTAATTCAGAGACTGATACTACTAAGTTTCGGAAGAATTCCTAGCCAAATAAATATTATAATATATGAAAGCTGGAATTTTGAATGGTATTGGAGTTTGAGAATTTAACAAATCACAGGTCACAATCTTGTTTGTGCATTTCCATGTACATGCATCTGTTTTCTTATTCACCGAAAAAAAAAAAAAAAACGATTACAGGAACTACAAGCTTTTCTAGCATTCCATGTACCATAAAAAAGAGAGACCCATATACAAATATAAAAATAAAAAGCACATACATACCTCTCCATCGATATGGAACTTTGCAAATTGGGCAATTTGATCCTGACTTCATTGATTTTGAAATTTGAAAATAGAACATAGTATTGATAACAATTTCCAGCAAAAAGGATAGAAGTGAAAATTACACAAACCTTAATTGCATCATGGAATTTTGTAGACATATCTAATCTCATGTTTTGTCCTTCTGTGGAGACTCTCATACATTCATCCTGCAAAAATGGGCACTAGTAGAAGTCATCGGCTACACCATACCAGATAACTACAATATAAATATAGAGCAAAAACTGTAGCAGAAAACTGGCCTATTGGCTCCACTCATGTAGGCATTGGGTGCCAATGGCGGAACCAGGACTCTCATCTACCGGGGCGCAAGATGAATTATTACTATTTTTTTATGGATTCTCAAGAGCTTATAACAATGAAGAAGCAGCTGCACATGCTTATGACTTGGCAGCATTGAAGTACTAGGGACATGAAAGTATTCTGAATTTCCTGTAATATTTTATCTTTTTCTCATTTTTTATATATATTTTAAATCCATTAAACTGAGATATTGAATTATTATTATAAATTGTTTTGAAGTCATCTACGTATCATGAAGAACTCAAAGAAATGGAAGGTTAGTCTAGAAAAGAATACATTGGACCTCTGTGAGAGGGCTTTAGAAATTAGGAATTTATGCCTTTTCAAGGATTTAGGGTTCAAGGGAAATTAGGGATTTGGGATCTACACAACACAAGGTCACACACATCACATACAAATTTATCCACATATTTATCCTAAACATATCCACATTTCCTAAACATAAATGAATCATTATCAGCCAATAAAATAGAATTACAAAAAGTTAAATGTAGACAAGAAAAATTTCCTCCGATTTAGTATGATCCGAAGAAATTTTAACTCAAATCCGATTGTGCGATCCGACAAATCCGGTTTGTTGAAAACCTACACAATAAAATTCAAAATACAATTAATATTTAACAAATAAATTCTAAATTTCAATAAAAATAAAACCCTAGTACTGTACTATACTAGTGAAAATCTAGTGAAAATGTGAAATGAAACCCTGGTACTGTACTGGATTGATTTAGCCACAGAATATTCAAATATTGCATTTACATGCTACCGTCCTAGCCGTTCATTTCTGGGGTACTCTAATCTGCTCCCTTAGAAGTGACTGACTGAGTTAAAACTATGTACGACTTCGATCCATACAGAGTTGAACATATATACCCGTATAGCCCAACTGAGAACTTACCCATTAAATTTTCTTATGACAACAAATGGGAAAAAAAAGTTAAAAATATACAAAGGTCTGATGATGCCTTGCTTATGGCCATTCCACTATAACGCGAGGTCAATATGAGATTCCATTATTCTCTGCAATTAACCCATGGCGTTGTCGAATAGAAATTGACCGTCTGATGGTATGCTTTTGGTTTTCAGATCCATTGTGCGGAAGAGACGGCAAAAAATGATCTCCATCATCTGATTCCAAGCAGGCCATGGGTTTCAAGGGGTTTCGGACATTGGCGCTTTCAGTAAACCTCTGTTGGCGCGAATAGAGGTACTCTATAGGGATTCCACTGGTCTCTGCAATTAGCCAATACGTCTTGTAATTAGCCATGACTCCACGACATGAAATGACTCTACTTTTCAGCATCCATATTGAGGTGTCTGTCTCATGGCTAATTGCAAGAACTTGGTTTTAAAAACCATAGTAGCTACCAAATTCACCCCAGGGGCCAGGTCAAACCATCTACCCTATGAAAATTCAACCAACTGATTTTATGTAGATCAAGGTTTTAGTTACATAATCACCATCTTTAGGAAGAAATAGCCCCAAATTATAGAAAATTGTAGGAACAAGTCTTGCATTTTCTCCCAAATACTGCAATAAATGACTAAAAAATTTGCAGGTTCAACATTTTTCTAGAAAAATTATTGAAGCAATCTATTTTTTCATAACATCAAAAGCAAACTAACAAGATTTTTTTTTCTACAAAAAAATTAGCATTAATTGAAGCCAAAAAGAAAAAGAAAAAGAAAAAGAATCAAACAAATACAGGCCCAAAATCAGACATATGGGCATTAACTTCGCTCAAGAAAGGATTTGGCAATGGGAAGGGCTAAGGCCCTAACCATAAATCAATTAAAAAAAAAAGAATAAAATCCTAAATCTAGAGAGAGAGAGACAAAGAAGAAGAAGAAGAAGCTGAGACTGAGAGCCTGAGACTGAAGAGGGGGCTGAGAGTGAGAGAGAGCCAGAGAGAGGCTTACCGGAGGGTGGCGGCTGGCACGAGGAGCCGAGGAGGGCAGCGAAACTGTCGCCAGCATCGGATTCAGGCGGACGAGCCGAGAAGAAGAGGAAGAGAGGACATCGGGCGACTTGGGATAGAGAGAGAGAGAGAGAGAGAGAGAGAGAGCAGAGGGAGGTGCTGCCGCGCTGGTTTAGAGAGGTTTTAGGCTTTTAGGCTTTTACCCTTTAGGGTTTTAGAGAGAGAAAAGAGGGAGGGCGCTGGGTGGGAGAGCGATGGGTTTAGAGAGAGGAAAAGAGGGAGGGAAAAGAGAGAGAAAAGGGGGAGAGAGGGCGTGGGTTTTGGGTAGCTAGGTTTTATAATTAATAAAAAAAAAGTTTTGGAGTGCCCGCACTCATCTATGCGTGGTTCCACCACTGGCCCTGTGGCACCTGAAGACATGAAAATAAGGGGACTGGTCCATCATTGGGTTTTGAAAATAAAGTATCACCAGCAAACCAAACCCGTAGGTATCTATCGGTATAGTTTGCGCACAGCATGAATCCATGGACCACTAATATATGGGGGCAATATGATGGTTTCCATCAAATGGCCAGTGATCGGGTCCTTTCAAAGAGGCCTCTTTTTCAGCTTTTGTTCCTACCCCTTATGGAGGCTCTCAACATCATCAGGGATCAGATCAGATGGAGTGTATCTTATACAGGGTGGTGTTGTTGAAATCATTTTTGGGGCCTGTTAAAAGACACCAAAAGAAGCAAGAAAAGAGCCAAATCATGCCAGCTGAGGTAGTTAACGGGAGGGAAATCTGCTGAACAAAGCTCAAAAAGAGCTGCAGGACCCTTTCATCAGAGCTTAGAAGGAGAGGCCTAACAACAGAATTTAGTGGATACAAGGTGAAGCTTAAATTTGAACAGATCTGAGAGTCATTGATGCATTGTTCACCTTCTTACTGTTGATATTGCCTTATCTAAACTTAATAGCTGAAGAAACTCATCTACGATTCTTGGACTCTTCTCAGAAAACTGGAATCGGTTCTGTTCTGGTAACCAATTGTTCGGATACCTAATGTCAAAACTCCGTAAGACTCAACACCCCAAGAAGAATAAATTGCAATCATTAGAAAAACAATCTCATACTCCATTAAATCTTATGAAGCTTCACTCTACACTGCCCATGCTCCTAACACATCCAGTCTTTGAGACATTGGTTGTTGATCGACTTCAGTAGTTCTTCAGACAATGCCCATCCCTTCTTCTGTCGAAAGTATATCTTCACCAACAGGATTTTTTTTATTCTGGAGATTCCAGCCATATGACCTTGGATGCCTCTCATTTGATAAATTGTTTTTCTGCCTTTCTCGTCTTACTATTTACACTGTCAACGGCTCACCCATGATTGTTATGAAAATAAGTTTCAACAGTTCAACGCAGCTATCTCTTATACGCATCTTGCATGACCCATAATTCTGTGAATTTAATCTCTCAGCTAGTTATCTAAATCTAGATTGGATGCTATTTTTTCTTCCTCTATCTGTATTATGCAGGAATAACTTTCTAAGAAACATATCAGGATGGGGCATAGTGTTAAGAAACACTTTCTCTTTCAGACTCTTTGCATCCCCATGAATGTTGCTCTCCCCACTTCACCAGCAGGAATTACTCTAACATTTTCTTTTGGTTATCGCATTGCAAGCTAGGTTACATATTTACAAGTAGATTCAAATATTGAACTTTCAGCAGGTAGTTTAGGTCCTTCTAATGTTGAAGATGTTTCTAGTTATAGTTGCTATAACATGGGAAAATACTTAATTCTACCCTTTCACAAGAGTAACACTAAGTCTCAATTTTTTATTCACTCGGTTCATTGATAACTTCACCGCTGCACTTCGATATATATATTATTTTTATTATTATTTTTTTTTCAGACTAAGAGTCCAACGTGGTAAATAAGAAACAATATAAGTCACGATATGGTCCCAAGTCAAATGGCTGAAACTATTGTTTGGGAACCAGTAGAGCTACGATTGAAAGTTGTGTCGTATGATTGATCAAATTAGCATTCAAGAAACTACAGCTACGAGATAAGTTGAGCAGATTTACTTGTTCAACTTGAATTGCTTGCATATTATCTGGTCCAGAACCTTGAACTCTAACAAAGCAAGACCATCTTCTCTGTATGTATCATCTGCTACACCTTTCTCTGTTGTGTAATTCTTATACCCAGAGCTGATACCTCCCTGCAACGTTTACAATGATCATTGTTCAGCTTACATTACAAAAATTTATAAGTAAAACTTCAAGAAAGCTTTTTGTACTGAAAAGTACATGTCCCTTTCCAAATAACAAAATTTTATATGTGTACAAACCTTATAAACGATAAAGCTTTGTAAGATTGAAAAGAATTGAATAGGTTCCTTTCCTTTGAAGATGCAAGCCTGAAATTAAATAATCAGGAAACTATTAAAAATCTAGCATACCAAGAAGCTCAACTTGAGATTGATATCATACTAGTTAGAAAGATAAATTACCTGAACACGCTGCCACTTCAAAAATTCTACCATCTTGTTTGCCAGTGTGATAGCTGAAGCACTCTCTTCCTATATTTAGTTTCAATTTTTTTTGTAAACAAGGAGATGCATAGAGAATAGAGATCCATTAACACAAACAACACTGTTTTAAGCAATAAGTACTAAGAAAAAATGAGTCAAACAAAGATCTTATACTGAAAAAAATAAAAAATAAAAATTGATCAGTAGAAGTGATTGCTTAGTTTCCAAAAACTGCAAGGAGCATAGGACCCTTTTGACAATTTCAAACTGAGTAGCCAGGTCATAATAGAAAAGAAAATTTAGGTTTATTCCAGGATTCAGTTACCAAGTTATTTTCTACCAATGGGTTATGCATAATTAGCTAATCAATCATCATAAGCACATTGACCCCTTTTGACCATACAAAATTATGAATACGTGAAGCATGACAAAAGCAGTTTAACCTTGGCCAACTGCTCAATACTTGATCAAACCAGGTTAACTGAAGTCAACAAGCATCAGGGATAGTTTAAGACAGTAGGAAAACATTGTTTGAAGAGTTTTACTATAGCCATTGAGAGGTCTTATAGACGAAGACATCATTTTGTACAAATACCAAGCCATTGAGAGGTCTTATAGAAAAATTGTGAGCATAAGCATGAATGAATCAAGGACTAAGTGGGGGTTGGGCTTGTTTTGATCAAAATGCGGACACAGTTGTTCTGAGGATTCTTTATGGTGCATTAATTAATTAATTATGGTGCATTTTGGATTGCAAATGTTTTACAGTCTTGAGAGATTAAGGGAGGATTTGAATAAAAAGAAGAAAAACAAGAAAGTATTACTGTTTTGAATAAAAAGAAAAAGAAAAAGTGAGGACCAGCTGCTTTTATTGCTTTCTCTCCCATAGGGAAAATTCATTAAACAGTTGGCATGCAAAATAATAAACAATAAAAAATTAGGTATCAAACGCACATTTCTATCAGGGATCGCAACAAAAACTAACAAAAAAGACGAAACTCTAGTTTTGAAAACATCAATTTTATGCAAATTCTAACCCTGGATCACTATACTCCTATTTTCGATCTCTTTTTCATTTGAATTTCATATACTTCAACAACCAAATAATCAAACGGTTGTCACACTCCGTACATCCGATCATTGCATAAAAATAAATGAATCTAGATCAAATCACCTGATTATATGGTGTCAAAAGCGATAGTTACAAAGCCCAACTGAACTGAACTCCGACAGCAACCATACATGAAAGAATCAAAGTCTTCATACTGCAAGAATTTGACCGTGGAGGAGTAGAATAAGGACCTGAATCATTAGATTTCGCACTCGAAACCCTAGAATTAAGGTCGATTTCTTGGGAAACTTGTTTCAAACCAACCAAGTCGAGTTTTGTCGGTTTCAAATGCCTGTAAGGTATGCGGATCATACGGAATCCACTACTCATGGAGATTTCAACGAGATCGATTCACAGGCCATGAATGTCCTCAAATCTCTTCCTTCGACTATCTTAAGATCGGTATCTTTTTGTAAGGACCCTGATTTTTTCTATATCAATATTAGACTCATGATATAACTACAATTTCCGACAATAATAGTTTTTTCTATATCTTTTTGTAATGACCCTTCTAACGATATATAATATCGATTTCCGACAATAATATAAAAAGTTACATCCTTTAAGAGATGAAACAAGTCAAATAATATAACTACAATTCCGAGAGAGAAACACCAATTACTTTTGTGCTTACACAAAAGCGCTAGAACAAAACCTTTTCTCAAGCGAACTCTTATTTCATGGAAAAACTCATATTTTATTAAATTTTTTACGAAAAGTCTTAAGTAGAGTTAATCTAAAACTTTATACCATTATATATAAAATTTTAAAAGCTCTCTACTCTTTATAATTAGAAATTATTCTCTCCCAAGACTTAGACGAACCGACGCCTTGGGCATCGACCTTTTCAACCCGAATCGCCCTAGATCTACCGTTCACGCTTCAAGAGGAGGGCATCCATCAATCCATCTTATTCTTCTCAGATCTCGTCGCGTAGGATGCGTTTGATAGCACATCGACGAGTTTAAAAATCTTACTTAAACCTCAATATCTTATAAATGAATAGATTTGCATGTTTAATATTATGTTTTCCCTTAAAAGTGTATATTTTGTAGGTCGGTTTATATAATTTTTTTCTTTTCAAAAAATCCTCTTTGTTTGGCTATTTAATATTTTATTTATTTAAACCTTAATATTTCTTAATTCTAATAAACCTACATATTTAATATTATATTTTCCCTTAAAGTTATATGATTTGTAAGTCGGTTTATATTTTGTTTCTCTTTTTAACCGATCTCTTTGTTTGATTATTTAATATTTTACTTTTCTATTAAGCCCTAAAATACTATAAATATGATATATCTATATAATTAGTAATTTATCTTTCTACTAAAACTGTAATGATATATTGTTGTTACAAGTCTATATTCTTATTTTATTAAGCCCTAAGATCTAAACTTTAAATATTCATATCTTTTTATATATCTATGTGATTATAATATATTATATATTTATTTTTATCACCTCGAAGCGAACACCATGATATCATGAAAACTTTTAAATTACAAGGTCAAACTATAACCTTTCATGTTCTTAATCACATATACACTAAGAGCTGCATCGTCTTGAAGTTTCGGATCCGAACTCGTAGCCACAAGCCTAAACTCTCGGCTAAGAACCCGAGCTCACGACCATCGATGTACTAGTTTCGATATTTTAGCCACAACGTTTTATTTTGACATCGGATTGACATGAATCTTGCGACCTTAGAAAGAAGACAACAAACTTTACAACTTTT
The DNA here is from genome assembly GCA_021018995.1 of Chloranthus sessilifolius. Taxonomy (NCBI): domain Eukaryota; kingdom Viridiplantae; phylum Streptophyta; class Magnoliopsida; order Chloranthales; family Chloranthaceae; genus Chloranthus; species Chloranthus sessilifolius. The sequence goes on along the minus strand of CM037585.1, from coordinate 127,901,466 downwards.
TGTGAAATAATCATTTCATGAATCTGATGTTTTAGAGGTCAAAATAGAGCGACAAGTCGGGATCAGTTTTGAATAATCCAGGGCTACATAAATTTAATGTTATTTTATAATTTTATAACAAAAAATTCTTGTGTATATTATATCTTAAATAAGGTCTTTCGACCAATTCTGAACTAAATTGAATGTCATATTTAATTATAATTCCGATCGATCGATTCCAAAACTGAACGATCGATTCTCATCCGAACAAAATTTCATCATTTACCTCATAATTTCATCTCATCACGACCAAAACTTTTAATGCATGCTAATCACAAGTAAGTTTCGATCGATGGCCATGATTTACCTAACTTAGAATTATTGTATTTTTTAATTTAAGCATTTAATTATAGTAGTCTATATATATTACTTTTATCGCTTAAACGCTATCTCTTTGATAACACGAAGTGTTAGAAATTCGATGCCGTCGTAAAAATCGAACTCTGACCTTCACATTTTCGAAATCATACTAATAACTACTCTATTCTATATTTGTATTGATGTGAATGTAAATAAATATATGTATAAACATAACTAAATCTAAATGTGAATCTATGTTGTGTGTATGATAGTTTTGTACTTCCATCTTGATTATGATATATGAGTTATGAGTAAGTTAGGTCATATATACGCGAGTGTATGAGATCATGCCTACGCTTGGGCGTGGTAATTCGTCGCAATGGTATTAAAGTGAGAAATAAATCGTATTCACATGCCTTACAACTCATGGTAGTATGAGACATCATGACGAGTAGGGTGAGTATTAATTCAGTGTAACCTTGTATAAAGTGACATATCCAGTGACCCATCACCCCGAGTTTTAATATGAGAGAATAAGATATGAGTTACGATATGGGATTCAGGCCTTGAGCCTTAGTTGTAATGAGATCTCTTTATGGTCACGTGAAACTTGGAATTTAGGCGTCCATGTACGGATGTAACCCCTCTATGATAGTTCAGAACTTCTATGATAGAGAGGTCTCGTTACTATTACACGAAGTGCATCCAAATTACTACGAAACCCTTTCCTTGGAAAGCGTGATTTAGTGAGGTTATCTCACTATAACTCGTCTTAGAATTAAGTTGTAAGAGTATGTTATAACTATGAGATAAGACAAGTTATGAGTGCGATAATAAGACACCGCTGTGTAGGCTAGCAAAAGATTAAGAACTTCAGTCTGTACGTGTTGTTCCTTGCGTAGTCACCATAAGGGCAATAACATCTTACAACCAAGACAGATCTCTGGGAGACAGTGTGAGCATGAGTATGCTATGAGTTACGTTTGCGCATAGTCTCCCCATTAGGCTGGGTGGAGAGTATGAGTAGGATAGGGAGGGCGATTAGATAACATTATGATATGGTGGTATGATATTATGGTGACTAGGGCTATCAACGGGCTGAGTTTCAGCTCGAGCCCGGCCTGAATGGAATGGGTTCGGGCCTAATATTTTAAGTCATTTATTAAACGGGCCGGGCCGGGCTAAGCCCAGATAAGAAACTGGTTCAGGTTCGGGCTGCAAAGTGTAAGCCCGAACCCGGCCCGATAAAATGAGGCCCTTATAAAAAAAACTCTTAAAAGTATTAGAAACTCAGCCCGAACCCAAACCGGCTCGACCCGGATAACTAATCGAGCCGGGTTTGAGCTACAACATTTAAAATCCAGGCTGAGCTCGGACCGACCCGATTAGCTATCGGGCCACATTCGGGCTCTCATTATATCTTTAAAAAAAAGGGCTTATAGAAACACCCGACCCCGGCCCGACCCGAACCCAGCCCGGCCCGTTGACAGCCCTAATGGTGACCCTCACATGGTAGATTGAGCAGCGACTCTGGCACAAGTCATATAGGATTTATGAGTATGTTAGTTAAGCTCATGCGAAGTACAACGCATGTGCGAGAATGATAAGATATGTTATATTACGAGATATGGTGAGGTACGGTAGGATATAAGTGTCTAAATCATGGTTATGCATTTATGTTATGATGTAAAATTTACATTATGCATATGTTTTTATTATATTATTTTTTCAGTTGTTTTGAGATACTATTTTTATTACTCACGCAATGCACCCACAATGCACCTGAGTAGTATGAGGTGGATTGGTGGTGTATCCCACTGAGTTTACGTGACAGAGTAAACTCATCCCACGAAAAATTATCAGCTGCAGGTGATTATATTGGCGGAGTTGACACGGGCTATTCTGATCCTGCCGACGTTGATTTCATTGATCCTATGGGCGCTGAGTACCAGGAGCCTTGGGAGGGCAACGCCGCTGGTTATCAAGAGAATTTTGGTGCTAATTTTGACCCAAGTGCCGGTTATTGACTGTTGTAGACTCGGTATTGTATTTCGTTTGATACTTTTGTTGATGACCCCATGATTTCATTTTATTAGATTTGTCACTGACTGTTATTTCATTTTATTGGTGGTTTATCAGGATTTTATCGCATTTATTCGAGTATTTATGATTGCTTTTATATTCCACCTTTATTTGTTGTCTTTCACGGATTTCTTGGAACCAGATTTGCACAAGAACTTTGATTATGTGTATGTCCGCTTAGCGTATCTGAATGCGTGCGGGTCATAACTTGGGATTCTAGGCCCTCGGATGGGGTAGAATTTTGGGTTGTGACACTTTTTGCAGCCGATACCGATACTTTTTTTTTCTAAAAAAAACCACTTATATGATATATCTACCAATATGTATCAGCTCAAGATGGATCAATACTTGTTGAAATTGTGCCTTGAATTCTATTGACAATATTGATCAACAGGTTGGATTGTACACCCGCCATAGCTGTGCGGGTCGAGCTATATTAGATATTGGATGAATTTTTCTAAGGTTACTGAAGATATTTTCGTCATATTCTATATTGGGTGGTTATACTTTGTATTAGATATAAACTCTAATTATAAGTTAGAGTTATATTAAATGAAACTCGATTTATGTATTGAGTAAGGTGAGATCTAAGAGGTTTGTAATCCTAGTTTTCGCAGATTAGTAAAAGGACTCAACATCACCAATGGACGTAAGAAAATTGCCAAACCATGTAAATCTTGTATTTACATTTTGTTTGTTGTGTGTATTTTTTAATTGCCATAATTTCTACAATACCCGATACTGATATCGAGATTGATACCTTGCCAGTACCCTAATTCATGTGAAGTTTTTCACTTAGACAAATTAGCTAGATTATAATACACGACACGTTCCTAACCATTAGATGTAGGTTGTTCTTCAATATCAATGTTCCAAAAGATTAGATGTAGGCTGTTCTTCCATATCAATGTTCCAAAAGAAAGATAATAGATTGAATGGTCTAAGGCATCTATGGTAGAAAATCAAAAACAAAGAAGAAATAATAAGATTAGAAAGAGAAGAGAGACTGTATAGTGAGAAATCTTAATATTATTTTATTAATATTTATGTGTCTTTAAATAGACTTCCTAATCTTAACAATTAATCCAATTTTTTTTTTTTAAATTGTTTGTATTCGTTAAAAAAGCTATACATGTGCCTCAGAAAGACCGATAAAAATATATGTACGACGTCACTAGCATTGCTATTTGAAAACCAGTGTACAGAGAAAACCAGGATAGTTACCAAGAAGATGTAGGAAACTCAAGGTTAAGGAAAAAACCTTCGATCGTGCTTGTTGGTGGTGTCACGCCCCCAGCTCCTGGCCTTGTACGTCGGGCGGCTCTCACCCCCCGCACATTTCGATCCACGAGCCGGGTTGGCGCGACACACACCATCGATATTTTCAAAATTCCTTTAAATCATTCTTTTTTCTTTTTTAAAATAATTTACAATCATTGTGGAAGCGTTTTGCTGAAGCTTTACTTTTCTTTTCTTATTTTCGTTAACCTGGTCGGGTGATTTCAGTTTTCAAATTTTAAATATTAGAAAAAAAATCCTACTTATCGCGAAATTATAAGACAATTGAAATGTAGTTCAAAAGATTCGACTTTTAAAAACAAATATTTAGAATAAGTCCATTTACAAAAAATACATCTGTGATTTCAAAAGTGTTGGACTTAACAAAAACTCAAAAGAAAGGAGAAAGATTCAAATAAACATGTGAACATATCACATCTATGTACAGGTGCTGGTAGCACTATAGGCAAAACGAGTTCAACTGTCAACTCAGTAGTCGCTCCTGGATCTCTCCTCATCTTGCTCCCCTAACTCTAACATTTTTGGGTCATGAAACAGCCGTAAGCGGTGAAGCTTAATAAAATCTTAGTAATTTAAGTTATGATTTCTACTACAGTGTAATGTAGCTAAACTTACAGTCCATAAATAAGAGGATATACATTGTGATATGTGCAAAGTGAGGTTTACAACAAGTTGTGATAACAACAGATAAGAAAGACAATTGCAAGTAATATTAGGCAAGAAGATTATAAGTATGGAATACGAATTATAGTAAACAAGATGCTATCTACACAAAAATCCAATTACTATTATAAGACAAGAAAGCAACATGCTCTAAAATTTTCTTTTTCAACAAAGATTCTGGGATTAACAGATTTACAAGGTTTATTAATTAAATTCCTGATTCAATAGTTAACAGTTTACTGGTTCATTAAGTACTTTTCCATTCAATTATTTATCGGCTTATTTCCTTATCATTAGAATGAATTATTAAATGTCTTTTAATTAATTCGATGCGATACAAAACACCAACCATGGTCCGATATCAATCTTTGATTGCCAATGTCGTGCAAACAAAGGCTGACACTCTTCGTCATTTAATCAATCAAGACAAGGATCAATGACCCTATTGGTCTAATGAGACTCAATCCTCAACTGATACTTTAAAAACTCATCTGAATATAAGGTGCTCATAACGAGCCTGCTAGTAAGAACAACGGTTAACTATACGAGGTTCAATAGTCAATGCAATATCATCTTTGCACTTTCAAATTTTTTCAAAGTTCGTTATCGATTGTTCAATTTTCAAGGTTCAGTCGTCCATATTCAATCTTTAACTCAATATTCAATGTTTGATATTCAAAATTCAATATGCACATCAATATTCGATATTCAATAATTCGATTTCAATTCCAATTCTCTTATTGAGAATTCGGTAATCAATATTCTATTTAAATGTTAAACCATCAATTTCCGGCAATTTCCTTACCTTTTCAATTCAATATAATTCAATTTGTCTCTTATTTGGATTCAATATATTCAAGTAGGTTCCTAATATCTCATATTTCCTATCATAGTTTCAATAATCAATTTATATCATAGTTGATATTGACTTGGTGACTTTATCTCTTTAAGTTCGCCAATCATTTTTCGATGTATTTTTTTTTCAAGGTTCAATACCCATATCAAATGTCTCCTATCATTCATATTCTCTACCATGATCAATTATCATTCATCCATATCAATCCATTATTCAAATTTCTATATTTGTCAATCAATCAAGCATCAATCAATTGCCATCTAAGTCAATCAATCACTCATTTAATCAATTTCCATATAAGTCAATCAATCAATCATTTAATCCATTTCCATGTCAAAAATCTTCAATCAAACTCAACCTTTAGGGAGGATTGGCATAAATTTAGCGTGCTCTATATCTAGTGCCGCTTTATTTTAGAGTCCGTATTGGACTTATGTTTATTGTTATTCGCACAAACGATTAAATAGTTTTAAGGGCATCAGGGCGCCCATTTCCAGTTATCCTAAGTGTTTTCTTATTGCTCTATTTCAGCTAATACCTGAGCCGAGTCAACTGTTTGACTATAACTTTTATCAGCATTTTTACTCCAGTTATTGGAGGTTGATCCTCGACGTTTATCCAGTGTATCCCCTCCTAACGATTATACTACTTTATTTTCGATTTCGCTCAATTTCAAGGTCATCGGTCAAATATCAAGTTATTTTCCTAAGATTTCTGTTAAGTGCTCACAGAGCAACTCAAAATTCATGAGGACCGTAAGTGACATTTATTCAACCATTGGGGAGAGGACATCGGGTCTATTCCCATTAATTAAAGGCTTTGTTTTTATTACTTGGGGCTTTGGGCCCAACGGGTCACAATTTCACTTATGGCCCACTTATTTAATTTTGTGGCTAAGCATAAGGATGCCAGCAACATTATCCATACCAGATTTCGGGTCTGGTCATTGGATGAATCCATTCTAAACTCGCAAGCTTAGAAGTCCATGGGTAAATTTCCTAGGTCTCTAGGGCCTTCACTAGGTCCAAATCTAAATATACGGACCTTTCCAAGGGTACAAGCGGGTACACACCATCTTTCGAAAGGTGCCGTTACCAGTTTTTCGAAAGGAGTTTTGAGCTGGGCCATAACTTTAATGTTTGGTTTCGGATTCAAATTTTACCGAGCCATGGGCCGGGCATTAGGTCTTTTAGTTTTACTTAGCAATTTCAAGCATTCGCTTTTGGGCCTTCAAAAGGTCCAGTCATTGACTTGGTTGACCAATTAACCCTTATCAAGGCTTCACAATGCATACTTAGCTATTTCAAGTATTCGCTCTTGGGCCTTCAAAAGGTCCAGTCATTGACTTGGTTGACCAATTAACACTTATCAAGGCTTCACAATGCATCCATAGTGGTGGCTGTAAACTGACATTGCTTAGATTGTTACGGTTTTATGGGGAAGGTTAAGATTTTGACCATATCCCCCAAATTACAGATTTTTCCAAAGTGTACCAGACACTTCGCGGTAAAAGGGTCACCATTTTCGACTACGATTGAATTTCTGAGTCCTTCCAAAACGGGGTGATAGATTATTGACAACCTCATCTTTCCCAGGGAGTGACACTCAAAAATATGATCAGGGCCGCCAGATTAGAGAGATCTGGTTTCTCTTAACAGATCATCAGACCAGATTCGATGGTCTCTAATGTCGAGTCTGTATCTTTTGGTGCCGATATTGAAACCGTACACATAATAACTTGTTGGAAAGCTGAAATGATCATCTATACGTTCTGTATATATTTCTAAGGCTAATTATTACAGATTATGATGGAATCAGGTCCATCCGATCAGAGGTCAATTCTGGCCACTGGCTGTGTGCCATTAGACACATGTTTGTGTCCTGATTTTTCGAATTTTCTAGCCATCAAAGTAGGTGAAGATTTCTTATGAAATTTCACACAAGACTGGAGAAAAGGTCAATCCTTGACCCAGAATTTTTACAGATTTATTGGGGGAGTCCTTGCACATAAAATCAAAACTTTTCTGAGGCTCAGATTTTTTGGTGCAAATAGGGAAAATTTGCTGCCTTTTCTTTGAACTATGTGTAGGTCAAATTATCAGAAACTAAAGTCTATTTTTTGGCTGGGTTATATTGGGAACCATTCATTTACTTAACGTAATTTTTCTGGATTTTTCTCCAGTTTATTTCTTATTGTTTTGTACTCAGTCCTGTGAATGTTCTGTTTTGGGTCTTAAGGCCCTTAAACTTAGCCATTGGTGGGGTCCACCTAGTGGCCCATCACATGCCACATAATTTTCTGATCTTGATTTGGGGATGCTCCAGGTTGATCACAGATCAACTGAAGTCCCATTTTATGATCTGTCCTATCAATCAATCAACACGAATTGTCGTCGCAACTATCCTAATTGCCAAAATACTAGATTTTTGTCCTATTTCGAAAAAGTATCGATCTAGCCTTTAGTGGCCATCTGATCGAATCGAAAATTCTGACTCATTTTATTCCAAGGATTATTATTTCAGAAATCAAATTTTAAAAATCATTTTTATTACAACTAGGGGATTATCAATCCTACATGTCAAAATATTCAGTTTTTCTTAGAACCTAGTGTTCGTCAAATTCAAGCATTTTCAAGTATTAGATCGATCACCGTTGATCGCACATGATCAAAACCAGTGATTATGTGTTTTCAAAAAAATCTGGAACTTAATCAAAGTCCATTGATCAAGCCATTTACTAATAGTATTTTCCTATAATAATATATCAATCAAGCAAAGTATAGTTAATACTACCCTATGCTATCATTTTCCTATAATGCATATAACACCATCAATTTTCTATGATCAAAACAGAGATCAAACACAATAAAATTCTGGAATCAAATCAAGAAATTGTCAATCAAATCCATCCAAGATAAGTATTTATTATCATACTATTTCTATTGAACATAGTATGGTCTGTAGTGCTTCTATATATGCTCATCAAATCTAACTCATGCATCAAATACTGTTGATTTTCTATAAGAAAATTAGTGATCAAAACATTTCAAAATCTGGAATTTGAATCAAGAATCATCAATCACATTCATCCAAGATGATTATTTGCTGTCAAACTATTTCTATTAATCATGGCATGGCCTATAGTGCATCTATGAGAATCAATCAAACATATGCAATCTAAACCATTGATTTATATAACCAAAAACAGTGATCAATATTCATCATTTTAGAATTCTAAATCAAGAAAATCAATAAACCAGAGCCATTCCAAACTTTTCAAATTTCAGTTGCCATTTATTTTAAAAAACTTAATCTATGAAAATGACCAAAGCAAATGAATTCGATCTAAAACCATCAAATTCGATCATGACTTAAACTAAAAGATGACCATTTTTCAAAAGTTCCATGATCATATGATCATCTTGTGGGTGTTCTAGGCAAGAGTCATGCTAAGCCATCAAATAGCACATGTACTCACTCTAAGCCTATAGGATCAACACCATTGATTTGTGACCATCCGATCAAATCGTGGGTGGTAGGATGATGATGTGGGATCATTATGATCACCCACACTTCATCTCACACCACACATCCATTTACAAAAAACCAAAATCGAAATCACATAGAAAAACTCATAAAAATCCAAATTTCTAATTAATTTGTGAAGAGTCTTAAGCTAGCATTGGACATAGTCCAAGACTTGCCTATTTGGACCATTGAATGGCCATGCATGATCATGGTGATCACATGCAAGGTCACCTAATTTCACTTCTATTTCAGCCCTCCAAAATCACCCAAAGAAAACATCAAATCTTCAAAGAACTCAAGAAAAATCATAAAAAACTTTAGCTAATCCTACACTATGCTATAGTAGAATTCAAAAACTTTCAACAACTAAAACTCTACCTTATTTTTCTTCTTCTATCTTGCTGATTTGCACAGAATTTTGTGGGGCAAAGGGCTGGGATGGAGTTGAGTTTGAGGTATGTTGAACTAGAAGAGAAGGGGAATACAATGGTGGTGGAGGATCAAGATTTTAATGACTAGATGTGGAGAACAAAGCTTGGGAGGTAGGAGCTCTAATAATGGAGATGGATGGAGGAGGAAGATGGAATGGAATGAAGAGAGGGAGGCTGGAATTAGATTTTTGCAAGGGAGAGTGGGGAACAACCGTGACATGTTTAAAACTTGGTTTTCCCAAGCTATACTCTCTCTCCTCCCTCCTTGCGCATGGAAGAGTAGGACCCACTTTGGGTCCACTCTCCACCCTCCTTCCTCCTTTACTTTAGCCTTTTTAGGTCTCCTCAAATCTTGTGAATTTATACTTTTCTAGAAATCGTGTGGCGTATGCTTCTAACCCAATCTTATATCTTAGATTTTCCCAACGTGAAATCTATGGTCTTAGATGGAGTCCAACTTGATCAAATGGATCAAGGGTTAAGATTTGCTAGAGAATTGTGAAATTCTAAATTTCTATTTTCTAAATTAGAAACATTATTTACAATTGCCCTTGGGCTTTATCCCTCTTTACGTGAAATGTTATTGTCCCATGCAAGAAACATACATTTAACCAAAGGTGTTTGTTCTTTTGGCTCCCTTGGATTTATGGGTCTAAGTTTGACTTATTTTATTGATCATCATTATGATGATCATCAAAATCTATACTATTGATGATGATCTCCACATCATCACCTAGGCTTTGTCTAAACTCGAGCAATTTTTCAGGCCAGGATCCTATCATCAGTCAGTTCGGATCCTCACACATGGTCTAAGATGTGTGAATTTACACGAAAAATATTTTTTTCCCAAGGTTTTCATTCCGACTTAATAATTTCGACACTGAAGGATTTGAAGAGGTTTGTGGATGGATTGAAATGATTTTCTTTCAATAGAATGTCAAATCATTCCTTTCCTACCTTTCCCTTTCATAGATCCTTTTCCTTTCCTACCTTTCCCTTTCATAGATCCTTTGCGAGATAAATATTAAAGGTAATGATGTTAAGAGTCAATCTCATCTACTTGCTTTTCTTCTCTTCTAATTTACAGTTTTGGTTCATATTATAAATGTTTTTATATTTCCTCAAACTTTTTATAATATAATTATAAATTTTATAATATATAATTTATACAAATCAAGTAGTATCAAAGGTTTAAAACATTGAATGTGTCGGTGATACAATAGTGACACAATATATAGTAGCATGTTATAGTTTGGCTCTAATTTGGTTGGCTTGCTCGAGTGGGCTTGATTGTCGCTCGAGCGAGGTGAGAACTTAGACGAAGGCAAACTTTCGGGTGAAAGTCATTTGAGCGAGTTTGATTGTCGTTTGAGCGATCAGTGTGCATTCGCACAGAGCAAACTCTTTGATCTAAGTCGCACGAGCGAGCTTGGATATCACTCGAGCGACCCGCGACGTCCGAGTTGCGTTTATACTCCGTAATTGGACAATTTCTTTTGGGTTAGAAGTAGGATTCGGGTCTTCTATATAAAATGAAAGCTCATGGACGAATTGTAAGATAGAGATATCATTGTAAAGCTTTGAAAACCCATCTAGGGTTTTGAGGAGAATTTTGGTGAGGCCTGAGTGTTCTTGTATTCTTGTGTAATCATCAATATAGTAGATCATCGTTGCCCGTGGACGTAGGCATATTGCCGAACCACACAAATATTTTCTCTTGTATATTTGTGGTTGATTTTCTTCTTTTTGCATTCTTATTTGATCATTCACCGTGAGATCGTTGGATAATTTGAGATCTTCCGTTGATATCCGAGCTATTAGGTTTTCGTTTTACGTTCAGAGATGACATCGAAGTCCGTAAAAGTTTCGAACTCGAAGTTCGAGGTTAATCAATTTTGGCTTGTGGCAAGTACAAGTTTGGGATATCTTGATTTAACAAGAACTGCACAAGGCATTGAAAGGGCTTTCGGGTAAGCCCGTGGATATGTCTAATGGTGATTGAAAAAAAATTAAACTTCAAACGTATAGTATGATTCAACTATGTCTAGCGAAGGAGATTATGTAAAATGTAATGCGAGAGAATTTGGCGGCGTCGCTGTAGGCGAAATTGGAGTCTCTACATGACAAAATCTCTGACAAGTCGTCTACATCTCAAGAAGTAACTATACAAGTTGCAAATGAATATAGATACTTTTCTCAACGAACATCTTAATGAATTCAATAGAATTATATCTGAACTATATCCAACGAGGAGAGCTGGATATATTTTTATCAGCGAAAGAGAGAAAGAGAGATAATAATATTCTATTTTTAGTGATCATCTAGTAGGCTACACACCACAATTTTTGTTTTTTCTTTAAACGTATAATTTTTGAAACCCGACTCAAATTTTTTACTTCTTTTATACATCCTTCCTATCCCATGCTATTATTTTGATTTATAAATCTAAACTTGATATTTATAATTATTTCAAAAGCTACCCTTATTGTTGCCCCATCACTTCAAATCTCTGAATATGCTCCGATAAGCCTCGACTCTCAACCATTTCACAAAGGCTCCTATTACTCCAATTTATTTTACACTCCTCTCTAAAACAAAGGAATAATCGATTGACTGCATTGAAACACACGATCATATATTATTTTTTGCTCCAATATTTTATACAATAGATCTTGAGATCATGCAACAACTATCAGATCAGAGGGTAGATGTTGATTCCTATCCTATTTAACGACACTTTAGTACCCCTTAAATTATGGGTAGCAAGTTTTGCAATCAAAGATTCTTGCAATTGATGGTTTCACCATTCACACCACGGACTGCCTTGAATCAAATGATAGAGGTCATCTCTCGTCTCAAAATTTCAGACATTAGATCTTGAAATCATGGTCAAAATATTAGATGTTCAGTTGTTGCTTACATGTGGCACACATCCCCAAAGTGATTGTGATCATGCCTAACATGGTGCACCATGATAACAGATGTGTGCCAATTGAAATCAACATCTAATCACCTGATATGTGGGCCATGATCTGAAAATCTTATTTGTGAAAGATATGACCAAAATGACCTCCATCTCTGATTCAAGGTAATTAGCGATGTGAACGGGGAACTATAAGTTGCGTCGCAAGAATCTTTGGTTGCAATTGCAAAACCGGCTAGCAGCCCTTTTATGACAGTATTTACGTAAGTTTGAGTTTCCAAAATACTCTTCATCAAAGCAGCATATATACTAATATGTTCATACTTTGGCCCCTTCCTATAAAAGTTTCTGGCTCCGTCCCTAAGGCTACACTCAAATAGTAGCTAAATAGAGAAGTAACAAAAGAAAAATTTAAAAATAAGCTACCTCGAGTTGTAGCAAAATATAGAAGAAAGAAAAAAATAAAATATAATTGCTCTGATACCATCAATGTAATCCTAGTTTGGATCGTTGGAAAGCAACAAAGAAGGTTTTTTGCTATTTACAAGAGACTAAAGGGCACATGCTTACGTACAAAAGGTCGAATAACCTTGAAGTTATTGATTATTCATATGCTGACTATGTTGGTAAGATAATTATCAAAGCTATATCTTGAAAAGTGTTAAACGCTATTTAAATGTTGACATGTTGATTGAGAAATTTTATCTCAGTGGCCTTGAAATACTATCAACAACTCGAAGCCCTGAGATAAAATTTCTCAATCATATCGCCTCACATGTTGCCTCAAAACATGCAACAACTTCTGCTTCCATAGTAGACGAAATAGTCTGCGTTTGCTTAACGCTCTTCCAAGATATAGGTCCACCTGCAAGCACAAAAATATAACCCGATATAGACCTACGGGTGTCTTGACATCCAACATAATCGACATCTGAACAACCAATAACTTTAAGATTATTCGACCTTTTGTCTTTAGTCTAGGATTACATTGATACCTACCAAGCATGCCAACTATATATACTATGTCTGGACGAGTACAGACTTGTGCATACATGAGACTCTCAACTACCGATGCATAGGGAATTATCTCCATCTACTTTCTCTCTAAATCGATCCTGAGACTCTGAAGTAGACTAAATTTATCACCCTTAATGATAGGGGTAACAATAGCGGTACAATTATGCAAGTTCAACCTTTGGAGAACTTTATCAATATAAGTTCTTTGAGACAATCCCAATATGTCATGGGCTCTATCTCAATGAATCTTAATTCCTATCACGTAGGAAGCTTCACCAAGATCTTTCATATTAAAACTCTTTGGTAAAAAGTTCTTTGTCTCATGTAACATGTTCAAATTACTACTCGCAAACAATAAATCATCAACATACAAAACAAGGATGATAAACTTGCTCCCACTGATTTTAAGATATATGCATTGATCTACAGTATTTTCTTTAAATCTAAAGTTTGAAATGACTTCGTAAAATTTTAAGTACTATTGTCGAGATGCCCGCTTTAAACAATATATAGTCCTTTTGAGTCTACAAACTAAATGGCTCTCCCCCTCAATCTGAAAACCTTCAGGTTGTGTCATAAAGGCATCTTCTTATAAGTCGTCATTCAAAAAAGCAGTTTTTACATCCATTTGATATTATTTTAAGTCAAAATGAACTACTAATGTCATGACTATCCGAAAGGATTCCTTTCTAGAGACAGGGGAAAATATTTCTTTATAGTCTATTCCCTCCTTTTGAGTGAACCTTTTAGTGACTAATCTTGCCTTGTATCTTTCTACATTACTTTTGGAGTCTTATTTAATTTTATATACTCATTTATAGCCTACAGGCTTAACTCCTTTAGGTAACTCGCAAAGATCCCAGACCGAATTATGTTTTATTGATTCCAACTCATCTTTCATAGTTTCGAGCCATTGAATGGATTTATCGCTCTTCATAGCTTGGTTAAAGGAAATAAGATCTGATTCCTTTCCAAAATCATACTCACTCTCATTGACGTAGATAATATAGTCATAAAAAATGACTGACTTCTTTGCTCTCTCTGATCTACGCAATAGTTGATCATTGGCGGTCACCATGGAAATAAGAGCCTTCTCAATGTGGGGTGTTTCAATAGGTATAGCCGCAAGTACATCAACACTATCTTGAATGACAGGTGTTGTTGAATAAAAGAGATAATAATTATAACCTGATTCTCCTCAAAAGAGAATTTTCTAGGCTCAACACTCCCACCGTTTTCACGATCCTCAAAGAATTTTGCACATCTAGTCTCAACAATTCGAATACTATGAATGGGACACTAAAATCTGTAGCCTTTTGACCTATCAGGGTAACCAATGAAATGATAACTTATAGTTTTAGGATCCAATTTTTCTAATTGTAGGCTATACACCTTTGCTTCAGCTAAATAACCCCAAATGTATAGATATCCTAAAGCCAATTTTCTTTCCACCTATAGCTCATAAGAAGTTTTAGGAATAACCTTACTAGAAACCCAATTCATGATATGTATCGTTATTTTTAAGGCTTCTCCCCACGAGAATATATGTAACTTAGAGTTGCACAATATGTTTCTCACCATATCCATAAGAGTATAATTTCGTCGCTCAGCTATACCGTTCTGTTCAGGTGTTCCTGGCATGGTATATTGAGCAACAATACCATGCTTTTATAGATACAGGGCGAAAGGTCCTAGATTGCAACCTGTTTCAGAGTATCTACCATAGTACTCTCTGCCTCTATCAGATCTCATAATTTTAATCTTCGAATTGAATTGTAACTCAACTTTGATTTTATAAATTTTAAACATATCTAGGGTCTCAGATTTCTCATAAATGAGAAATATATACCAAAACGAGAATAATCATCAGTGAAAATAATAAAATACTTTTGACTACCAATAGCAGGAGTTGGAAACGGTCCACAAATATCAGTATGGACTATTTCCAGCAAACTTGTTCTCCTGATAGCTCCTTTCTTATTAGTCTTTGTGAGTTTTCCTTTAATGCAATCAATATAAGTATTAAAATCAGAGAAATCGAGCTCATCGATTATATTATCTTTAATTAACCTCTCCATTCAATTTTTAGATATATGACCTAAACGTTTATGCCATAAAATGGAAGAGTTGTCGATTGCTAGTTTTCGTTTCTTACTAACTTTATCATCCACATGCATAGAAACTAAAGATTGGGCATAAGATGAATCTAAGTTCAACTGATAAAGATTGCCCACTAATGAGCTACCACCCACAATATCGAAATCAAGTAATAGAGTAAAAATATTATGTCAAAATTTAAATTCAAAACCTAATGAATCCAATTTAGAAATTGAGATAAGGTTTCTAGTGATACTTGAAAACATAAATAGTATTAATTAAATCCAAAATGAAACCACTATCTAAAATAAGACGAAGAGTCCCAATAGCCTCCACATCTGCTTCTACTCAATTTTCAAGTTTGATAGTTCGTTCGCCTTTACTTAGCTTCCTGCTAGATCGAAATCTTTGCATTGAATTACTTATATGAATAGTTACACCAGAATCTATTCACCAAGTATTGCGTGGAGCATTAACATAAAGTGATTCAAAACACACTAAGAGTAGGTCATTACCTTTCTTAACTAGCCAATCTCTATATTTTTGACAATTCTTTTTGATGTGTCTCTTCTTCTTACAGAAGTGACACTTGATGCCAGAAGTAGATCCGCTGGCTTCTCCTTATTTAGTTTCCGGTGGAGAAGCTTTCACGTTCGTTCCTTTATATGATCCCTTATTTCTCTTGAAATTTCTTTTCGATGGTCAAAGAGCGACGTAATAGGTACTTTTAGGTTTTTCAGCCTGAAGTCTTTCTTTTTCTTGGACACAGTGAGCGATTAGCTCGTTCAACTTTTATTTCTCTTTCTGCGTATTATAATTAATCTTGAACGGGCCAAATTATACAGGAAGAAAAGTCATAATAAAGTGAACAAGATAACCCTCAGAAAAACCCATGTCCATTTCTTTCAATTGAGTCACCATGTCACTCATTCTCATAATGTGCTCCCGCACGCCACTATGACCATCATATTTTATAATTCCTATTTTAACAATAAGTGTAATAACCCAAGTTTTGGGGAACTGTGTACGTCCGCATGGGTGTTTGTGGTTCACAAGGGAACCACAATTACTATATACACTTTAAATGTATATGTTCAATAGGTGAGCTATGTGGGTGCAAAATCATATAAGAGTGTATGTGGTTAGCACACTAGTCAAAGCAAGTAGAGAAAGGGGGGAAAAGGTCTCCCACACATTTTGTTCTAGGGCAAATAGAGAAAGTGAGATAGAGAGAAAGAAGAAGGAAGGGTTGGTGAAGAGAAGATATATGCATAGACATTCCTTGGATGAGAGGGACATTCATCTTTTAGATCTTTAATGCTTGAGATGATGAAGAGATAGGGTTGGGATTGAAGAAGATCTAAAGGTGGTGAGCTAGTTAAGGATTAAGAGAAAAAGGATTGGAAGAAGGGTTTTGAAACCCTCATTGGTATGGTGGATCTTGGATCGAATCTAAAAGAGATTCCTTAATCTAAGGTATGTTTTAATGATTATATGTGCTTTAAATAAAGTATAAATTGTTAGTTGGATCATTTTTGACATTAATAGGGTATTAAATAAAGTAGAAAATTAATTCTCGAACTAATCGAGCATTAATTATTATCGCTCATCGCTCGAGCGGTTTAAATAGCTCGCTCGCGTGAGGAGGATTACAAAATATAAGTATAAACTATGTTCTGGACTCGCTCGAGCGAGACGCCTTTGTGAAGGGAAGGCTCGTGCGAGCGAGGGTTCGCGTAAGCTACAGATGCCTCGTTTTGAAACGCTCGAGCGAAGATGATACCTCGCTTATAATCGCTCGCGCGATGAATAGTGTTCGCTCCCGCGAGGTACTACATGCAATTTTAGTTTATTTTTAGTGTTCTTGGAAGCTTTGGATTCTGAGATTTTTAGGGGGGACTTTCTAAGAATATTTTGTCACATGTAATGTAGGTTTGACATAGTTTGAGGCACTTGATTTCCCCAGGGGATAGTGATGCGTCAAGTGATGGTTTCGCATTGAGGTAGAGAACACCTTGAACATATATTTTAATTTTGAAAGCATGTATGTAGAGTGATTCATATGAACCTTTATGCATCAAAATATGATTTCAAAGAGTATGGGTGTGTGTGTGAATGCTAAATAAACTCATAAGATCCGCAAGGAACATGAAATTGTGATAATGTGCATCTAAGTAATGCGTTGAGCCAGTGGCATCCCAGGGATACATATGAAATCTATCGGTGAAGTAAAAGAAAAGTTGATAAGGCCTAATATACTAAAATTAGCATAATTATACGGTGAACAACTATATGTAGTACACATTTGATATCTTTATTATTTGAGGTTTGAACAGAATATCCCATCGACATGGCAGGATACCCACGACTGACTCGGCAGGATATCCGTGATTGGTACGACGACCAATCCGTACACCAGTTTGGTATCCTAGGGATGTGAGTATGAGGCTAGAAAATCTCGTCGCCTATGAGAAAGGGACCTGAGTAGTATCCAAGAAAGAAACAAATATGACAACTATCTATTTAGAAAATGATGGAGGGTATTCCATCGGGCGCCCAACTCTATAGTAAGTTAGGGATTGTTTAAGTTAAGATTTAAGTGATTATGCCGAATTAGTGTCCAATACCAGTAAGTTGAGAATGAACAAACACAAGTAAAGTAACAGTTGCATCAAGTATATCATTTCAGTGGTTTAAAATGTTTTCTCAGTAATTTCATCAGATTAATCATGCTTTTAAACTGTTTTAGAATATATATGAGAGCTTAATTTATATGTTCACTTATTGTTTTCCTATTCAGCTAGGATGTAGCTCACCCCTTTAGACTATACGCCGCAGGTCTATTGCTTGCTGTGGCCGAGGCTTCGGGAGACGTAGATCCGGGGGATTCAGATTACGTGCCCGGGGAAGAGTTGGAGCCTCATCTTGAGGACTTCTTCTAGAGGACCCGTGTGAACTTGAGAGTTATTTTGAGAGCATTTCTATATGGCTTGGTATGTCAAGCCTTATTTTTTGAAATAATATAATTAAATGATATATTCTTTTTAGCGAACCATCTGGGGTGATCTGTTTATCACCAATGGTTCGGGTCGGTTCTTCTGTTCATGCGTTGGCATGGAAGAAGAACTGTCTTTTGAGCTTTTGCTTTAGATTAGTCTATCTTATTTTGAGTAGTTGTTGCTTGGTTATACCAATGTTCCGTATGGACTTCAGGGGCCAGGCCTGAAGGGCCGTGCTGATGGCACGTGTTTTTGGGTACCAAAATCCGAGCTATTACAATAAGACTACTGGCAACTACCTTAGAAGTCCCCTAAAATTGTTCTTGAATGACTTGCATTTATTCATTTGCATTGTGTGAGTCAGGAATACCTCCCCGGATCGCATCAGTAATGAAACTCTTTATGATCATGAGGCTCATACGATTTGATCTATCCCATTTTTTTAAATCCGCATTATTCACTGTCAGATCCTCAGCTGAGGCATCCGCGGTGAGCAGCTTAGGTTTATCAGATCGTATAGCATAGTCAAGATCCATGCAGCCTAGAACAATTACAACTTGTTCCTTTCATTTGCCATAATTCGAGCCACTCAAAAGTTCAATTTCCACAATCATATTAGTAATAGAAGACGAGTTCAATGCTGCATAATAATTAAGGGCTTTATTATGTCCACATACAGTTATAGTAACTATCAATTCTACAAGGTTATAATTATAGTATGTGACGCAAGAGTTAGAATATGTCAAAGAATATAACAGAAATTAAAACCAATGTGGTTTTATTAAAAAGTAATTTATATCATTATAATCCTTTGTTGGGTCGAGTCATAATACACTAGCCGCTTCCTTCATCTACATTAATGATTATGGTACTAATTGCGTCGTAATAATCCTTCGTTGGGTTGAGTCATAACACGCTAGTAGTACCCGTATACAAAATAATGAATAGTAAAAATACAGCCATCACACAACATTAAGTGATTTATCACCGTTGGACAGAAGTAATCCCTTAAGTTGTGATATCAACGTTTACTATACACGTTCACTGAATTTGTAACACGGTCTTTGATAAAAATAAACCTCACTATAAAAATTACGGCACTAGGAAAGATCATCATCGTTGGGCAGAAGAATCTTTCCAAGCCATATTTTCTATTTGGGTTTGATAATATTTCAGATGATTACAAAAATGGTTAAACAATGATAAAAAAAATAAGCCACTTAAGAAATGCAAGTAGCTAAATCTAGCTCATGTTGTGAGTAAGTGCCCAAAAATAATAATAATCATAGGTAACATTATGTAAATACTAGCCATGGGCTAGAACACAACCTCTAATACCCAACTTTAATTAAAGGCACTCAAATATATAATAATTATCCGATGAAAAATTATAAAAAAATATATCAGATCAAGAAAGAAAACGTCACAACAAAGAGCTCATTATCAAAAATAGACCTCAAAAATAGATTCAAAATGTCCGAGAAAGTTAAAATTCATTTATAATGTCTGAAAATCAGACTTATAGATAGCCCAGAATTGACCCGAAAAGAATAAGGAATAATACGGGTCACAATTGGGCCTTAAGGACAAACGGGTAGTGTTTAACGGGCTGAATCGGGTCATGTATTATGGGCTAGGAATGGGCTGGATCGGACCATGGGCTGGACTGGGTCATGACCCGAGTCCGTTATCGATCGGGCTGGGTCACAAACCTGGTCGGGTCTTAAGCTTATATGGGAAGCACCAACTTTGGTGTCCCCATTACACATGGGATAAATGGAGACCAGTATAATTTTTTTTTTTTTTTTTTTATAACCTAGGTATTCGGGCCTCTTAGAGCACCCGCCTAATCCCAGGGACACATGCGCACCCCAAATTCAGCACATGTCGGGTCAACACAGTATATAAATCCCTAGGATGGCCTCAAGGTGGGGAAGAGATTCGAACTCAGGTCTCCTGCTTTTGGAAGCAAGTACCTGGCCAGCTCACCTAACCCCTTGAGGTTTGGAGACGAGTATAATTGATTAATAATATTAATTAATGAGAAAAAACCAAAAGTTTCCTTTTCAGGAGGTCTTCTTCTTTCGTACAAAATCCAATAGGTCTCTTCTTCCATGTCGCATCATCAAACCGACCGACGATGAGCTGGCACTTGGCAGATAGACTTCTAAACTAAAAATATAGTTTAATGAATCCTGAGTAAACATAAAAATTGCATTAGTTATAATTTAACCCATATAGCGGGCTCCAAAGTGGATAAGTCAAGCTTAGAGATTGCCTTATGGTAGAACTTCTGATCATCTAAGGCTTATTAAGCCAAGACAGGATGGTATTAGGTGCCCAAGTCTAACATGCGCATGAATGTAGGGTCGTGCACCGTGCACTATGTACCCGGCCTAACACATATTTATTTGAGTACATATGAGTTTCATATTGGGTACTTGAGGTGGTGCCCGGTCCAATCTGCTTTTGCCAAAAGGCCAAGCCTCAAGGAGGTACACAGTTATTTATGATTATTTTGAGCATCAAATTCATGGGAAGTCAAGATTTTACTTATACTTAGTCGCGTGCTCATAATATTCGTGCATCTCCCAAGGTCGAGGCGTTATTGGATGAATCTCATCCACTTATTCGACAAAAATGTAAGAATATCGAATAATGGAACTTCGGAGGCATCATCTTTACATGCCGAATATATAAAACTCTAACTTTCATAGATTTCAATCGATCATATGTCAAAACTAGGCTCTAATACCAATTGATGGATCTGAATGGATCTATTGATCTGACCATCCAAAGTGTGCCCTAGAATTTAGGCGCATGATCAATCAAAAAATAATAAATCAACAACCCATAAATTAAAATATATGTGCGCACCTTGAGTGTAAGTCATTAATAATGGGTTGTCGATCTTCAACGATCTCCTCGCTCTTAATATCTCTTAGCACAATGGGGATGCTTTAGCTAATAGGGAGGATTGAATTATATCGAGCAATCGTTGGGACCAAACACCCCTTATATTTATAATCAAAGAGTCATTTCCCATTAAAGACTTAAATTATTAATTATATTGTGATTAAAAATCACAATCATGCCATAACTAAAAAACTTAAATATTAGTTGCTTATTCTCTTCAAATTCACCAAATTAGCAATTACACATTTCAATATTGATCTTATACCATTCACCGGTCAATGGATTGACCATAGTGCTGGCCACCAAAATAGAAACTTCTACCATCAAATTGAAGGATCAATTGGACTTAGAACACTAGCTTAAAGTGAGGGTATATAGGCACAAATGAGAATACCAAAGTAGCAAGAAAATAATATGGAGGTTTGAGGGGGTTAGACCCATTGACGTAAAATAAACATATGGGGATGCTTTAGAGCATCTCCAAAGCAGTTCTTCAAAACTAGCCATTGGACTAGCTATGTGACCCATATTTGAAGAGTGGGTTTGAATTTGAAGAGACGGAGATGGTGTCTCTCCAACCATTCTCTTTAAATCTAAAATATTATATATTTTTTGTTTTTTTTTTAATTTCTTTCTCTAATTAATAGTCCTATTTTTTATTAAAATAAGATTATATTTGATTTTGAAGAGTGAATATTGGCTCTTCAAATTTGAACAGTAAAAACCAGTCATCTGATCCATGTTGGGTTTGAAGAGTGGGTTAAAACGGGGCAAGAAGCTCTTCAAAGACCAAAAGAAGCCGTTCCAAGGGCAACATTGGATTTGAAGAATTGCTTTGGAGCTGCTCTACCGTCTTATTAGTCTGCTTGCAAAGTTCGTACGGGTGTCCATGGGTATAGTTAGTTCGAGTCGAGTTCGGGTCCGTGGTTCCATGTATTCATCCCATTAATGAATCCGGTCAAGAATTTGAACCCAGATCACCTTGCCCATTTTGGATTTGGGTTGGGTCCTACTGTAAATATGTGCACCCTTTCAAGTTTTGGGTCCATGGTCCGGGTCTTGGAAGATCCATAAACAACCCATTAGTCCCAGTCGGGTATGAGTCAAGTTCGGGCATGTCATAAGTGAAATCTTAAATATATATATATCGATCAAAAAAAAAAAAATCTTAAATATAATAAGTTATTTTATTTATTTATCAATTATTATTATTACGTAGAGGATAAACCTGTTCTTAGTATTAGGAGTTGAAATTATGTCAACGCTTCTATTATTATATATTTACTTAAGAAATTAGAATTAAGTACATTTTAGGTATTCTTTTAAAAATTATAGATGAAAATTTTGGTTTCCGCAGGTTCCACTAGCCCAAGCCATCTTCAGCTTGTTGCGGATGACATCCATGCATTCACCAAAGCTTAAAAATTGTCTCTTTGGGGTCTTAAATTTTATTTAGAAGAACATGCATCCATATTTGGGCAAAAGCTGAAGATTTTGAAAAAACAAATTTACATGGAATTTAAATCTTCTTTGGCTCAAAGAAAATGTCACAATATTGTTTGGTTTTGGGCTTAAATTATTCCCACTCAAAACACGTCATTACATGTAGCATCCGCAATCACATATAACTCAGGTCAGGACTTTTCTCTTATCCAATATGGGACTGTTACAATCTCTCATCTTATAAAAGAGCCGTCTTCGACTCTGATACCATTCTATGACAACCCATATCCATATGCCACAATATTGTCTAATTTTGGGCCTAAAACCACCCCCCTCCCCCCATCACATATAGCCCAAAATTAAGATTTTTCCCATATCCAATGTGAGACTAAACCGATTAAACTCATTGATTTTTAACCGTTCTTGGATTATTGAGGGAATAGTTAGCTGATTAAACTTTTTCATCACCTTTGAGTTCTTGGAAATCATGATCCCCAAAAACCTTCTAAGAAGGATAGAGTTTGGAAATTAACAAAGTATAGAAAATCTACGTGGTTTGGTCAAACGAATCAAATTGGATTCCCCACAATGCGCTAGATTACATCAAATTTGATGTAATTTTTTTTTGTTGGCGTATGTTGGCCCAATTCAATATATCACATGGTCTACAAGATGCACAAGCCAAATCGCCCTACATGTCAGAATAATTGCTAAAGAATAAAACCTTAAAAATAAAAATGTGGACCCAAACAATCTTGATATTAGATTATAATCCGTTAAAATAGTCAAATCAATTGAAAGCATTGATCATGGTTTTTAAGGCCATCTATAAGATTACATGTTATCATGTGCAAACTTTCATGCATAGCCATTTAGTTAATGATTCAATTAAGCATTAAAATATAAAAAATTACAAATGGCAGACAGGTTTTGTACAGGAAAAGTGTAGATGGCTGATGTGGCGTGACGTGACTGGCTGCCTCAACTTATATTGCTTAGCCCTACTGCACTTGCAGCCAATTACATCATGCCTCGTCAGCGGCCTGCACAAAACCTGCTTGCCATATAACACTGTCCTTAAAGTATACATTAAGAAGGAAAGGCTCATTTACTAATTAGTATTCCATACCAAATTTAAACAAATCTAAATACCAAACTTCAAAAAGTCAATATTATAAAATGCATAAAACTGAAAACTTTCTAATAAAAAGTATTCAAAAATTACAAACACCATAGAAATATTATATGATTTACTCCTAAAGATGCATATATTAACGTTTTCTTCAAAAAGGAAAGAAGAGCTGCACAAAACTCTATGGCATGCATTGGTAGTCCCTGCTGATCAATTTTAAGAAAAAAATTGAAACCAAATTTAAAATTGAAAGTCAAATTTAGACTATAAATCAATAACCATATTTTAAGCTTAAAAAAATAAATTTGGTGGTAGTGTTTTTGAATTATTTTGTTTTTCAAAATGATCTAAGCAACATTACTTTGGTGTGGATGCCACTTGAGCTCCATGGGAACTTTGGAGTCCGATGAGGGTACTTACCGGAGTATCTTAGATGGGTACTTTAACATCATGTCGAGCTTCATATGATCTCAAAACATTGTTCTAGCTTTGATTTTTTTAATAGGCAAACTTTGAGGCCAAGGGGCAATAAACAAGTATAAAGTACAAAAACAATCCCATAAGGCTATGTTTGGGAACGTGGATTTGGATTTGGGGATTTGGATTTGGATCTCCTAAATCCAAATCTATCGTTTGGTTCCATATTTTTGTGTTTAAATTTGGATTTGATAAATCCATTGGAACTTAAAAATTCATGTCTGTATGTAAAAAAGTGGATTTGTAAATAACACCTCCTAGGCGTCATTTGAAAATTTAAATCTTACACCATCATATAATTGGCTATGTTTTGTGAATAAAAAATTATTATCCAGTGCTATCATAGGTACGGATCGACTTGATACTCGACCTGCCTGAACCGAGTATTTTTAAGCTTGACCGATTTGGTTGGGTTGGGCATGAGGCATCCCAACTAAGGGTCAAAAGTTGACTTCAAGGTCAAATTTTGATTTTAATTAAAAATTTACTTTTTATTAAACTGACTCCTACAATTTGATAGCTAA
The DNA here is from genome assembly GCA_021018995.1 of Chloranthus sessilifolius. Lineage (NCBI taxonomy): Eukaryota > Viridiplantae > Streptophyta > Magnoliopsida > Chloranthales > Chloranthaceae > Chloranthus > Chloranthus sessilifolius. Next base: position 127,876,740 of record CM037585.1, on the reverse strand, counting down.
AAAATCCATGTTGATCTATAATGTAATATTAGAATCTCAATTTATTTAGTCAATAGTTTGACCTTTAGTTAAACTTTGACTTTTTCACAAAATTTATTTTAGTCAAACTCGAAACCTACTTATAGATAGAGTCTATTACTATATAAATTTATACTGTATCAGTGTAATTTTTCCTTGGCCAAAGTTTGACTTCTTATCAAAGTTTGATTTTCTATAAAAAGTTAATATTTTTTAATAAATGGAATACTATAATTAAAAATATCTATCATTGTTTAATTTTTAACTTTAAAATATATTGCCTCATTTTTATTGGTCAAAGTTTGACTAAAAGGTTAATCTTTGACTTTTGGTCAATCTTTGACTTTTATACAAAATTTATTTTTAGTCAAATTCGAAACCTGCTTATAGATAGAGTCTACTACTACATAAATTTATATCATATTAGTACAATATTTCCTTAGTCAAAGCTTGACTTTTTTAAAGTTCGATTTTCTATAAAAAGTTATAAATTGTAATTAGTGGAATACTATAATTAAAAATAGCTATCATTGTTTAATTTATAACTTTAAAACACATTGTCTCATTTTTATTGGACAAAGTTTGACTTTTAGTCAAAATTTAATAAGTGTATCTTGACGGTAGATAATGCTTATTACTGTATTTTTTGTATTTTGGTAATGAAATTTTTATTTGTGATCAAAATTTGATATTTGGTCAAACTTTGATTTTATAACATAATTTTTATTCCACCTATGTAATTACACTTCCATGTTATCAAACAAGAGAAATCAATTTCTAATAAATGGAAAACCGACCCTAAGCTGAAAAATCGATATATATATATATATATATTCAATAAAGTGTAGATGGCTGATGGCTGATGTGGCGGGACGTGACTGGCTGCCTCAACTTACATTACTTAGCCCTACTGCACTTGCAACCAATTGCGTCGCACCTCGTTAGCGGCCTGCACAAAACCTGCTTGCCATATAACACTGTCCTTAAAATATACATTAAGAAGGAAATGCTCATTTACTAAATAGTATTCCATACCAAATTTAAACAAATCTAAATATCTGTCACGACCCAAAATCCTAGCCGATCTCAAGGGCCTAGAATTTCGTATTTTGACACCGCACGCTTGTTAAGGCGATAAGCGGACATACATATCTTACTAGATCTTGCATAAAATTGGGCTCCCAGAAATCGTGAATCAAACTTTCTTCTTATATTAAAAATTCTCTTTAATAAGCTTACATTGAATTTTGAGTCCAATAACCAAACTGACCAAAAATAGAGGTTCAGTTAATTACTGGAAGATCTTTCTAAACAATTAATATATATCTGACGTCGTCTAGCTGATCATCCAAGTCGTCACCCTTATAATCTGTATCATCTTCCAATATATCAAATCCATCGGACAGTATAGTCCATATCTTCACTTGCAGCTGTTAGTATTTAGTGGGGTGAGTTTACTCAGTCACGTAAACTCAGTGGGTTGCACAATTGATCCACCAAAATCTACCCAGGTGATCGTGGGTGCAATCTTGTGAGTGAAAGTGAATCCTTTATAAGTTCATATAAACAACATAATAATCATTCTCATAAACATTTCATAACTATAAAACTATAAAATTGAAAGAATATAATATATTTCAATGATTATGATGCTTCTAATGCTTATTACTTTTCTTACTTGTCGTGTCAACTTAACTTACGTGTCATATCGAAAGTCTTATTATTACTCAATACGCCTACACAACGTATTTCGTATTTTACTTATCTTATTTAAATTATCTGTGCCAGAATTGCTGCTCGAGCCTATCACGTGAGGTCCACGTGTAGATAATCACCTAAACTCCATATCATAACATAAATCACCATCCAGCCCGATGAGGTTCACACATAGTAATCACAATGTCCCCTTAGTTCGAGACAAAGCTATTATAGTGTCCTTAAGACTCGTCTTGGCTGCAGGCGTTGAATGTTACGGTGATACGCAAGACATGACATATGTAGAAACTTAATTCATGTTTAACTGGCCTTCATAACGTATCTTAATATATCATAATATTATTCGGTTCTGGGCTTAGGTCTCCGCCTCGATTTCATATTTGCGTGGGCTTAAGTCCCCACTTTTTAAATATCTCGTATATTAATATATTCATATTCTATCTTTTCTTAAACTTAATTAGAATGGGCCACTGTGCGATAGGCCTCACAAACTACGCTTTCCAAAGGATGGGTTTCGTAGTAACTTGGATGTATTTCATGTGGCATCCCATACTACCATAGAGGGGTTGTATCCGTACATGGATGCCTACATTCCAAGTTCCACGTGACCGTGAAAGAAATCCTACCGTGACGAAGGCTTAAAAGTCGTGTGTCGTATCTTATTCTTTTTTCTTAACATACATATGCCCTAACGTACTTTTAAGTGATAAATGTCACACAGAGAAAATAAAATATATAATAAGAAAACATCTAATCATAATACTCGTAATTCGGAATGCCTCATTCATCATTAAGAGAGAAAATAATGCGACCTAAAAAAAGGGAGGTACGTGACTACCAAAAACGTATCACAAGGTGATGCTAGACTAGTCTCATAAGATCGCTTTTATCGATCTGATGAAAACGGACTGGTCGTTTGTGAAATTTGGCTAAATATCGACTCTTATATGACTCAAACAAGTTTCAACCGTCGGATCCTTGCCGTATAATTTTAGGGGTACGTACACCTTCATAGCGTGGGTAGAAGATGTACCTAAATAATTGTCCTAAGTTTAAAAGGTAAGTTGAGCTTATTCAAAAGGTTTGAGTCAGTGATTTTACAAAACGCGCGTTTAACTATATTGAGTATACGAGCCCATTAAGGGTTCATAGACTAAACGGGTCCACAAGGCCCATGGACCTTTATGATGTTTAGGGGTCTTGACTGATTCAATTTTCATAAAGGCTTATACGATATTTAAGGTCCATTATAAAGATTTGAATAAAATTGGATATAGGACATCGGGTTTGATAACCATGTGGTGTCATAGAAAAAGTGGGTTTTGACCATTGACATGATTCGACCCAAAACCTGAGATCTAAAAGGGCCAAATCAGACCTTAGACTAAGGCGTCATAAGCATAAAGTCCAAAAATTTTTGTGGTTATGTTGTAGTGCAAAGATCGAGGTTTGTTTATTATAATCAAAATTTGACCATCGATTTAACAGAAGGCCAAATAATCTTTATTTAAATCGACGGGCCTCGAATCATACTTCTGTGGTTCGCTTAATTTAATGGGTCAAACTAGACCCTTTGGCCAATGTAAGTGCAAATTTTCAAAACAAGTGCTAGAATATTTTAAGTGTAAAATCAATATATCCACAGGTTTTTTTGTAATATCTCAAAATTTTGAGCGTTAAATAGTGACCTCGGGATCTGTGCCCGACTGGTCGTAGGTTTGACCAAGTGATGGTCAAACAGTAGACTCATGAAGTGATGAACTAATGTGATGTAAATTTGACATAAGTGTAGTGTATGGTGTGAGTTAATGATCACGTACACCTATCTATGGTGTATATGCTTAACACCGAAACTTGAGAGAGGATATAAGGGTTTAATAACCTAGTTTTCATTGTTTGGTTGGTGAAGTGAGTTAAGAAGAGAGATAGAGAGAGAGAGCCAAGGTGAGTTAATGAAAAGGAATTAATGTGGCTGAATTGAAGGAAAGATTGAGTAATAAATGTCGGATTCAACGTGATTGGATTCGTGGGAGCAAAAGCTGGAACCCTAGCTACTTAACCAACCAATCCATCCTTGTAGAGATTGATTTGAGGTGAGTCCTTATTAGATTTAAATGCATAAGTCTTGATGGTTAAAATTAGTTAAATGTAGTTAAAAAGATAGATTAAAGGCTTAGAAAAGGGGGAGAATCGGTAAGGAAAAGATTTGGAAGAACAACCTGAAAAGGGGGCAGAGTCTGGCCAAATCGATTAATCGATTTTGGTCTAGAAGTTGAAAAAGCAAAGATGCCCGATTTTGATTAATCGATTTTGAATGTCGATTAATCGATTTGAAAATTGACTAATCGACTGGGTACCTCCAGTGGCTGGAGAAATAAGACTTAGGAAAATTGACTAATCGATTTGGGAAATCGATTAATCGATTTTGGATTTCGATTAATTGATTTGGGATCGACTAATCGATTTCGGATTTTCGACTACTCGATTTGAGAATCGACTTGACCATTTTGGGGAATTCCATTAGTCGATTTTGGATTTCGATTAATCGATTTTGGGAATCGATTAATTGATTTAGGGTTCGATTAATCGATTTTGACAGTTTCACTTGACTTTTTAATTGAACCTTGAGGTTCATGGAGGGTCTAGGACCTTCTCTATTGCATCTTTAGTGATATGTTGCACGTGTTATGATGTACTATAGGTGGTATATGTGATAGTAAGCATAAGGAGCCGTGTGAGACCTTGATGCTCGGACCTTCATAGACCTAAGGTAGGAAACACCTTGAACATGTACTTTAATTGCAAGAGCAAGTATGTAGTGATATAGAAACAAATTTGAAAATATTTTAACTGTGTAAATCTTTGTAAAAAGGGTGTGCGTGTGACACCAAGAAAGTAAATGAGAATGAGACATCCCCAGGGGATGAAAAAGTGATAAAGGCATCAGTGTGATGCGAGTAACTGACACCAAGTAATCTAATGAAAATGAGGCATCCCCAGGGGATGAGAAAGTGATAAAGGCATCAGTGTGATGCGAGTAATTCAGACATCCTAGGGATGTTGGTAAGATTAAATAACGACTGATAAGGCCTAACTGATATAAAGTAGCACTTTTATACGGTGAATAACTATATATAAAGCACATGATATTTTTGTTATTTAAGGTTTGAATAGAATACCCCACCGACGTGACGGGATACCCACGACTGACTCGGCAAGATATCCGTGAACGGTACGGTGGCCAATCCGTACACCGGTACGGAGGTTTATCAGTACACAGTAAGCGCATCCCAGGGATGTTGAGATGAGATTGCCGCCTATTGAGAAAGGGGCTTGGGTAGTATTCCCAGGGAATACATATAACAACTGTCTATTTAGGCGACGATGGAGGGTATTCCATCGGGGCTCGATGCTATATTGCTCGAGGACTACTTAAGTTAAAGATTTAAGTTTTGCTTTAGGTCTATTCAGTGTCATTCATGAACAATTAATAATAAAGGAAAACATGCAACTATCAGTAAATTTAAAATACAAATTGTCATCTTTTAAACTGTTTTCCAACAAGTGCATAGATACATCATGCTTAGAATATTATGGAATATATGTAAAATTTTGACTTATATGTTCATTGTGTTATTCCCTATTGAGCTAGGATGTAGCTCATCCTTTAGACTATACGTCGCAGGTCTAGTATTAGCAGTGGCCGAGGCTTCGGGGGACGTGGATCCGGGTGATTCGGATTACGTGCCCGGGAAAGAGTTGGAGCCTCCTCCCGAGGACTTCTTCTAGGAGACTCTGCTGAGCACTTTGATAGAGTGAGTTTTGAGAGCTTGTTGTGTGACTTGATATGTCAAGCCTTATTTTAGAAAATGTAATTAAATTGGTATAATTCTTTTGGCAAACCATCTGGGGTGATCTGTTTATCACTGATGGTTCGGATCGATTCTTTGTTCATGCAGTGGCATGAAAGTAGAACTGTCTTTTGGGTTTATACTTGAGTAGTATGTTGGTTTCCGCATTGTTTAGTCATTTGTTATCTCGTTGTATTATTGCTTGCCGTACCAATGTTCCGTACAGATGAATGGGGCGCAGTCTTGAGGATCGTGCTGATGGCACGAGTTTTGGGGTGCCGAATTTCGGGCTGTCACATTTTTAGAGTGCTAACATTTATGAAAATAAATATAATCATATCAATGTGAGCCATTAGATGTAAAAAAATCAAATTTTATGAGGAGTCTAAGGTTTGACCGAGGTCAAAAACTGATCGGATCATCAAAATTGAAACGGTCAAACTTAGACCTCCACATCAAGTGCACAACAAAATAAAACAGGGCAGCAGTCCATTCTTGATGTGGAATCTATTTTGCCGGCACGCTTGGGTGCCATGTGGAAGAGAAATAGTGCACTATAGTTCTCGGCCGATGGATTCAACTATAGAGTCAACCCTTTGACCATAATCGTTTTGTGAATCTACACAAAACCTAAGAAATTTTAGTTTTCCTAAATTCTTCATATATTCATCAAATAGTGTAAAAGCGTAGATTTGGATGGATAGAAAGGCACCCACCTGTAGTAGTGTGACGACCCGACTTTTCCAATCCTTAAGGTATAGGAAAGGCCGGTTCATCATCTTATTGATTTCTCAATAAGCCATATTTCAAACAAAGCCGGCAGCATAAGCATAGATCTAAATAGAAGCAAAGCTAATAAAACAAGAACAAAAGCTTAAAAGCTTTAACAAAAAATATCACCAAGAGGAACCAGAAAGAACCACCAGTGTTGGCCAATCCAAACACCTAAACAATGGTTCCTATTGATGGTTCCTCAAGTGATATCCAAAAGACAAAACAATGGCCTAGGGCCCAATATTCAAAAAGATTATAATCCAAAAGTACCAAAATGACCTATCTCGATCAAGGAAGGAACTCCTCTGCTGGGGTCTCCAACTCCTCCTCAGCAATGTAGTCAGAGTTCTCCAAATCACGATCGTCAGATCCTAAGGCAGTGTCAGCACCTGTGACGTATAGTCGGGGTATGAGCTTCATCCAAGCTCAGTAGGAAAAAAAACTAATAACATGCTTATCATAACATCAAACACATATCTTATGGCATAACGTACACAAAGTTGTTTTGAACACATGCAGAGAGGTGATTTCATAACCTTAACATACATATGCAATGCTAATGGAATCATGAACATGCTCACATTTCTATTCCGACATAAGAAAGAAGAAAAACTTAAAAGTGTTTACTTAAAGTACTAGAATGAGGAACTATAGCCTCAAGCCCCCGATGGAATACCCACCATCGTCACTCACATGAGTCATTTGCACATAAATCCAAGGTCCCGTAGAGTTGGACACTTGGCCGAACATAATTACCGTTATACGGTAGGAATCACAAAGTACATATCACAAAGGGTGTACGGATTGGCCGCCGTACCGGTCACGGATATCCTGCCGCGTCAGTCGCGGTTATACATAACCTTAAATCCAAAAGTGCATACATATAGCTTATCGCCGTGTGAAGTGATAATTATAATTTATATCAGAAGTCGGAACAAAGTGTGAAAGTCTCTTATACACATATCAAATGAATCTCGAGGATTCCATAAGTCTCACATGTTTTTAAGTCATACATAAACACATGCCTCATTTCTTCAAAATCATAAACGGAAATCACAAAATAGGATCGAAGAACGTATCATAACATAACACACATGTTTATGAAATAATGCACATGATATCAAGTTTTCCCTACCTTAGTTTAGAGTCTATATCGTGAGGCAAAGTAAAAGCTCACTCGACGATCTCCAATCTTTAATCTATATTACAAACATTCATGTATACACATGTTACCGACTAATTATCATATAAGCCAAAGTTTCTAAAATTTTCTCACAGTTAGGCAAAACAGGCAAGTTTAAGGTAACATTGACTCATGTAAAAACTTGTCTCTACTTCACACTAATGTTTGACCTTTATAACATTCGATTCATAAATTGGTCAATTCATGAAAGTTATAGGGCTCGTTGTCTTATTTCCAACGCCTCAAAAATTGTATTAATACGAGTTCGGGATAAAACGTTATGACAGAAATACCAAAACAGTATCGGACCAAATTTGACCATCGAATTCAAATTCGACCATCGAATTTCCCAAAAATGCATCAGGCTTAAAAACCTAAATTCGACCCTCGAATTAAAATTCGACCCTCGAATTTCTCGGGTTCAGAACCCTTCATGTTGCTTTCTTGGTCTATTTTTCCCCTCAAATCTTGTCGGATTCGCTTTATTTTTGCACACACACATACACTAAACTAAAATAAGATTTATTCTACAATCTAAACCATTAAAATCAAAAGAAAAATTAACCTTTTTGCCGATTAATCCCATAGCTTTAAGAAATAATGCCGAAGAGGGTTTTGAAGCAAAATCGACGGATTTCTTCAACAATTGATCTCCATCTCTTCAAAACACAAACGAAGATCGTGAGATGATCAGCGTCTGCGCCATGAAGAGGTACGAGTGTCTGAGCTTGTAGGTGATTGCACAATCGAAATACCGCAAAGGTTTCAAAGGTGACGATGCTCAAATAGGTTGGGTCTTGGTGTTGAGCGGCACACCGCAAGTCGGTGCACGGCTTTCACACTAACTGCCCAATCACACTCTGAACTCTAATCCTTCCACTCAAAGCTCACCAAATATTATTTAATGACTTATTATTAAATAAAACCATGGCGACATTGGTCACCGTGCCGGACTTGTGCACAAAATCAGTCAAACTCGGATTCAAAAATATCGGGATATTACATTCTCCCCTCCTTAGGAATTTTCGTCCTCGAAAATGGTGAAGACAAACGAAACAAAGTGCGAAAGAAACCCATCCAAACTCGGCCAAAGCAAACGAACCTTTAAAACAAAAAATACATGGGCCACAGTGCGATAGCCTCACAGGGCACGCAAGTCAAGGGTGGGATCCGTAGTAACCTGGATGTACTTTATGTGGCACCCAAAGTGCCATAGTGGATTGCATCCGTACATGGATGCCTACACCCCGAGTGTCACGTGTCGGGAAACAACCTCACCGTGACTCATGGTGTACAAATCAAAACAGAAAGGACACAAAACAGGTGATTTAAGTGATAGGGTCGAGTAAATCGAATCACAAAACCAGATAAATACCAAAACAGAATGCAAAAGAACCAAAGGCACAACCACAAGTGAAGAAAAAGAACAACCATGGATGAAAGCACATGCTCAAATATCAAAGTCCATAAGTTCACAACCAAACAAAGATGTCTATAAACTACATGAGCATCCATAGATCGAAGAGTACATAACGAAACAAAATGGAGCTTAGCGCTCCATACCACAAAACAAAAGTGTATAAGAAATAGCAAAAGATAGAACCATAAGGTTCTAGAGCATCCATAAAAATAAATACAAGCCATGAACAGGACAACAAAAAGAACATAACAGCACAGAGGCTGATCTTGTCCTCCCCCGCAGCAGCCTGATCAGCCTATTCCTGGTCATCGTCCCCATCATCAGCGTCGGCATCATCCGAACCAACAACACCCTCATCGGTAGGCATGCTGAGACCTGCACCTGATGTCGACGGTGGTGAACGGATGCTCGAACGTTGGCCATGCACGTGGTATAATCTATGGGGAATACATGCTGCATGAGATACGTCAGAGCCCCGCCATGAACCTCCAACTCCCGACGCATGGAGCTGGTATGATGTGTGAGCTCTTGAATCGGCTGGCTCATAGAAGTCATCTTGCGAGTAAACTCTGACAGCGTGAGTACGTCGCTCTGTGGGGGCTGATCGGGTGCAGGAACATCAGTTTCTGGGGCAACGTGCGTTGGATCCCAATTAACGAGTTTATACAATTTTAGACCATCCATGGACTTCAGCTCAGTAGGGGGAATCTCATAACCTGGGCCCGCATGATAATTTTCGATCATAACTGAAATCAAACGAGCATATGGAATGCCCTTTTTCGGTTTCTTCACTTGCTTGCCCATCTTTTCACGAGCTTTAATAATCCCCTTAAATATGATTTGGGATCAACCAACGCTCCTTAAAAGCGGCAATAAAGTTGTTGGATGGGACCCGACGCCGACGGTGTCCGAATGGGTAAAGGGTTGCTTTGAAAATCATGTCTAAGATCCACATGGAGTCGGGCATGTGTGAACGGGCGATAGAATGACCAGACCCATGACGACCTTGGGTCATTTGCTTGATAACCTCTTTAACAGGAACAGATTTAGGGAAAGGAGGACCCAAACCCATATTCGATGAATGTGTAAGTGGGCAACGCATTGCGATGGCAATGTCCTCTAGGTCGAAGGCGTAGTCACGCCCATCAATTGAGGTATAACTTTTTTTTTTTTTTTTTTTACCATCGTCCTTACACATGCGCTGATAAAACAAACGCACAAGACGGGGGTAGAAGTGGTCACTAAAGGCGATACATAACGAGGTTATTTGGGCTTTCTCTAAATACTCCGATGCCGACTGAGTGGTCGGCTGTTGATCAAACAGTTCAGGGTAAAAAACCCACTCAGTAGCAAAGCCTTTAATGCTCCAAAACTCATTCGGTTGCTCCCGAATTTGAGGGGTATAGGTTGTGCAAAGGAACAGGTTGAGTCGGCCGTGGTGGTGGTTGAGCTGACTATGAAGGTTGGCGTGAAGAGCCAGCTCTAGAAGCCGGTCTTTTGGATGTAGGAGCCCGTGTGGTCGTTTGTTTCTTAGGTCCCACAAATCAAAGAAGACAAAAACCCAAACTATGCAAGAAAATGAGGCACCAAAACACAAAATAATGAGGGTTTTACCTCTTGAAATGCCTCCTATGTGGTCTCCATTGCAAGAAATCCAAGCCCCTTGTGCAATGAGAGTGAAATCCCCTTGAATCCAGCTAAGAACATCAAGAAAAGGCCCAAAACTCGAAAACCCCGAGCCTTTACTCTGTTTGCAAACGCCCGAAATGCCAAACCCCAAAACAGACCCCACTTAAGTCGAAAAAAAAATTCGACCCTTGATTTCCTCAAAAATTTCTCAGGCTATATTTTGGCCTTAAACAGAGTGTGCACTGTTCATGTAAAATCGACCCTCGAATTGCATTTTCGACCCTCGGTTTTCTCGAGTTCTATTTTCCTCCAAAATTCAAAAGTTTTAAAATAAGGGTCCATTCTTTGGGTCCAAATCGACCTCCTTAGAGCCCAGTTTAGTGCAATTATGGAAAGCGACATCTCTGGCATCAAATAGAGCCAATTTTAACTTAGAAAAACAATTTAAATGAATTAACTATAAAAGGCCCTATTAATTCCACCAACAATTTAGGGAGTAACATCCCTGGTTTTGGTCAAAGGCCCAAAATTTTTTCGATTTTCCATAAAGTAGGTATGTTTAAACAGGCACAAATTTAATATGCATTGGACCGCCAAAATTACTCGCCAAAATTATATATATATATAAAGCAAGTAAGTACATTACAAAAGTCTAAATACAAGACTTCCCTTATGCATTGTTTAAATAAAATCAATCAAAAAGGTACGGAAATTGTTCTCGGAGCTCACCAAGGCTCCCTGTGTGGCTTCCTCGTGTATGATTCCTCAACTGACGAGAACCAAAGGAATCCTCTTAGTGCATAGGATCTGCTCTTGATCCAAGATCTAAACCGGGTCCTCAATCACCGTCAAACCATCCCGAAGCTCGATGGGTTGGTAATCAAGCACGTGAGTCGGGTCGCGTATGTATCTGTGCAGCATGGACACATGGAAGACGTTGTGCATGCTCGACAATTGCGGCGGTAGCGCCACTCTGTATGCAACCTCTCCGACTCGGCCTAATATCTCAAAAGGCCCAACGTACCGAGAACTTAGTTTCCCTCTTTTTCCAAATCGCATAACACCCTTCGTAGGCGAGATTCGAACAAACACATTGTTGCCGACCTGAAAATCCACATGTCTCCGCTTGAGATCGGCGTAGCTTTTCTGACGACTCTGAGCTACTCAGTAGTCGTCACAGATCAACCGAACCATCTCGGTAGTGCGCTCAACTATCTCAGGTTCAATAATGAGCTTCTCATCCACGTCTTCCCAGTTTAACGGCGATCTGCACCTCCGTCCATATAAAGCCTCGAACGGTGCCATACCGATACTAGCTTGGAAACTATTGTTGTAAGCGAACTCGATCAGAGGTAAGTGTTGGTCCCATCTGCTCGAATGGAGAAATCCTTCTTGCTTTCATGAAGCACATCTCCCCTAATCGCCATCAGCTCATCGTCTGTCATCTGAAGCTTCCTAATATTCTCGAAGAGCGTAGAATGTAGTACAAGTGTAGCCATCAATGCTCCCGAGCCTTTCACATCAAACCGTGAGCTGCCCAAAGCCATATCTTTCAAAAGCTTCCATCTCTGTATTCAGCTGACAAGATGTGATAACTGCACTGAAGACTTCCTACTAAGAGCATCAGCAACTACGTTTGCCTTTCCCGGATGGTGCTGAATCGAGCAATCATAGTCCTTCAAGAATTCCATCCATCGTCGCTGCCTCATATTCAAGTCCTTCTGAGTGAATAGGTACTTGAGACTTTTGTGATCGGTGAATATATCAAATATCTCACCGTAGAGGTAATGTCTCCAGATCTTCAAGGCGAATATAACTGCTGCTAACTCGAGATCATGCATCAGATAATTTCTCTCATGGTCTTTCAATTGCCTAGAACCATAAGCAATGACTCACTCATTTTGATTAAGCACACAGCCTAATCCCCTTGATTTTGCCCAAGAAGGAAGAAAATCCAAAGAAACCTTAAAAACCCTATCAGTGACCATACAAAATTTGACCTTCAAATGTTTAATTCGAGGTTCAAATTTTGCAGTAACTGTGTACTTCAAACTTTTTCCAAAATTAATTTTTTTTTTTTTTTTAAGTTGGTCTTTATTCCATATCGACCTTTTCAAAGCCCGAACATATTTAATGCTAATCTCAGGCTCAGCCGTAGGGGTAACACCTATAATCTGCTATTATAAGTCATCAACCAAGCTAGACATGGCCCGATTGATCTCATGTCATTTAGCTAAAGTAAACACAAACATGTAGGTACAATTTTCCAAAATTTGTTTACCTGTATGAACTATAAATATATATTGGAAGCCTAAAATCTTTATCAGAGATTCAACTCTAATAACTGATATAAAAGGTGATACCCTAGTCTTCACTCCGTAAAATCGAAATGACTTTCCCATAGGAGGACGAAAAGTTACTACTTTCCTCAGGCAATCAATGCTTGCATGGTAAGTGGATAGCCAATCCATTCCCAGTATCACGTCACGTCAAAACCCACCGTATTCAATAATATCAAATCTGCCCTAGTCTCAAGATCCTCCACGCGAATGATGACTGATTTGTTCATGGTGTCGGTCTTCACTAAACTACCCGTAGGAATTGTCACCACTAATATAAAGTCTAATGTCTTAGGTGTAATGCCCAAACGTGTTGAGAACATCGAGATAATAAAGGAGTGAGTAGACCCAGGGTCGATTAATACTCATGCCTCAGTTTCACATATGCCAACACTCTAATACAAGTGTAAAGTATTCAGGTTTTATGCCTATGTTTTCATTTAAGTGTATATAAGATAGGATTATGATATTACCCAAAATGTCACAATAGCATATAACTTCTAAGAACATTCATCACATGAGAATAAGGTAAACTCTCGACAATCAATAATGGATTATACCTTGGATGACTTCATTCGTTGGTTGAGCATCGTGTGATGTTGATGGTCCCGGAATAGATGTTGAAGCCATATTCCTTTGATCCGGCTCTGGGCAATCCTTCACCAGATGTCCCTTCTGACCACATCTAAAGCATGCCCCCAAAGGCGATTTCTCCATTCTATGCTTCTTTCCGCATCTTGCGCACATATCAATCGGTACAAATGAAGAGATACGTAAGGCTTGTCGTACTACTGATGCTCTAGTTGTTGTCGATGTTGTCGTCTCTCTCTCCAATTCAAGACAGTCTCTTATCAGATGTCCAATGCGTCCACACCTAAAACACGCACCTGTGATCCTTCTACACATCTCTGTCTTGTGCTGCTTACCACACCGTGAGCATAACTCAACCTGTGTGGATGGAGAGGTGTCTTGATGTCTCGCAATAACGTCGTGAGCAGAGCAGTTTGTTGGGCCATCGTTTTCACCATTGTCGCCAGCAGCTGCTTAGTTTGCTCGCGATCATTATCGTCAGTGCGTACAGTTTTGGCTCTTTTGCGAGGCGCCATATCGATCTGTCAAAATGAAACAAAGGTTTCAATTAACAGGTGGTCTCAATGTCCTGACAGAACTCTAACACTCATAGCCTATGTTTAGACAGACCTAATGTCATTTCCTACTTAGGGCTGTGGCTCACAGTCTCCCATAAGACCTAAAGCCTAGGCTCTGATACCAACTGTGACGACCCGACTTTTCCAATCCTTAAGGTATAGGAAAGGCCGGTTCATCATCTTATTGATTTCTCAATAAGCCGTATTTCAAACAAAGCCGGCAGCATAAGCATAGATCTAAATAGAAGCAAAGCTAATAAAACAAGAACAAAAGCTTAAAAGCTTTAACAAAAAATATCACCAAGAGGAACCAGAAAGAACCACCAGTGTTGGCCAATCCAAACACCTAAACAATGGTTCCTATTGATGGTTCCTCAAGTGATATCCAAAAGACAAAACAATGGCCTAGGGCCCAATATTCAAAAAGATTATAATCCAAAAGTACCAAAATGACCTATCTCGATCAAGGAAGGAACTCCTATGCTGGGGTCTCCAACTCCTCCTCAAAGAATGTAGTCGAGTTCTCCAAATCACGATCGCCGATCCTAAGGCTGTCAAGACCACTGACGATAGTCGGGTATGAGCTTCATCCAAGCTCAGTAGGAAAAAAAACTAATAACATGCTTATCATAACATCAAACACATATCTTATGGCATAACGTACACAAAGTTGTTTTGAACACATGCAGAGAGGTGATTTCATAACCTTAACATACATATGCAATGCTAATGGAATCATGAACATGCTCACATTTCTATTCCGACATAAGAAAGAAGAAAAACTTAAAAGTGTTTACTTAAAGTACTAGAATGAGGAACTATAGCCTCAAGCCCCCGATGGAATACCCACCATCGTCACTCACATGAGTCATTTGCACATAAATCCAAGGTCCCGTAGAGTTGGACACTTGGTCAATATAATTACCGTTACGGTAGGAACCACAAAGCACATATCAGAAAGGGTGTACGGATTGGCCGCATGCGTCACGAATATCCTGCCCGCGTCGATTCAGCGGTTATACCGTAACCTTAAATCCAAAAGTGCATACATATAGCTTATCGTGTGAAGTGATAATTATAATTTATATCAGAAGTCGGAACAAAGTGTGAAAGTCTCTTATACACATATCAAATGAATCTCGAGGATTCCATAAGTCTCACATGTTTTTAAGTCATACATAAACACATGCCTCATTTCTTCAAAATCATAAACGGAAATCACAAAATAGGATCGAAGAACGTATCATAACATAACACACATGTTTATGAAATAATGCACATGATATCAAGTTTTCCCTACCTTAGTTTAGAGTCGAGCATATCAGAGGCAAAGTAAAAGCTCACTCGACGATCTCCAATCTTTAATCTACATTACAAACATTCATGTATACACATGTTACCGACTAATTATCATATAAGCCAAAGTTTCTAAAATTTTCTCACAGTTAGGCAAAACAGGCAAGTTTAAGGTAACATTGACTCATGTAAAAACTTGTCTCTACTTCACCCTAATTTTTGACCTTTATAACATTCGATTCATAAATTGGTCAATTCATGAAAGTTATAGGGCTCGTTGTCTTATTTCCAACGCCTCAAAAATTGTATTAATACGAGTTCGGGATAAAAAGTTATGACCGAAATACCAAAACAGTGTCGGACCAAATTCGACCATCGAATTCAAATTCGACCATCGAATTTCCCAAAAATGCATCAGGCTTAAAAACCTAAATTCGACCCTCGAATTAAAATTCGACCCTCGAATTTCTCGGGTTCAGAACCCTTCATGTTGCTTTCTTGGTCTATTTTTCCCCTCAAATCTTGTCGGATTCGCTTTATTTTTGCACACACACATACACTAAACTAAAATAAGATTTATTCTACAATCTAAACCATTAAAATCAAAAGAAAAATTAACCTTTTTGCCGATTAATCCCACAGCTTTAAGAAATAATGCCGAAGAGGGTTTTGAAGCAAAATCGTCGGATTTCTTCAACGATTGATCTCCATCTCTTCAAAACACAAACGAAGATCGTGAGATGATCAACGTCACAAGCGTTGTGAAAGGTACGGAGTGTGCGGAGCTTGTAGGTGATTGCACAATCGAAATACCGCAAGGGTTTCAAAGGTGACGATGCTCAAATAGGTTGGGTCTTGGTGTTGAGTGGCACACCGCAAGTCGGTGCACGGCTTTCACACTAACTGCCCAATCACACTCTGAACTCTAATCCTTCCACTCAAAGCTCACCAAATATTATTTAATGACTTATTATTAAATAAAACCATGGTGACATTGGTCACCGTGCCGGACTTGTGCACAAAATCAGTCAAACTCGGATTCAAAAATATCGGGATATTACAAGTAGCGTGATCGCGAAGATTTTGCATAGTTTCGATTAATTGGAATCGATGGGTTTACGTTGACGCAAATCGGATCTGACACATCGCTTCAGCTCGGGTTTGGAGTGGTTCAAATATGCTATTATGATGGTGTACCAACTCGTGATGTTGTAAAGACGTCAATCTCATTGACGGAGTAGTGGTGTTTGGTGGCTGCATCAGCGAAGATGAGAAAGCGGCAGGTGCCTGAGTGTGATCATGAACCCCAACGAGAATGGAATGTCCTTAGTGAATGTGTTAAATGCCAAATTAATAGATCTGACATTTGGAGGTAAAATTAGATGGATTTCACCACCAAGCTCATTAACACTAACATCTAATACTTTCAAAGAGAAGAGGCCACAAATATGGGGCCCCAGAGTTTCGTGCAAGCCTAACCCATGAATTATAATGGATGACACGTGTGTTCCAAAGCATGATATGCCCTTCCATGGGGCTTCGGCACCACATGGATCTCCACCGCTTGCTTTCCATTCAGTGAGCTGTGGAGCCTCTATATAGATCTTACAGACTTCTAACATCAAAAGGATCAGTGGTGGCCGATACAGATGAAAATAGTAATAAAAATGCGAAACAGAGCACTGCCATGTGGCGCTTTGCCATGGATTATAAACGTGCAAGTTGCAGCCGACAGGAGTTCATCATCTCTTCCAGGCAATTATAATGGATTAAAAGGGGCTAAGGCTATTGTGCTTAGGTTTTGATGAGAGAATAAGAGATTAATTGGGGCTGCGGTTTGGGTCATGCAAATGGTTGGCTAGCTGCGCGGGGGCTTCAAGAGAGAGGGAGATATGGATATTTAATTGGGTTTGAGAGCTTGCAACTGTGTGGGGTTTCAATATAGATAAAGAAGGAGAGAGAGTAATAAAAAAGTCCTTTTGCTTTTATTTATAGAGAGAGAGAGAGTAGGGGCTGGGGGTGCTTGGGGCTGCTATTTTAATGTGGAGAGGGAGAGAGATAGAGAGACATGGCTGTATGGGTCTCAATTTGGCAAGGTAACCTACCCAAATTTAGAGTCCTAAAAAGACTCTTCTTGCTAATAAAAACAAAGATCTATTGAGAGAAAGAGATCTATTAGGAGAAAGAGTCCACAAGGATTCTCTCTCTAAAATTTTATTTGCCAAAAATGACATGAAGTCTGAATTCGGGTGCCAGCCCACCGAATTCTAAATTTCTATTATTTTGTATATAATGCATGTTGTAATAGGGTGTGGAACGTGCACACCGTTTTTGGTGGCCCACCCCATCTAAGGCCATAAGAATTGGGTTTTAAAAAAAACTCGAGTCATAACATTATCTACCCTTAAAAGAAATTTTCGTCTCCGAAAATTAAGTACTTATTAATTCGAAGATCGGGTCTAAAGGTCACATCAAATGAGTCAATGATTTGACTAAGGTCAAATTAATTAAATAAAATCAAAATATTCTCGAACGTCAACGATTCAACGTTTGCGAAAATCTGAGTCATTACAATACCAAACTTCAAAAAGCCAATATTATAAAAAGCATAAAACTGAAAACTTTCTAATAAAAAGTTTTCAAAAATTACTAACACCATAGAAATATTATATGATTTACTCCTAAAGATGTATATATTAACGTTTATTCAAAAAGGAAAGGAGAGCTGCACAAAACTCTATGGCATGCAGTGGTAGTCCCTACTGATCAATTTTAAGAAAAAAATTGAAACCAAATTTATAATTGAAAGTCAAATTTAGACTATAATTCAACAACCATGATTTTAAGCTTAAAAAAATAAATTTGGTGGTAGTGTTTTTGAATTATTTTGTTTTTCAAAATGATCTAAGCACCATTACTTTGGTGTGGATGCCACTTGAGCTCCATGAGAACTTTGGAGTCCAGTGAGGGTACTCACCGGAGTATCTTAGATGGGTACTTTAAATCACGTTGAGTTTCATGTGATCTCAAAACACTGTTCTAGCTTTGATTTTTTTAATAGGC
Source organism: Chloranthus sessilifolius (assembly GCA_021018995.1). NCBI lineage: Eukaryota > Viridiplantae > Streptophyta > Magnoliopsida > Chloranthales > Chloranthaceae > Chloranthus > Chloranthus sessilifolius. The sequence continues at coordinate 127,858,303 of CM037585.1, read as the reverse complement.
AAACTTTGAGGCCGAGGGGCAATAAACAAGTATAAGTACAAAAACAATCCCATGAGGCTGCATTTGGAAACGTGGATTTGGATTTCGGGATTTGGATTTGGATCTCCTAAATTCAAATCTATTGTCCGGTTCCACATTTTTGTGTTTGGATTTTGGTAAATCCATTGGAACTTAGAAATCCATGTCTGTATGTAAAAAAGTGGATTTGTAAATAATACCTCCTAGGCGTCATTTGAAAATTCAAATCTTACACCATCATCTAATTGGTTATGTTTTGTGAATAAAAAGTTATTATCCAGTGCTATCATAGGTACGGATCGACTTGATACTCGACCTGCCTGAACCGAGTATTTTTAAGCTTGACCGATTTGGTTGAGTTGGGCATGAGGCATCCCAACTAAGGGTCAAAAGTTGACTTCAAGGTCAAACTTTGATTTTAATTAAAAACTTATTTTTTATTAAACTGACTCCTACAATTTGATAGCTAAAAAATCCATGTTGATTTATAATGTGATACTAGAATCTCAATTTTATCAGTCAACAGTTTGACCTTTAGTCAAACTTTGACTTTTACACAAAATTTATACTGTATCAGTGCAATTTTTCCTTGGCCAAAGTTTTACTTTTTTATCAAAGTTTGATTTTCTATAAAAAATTAATATTTTTTAATAAGTGGAATACTATAATTAAAAATATCTATCATTGTTTAATTTTTAATTTAAAAATATATTACCTCATTTTTATTGGTCAAAGTTTGACTAAAAGGTCAAACTTTGACTTTTACACAAATTTTATTTTTAGTCAAACTCAAAACCTGCTTATAAATAGAGTCTACTACTACATAAATTTATATCATATTAGTATCATATTTCCTTGGTCAAAGTTTGACTTTTTTAAAGTTCGATTTTTTATAAAAAGTTATAAATTGTAATTAGTGGAATACTATAATTAAAAATAGCTATCTTTGTTTAATATAGGGTTTTTTGCATATACCCCCCGTGTTATGGTAATATTATAAGAAACTCTCTGAGTTGTGAGTATTTATTCTACAGCCCCTACTTTTGTGTTTCTGTTTCATATAACCCCCTGCCATTAACTAGTCGTGAGTTTATGGACGGAAAGCCTATTTTGCCCTTAATGAAACCAATATTTTAAAAATACCACCATTCTAAAAGGCCCTTTATTCATCTATATTTACAAGTCATGCCATTAAAGTTTATCACCATTCTAAAAAGCCCTTCATTCATCTTTATTTACAAGTCATGCCATTATAATTTACCACTATTCTAAAAGGTGTACCTTTAAATCCACCCACAAAATCTTTGAATTCACACATGTTGAAACACATCGATTGCATTGAATCAAACGATGAAGATTTTTTATCGTCCTAATCTTTTATGAGATCGATCTTTAGATCATGGGTGTACCATCAGACGGTCGACTTTTTATTTCATGTGGTACACACTCCTGAAAGTGACCTTAATATCAATTTTAAGCATGCACGTGATGTTAAGGTCACTTTTCTGAGATGTGTGCCATGTGAAATAAAACACTGACCGTCTGATGGTATGATCATGATCTTAAACACATTGATTGCATTGAATAAGACGATGGAGATCATTTAGGCATACCATTAGACGATCAGTATTTTATTTCGTGGCACACATCTCAAAAAAGTGACCTTAACATCACGTATACGGTTAAAATTAATTTTAAGGTCATTTTTTTGGGTGTGTACTACATGAAATAAAAAATCAACCATCTGATGATGCCACCATGATCTAAAGATCGATCTCATAAAACAATCTCCATCGTCCGATTTAGTGCAGTCAACCGTCTGATGGTGCCACCATGATCTCAAGATCCATCGTGTGAATGGTTGGGACGATAAACGACCTCCATCGTCCAATTTAATGCAGTCAACTATCTGATGGTGCCACCATGATCTCAAGATACATCGTGTGAAAGGTTGGGACGATAAATGATCTCCATCGTCCGATTCAATGCAGTCAACCGTCTAATAATGCCACTGTGACCTCAAGATCCATCGTGTGAAAGGTTGGGACGATAAACGATCTCCATCGTCCGATTCAATGCAGTCAATGTTTTTCAGCGTGGGTGAATTCAAATATTTGGTGAGTGGATTTAAAACTATTCTTTTTTGTAAGTGGACGGGTGGATTTAAAATTACTCTTACCACATGTAGAAGGTGGCAATTTAGTAATTTAATTTTAAAAAGGATAAATATGGTATTTAGGCTCTTCTTTAACGCCTGGTTAACCAGTTAAAGTAGCATCCGTTAAAGAGGGTGTTTTATAAACACCAAAATGCTAACTCAGGGGGTTTAAAGTAAATAGCTATAATTGGGGGGTGTTATTTGTAATATTAACATAACTCAGGGGTATTTACAAAAAATCCTTTAATTTATAACTTTAAAATACATTGTCACATTTTTATTGGTCAAAGTTTGACTTGTATCTTGACAGTAGATAATGCTTATTACTGTATTATTTGTATTTTGGTAATGAAATTTTTATTTGTGATCAAAATTTGATATTTGGTCAAACTTTGATTTTATAACATAATTTTTATTCCACCTATGTAATTACACTTCCATGTTATCAAACAAGAGAAATCAATTTCTAATAAAAGGACACCCGACCCAAAGCTGAAAAATCTATATATATATATATATATATATATATATATATATTCAATAAAACCCGAAAATAGATCGGTTTTGTTTCGATTTAGGGGGTGGAGAGTTCGGTTAATCGAACTCAAAACATTTTGATTCTGGTTTGATTTTAGGTGAACCGACACCGAAATCGAAATTTTCAGTTTCGATTTTGGTTTGGCTCACCGAACTTCCACCCCTACATAGAATGACGGAAACCAATGAAATATAAATTATTTTTATAAAAAAAAAAGTCAAATAAAGTATTTATAAATCCTTGGGCCAAATCCTAATGCAATGCTTAAACATCCAAACAAGAGGTTTGCAAATCCAAATATTTCAAATTCTGAATTTAAAACGCCTAGATTTAAAATGCTTGGATTTGAAATTTTCAAATGCAAATGCTTGTTACCTTTGGGTGCCACATGAAGCTTCAGGTGAATGTTAGAATACAGTGAGGGTATTTCATTAGAATATCTTCCAGGGATCGATATATAAACTTTATATAAAAAAATTAGACCTCTTCCCAATGTTTGAGGCCTGATAGTGGCTTCATTGGCAGTGAAACAAGTGAAGGTTAGAAACTTAGGATAACTTCTAAAGCATAGGATAAGTTTTATAACAAAATCTCTTCATTTTACTTTCGTACGAGTTTCTAAAGATTATGATAAGTATTATTGGGCGATTTTCTTGCCTATTCCACGAAATTGTCTCCCATGACAGTCACATTCATATCATCCTCAAGTAATCTTTTCAATACATAAGTATTTTTTCTATTTTTAGCATTTTCAAATGCTTTTTGGGATGATTAGACAATGAGTTAGGTAGTTTTTCTCTATGTTTTGTGAATTGATTTTTGGGCTTTCTGATTTAGGGTTTTGAGCTTAGGGTGTTTATTTTTATTTTTTATTTTTAATTATATTTGAGCTATTTGTCTTAAAATAAGATTCTCTTAATTTTGTGTTTTTAGAGGGGTTTTATTTAGGGTGCCTCTATTAGAGCCCACACAATCTTTAAGAGCGCCCACGTGTGCAACTCCTATCGTCCAAATAATAGATCTTGAGATCACGTCTCACCTATCTAACAGTCATATGTTGATTTCACATCTCACATATCCCCAAAATATTCCCCTTGAATCTTATGTCACACATCACACTTAAATGTGATTTTAGGGCATTTTTTGGGGATCTGTGACCTGTGGAATAAAAAATTGAATGTCTGATAGATGTGACGTGATCTCAAGATCCATTGTGTGGAAGGTCGGCGTCAAACATCAGCTCTATCATTTGATCGAAGCAATCAATGGTTTTGAAGGGGTTGCAAACATGGGCGCGTTCAGAGATTGCGTGGGCACCAATTAGAGGTACCCTTTTATTTATCCTCTGTTTATTTTGGGAGCCATTAGTTGCACTCGGAGAGTTGGCCCTTGCATCAAATTTAAAAGAAAGACTTGCAACTTTGGTGGCCTCTGTTGTGTGAAAAGTGAAAACATCATCTAAGCGGTTTGATTTGAGGCCATGATTTAAATATGTTAAGTGCAAAAGATTTGCACAAAATTGACCCATGTGATTAAATATAGTCAAAGGCTATTATCTGATTCAATACTTGACTACAATAGATCATATGATAAATATCGTTTTTTGCTCCAATCTTATGCATTGAAGATCTATAGGTCAAGAACTTCAAATCAGACGACCCAAATTGCGTTTTCACATGTAACATGTCCCTATCCGAGTCTTTCTTTAAATTCGGTGCAAAGGCCATCTTTCCGAGTGCAATAATGGCTTTTTTTTTATTATAAAGATCGTTGTTTCATGGGTTTTACAATTTTTCTTACTTGTTATTTCAGGGCTTTCAAGGTCTTTTAGGATTATAGTTTTTTTGTAGGGATGTTAGTCTTTGATTTTCTTTTAGGGGAATTGATTTTAGCGTGAGATATGGATTTAAAGTCCGACACATGTCGGCTTATCCTGCTACATTCCAGGTCGTTGTTTAAAACCTTTTTAATTTTTAAAATAATAACAAGATATAAAAATTTTAAATTTTGTTTGCAAAAGAAATTTTTCATAGGGATTTTTGCATTTACCCCCCTAAGATATGTCATATTTACACTCCGCCCCCCTTGTTTCACCTATTTACGCTAAGGTCCCTGCTTTTGTGTTTCCTTCACTTATTACTCCCTACAGTGACAAATCAACCGTTGACTATTAAAAAACTAAACTTTGATTGCTTTGAATTAGATGATGGGGGCCATTTTTCACCAAAATATTCTACCCAACAATCTTGGGATCAAGAGCTTACCATCAGGCGGTCAAATTTTGATTTCACATGGTAGACAACACAAAAAATGAACATGATCATGGGTGTAAATCAAAATTTGACCGTCTGATGCTATACTCTTGATCTCAAGATTTATTGGGTAGAAAATTATGGTAAAAATGATCTCCATTATCTGATTCAAAGCAGTCAAAGTTTAGTTTTATAATAGTAACTGTTGATTCATCACTGTATGGTACAAAATACAAAGAAAACACAAAAGCAAGGACCGCAATGTATATAGGTGGAACACGAAAAGGAGGGGGGGGAGTGCAAATACAACATATCTTGGGGGGTCACTACAAAAAATAAGACTATTAGTGGCAATTTTTTTTAATAAAAAACTGCCGCTATTAGTCTTATTTTTTGTAGTGGGTAAATGCAAATCCCCTTTTTTATATTTTACGTGAGGCGCATCCCATACATATGGTCCGATATTATCAGGTTGTATATTAGAATTGGATGGGACTAACCCAATACATATCGACCAATATGTATCAACTAACTAAAATCATGGCCACTGATTTAAAGCCTAATTTATCAGCATATCGGATAGGTTGGAAGCCGATACGTGTCCGATATATCAGATACATATCGGCCAAACTAGCTGATATTTTAACATGTTTTTATTTTTTTAAATGATAAAAATTTATAAATTTAAAAAAAATTTATGATACTTTACCCAGGTCGTATCCGATACATATCGGCCGATATGACCCTGCTATGAGATATGGTTCCCGTATTTGACCCAATATAAAATCGAGGTGAATATCTGTATCAAATAGGGCATGTCCTGGTACACATCGGTCGATATTTATCTGATATAGCCAATATTTAACATCATGGCCAATGATTTAAAGTTCATTATTTAAAATAATGATTTTAGCTATTTCGGCTTTCCAATTTAGGATTTGGATCAGTTTGGTTTTTTTTTTTAATGCATAGCAATCAAATGTGCCCACACTACAAAAAAAATAGATTATTAGCGGCAGTTTTTTGCTCCAAAAAACTGCCGCTATTAACAAAAAACTATTAAAGACTATTAGCGGCAATTTTTTATTAATAGCGGTAGTTTTTGGCTGCCGCTAATAATCTTGTTTTTTATGGTGCCACAAAGATGGACTTAATCGCTGAATTTTTGCTTGTATCATTTTATGCTTATATGCTTATTTTATTTTTAGATGTACCTATATTAGTTAAGAGTTGGTATTGTGCTCAAATATTACTTGTGTACGTAGCTCGTCATATGATTTCAAGACGGTCCCAATAACTACTTTACAGTCTACTTTTGACATGTAATTTTAAGAAGATTTTAAAAGGCAATGAGTTTCTACATATGAAAAAAATGTGAATTTGTACTTTATCTTCCCTTTAGTGTCTATTAGAGAATATCTTAAATAATAAGATACACAACATATGATGTACAAACTAAGTTTGGATAATGAGTTTTCTATTATTTTTTTTTTTAGATACGGCCATTTAGGCCGAGATAGCCTCGAGAATCGAGAAGCAGGCACGCGTATACATATGACAATTGGAGAGTAGCGTGATGGAATACCAACTATAGTGGTAAGGGTTAACTAACAGAACCCAACCCACACTTTGTAAAGACAAGGGTGGGAAACAGCGTGGAGGATGAGTATAGAACCCACGACCTCCTCCCTCACAATGGAGGGAGGCTAGCAACTGGGCTAATGCCTCTTTGGTTTTCTATTTTTCATTAATAGAGAAACCTGAAAAACCTCTTTAAATAGAGGTGAATACAATCAATTAAGATTTGAAAAGATCTTAATAATTTAAAATATTTATCTAGAATACACATAAAATTCTAATTAATATTAATCTTTCCTAAAACATAAGATACCCATCATAAGATGTTTATCTTTCTTTCAATTCTAAATATTCTCTACTACTGAATTCATGACCTAAATTATTTCATATGTTATTTTTCTTGAAGTTATATAGATGCAAATAAAGCTACCCTTATAATATATAAGCTCCAACTATTGCTTTACTCATTTTGGCAGTTCCTTATAATAATATTTTTCGTCTACAAAATATAAGAAAAACTTAGCCAAATGATCAATTAATGAAATTTTTATTGGTCTGTTATGTTAAATTTTTTCCATTCCATTAAGAAAAATAATTGTAAATAAATCACCCATATGTAAGGTTTTAAAGAGGAGAAATAATTTGGGTGGATTATTTTTCATTGTAGAGTTTGGGTTTTAATATGGGTTTCATGAAATAGAAAGTTTTTTTAGAGAGTTTTTTCATGATTTTGAATTTGCTTTGTATATTTTGAATTTTTTTTTCTTTTGACATATTCTTTTACGGTAGACACTATTTATAGGTTGTACTTATTTTTTTTCTTTCGTTGATCATGTATAGGTAATTTAGCATACGACCTTGACTTTATCGAGTCTAACTACCAATGGGAAGAAGATAAGGATGATAAATGGATTGTACTTGGGCGCAATCCAAATCAAAATGAAAAATAGAAAACAGTTCGCGGAACTCGAGCTCAATCCAAATCAATAGGAAAACTAACACACAATGAACTCTTTGTACATTTTGTTGACTGTATTTTTCATTTACTTGTTTATTTAACAGTAACTTGGATGATTTAATGTCATATAATTTATACTGCTAGTATTGTTGTTCATATTTATTAAGGCTTGGCATATGTTGTGATACTTAATAAATAATTGTTTTATTGATGGTTATGGATAATTGTTTATGGTTGAAGTTCATGACTTGATTTTAAACTTTCTAGTTCACTACAAAAAATAAGACTAGTAGCAGCAGTTTTTTAGAACAAAAAATTGTCATTATTAATAAAAAAACTATTAAGACTATTAGCGATAGTTTTTTATTAATAGCGGCAGTTTTTAGCTGCCGCTAATAGTTTTGCTTTTTGTAGTGATTATTTATTATGATATAGGCACACTACTTTCATTTGATAATATAAGGGTTGTCTTTCTTCAATTTAAATATATATGTATTTTTTTTTTATAACTTGGGTATCCCGGCCTTTTAGAACACCCACCTAATCTCAAGGGCACATGCATATCCCAAATTCAGCACATGTTGGGTCAACACAAGATATAAATCCCTAGGGTGGCCTCAAGGGGGGTAGGGGATTCGAACTCAAGTCTCATGCTTAGAATTAGAAATCACTAAAGAACGAATTGGTCGTTAGTCACCTTACTGCACTTGCCTATTGTGTTTTAAGGAAAATAAAGTCCTCACTCCTTCTATAGTCTATTATATATGACTTCATTGACCTTAAAAATTAGGTGTTTCATGAAAAGGTTAGGAAAATTGCATCGTGTATATATATATATATATATATATATATATATATATATATATATATGAAAAAATTAGAAAAACAACCTTAAAAATAAACTTTTTAGCAAAAAAGTTCGGATACTAAACCCTAAACTTAAACATTTAAAAAAAATATTGCTTTTACGGTTTTTTGAAGTTCATAGATCCGTAAGATCTCAAATCCTCATTAAAAAAATAATACTTTCATGGAATCACGGATCACAAAATTTCAAAAAATCGTGAAAAGATTATTTTTTTAAAACGTTTTCTTGGTAAAACGTTTGTTTTTGAAGGTTGTTTTTCTAAATTCCCCATGCTCCGCCTAATTAAACAATGTATATATCGGAACTTAAAAAATTCAAATTCTCGTGTATATAATTTATTTGTAAATAAAAATTTCCACATTCAAATAGAATTTAAATCTATTCTATGGCGATCGGATACTCCTACTTGATCATCGTCAAGTAATTCATCAATATAATTTCTAACTTCTTTAGCAATCATCTCGTGCATCAAGGACATTAAATAAACCTCTCTCATCGGCTTCATCATTGATCCATCTTTCGTCCGTAAAATAAGCGGCAAAGCTTCCGAAACCGCCAATTTAACTTCCTCAGCCTGAACGAACCCGGGTGGCGACGGTGGTGCTGCACTATTACCAGGAGGCCACAGAGTTAGAGACGTAACTGGACCGCCAGAAGCATCCTCGCTGTTCTGTTCGATGCGACGCCTTTTCATAAGCGACTTTGAGTCCGAGTCCCAATCGGAAGAGCCAGATTCAGTAACAGTAGCAACACGGCGTCGGCGGAGAGTCGAATTCCAGTGATTCTTAATTGCATTATCAGTTCGACCGGGAAGGAGACGAGCGATGCTCGCCCACTTGTTACCGTAGGTGGCGTGAGCGGAGATGATGGTGGCATCCTCTGCCGCAGAGAAGGGGCGGCGTTGGACGAGGGGGCTGAGCTGGTTGCACCATCGAAGGCGGCAGGACTTGCCGGAGCGGCCAGGGATACCAGAGCTTATGAGGGACCAATTACGAGCGCCATGTTGATCGACGAGCTTCTTTAGCTTTGTGTCCTCGGCTGGGGTCCATGAGCCCTTAATTCGATCGCCCATATTCTACAAGAAAAAAGAAAACGAGGAGTTTTTTTTTTTGCTCTTTTGTTAGGGCTGTTGGGGTTATAGGGCATGGGTTGGAGATAGGTTTAGGTACTTATGGTTGGTTGGCATGAACCGTAAACCGTTCACCAACAAAACCACTCTCTCAAACCACGTGGTCTCTCTCTCTCTGTCTCTCTCTCTCCGCTGTTCAGTTGCCCACAACCACCAGAGTACTTCTAACTTCCCACGTACCGAACTATATAGAAGCGGTTTTCCTAACTTATCGAGTTTTTGAAGAGATTCTCGGGAGGAAAATTAGATTTTTCGGGGACTTCCTAAAAACAGTCAGATTCTGGTAACTGGGTTTAAGGAAATTTTGTAGTTCACGGATCTCAATGTTACAACACGGAAATTTGTTAGGATTGAGAGTTCCATTATCGTTAGATATCCACTTTCAAGGGAGACTTGGAACTTAATGAATCTTGGGACACGGAAATTGGTTAGGATTGGGATACCTAATTTTTGGACGGTTTCTAAAAACGGGTCGATTCTGCTAATTAACTGTCTTTAATGGAAAATTTAAACTTCACGGATATCAGGGTTATGACAGTAGAAGTCGAGTTGCTTCCTTCTTCAATTTAGTTTTAACTTATAATTTGTGTTTTGTAGTCATTTAGATCTAATAACAAAACAAAAAAAATCTAATAACCTATTAGGGCTGCTATACTCACACCACCCTTTTTTACTTCTTGCACACTCAAAAATAAAAGTAAAGTGGTGTGCAGATAGAAAATTTGGTGCATGCTTAGAGAAAATATTAGTATTTAACTAGAAGAAAAACACTTAAACACAATTAAGAAAAGTTTGCGTGGACCCAAAAGCTGTTATGGACAGACAGATTTTATTATTATTATTTTTTCATTAATTAGTCTGCAGATAGCAAAACTTGCTGTGCTACTAGAAATATTATGCAGGTAAAAACAGCGGTGTGCACGTAGCAGCCCTAACTTAATTAGAAGTGTTTTTTATTCCTCAATTATTGCTTTGACTGCAAGTTTAGGATACAAGGCATACAAACGTTGCTAGTTGGACTACAATTCATTATAAGAAGCCGATTTGCCGACTGTAAAACCCCTTCTTAGCCACCAAAGTCCATCACTTTAAAGACCCTGAAATCTGTGGATGTCAGCTTCCAAATATCGACCCCAACACTGAATACCGAACTCATCTTTCCAATAAAACTAATATCGTCATGTTAATAAATATGATATAAAGGAACCTCAAGTGGTTGGTGGTACTGGTCAGGTACTTGCTCCCAATAGCAAGAGACCTGGCTTCGGATCCCATCCCCTCCTTGAGGCCACCCTAGGGATTTATATCCCGTGCTGACCCGACAGGTGTTAATTTGGGGTGCGCATGTGCCCCTAGGACTAGGCGGGTGCTCTAAGAGGCCCGGATACCCAGGACTTCAAAAAAAATAATAACAAACAAATAAATAAATTTGATATAAAGGAAAGCAGGAAAGAAAGTAAATAAGAAGAAAAAAAGTTAGTTTCGATTTTTCTTATCTATTCTCTAAGAACTCGTTCATGTGTTTCTTGGCTTTTCCCAGAAAAGCTCTAAATCCTAACAACTCAGATTCTTATTGATTCTTAGCAGACTCTGATTCCTATCTTTTCTCAGATGTGTTCTTCAGTTGCTATGATTCTTGGTTTTTCTCATAAAAATTAATTTCTCAATCGTTCTTAAGTTCTTCTCTGAAAAGCTTAGAATCGTTTGAATCGGTAGTTGTGCTGCCGTCGTACAAATGTGAATCATTGGACTACTTATCGTACTCGGGGTGACCAATCCATGTGAAATAGTACTTATTTGATGGATAATTTTTTTATTATAAGTTCTTATAATATCAAAAGCATCATATATATAATTATTACATACTCAGGAAAGTGCCTCGGTCTCTATCATTCATTCCAATTTACGAGGTTCATTAGCCTCGTACATTCAAAATTGGCTTAAGTGAAAAGCCAAGTTATAAAAAAAACGACATATAGCTCTTCTGTAATTGACTACAAGGTAGCACCGTCGTCATTCTCATCCTTGGAAGAGTATGAGGCAGTGAATGTATGTTCGAGAGAACTAGTCTGGTCGTCCCAACTATCATCGCGAACATGCTGGAAGGGAGGCTCCCAATCGGAATCCAGCTCATCATCTGACTCAATGATACGGTTGAAAGTATTGGCCTCAGAGTCTGAACTGAGGAGCATTGGGTTATTTGCGACCCCCGATGGTCGAATGATCCGAGTCACGGGCAGCACTGGTGGTGCACGATAGGCTGGTTAGACTAGTAGGTTTTGGAAAGGGCCTCAGATTTTTTGTGCTCAGACTTGAGGACGAATCCCCGGAGGCACAAGTACTATTGGATGGTGTTAGGGGAGTAGGTGCGGTTGTGACCCCCAATATGGAGGATCTAGGTTTATTACATCAATCCTTCGCTTAGTTGGAGGGGCGGGCCGTGAGGCTGACGACCTTGTGCGTGAGTGCGCCGAGCTTGGAGTTCCCAACATGGCTGCCAATAATTGAGGACATTGCTACTATGTTGTTAAAAAATTAAAATTATAATAATCTACTTTAAAAATTATATCGATCGTCAAGCATCTCATTAAAGCTTCGAATGGTAGTTTTATTACATCCTTTGAAATACATAAAAGAGCTACAATAAAGATAATAGTAAGTCATGTAAACATATCACATACATATTGTACATACACACTCTCAGCCTAATTTTTACACTCTACCCAAGGATCTACCGATTCTTGGGGAAAATGGGGGGTTCGTCATGTGACATGACTGGGAGATGGGGAGAATGCAGTGGATCGTATATCATAATAGAGTCTCCTCGAATGTGGTGTCATTGGTTGATGGGACGATTATTTGAGGGAGTGTTTAAAAACCTTTGAAACGCGTTGATCGGTTTCTCATATGTTCTGAACGACCTATGATAAGCTCTCGAGAATCCTGTGACTTGTCGCGAGTAATCTTCTCATGTTCGATAAACACTAGGTCTCCTACCAATGAAAGCGACGTAGTATTTACCCATTACATCTGAGAATATATACTAAAATTTTAGTAAACATATTATTATTATTCTAAGCGAAAGTAATATATTAATATTATATTAAATTAACAACATAACATGCATAGAGCCTATTAGGGTGAACGTGATTGTGCCACCCACATTATGTTTATTATATTTTCGCGAAATGCGGTCATTCATTCACGATTCATTGGGGTTTGAGTGCAGTGAACGTCGGGGTCTGATTCCTCAACTGAATCATCTGAGGGTTCAACTACACGTTCCTCAAGCAATTTCCCAAAGAATGGATCATCTTCATCATACATCCTTATATAATTATGAAGTATACAACATGTAGTTACTACCCTCACTTGTATTTTTATGGGGAACCTTGTTGGGTTTTTAAGTATTTGAAACCATTGTTTAAGTGCCCTGAAAATGTATCGACCACATTGCACAAGGAGGCATGTTGCCTATTGAAAAGCTCTTTGGGGTGAGTGGGGGATTCAAACTATTAAACTCTTAAAAATGATATCTTACTCTACGGTACGGAGCTAGAAACTCTCGCATGTTGAAATAACCCCCATCAATAAGGTAGTATTTATCTTGTGGCCCATGAAGCCTACTAAGGGGCCTTGATAGCGCACTAGCAAGAACTTTTGAATCAGGACTAGAGCCCTCCCATCCGGGGAGTATGTATTGAAATAGCATATCGAAGCTCACAAAACACAAAATTTTTTGTGATGTTGTTTGCTTGTGATTTCAATATAGTTGCGAGTCTCGCTTCTGAACCATAACGTCTACATGTGTACCATCGATAGCTCCTACAATATCCTTGAACTAAGGATTTACCAAAGGTTTGTTCAAGAGCTCAGGGGGTGTGGCACTTGTAGCTTGCTTCACAAACTTGGGGAAAAGAACCAAGATAGCGTCAGTACACTATTAAAGGAGAGGCTAATGGTTGATCCTAAACGTTGAAATCTATCTTGCACGACCCGATTCTTTTTATTTTGAGCTACCGTATACAGGAAAATTATCACAGTGTACACACGCAAATTTGGCCCACGACTCGATTGGCCCATACTTCAAGAATGGCATACTTTCGAGCTTCTGAAAGCACTTATCGAACCCTTAGAGCTTAATCCAAACCCTTAAAAGCCAACCCGAACCCTTAGAAATCTTCCCGGACCGTTAAAAACCCCAACCAGCCCATAAGACCCAAATTGAACCCACTGGACATATTGGACCTAACCCGGGCCTCGAATCGACCTTTTTATTTTCTGCCAAAAATTGGCTATGCATGCATGGTATGCACGGATAGACAATTTTTGACGGAAATTGGCTACGCGTGCATACTATGCACGCACAACCAATTTGGCTTTGCTTAGAACTGGGCCCCAGCGTGGGCCGAAACTTCTTAGTTCTGGACTTGATTTTTAAAGCATGCGTGCATACTATTCATGCATGCCTTAAAAACCTTAATTTTTGAAACATGGCAGATTTGGACTTTGGGGGTTTGACTTGTGTACCATCCCAAAGTTTAGGGTGTATTTCTTTAGGGTTGTTATACCCCTCCTAACCTTAGGTATCCCCCGCTTGCCATTCAAATCATCACCCTATCACCCTATCATCCACCATTAAACCCAAATCCATCTTCTCCAAGCCCTAGAAAACCTAGAAAACCTTAGTTTTACCATTACCTAATTGCTAAGCCAATTAGAATCTTAAGTCCCCCCCTAATCACCTCTCCATCTATAAGTAGAGAGCCACCTATGACGGAGTCAACACTCAAGCTTGAAGCATGGTGCCTAGGGCACGCGATGTGGTGCCAAGAAAGACATGCTACATCTTGGTGCCAGGACGACACGACATGTGGTGTCAGGAGGGCACGCGACATGGGCCCAAGAGGGCCTGGCGACGTGGTCGTGCTGCGAGGACGCGACGCGGTCACATGGGGGTAAGATGCGGGAGTGACACAGTCGCGACACGGACGTAACATAACCAAGCTGGGTTAGTATTGCGAATGTGTTACAGTATGTCAAACCAAGGGGTTTGAGGTTCTCCTGCCATTCTGGCCGAATGACTATTTTACCCTTCTATGTGGGAGAGGAGCTGGAGAGTTGCTTTCCACCCACACGAGGCCTTGCATTGCCAGAGGAAGCGCAAGTGTCTCTTAGGCCTGAAAGAGTGGGCCTAGGACGTCGACGCAGCGATGTCGTGTGGCACCCAATGCGAGGTTGAAGTATGGCCTCAGACTACGCGTCGCGGTGCATATGGATGAGCAATCTCTCGAGAGTAATTGAGTGCTACGTGGGACTCAATAGAGCACGACAACATGAGGGCTACATGGGACTCTGTTGAGCACGACAACATGAGTAGGCACGAGACTGTGGGTTTGGTGTGGTATGCGAGCAAGACATGATGGCATGAGGAATTGCATGCCAATACTATCGTGAAGAGAGGTACTAGTGCAGGGCACAGGGTGAAGCTTGAGCAGGCCAAGTATGAGACAGTGGTGCAATCGAGCATGTCGTAAGGGGCACGATACATTGGGTGGTAGGTCGCGAAATAGAGGTAACCATGAGGGAGAGTTCCCGTCCTCTAGGCGGGTGGTATCAGAGCTGATGAGAAGATTGATTGGCTTCGTTGCATACTATAGCGAGGCATTGTGCGGGTTGATGGCGCGTCAAAAGATGCCCCCGCGACAGTTGGTATTAGAGATGGCTGACTTAGTGCAGCGGGCATTAGGTGCCGCACGGGCTGACATTACTGGATGAGTGACCCCGTGACACCCCCCCCTTGTTTAACACATTTTGAAAATCCTAAAGAGAAAACTCCAGAAAAATCCCTCCCCATCTCAAAGATTAAATCTTCCAAACTTTTAGATCCCTAACCCATCTCATACCACCACACTCCATCGCCCATCTCTCTAAGCCTTTAACCTTAGAACCCTTAACTCATCTCTCATACCATCACTCCCAACCGTTTACTTCCAAACCATAGCAAGCTAGGAATCATCCTTACCCTTTTTGTTCTATCGAAAGCTCACTGGAGTTAGCATCGATGCCATGATCCAACAACAGTGCTACAAGGGCTCGAGAGCTCCGGCTCTCTCCTCTATTCCTCTATCTTCGTTTTTTGTTTTTCCTCTATCCTAGGATTTGAGCCGTTACGCCACCGAAATTTCGGTGATTGCGGAGAGATCAATAGGATTCGGGTGCCTTCGGCCAAGGAAAAGTGCTACCCACTTTTTTATCTTTTTTTTTACACACTTGGCCATGATAGAGACCGTGTACGAGCTGGTCAATCAGGTGCCTAACACCTTCCTGATTGATAACCGAAGTTCTTACCCTAGTGGCTTTGGTGTTGACCGTTGATTTGGAGTCATATCTTGCACTTCGGTGCATACAATATTGATTTTGGGTATCCTGAGACACCAAAAGTTCCGGGTGGTGACTCCATTTTTGAGCGCATCGTCGAGATGGGTCCACGAGATCCATGGTTGCACAAATGGAGACTCCACTGAGGATAACTTTTAGAACTTTCACTTGAAGTTTTGGCCCCATTGCATGTGTCATTTTTATTGTTATTTTCCTTGTTGTTTTGTCATTTTTTTTGCTATTGACCCCTATGATTCTGAACATTTTTTTTTAGCCTAGTCACTTAACTAGCCACGTCTTTACCCGCCTAAGCCGTTTGGTGGGCCTACTTGATAATTAGATTTAAATTCCCATCATTTACTACCTAAGACATTTGGCGGGCCTACTTGATAATTAGATTTAAATTCCCATCATTTACATTTCCTTACACTTTCGCCCAGTCGCTTGACTGGTCTCGTCATTTTCTTACTACTTGTCATACTTCACCTTTGAACATTGACCCGTAGTGGCGGCACGGGACTCTCACAGCCTGAATTGAGAACGGCGGCGAAAGCCCCAATTTTGGACTTAAGCAAACATCAATTAAAATTGAATGCTAAAATGAACCAAGACGGGACATAATAATTTTGTTTTTCGCGGGTAGCTTTTTTTAAAAGGGTGAAAAAATTAGGTAACAATACACCCAACCCCGTTCCAAGTAGAGCGGTAGCCCTAGTGGTGATGATTTCGAAAAGAACCATCCCATCGAGTACTTGAGAAGACACTCGTGTTGGAGGTATATTGGGTAGGTGACCGAACTTGTTACTAAGCCTAAAACCTTGGGGAGAGCGTTAGTGAAATAGAATCGGCTTTGTATCCCTTAGGCACGATGAGGGAGGACCCAAAAAAGGCTAAAAGAAGAGTCTCGGGAGGCATTGCCTCAAAAACTCTATTTTTAGCCCAACTCGGATCTGCAGCTATATATATATATATATATATATATATATATATATATATATATATATGGGAGCCGGTTCCGTCCTCCAAAGTTCACATGGAGGTACATATGGCACCCAAAATACTCTTTGGTTACCACGTGGAGCATGGGTGGATGAGTTAGATCAATTTTAAAAAAAAAAAATCAAAAAAAACTTTTTAAATACATAAGTGAATGCTTGACTAGTTTCAATGGTCTATATTTCACGGTTCAAAAAACACTTGATGGAGATGAATTTTCAAAATTAATTTTTTCTAAAAACAATCTAAGCAATGCACCCAAGGTCCCTGTGGCGTTGAAACAATGTTTTGGATGCCACATTGACCTCCTCGTGGAACCTTGGAGGACGGACACCTTTTCCTATATATATATATATATAAATCTTGCGTGCATAGTATGCACGCATAGCTTATTTGCTATGCAGTTCGAAGTTGGGGCCTTTTCCACAATTCCCCGAACCCCCTGCATGCTGGTTTTAAGATTCCCAACACTTCCTACATTTTAAGGTGCCCAAACGCCCTTCCTGGTCAAAAGAGGTCACCCTCTTATTGGCTCCTCCGAGAGATCAGGATACCACGTGAAAATCCGTGTCCTTAAAAATCAAGAAATTTTTTCTCTTTGATTTTTAAAGAGTGCATCTGGGTCTTACTGTCAGAAGTTTTGGGGGTGTCAACACCATCCACAATGGGAGTTCCAAGGCCCCAAAACCCACCATAAGGGAAGAGGAAAAAGAACCAAGGTGAAAGAAAGAGAAAGAAATTTGAGGTAAAATTTGTGAAAAAGAATCCAAAAAAATCATCATCAAAATCAAGAAAATCACCAAAAAATAAAAAGTCACCCAAAAACCAAAAAGAACCAAAAAAGTGTAAATGGTGCCGTAACAACGACATTGCCAAACTCTCCATCATCTTGTCGGAGAAGGAAAAAGTAAGTCTTTGGGCCTTATCCAAGAAACCCATACCCTACCTGCTATCAAACCATGGTGTGGCCGGTTGTAACATCCGCTGTCAATATCAAAACATCCCCACCACATCCCAAAATGGAGGAGATTCCCATTTCCAATCCCCGAACCCAACCATACACCGTTACTAGACCGTTTGGTGCACCCATTTTCCCCCAACATCAATCCAAGGTGCACCCACTTTAACCGAAGGAGCACCCATTTTCCCCTCCACTTCAAACCAAGATGCACCCAATTTTCCATCCGCCTCAAACCAAGTACTACCACCACCCTATGCATTCCCCCCATCAAGGGAACACTCCGCGTCCCCTCCCATGTCCGATCTCATGGTCATGATGGAGGAGATGATGAGGACCTTCACAATATGGAAGGCTTCACAAAGCTTTCCTAATCCATCCCAAGTGCCATTGAGTCTGCAACAACCCTCTAAAACCTGCACACCTTATCCACCCAAAACACTAATCCTAATCAACTACCCACAATCTATACCGCCCAAGGATCCTACCATCAACCATGGAGCCATCGAAGTGGGCCTTAAAGGCCTCATGTCCAACCACAAGCCCCTTCCGACCCAAACCCTAGGACCACATTGTCAAACCCTCCACAAATCTCCCACTTTCCCACATAGCACCACACCCAACAAGCATACCCCATCTCCTCCCAAATAGCGAACTCATTTCACCCCATTCGCTCATCCAACCTGAAACCCATCCACCCACACCCATCATACCCAACCACACATGGATACCCATCTCAACCCTCCAATCACCCACAATTAACACACCCTTTCTCCACCCAACCAAATCACAAAAATTCCTATCAACCCCAATGGCCCCATCAGGCACCCACTCAACCCCTCTAAAATCCCCTGTTCACACATCCTCTCACCCCTCAACCAAATCTCAACCACAGTGGCCTCCCTAGATACCCACTCAACCTATTTAGAATCCACTTAATAATCTCACCCATCCTCCACCATTCATTGATGCGGGTCATCAACACGAAGAGGATGAGGCCCGAAACAGTGGGGCCTACATGGGGCATTTGCTAGTTTCAACCCCCACATCCCACCTTCACCAACCAACAGGCATACATGAATGAATGGGAATAACCTAGTGGGGGAGCAGCCCCAACATTACCATCCAAGGAGTTGGAGCTGCTGAGAGAGAAGATGGATAAGATCCAGAAATAATTAATGAAGATGGGAGGAGCTGAAATGCATGCTACCGATTTTTTCGATTTGTGTTTGTTTGTCGGGTACCTTTGCCACCTAAGTTTAAAGTGCCTTTATTTGAAAAATATAATGGCACCGATAACCCCATTTCCCACCTTAAGTCATATTATGGGGACATGTGCCAATACAACAGAGATGAACGACTCCTCATCAAAGTATTTCAGAAAAGCCTCATAGGCCCAACATTAAGATGGTTCTACTTTATTGAACCATCCATGATAAAAATATGGAGAGACCTCACTCACCTGTTTCAAGAACAGTACGTATACAAAATTGATATCGAGCCTCGCAAATCTGATTTGGCTTGATTGAAACAAAAATCCGATGAGACTTTCAACGAGTATCTCGGAAGGTGGAGGGCCCTAGCAGCACCGGTGAGGAACCACATACTAGATGAGGAGCAAATTGAGATGATCTCAAAGACTGCATTACCAGTTATATTTGACTTTCTGGTGTACCTGCAATAGACTAGTTTTGCTGACCTAATAAGAAATGCTAACCGCTGTGAAGACGCGGTGAGAGAAGGTCGTTTAAATAAAATCGTAGCTAGTGGGGCTTGCAAATTCACAGAAAAGAGAAATTAGAGAAGAATAGGGGCAGAAGTTTAAGAAATTATGACTTCACAGCCCACCACGAGCATAACACCATTCCAGTTCAGAGCAATACAGTAAGCCCCAGCATAGGTAGAGCTAGCACAGAGATCGGGCAATGGCCCAGGGGCACAGATGACCCCCAAACACGATTTAATCGACTATTCACACCTTTGGGGCAATCCCTCAATGTCCTCTTACCGTTGTTAATAGAGAAGGGTTTGGTTACCCTGTTTCAGCCACGACCTCCGTCGAATCCACTCCCAAGAAATTATGATCCCAATACGCACTGCAACTTCCACCAGGGGCCGGGACACCCAACCGATCGATGCTTTCTTTTAAAGCACACAATACAAGATTTGATCAAGGCATGAAATATCATACCTTCAGCACCTCTCCAAGTAAATCCGCACACCAATATACTCCAAGCTCCATTATCGCCACACTCGCAAGGAGGAATGGGTCCAAGGCCAGCCATCTACATAGTGGCGGAAGATACAGAAGAATTTGACCCATTAGAATATATCACCACAGGAGAAAGCTTCATGGTACCAAGCCAGTGGAATCAGGAGAATGAGATCATAGGGGTGGTCGAGCCTTTGAATTTAGCCGACTATTTTCCCAATTCTACACCCCAAGTAGCACCTCTAGATTTAAGGCTCTTCTTCCCAACACCAACTCCCATCAACCATGTTCAACCCAGCTTTACCTCACCTCCGCAATATCAGCAATTTCCGGCACCAACCCCCTTCAATAGCATGTTTCCCAATTTTACCTCACCCCCATTATTTCATCCCCCTTCCACACCCATCAGCCATATCTGGCCTAGTTTGGCCACACCATCGCCGGTCCACCCACCTCCAGCACCAATTAATCACATTTGGCCTAACTTCGCCACACCACCAATTCAATCATCTCCAATACCTTTATCCACGCCATTTTAGATCCTCGGACCAACATATGATCCTCACCAGGTCCCTCTCAACTACAATCAGACCAATGCCAATGCTGATGGCGGGAATGAAGGGGCAATTGAGTTTATCACATGGTCAAGGAGAATCACCAAGCAGCCAGAGGTACCAATTCCAACCCAATCTGAGGAAAGAAGAGAACCCGCAACGGTACATCCCATGGAAAGAATGAGCCGAGAATATGTGTTGGAAACACTGTTGAGAAGAACTTCAACTCACATCCCCATTTGAGACTTGTTAATGATGCCTCCACCACACTTCAAAGCTTTAACGGTGGCCCTAAAAGACACTCACGTCTCCGATAAAGTGTCCCCAGATGAGGTGGGATAAATGATTGGGCAAGTGTTGGCTCCCAATGCTTCGTTCTTTAACACCGATCTTCCAATTGAAGGAGATAACAATTCCATATCCCTCAACATTACAGCAAAAACAGGAAATTTAGTAATACCATTAATGTTGGTAGACAACGAATCAACATTAAATGTGTGCCCTTTGAGGACTACAACCAAGATAGGGGTCGATCAGTTCATATTCCGATTGGCCAAAAAGGGAGCCTGGGGGTTTGACAATACTAGGAGAGAAGTGATAGGAGAAGTCAATCTTGAGCTCACCATCGGGTCAATGACCTCTATCCTGCTCCAAGTCATAGATATCAAATCCACCTTCAATTTATTGCTCGGGCCCTCATGGCTGCACAAAATTGGGGCAGTTCCCTCAACCCTACACCAGAAGCTCAAGTGCATCTCAGAGGAGAAAGTTATAGCTATCCCGGGTGAGGGACGAGAAGAAGGAAAAAAAGTTGCACATAACATAGAGAACCTCAAGATGTTGGACGTACCACACATAGCCGAGGACACAAATCTCCATAGTTTCAGATATGATGTAGCAACTGTGGCTCCCGAACCCCTCGAAAAGGTCACCATAAAAACTGGAGGACGAATAACGACAGTATTAGCGATGCTCCAGAAATGGGGTTATCAGAAGGGCAAAGGGTTAGGTCCTCGCCTCCAGGGAAGGAGGGACCCGACCAAAGCGAGAGACGGACAATAAATCAAATTCAGTTTAGGATACTAGCCTGCTGAAGAAGAGGTCCGAGAGGCCAAGGAAAAGGCCCGCACAACCGTCGTCGCCAAAGCCACGGGGATAGACCTGGAGGATGAACCCCGTCCATGGCCACACATCAGGAGCACATTTATAAGCGCGAGGGCTATCAAAATCAACCAAAACGGGGCAAATCAATCAACCCCGGACAAAAAAGTCGTTGTCCACAAGATCAATCCTTAAATCATTCCCCTTGAGATCGAAATATACATTGCCTCCTTGTCGCTCTTTGAGGAAGAGGTACCCCGGTCAATACAGCCACCTGTCTTAATCCACCCCAAGCCTGTGTTAGCAATGGATGGCCAGGTTCAAGATGAACCCATGGTAAGTATGGTGAAGGATGACATTGGAGAACCATCTCGCTCCATCTCCTCCAAAAAACAAGGTAAGGGCATAACTCCCCAGGTAAGGAATTGGGCATCAATGCCCCTAACTCTGGAAGCTTCTGATGGCTTAAAATTTGGCACCCACTTCCAAAAAAAAAAAAAACCTATAAAAAGTGAGGATAGCCCTTGACAAGCAACACCATGCATGTATAAAGACTCACCTTGCTAGGGGCCCACCTCCGAAGAAAAACAAAACCCTAACAAAATAGAGAAAATACAAAATAGTCTAAGAATACTGTCTTTTAAAACTTTTAAAAAAAGCAAGAAAATTGATACCTTGAAAGAAGAATCCATCTGATGTGAAATTGACCTCATTCTTGTAGAGATACAAAGAGAAGTAGGAGTCACGAATCTAAATGAGGAGGTCCTAACCGAGAAGCTTCCTAATGAGCTCCTTGAGCAATACACCAATTTTGAGAATCACCCTATCCCAATCATTGAAGAGACCGAGGATGTCAATCTGGGCACATAGGAGGACCCTAAGATCACAAAGATTGGAACATCACTGTCTCCCGAGAAAAGGAAAGGCATGATTGATTTCCTTCGGTCATACCGAGACGTCTTAACATGGTCATACGAGGATATGCCTGGTTTGGATACTGATCGATTTTAAGTTTAACCCTTGCAAGTGCACAAGATCTATTGTAGCATAATAAGAACAAGGGTGTCGAACCCACAGGGAAATGTGAAATTTATCTAATCCTTTCAAAGACTTTAAAACACCTAAGGAAGTACCAAGGGAGAAATTCAATTTACCACACAAGTACTACACGATTTTCAATGCAATAAAAGAAAGCTAATCAATCTAGGCCGGAATAATTTATGATAAAGAAGAAAAATGACAGTTTATAAATTGATCAAGGAGTTAGCTAGCTGTTGATTCGTAACTTTTCTACTATTCAATCCCACAATTTCATTTAAAATCAAAACACCATCATTTAATAGGAAAATAAATGAATCGAGAAAAACGCAACTATTGATCCAGCATACCCTATCTAAAAACTATGACTCAGCCTGTCATTGCGGTATGAGTCATGTAAAAAGGATAGCATATCTCAAAACTCTAAGTCATGACAATGATAAATCAATCATTCTGTAGCCTAGATCGGCCTAAAGGAACAGATCTAGATAGAGTGCTTCTTTTACGGTCGTTGATAACTACAATCAATGACCGTAAACAAAGACTCGATAATATTCAACCAAGCATACACTTATAACAGAATGATTCAATGATAATACCATAAAATTGTAGAAATAATAACAGAACAGTTACTTATCTCCGGTTCGCCTCCTCCTTGAGCAAATAAATTTAGCCGCTCATCCTCGATATACAAACCTGTTGTAGATCCGAAGACATCATTTTAATAAAGCTCTTTTATTTATCTCAAAATTCTCCTTACAATGCTTTTATTCCTAGGTACAATCTATGCTCTCAAAACTATAAAAGAGAATTAAAAACTCTAATACAATCTACTGAGAGAAAGAAGAACCCTCCAAGAAGGAAAAATAGTCTCTCCATAATAATATTAAAAAATGATGAAAGAAGATTCCTTATAAAAAGTCGTAGCTTCCTTTTTATAGGGCCGAGCAAACCCTATCCCTAATAGCCTCAATCGATTGAGAATTAAATCTCGATCGATTGAATTTTGAATTGAAGTAAGTGGGGACAAAGTTGTCTTCTCCTGTCAATCGATTGACACTTAGTCTTCAATCGATTGACACATAGGGGTAGAATCTTTATTCTCTAGTAGATGTTTAGCTACTTCACGGATTTCAATGCTTCTTTTGACCTTTTAATCTATAGCCCTTATGTATCCTTTAATTACCCTCTTTTATGCTCTTTAACGATCCAACGGTCAGAAACACCTGTAATCATTAAAATCTCATAACAACCATCAGATGCTTTCATCGGACAGCTAAATATAGGATTTAGGGTACGCAATATAGTCACATTTCGACACCGATCACACCCCCAAACCTACACTTTGCTAGTCCTCGAGCAAAGAGAATGAAAAATATATCAAAGCAAATAAAACTAACATCCTAAAAAAAATTGCCACTTTCGTAGGGAGCACGATTGCATTTAGCGCATGCAATAAGCCTTTAAACCCCTAGGTGATCCCTAGTGGAGAAATTTTATCTCCTGAAGGTTTTCAGGGAAGGTACCTACAAACTTCAAAGCTTATGAATTTCAGAATTGTACTCATGCCCTTGCATGGTTGATCATCCGTGAATTCTTATAAAATGCTACTGTTCATGCTTATTTTCGTAATGCTCATTCAATTTAGTTCATTGTTTTTCCAATGCTCATAATTCATGCCTCAAAGTGTTATACACTCATCACTGCTAAAGTTCCGTTATCTGAGAATAAGTTTGAACTAGGAACCTTTAGATCACATGTCTAGACTCAATCCTTACCATGGGTATTCACTCAAAATGAAATCACTCCTGATAAATAGCTTTATTTTTCACTCCGATGTGAGATTGGAATTACAACACAAATTCGAAAAATCTCACATGTTATAAGAAAGACGGTGTACCAACAAATTTAGAAAGAAACCTCGTTGAGACAGATATTTGTATTTTAAACATGCATATACCAAGCATCATAGACATTTTTATAATCACTCTCCACAAGACATTTACCACCCATGGTTAGATCAAAAAGGTCTTTTCTAAGGTTGTAATGGGGCTCGGGTGAAGGTTATGAAATAAAGGGAAAATTGGATTCAAAGTTCTCTGAGAAATCGGAAAAAGAAACATCTTTGATTCTCTAACTTTGCACTCTTTCTTTTTTGGATTTTTTAGAACTTTTTCCTCTTTATCACACTTTTCTCTTTCTTTTCTTTTTAACGCCACTTTCACGTATTTTTCTACCTCTTGTACCAAGATGAATTTTCTCTTTTTCTCTCACCTTTTATGTTTTTCTGCTATATACTCCTTACATTACAATTGCCATAACTCTCTATTTTCCATTTTGCTCTCATCCTTCTTTCCCAATTTCTCAGAGATTGAAGGGTAAGGTATTTCACTATTATGGAGTATGGTTAATATAGCTTACAAGGAATAATTAAGGCAAAATCTTTCAGTTGAGGCTCAAAGGGGGTGCAACAAGATAATTCAATATAAGGTGGGGCCTTTTGGGCACAAACGAGCCAATAATGGCTTTAGATCATTTCCTTTCACGATGGTAACGATGCCTATTTTCCTTGAGTTTTTACACAATGATTTCTAGTGTAATGGCATAACACACGTGAAATCAACAAATCAAAACTAGAATATACGAGATTTCAACAATCTAAGCAAGAAATTCAAAGATACTCCGAATTTATTTCAGCACTCATCAAGAACGAGGACAAAGTTCCAGAGCTCACTAGGTTTTAGTCTTTCTTTGGAATCTTAGGATTTCAAGTTCTTTGACTTAAACTCTTAGATTTTGGATTTAAAGCAATGCATGACATGATAACAATTTTTAACATTAATGAGCATTCATAAAATAGTCATGGCATGATAACAATTTTTTAAAGAATTTCCGGTCATCAACAATTTAAGAATATGACTAAAATTTAAAATTCATAAAATTAATTGCCATCAGTCAATCGATTGATTCCAATTCCTCAATCGATTGACTGATAAGGGTTTTTAGTTAGTCTGCCAATCATTAATCGATCGATTGAGTCAGTTGGTCTCGATCGATTGACTGATATACTTTAAAATTCGAGAGCAGACTCTTTTTTTTTTTTTTTTTTTTTTAATAAAGCAACACATAATTGAAGGAAATACCCCCCCCCCCCCCCCCAAACCTGATTTGGCCAATGCCCTCATTGGTGAAAATATTGGAGAGCATAAGAGACCCCCCAAACCTGTTTACTGCAGCGAAAAGTAATTGGCGGACCAAGTGAAAGGTATTGGGTTCGAAAATTAAAAACGCACATAGGTACTCAACTAAATTTTTATTAAACGTATGCAAATTATTACACTTATTGAAAATTTAAATAAAAGAAAATAGCCTAAGACAAAACGAAACCGAACCTAATCTAAAACATGAAGGAAAATAAGCCCTAAAAATATTAAAATAATCTAGTCTAGAACAAATTTAACAATAAGCGAAGCTAAACATGAAAATTAAAATAAAAAGGACTCCTAAAACTAGACCCTAAAGCGGACATTCCTAATCCTTCAGTCATCCATGGTGGATCTTCCTTCCTTCGGTGTCGAGAACGCATAATTCCACATCTCGTCGGTGATCCCTCCCTCCCGTGGTGGTGGAATAAGTGCATGGTGCGGAGATGGTGGTGGGAAGGCGGCTGTACGAGAGGCGGGGGCGGATTCAATTCCGCGCACAAGTAGGTTGGAATCAAGTTCCTTGATGGGTCATTGACGGCCTTGTCAGAACGAGTAAAACTCGATTTGAGTTCTATAGTTGATTCATCGTCAAGATTGATGACTTCATGACTCGAAAAATCAAGCGGTGGTTGTGGAGAGTGGTAGCGTGCACGTTTTTGAGCTGGTTCCATCAATTTTCTCATAGCAGATTGGGTACAATTCCGAATGGAAGCCATGGCTAAAGCTTGGGGAAGGGGAAAGAATTTTCTTGACTAAAGGGATACTGTAAAAGAACTAGCCTAATAAGGTGTTTAAATAGAGAAAAACTTCGAAAAGACGAACTCTAAAGACTCTCTAAGAAACCTTCTACACTACGGACTCTACGGATGGTTCAAATCTTCAATTTCAAGAATGGGAGATGTAACCTTCCGAAATTATACATCAGTCAATCGATTGACTTTTAGTGTTAATCGATTGACACAAGATGCCAAGGGAAGTAGAATTGTGCCTTTTCAAAACATTTTCTGTAGAGAGACTTTCCGTATTTGACAGATTAGAAAGTTCTATCCACGCAAGAGTCAATCGAGTAAGAATTGTCCCTCAATCGATCGACTATTTGGAGTTTAATTTTCGAGGAATTTGAAGGCTTAATGTGCTCAATCGATTGAGGGTGACATCTCAATAGATTGACTGATGCACTTATGCATCAATCCGAGAATGAACATAGAAATTAACATACTACAAACACTTCGATTGCATTGATTTGATAGATTTGATTACAACCATATGATCCCATCATCAACTTGGAGATTAACTAAACAAACTACGATTAATCCTACCTAAAAATAAAATGAAAAACACACTAAACACATTAAAACACAAACACAAACACTAAACAGACATAAATACAAACAAACACACAAACAACAATTACTGATCATCATCATCATCATACGCAGGGTCTCCCTCCTCATCCATCGCCGCTCTCACTCCTATGATGAATCCGTTGGCACGCCCAGGGAATGATTCCCGGGCCATCCGCATGAGAAGTGAAGTTTGAAACCGTGATCGTCGATCAAGACCTCCCATAGTGGCACTCAACCCATCCATCCGCACCTCGAGGCGAGCGACTGCTGCCTCGGTGTTAAAATCAGGGACCTCTTCAGGACGAGGTCATCTAATGCCGTCGCATTGGCGTTGTGCGAGGTTTGGTCGGGGAGGAGGAGGTACATCATCAACTTTAATTGGAGGTGGCGTCACATGTAGAATAGCTTTGATGCTCTTATCCCAAACGTTCGTGCCGTAGTAATAAAATTGCATATCACCCATCTCTTCATCATCATAAATCGGGCACCCAACTTCGTCTAAAAGATGCATCACATAGTGTGGGAAATGTAAGAGAATAGCTTCTCGCTTCTATGGTTTGGTGGTGATCACGATGTCCCTGTGACACCGATACATCTCTTCAAGCATCAAACCAGGCGCATCAAACCAAGTATTCGTGTGCGCCACGTACAGTTCTAACACCCTATTTTTCGTCCTCTCACTCTTCGTGCCATGCGGTAGCAAATTGTTTGACATAACGATGTCCCAAAATAAGATGTCCATTGGTAGGACCGCTCTTTTAGTGGCCAAACCGGTCCTGCAGCGTCCTCCACACATATCGTTGATCATAAGGTCCTGGCTGAGATCAACGGCAGGATTGATGTGGTGGTTCAATGGGTGAACCACGTAGAAATTAAAAGCCCGAGCGAGATCGGCCGCATGCAAGTTATATCTCCAATTGTCGATGTTGAGGCGGATGAAGGGTAATCTCGTTGGTGACACTGGAGCGGACACCCATTCCATGTTTTGGTAAAATAGCCTTATAATACGGAGCGAAACATCTATAGGAGGAGGAGCGAGCAGCATTTTCAAGTGCAGAGACTCGATAAATTCAATCGAATGGGCGGCCTCTGCAATGCGACGAAATTTGGCTAGATCGAAGAAATTCTCCGTTTGAAATTGATGATTCACGTACTCATCACCAGGGATGCTCATAAAAGTGTTGGCGGGACGAGGTGGTCGGTATATCGGTGGTCCAGATACCGCCATTTTGATCATGTACGATGAGAGTAACAAGATGCACAACTCAGATTGGAAGGATTTGGGAAGAAGGGGACCATGGGTGTCCCCATTATATAATATGAATGTCAATCGATTGAGGATAAAGTCTCAATCGATTGACAACGGTTGGCCTCCTCCATGTCGCGAGGATTTGAAAAGACACCAAGCATGCGGATGCGACGTGGTACAATCCACTCATCCACTCTTAATGTCAATCGATTGACACAGTTATGTCAATCGATTGAGAATACCTTTTCACAAAAAGTCGCACCGGTTAAGTGCCTCGGGAACAGACAGAGTTAATAAGCAATCAAATCAATCGATTGAGGGGTTAGTATTAATCGATTGACATTGACGTGCCCCAAAATTTAGCTGCAATCGAAAATATATGTCAATTGACGCTCCGATTTCTGAAAACTGACTTTAACTTCAAGGTGATGTCAATCGATTGACATTAGCCTCTCAATCGATTGACAAACGAAGGGGGGACATGATGATGATGATTGAACATCAATCGATTGACTATTTTGACAGTCAATCGATTGAAAAAGACTCTTATCAAATACAAACACAACCAAATAAGAAAACACACTGGGTTGCCTCCCAGGAAGCGCTGAGTTTATAGTGTCGATAGCTCGACTACTTCAATGTTCAATTTTCTAGGTCACTGAGGTGCGCTGCCTCAATCCTCATCTGGGTCATTGGCTCGATCATTGGTTTGAGTCGTTGCCCATTGACTTTGAGAATTCGATTATCCATAAGGCTTCTAATTTCAATCGCACCATGCACGGTAGTGGAGACAACCTGAAATGGTCCTTCCCACCTTGATTTCAATTTCCCCGGATGAAGTTTAAGTCTGGAGTTGAACAACCAAACTTTTTGCCCAATGTGAAACTCTTTCCGCAAAATTGACTGATCGTGCAACTTTTTATATCTTTCCTTATATATCTTCGAATTCTCATACGCATCATAGCGTAGTTCTTCTAATTCGTTCAGCTGTAGGCATCGATTGGGCCCTGCCTCTTTCATATCAAAATTAAATCTTTTTATGGCCCAGAATGCCTTATGCTCCAATTCAACTGGGAGATGTCATGCCTTCCCATAGACAATCCTAAACGGTGACATTCCGATCGGGGTCTTAAATGCAGTACGATATGCCCACAGAGCATCAGATAGGCTATTCGACCAATCTCTTATGTCCGGTCGAACCGTCTTTTCTAAAACTCTTTTGATTTCTCGATTCGACACTTCCACTTGTCCACTAGTCTGCGGGTGATACGACATTGCCACCTTGTGGGTAACACCATATTCCTTCATTAAAGTGGCAAAATGATTGTTACAGAAGTGCGAACTGCCATCACTAATGATTGCTCTTGGAATCCCGAATATATTAAAGACATTTTCTTTCAAGAATTTGACCACGACCTTGTGGTCATTCGAGCAGGTTGCCACAGCTTCTATCCATTTGGATACATAGTCAACAGCTACTAGAATATATGAATACCCAAACGATGGGGGAAAAGGACCCATAAAGTCGATCCCCTAAACGTCGAAAATTTCAACAATCAGAATCGGGTTCAGTGGCATCATATTTTGTCGTGAAATATTTCCAAGCTGTTGACATCGTTGGTGTGCTTTACAAAATTTGACAGTGTCCCGAAAGATGGAGGGCCAATAGAATCTGCTTTGAAGAATCTTGTGTGCGGTCTTTTATCCTCCGAAATGGCCTCCACAGGCTCCAGTATGGCAGAAATTAATGACACTCAGTTGCTCTTCTTCAGGTATACATCTTCTGATTACTTGATCTGAACAGAATTTGAATAATTATGGTTCATCCCAAAAATAGTATTTTATTTGGGAGAAAAATAGATTCTTATCATTCTTACCCCATTGCGTAGGGATTCTGCTAGTTACAAGATAATTCACAATATTTGAGAACCAAGGAAATTTTGTAGCTGGTGCACCTATTGCCATAAATTGTTCATCCGGGAAAGTGTCATGAATAGTCTCATATACCGTTGATTCTTCGGACAAGATTCTTGACAAATGATCAACCACAACATTTTCGACCCCTTTTTTATCTTTGATCTCAAAATTTAACTCTTGGATGAGCAAGATCCATCGGATCAACCTTGGTTTGGTGTCCTTTTTCGCTAGCAGGTATTTCAACGCAGAGTGGTCTGAGAAGACCACTATTTTTGATCCAAGCAAATAGGAGCGGAATTTATCTAATGCATACACCATAGTTAGCAATTCCTTCTCGGTGGTGGTGTAATTCAGTTGGGCATCAATCAGCGCACATGAGTTCAAAAAGGTAGAGAATAATCCGATGGTTGGATTATTGGCACATTTGATAACAGCTCACGCAATTTCAGGAATGCTTTCATGCAATCCTCATCAAAGTCAAAAGGAACATATTTTCCAAGCAAGTTGCACAATGGCTTGGCGACCTTGCTAAAATCTTTGGTGAATCTCCTATAAAATCCCGCATGACCCAGAAATGATCGAATTTGTCGAGCATTCCTTGGGGGTGGTAAATTAGCAATTAAGTCGACTTCGATTCCTTTCTTTGAAATGATATGTCCCAACACAATTCCTTGCTACACCATGAAATGGCTTTTCTCCCAGCTAAGAACAAGTTTGGATTCGACACATCGTTGCAATACCTGTGAAAGGTGGTGCAAACACAGTTCAAAGGTCTTTCCAAAAACAAAAAAGTCATCCATGAAGACTTCGATGAATTTGTCAATCATATCCGAGAATATGGCCAACATATATCTTTGAAAAGTGGCGGGTGCATTACACAAGCCGAACGACATTCTTCGATATGCAAACGTTTCGTACGGATACGTGAACGTTGTCTTCTCTTGATCTGCAGGAAATATGGGTACTTGATTGTAACCTGAATATCCATCGGGAAAATAGTAAAACTCTTGCCCTGCTAACTTTTCAAGAATTTGATCAATGAATGGAAGGAAAAAATGATCTTTCCTGGTAGCCGCGTTCAATTTTCAATAATCGATGTACACCCGCCACCCCGTAGTTTCACGACTGGGATCCAATTCTCCTTTGGTAGTCTCTTTCACTGTTATCCTAGACTTTTTGGGAATAATTTGAACTAGACTTACCCATTCACTATCCGAGATCGCATAGATTATTCCAGCATCGACTAACTTGATGATTTCTTTTAAAACGACTTCTTTCATATTCGGATTAAGTCGCCTCTGTGGTTCTCTCGATGGTGTACTATCATCTTCTTGATGTATTTTGTGCACACATACTGATGGATCAATCTCTTGAAGATCAGCTAAGGTCCATCCGATGGCCTTTTTATGATCTTTAAGAACTCTTAACAATTCATGCTCTTGTTTTTCCGATAATGTTGATGAAATAATTACCGAAAGTGTTTCCTGAGGTCCTAGAAAAGCATACTTAAGTGACTCAGGCAGTTGCTTTAACTTGACGGTTGGTGGCTGCTAGATTGATAGAGTCAGCTCATCTTTTACCTGAATAGGTAACGGTTCCATCGTAGTCTCAATTTCACATAACGTATCATCTTTAGTTGATGAAATCGTCCTCTTCTCTTCTGACTATTTCTTCGCAGATCCTGGCTCTTCATAGATGGCTAACAAAGCAGTTTCGAATTCTTCTTTGGTAAGCATTGATGGTAAAGCTTCATCCACTTCTTCGTCCACCTGATCTATGTAGAAACAATCAACCTCATCCTCATTGGGAAAATGATTTACCACATGAAATATATTGAATCTAACTTTTATGTTTTCGAAAGAAACATCCATGACTCCTGTTCAACAATTGATGCAGGCATTTGCGGTCACGAGAAACGGACGCCCAAGAATGATTGGGACTTGATTGATAGATTTAACTGGAGGTTCCATGTCCAACACAATAAAGTCCATCGGGAAGACAAATTTGTCTATTCCAACCAAGACATCCTCGATGATGCCCCTAAGTCTTCTTTCTGACCTGTCAGCAAGTTGCAGTGTAACTGTCATGGGTTTTAATTTGCCCAGTCCTAATTTCTCGTACACTGAGTAGGGGATCAAATTGACACTTGCTCCCAAATCTAGTAACGCCTTACCAATTGGTTGCCCACCAATGACACACGGAACAGTTGGGACTCCAGGGTCCTTAAGTTTTCGTGGGGCATCCAATTGCAATATTGAACTGACTTGATTAGTCAGGAATACTTTCTTTGAAATGTGAGTACGTGCTGTTTTTTTTCGAGTGCATAGATCTTTGAAAAATTTTGCGTACTCAGGGACTTGCTTGATTGTTTCAAGTAATGGAAGATTTATCTTCACTTATTTAAATGTTTCGAAGATTTCTTCCATTTTTTACGCTCCCTTCCCCATTCTAGATGGAGGTGTTAGGCACTCAGGGAATGGTGCCTTTGGGGTATAGGAACAGGGTTCATTCTCTGATTCTTCTTCAGGTACTGGTTGGACAATTTGAGGACCTTCTTTCTCTTTTCCTTTATCTAGTCCTTTGCCTTTTCTCGCTTTTTTTTCTTCTTCCTTGTGAGGTTTCACTGGCATCTCCACCTGATTATCAACTGCTCTCCCACTTCTCAGCACCGTAACAACTTTCAACTATTGACTGTTTGATGGTCCTTCATCAGATGATGGTTGGCCTCGAGGATTGTTAATGGGTTGGCTAGGAAGCCTACCTTCCTCTCGTTGACTCAACTGATTTGTCAATTGGCTAAATTAGTCCATCATCATCTGCTGAAAAGCTTGCATATTTCGCATAATCTTTTCTTCCAAATCAGAATCTTTTGAAGCGGTGGTCTGAGAATGATTAAAATTCTGATTGAAATTCTAATTTTTTCGGTATTCAGAATTTGGATGATAATAAGGAGAGTTCTGTTGGAAAGTAGAATTTTGTTGTGGACAAAAGTTCTGTTGTCCACTCATTACGTTGGATCTGTACTGCTGGTTCACCTGTCTAGTTTGGTTTGATCCTCCCCATCCTAAGTTGGGGTGATTTTTCCATTCCAGATTGTAGGTGTTTGAGTACATGTCATTTACGATCTGATTGAGTCAGATTCACCTGCTCTTGAGGAGTAGGTTCATCAGGGAAGAATGACAAGGTAGTTGGGCAATCGTTTGCCATGTGACCTGGGTGGTCACAGATTGAACAAGCGGTGGGGTTGCTGGGACTTTTAGCTTGCTTAGTTGCAGCTAACAACATGTTCTTTTTCTTGGACAACATGTTAACCTTTATTGAAAGAGCTGAGGTATTGTTGACATCTAATAATCCATCTCTGGTCAACACATGAGATTTAGTTGCCACATCCAAATAGTTCGCTCCATTGTCACGTTTTGGATTGAAGTTTGATATAACTTCTCAAACAATGCCCACAGTTCATCAACCTCTTTTGTGGCACATGATCCTCTACAGGATGCATCAACCATGCGTCTCTCTTCTGGAATTAGTCCATTGTAAAAACTTTGGACCTGTTGCCACCTCGAAAGCTGATGATTAGGACAACTCTTAATCAATTACTTAAAGCGTTCCCATCATTCATAAAATGTTTCTGTAGGTTGTTGGGAAAAGAATTGGATCTTCTGACGCAACTCAATGATTTTGGTCATGGGAAAATATTTTTTTAGGAATTGACGGTGTAACTCTGCCCAACTCTGAATAGATTGCGGTTCTAAGGAGTAGAACCAGGTTTTTGCCTTATCTCTTAAAGAGAAAGGAAAGAGTCGTAGCTTAGCTATCTCGTCGGTGACATTATGCACTCGGAACATTTTACACACAGCAATGAACTCATTCAAATGAACATGTGGATTCTCGTTTGACAATTCATGGTAAATCGGTAACATTTGAATCATTGCGGATTTAAATTCATAATGGTTCCCTGGGATGGGGGCATGCATGATACTATCTTGATCCTCGTAAAAACCAGGATCATTATAATATTCTAACGTTCTTGGGCCCTCGTCATGATTATTGTTTCCATTATTTCCATTATTAATGTTCTGATTATTCCCATTCCTTTGATCTGCCATAGTCTCAGTATGATGATACTGATTCTTTTGGAGTCTACGATTCTCTCTACAAGACCTTTCGATCTCAAGATTAAACGATTGCAGATGTGGGTGATGAGAACGAGTAAAGCTCATGCACCAACACTCACAACAAGGGTTGATGATTCCACAACAAACCACAAGTATCAACTTCAATCGATTGAAGAAGTGGTCTCAATCGATTGACACAAAGCACACACAAATATTCAAACAGAGACTTATCCGTCAATCGATTGATGTTTTAAAATCAATCAATTGAGCCTCCAAAGTCTAACTGGACAGCACAGACTATTTAGCTGAGACAGAGGTTCTATCAATCGAGTGAAAGAGAGATTTCAATCGATTGATAGAGTTTCAACAATTTCCACAGCAAATAAAATTTCAGTCTCAATCGATTGGCAGAGAATTTTCAATCGATTGAGTTCTATGATGAACAGTAGCCAGTATCAGAAGAAAAGAAAAGATTTTTTTTTTTTTTTTTTTCGTATTTCAAAAATCAAAATTAAATTTGAAAATTAAGATCTAAAATTTAAATTTCAAAATTCAAAGTTAAAAATTCAAAATTCAAATTTTAAAATTAAGAATTTAAAATTAAAAGTTGAAAATCAAAATCAAGATTTAAATTTTAAAATTCAAATTTTAAAACCCAAAGACAATCCCACAAAATCCTATAGAAATCTTACCTAAAAGAGAAAAAGAAGGAAAAGAATAAAAGACTCCTGTACTTCTTAAACAAGAGACCCTAAAAATCTATACTTCCTAAAAGAACTCCACAAAATCTTACGAAAGGAAAGAAAATAAGGGAAAGAAGATTTTGCAAGTGAAAAATCCAAAATGCCAATTTTTAAATTTCAAAATCAAAATTCACACGTGAAAATCAAAATTCAATTTTTAAAAATTAAATTTCAAACTCCAAATTGCAAATTTCAACAATCTCAAAATTTTCATCATTCAAATTTTAAAAATCCAAAATTCCAATATTCAAAATTCGAAATTAAAAATTAAAAATTTTATTTGTTGGAATTTTAAGAATTAAGCCTCAAAACAGTCGATCGATTGAAGCTTTCGTGTCAATCGATTGACAAATCAGCACTCACAACCACAGAAGGCAGTCGATCGATTGAGGAAAATATCTCAATCGATTGATTGTCAAATAATTTCAATAAATCTCTTTCCGAATTAATCAAAATTTTGCCGATTTCCCCGGCAGCGACGCCAAAAACTTGATCGATTTTAAGTTTAACCCTTGCAAGTGCACAAGATCTATTGTAGCACGGTAAGAACAGGGGTGTCGAACCCACAGGAAAATGTGAAATTTATCTAATCCTTTCAAAGACTTTAAAACACCCAAGGAAGTACCAAGGGAGAAATTCAATTTATCATACAAGTACCACACGATTCTCAATGCAATAAAAGAAAGATAATCAATCTAGGCCGGAATAATTTATGATAAAGAAGAAAAATGACAGTTTATGAATTGATCAGGGAGTTAGCAAGCCATTGATTGATAACTTTTCTACCATTCAATCCCACAATTTCATTTAAAATTAAAACACCATCATTTAATAGGGAAATAAATGAATCGAGAAAAACACAACTATTGATCCGACATACCCTATCTAAAAACTATGACTCAGCCTATCATTGCGGTATGAGTGATGTAAAAAGGATAGCATATCTCAAAACTCTAAGTCACGACAATGATAAATCAATCATTTTACAGCCTAGATCGGCCTACAGGAACAGATCTAGATGGAGTGCTTCTTTTACGGTCGTTGATAACTATGATCAATGACTGTAAATGTGATAGCCCGATTTTCGTTACTCAAAAATCTAGCATCAGCACGACCCTCGAGGTCATGCACCTTAATCTAAGCGAAACATCACATATCGATTAAAAGTCAATAATTTAAATTACTAAAACTTCAAATTAATTAAGTCTCCATGTTTTAATATGGCCTAGCAACTAACAGACTGTTCCAGTCTCATGCCAATTCAAGAGCAGAGGAACTACCTTGACCCATAAATGATAATCTTATCACCTTCGATAGTTTGCCAAAAGAAAAGTATAGTATTTAATTACATTTAAAAGAAAGGACTTGACATGCCAAGCCACGAGTACTCTCTACTCACCACTTCTAAACGTAAAGCACCTCTAAAAGAATTCCTCGGGAG
The DNA here is from genome assembly GCA_021018995.1 of Chloranthus sessilifolius. NCBI lineage: Eukaryota > Viridiplantae > Streptophyta > Magnoliopsida > Chloranthales > Chloranthaceae > Chloranthus > Chloranthus sessilifolius. The sequence goes on along the minus strand of CM037585.1, from coordinate 127,821,544 downwards.
GAGGTTCTAACTCTTCTCCGTCTGCGAAATCCGAACCCTTAGGATCAACGTCTCTCGAAACCTGTGTTGCTGCGAGTGTTGCACCTGCGACGTATAGTCTAAGGGGTGAGCTACATCCTAGCTCAATAGGGAAACGTAAAGAACATATAGATTAATTCTGACATATATGTTGTGCAGTAAAAGAAAAGTATAGTTTATCTGCTATCACTATCTGGAAGGGCAATCGAAATAACTGAAGGAAAAGGTGAACACCACTACTTACTTTACATGGTTTTATTCTTTCTCATCTTACTCGTTTAGTTGTGATTCCGGCCTAATAACTTAACTCTTTAACTTAAATAGTCCCCGAGCAATATAGCATCGAGCCCCGATGGAATACCCACCATCGTCGTCTAACTAGACAGTTATCAATTTTGCATTCCCTGGGAATACTGCCCCAAGCCCCTTTCTCCTAGGTGGCGGGGTCTACTGTTAAATCTACATCCCTGGGATGTGCTACTGTGTACGGATTAACCGCCGTACCGGTCACGGATATTCTGCCGAGTCAGTCGTGGGTATCCCGCCACGTCGGTGGGGTATTCTAAACAAACCTTAAATAACAAAAATATCAAGTGTGCCTTACATGTAGTTATTCACCATGATTGTGCTAATTTTTAATATATTAGGCCTTATCACTTTACTTTCTTTTCCCCACTGATTCTCATCTGCACTTACAGGATGCTACCTTGATATGTTGTATCATGTAGGTATTCATCTTGTAGTTCTTGCGTCCCCTTGGGACCTCTGGCTTCATTTTCTGAAGTCAACACACACGCTCTATTTATGTGACATGATGAGGTACTTAGTTTCAGTTACGTATTGCTCTACACATATGCGAAGCTGAACAATGCCATCTTCGATAAGGTTCCTACCTCAGACAAAACCGGTGGTCCCTTCGTAGTGATGATACCTCGATCTCACGTCAATCTACATTTCATGCGAAAAGACATGCCTTAGAATGGTCATTAGTGGTCACTAGCACTCCTTGAGCGCATAGTTCACATGAGGTATATTTGTATACATAAAAGAATTAAATTTTAGTTTTGGTGTATCGCTTGAGCGGTTGCTTAGCATCGCTCGAGCGACCTCTTAACCTCGCTCGAGCGGTCGCGAAGCCTCGCTCGAGCGGCCTCTTATCCTCGCTCGCGCGGTTAAAACGAGGTGTCGGATTACCTCGCTCGAGTGAGCCTATTCTTTCAATATGGGTCTCGCTCGAGCGAGCCCAGAACGCACTATTCCCAGGTTATATATTACATCCTCGCCGGCGAGACGTTTAGATCGCTCGAGCGAGGGCGGAAACATTTACTTCATGATTTTTATGCAAGAAATCTATTTTATTTCCTTAAATCTTAAATAAAATTAATCGGCCATTGCCCCTAAACATTGTAGGTTATCATTAAGACATACCTAAGCACTTCTCAAGCATTATCTCTTACCTAAATCGACGGATCTCGTAGTCGGCTCGATCCAACGTTCGAATCCCTGTTAGAAACAAAGAGATCTCTACGGTTCTAGTTCGACCTTCTCTCCAGGTCTTCCACCGGTTTACACTCCAACCAGGCCTTAGCCTTTCCTCCCTACAAGTATCTCTTTTCTCTTTCTCTATCTTCCTCCTCTCTATTTAGGTTAAAATGATGTTACGTAGGGGAGATACTTCTCTCCACTTTCACTTATATAGTGAAAGGAAAGGAAAAATATAATATGTTATACACATATACACACCGTGTGTATATGTTGACCCAGGTTTCCTTATGAACCACACATACACGTGCGTGGCATGTGGCTTATATGATTCCGAAAATCTGGGGTTGTTACATTCTCCCCACCTTATAAGATTTTCGCCCTCGAAAATCGATCATGACCTAAGGTAATGTGCCTACATATTTTACGATTGTGTCCTTGATTAACTCATTACTCATTTATTAGATAGTCGTATGGTCCAATGACCCGAAAAGATCTATTTAACGCTTACAAGTGTTTGTACAATCAATAATACAATCACCTGAAACGGCCTGAGGAGTTTAGAACCTGATAACGATCATTATTAGAATTTAAAAGATGTTCATATCACACTACGCATGAAAACTTTCGTCATGTTCTACAGTCATTCTATCAGCTCATCTAATCAAAACATGTATATATATAACAAAAATTTAGTGCCCACTAATTATAATTGGTGACAATCATGTCACAACAGTATCAACCATTCACCACACAAACAAGATTTTTTTTTTTTTTTTTTTTTTTTTTTTTTTACAATTAAAAAAATATCCATAGCAACCTAGTCATCACCCTCCTCGTACTCATCGTCGTCATCGCCGGTGTCCCATTCCTCATCACTCTCCGCATCGTCTCCCTCGCCCTCACCAACAGTCTCACCAGCGTGGGTGGCACCCTCTGTAGTGGTCCTAGCCACCTGGGCTGAACTAGATGTCCCAAAAATGGCATCCCTCATCGCCGCGCAACCCGGCTGTCAGATGCGTCTGCGGATAAGCTTGACCCATGAGGTCAATAAGAAGCGCCTCCTGGAACCGCTGATGTAGTCGGGTCTCCCGTACCTATTGGAGAATCTCTCCTAACACACCGGAGTCGATGGTATGCAGATGTGGTGGAGGCACAGTGGAGGGAGTAGCCGGTCCAGTCGATGGTGGCTGTGGTGCTTGCCTTGCAGCCTAACGATCTCTTTTCTTGTTCACACTGTTTTGAAGCCCCTTTAGGTTTCGGCTGAGGTCCTGGGCTATGTAGGGTACAATGTTATCGGTAAGCGATAACTCATTGGTGTTGATCTTGAATCCATCCCTCCCATTACGCGTATCGAGGAGTCAGGAGATAAGACGTGCGTATGGGAGGCGGTTATTCATGAGGAATAACGCCCTAACATTTTCTATAGGCATGCACCATGCCTTTAATGTGACCATTGGGGCGCTAAACCACCTATTGTGGAAAGCGGAGTGCAAGGCCCGTAAAAAGGTGTCACGCCGCTCTTGGTCATGACCGGTAGGGTGTAAATTTTTCTTGAAAATGATGTCCAAAAACCAAATGTGTGGTGGTAGCTGGGATCGGGTGATTGATTGACCCGATGCGGACGCGCCGCCAGTAATATCATCAATGATTGTCGGAAACCCGGTTTGGAGGTTGTGTGTTTGGTGTCGTGTAGGTGAGAGGCGATTCATGGCCGCGGATACATCGCTGCCTCCAAAAGACAGATCCTTCCCGTCAATTGTGACGAGGATGGTGTCTTCATTTACATTTGTTTTGAGGGTCTGATAAAATAATTGGACTAATCTCGGATAGTACCGAGGTCCAAATGGTGTAAGTAAAGATCGGAGTTGGTGGTTGGTCAGGAAATCTGATGTCCATTTCGTGGATGTCGGATCAATAAAGCACGAGGGATGAATTTCCCACTCGGGTTCCATTTCTTTCGTGCCCCACCAATCATCAAGTTGGATCGGGATGGTTGCCGGTGGTGGAGGTGGTTGTTGTTGTGGTGCTTTGTTTCGCGATGGTGGCGATCGAGTCGCCATTTGCTTCCTTGGTTGGGGATTAGGGCTTGAAGAAGCCATTAGATTGATAGATAAAAAATGAAAGGAGTATGGGGAAGGTAGAAATTTTTACCTAGGAAGTGGTTTGGACGGTTCAGATTTTTTTTTCAAATCCGGCTTGGATCGGACGGAAATTATTTGAGGGTGAAAACCCTAGCTCTTCGCTCGGCAGCAACTCCTCGCGTGAAGAAGCGGTTGTTAGTTATCGCTCGAGCGATCACAGAACATTTACTGGCATATAATTTGGCCTCGCTCGAGCGGCTTGGAGTCCTCGCTCGAACGACCAATACACCTCGCTCGAGCGGTCACTATTGATCACTCGAGCGAGCCCAAAACATGTGATGTTTATTATTTTATGTAGATCGCGCTCGAGCGACTGTGAAGTATCGCTCGAGCGAGCCCATCAGCTGATTTGCTCATCCATAAGCTCGTACCTTGTCTTCTTCCGTCCTTACGTTCGCATGAGGGGTCCATCGTAACAAACAGTTTCGGCTAGAAAAATATTGAAATTTATACTTGAAATTAAAGTGTTATGTGACGTCACCATTTACAAACAATTCTAATTGACCCTCTCAAACAACTTGGGGTATTGTTCTCTGACATCAGCCTCCCGTTCCCATATTGCTTCTTCGGTCGGATGATTCTTCCATCGAACAAGTACTAAGAGAATGATTTTGGTGCGTAGTACTTGGTCCTTTCTATCCAGCACCTCTGCCGGCTCTTCTATCATACTCATGTCTTCACACATCTCTAGTGATTGACCCTCCAAAATGTGGGAAGGATCATTCACATATTTTCTGAGCATAGAAACGTGGAAAACGTTATGTACTCGATCGAACACCGGAGTTAAGCCAATGCAATATGCAACTTCGCCAACTCGGCCCAAAACTTCGAATGGTCCAAGATATCGTGGACTCAATTTCCCCCTCTTTCCAAATCTCATCACGCCCTTCATAGGCGATACCTTGACAAACACGTGTTCTCCCACCTTATAATCGACGCTGGTCCACTTGATATCAGCATAGCTTTTCTGTCTGCTTTGAGCCGACTTAAGCTTCTCCCTAATGATTCGGACGACTGTGGCATTCTCTTTCAGCAACTCGGGCCCTAAAACAAATTTTTCACCGGTTTCCTCCCAATTGATGGGCGATTTACACCGCCTTCCGTATAATGCTTCATATGGTGCCATTCCGATGCTTGTTTGGAAACTGTTATTATATGCAAATTCGATTAACGGTAAGTATCGATCCCACGATTCTTGCATTTCCAACATACAAGCTCTGAGCATGTCTTCTATTACTTGATTCACCCGCTCTGTTTGTCCATCTGATTGCGGATGGAAAGCTGAACTGAAATCTAATCGTGTCCCCATCCCTTCCTGAAACTTCTTCCAGAATTTTGATGTATATAACGGATCTCGATCGGAGACAATGCTACTTGGGATTCCGTGTAGGCGTACTATTTCCTTCATATAGAGTTCCGCTAGCTTTCCTACTGTATACATCTTGTTGTAAGGTAGGAAGTGTGCTGACTTGGTTAGTCGGTCCACGATTACCCAGATGGCATTATATTTCCTTGCCGTACGCGGTAGTCCAACGATGAAATCCATAGATATTGATTCCCATTTCCATTCTGGTATTGGCAGAGGTTGCAACAATCCTGCAGGGTGTCTATGATCAATCTTCACTTGTTGACACGTCAAACATCGTGAAACGTATTCTGCTACATCTTGTTTTAAACCTCTCCACCAGTAATTCCTTTTCAGATCTTGGTACATTCTTGTGCTGCCTGGGTGTATCGCGTAACTTGATTTGTGTGACTCGTCAAGGATAGTTCGCTTTAGCTCAACAACCCTTGAACAACAAGGAACCATCCTCCTTGATTGAGAAATCTGATCTGATGCCCTCGGTTACATCTTGACGACTCTTCATTAACACTGGGTCCCTCATCTGTAGCTCATGGATGTGCTCGAATATTACTGGTCTCACTGATATGTTAGCCAAAAAGGCCCCTGTGGCGCGTGGCTCAATATTTGCATCATACATCGAAAGATCTTCAAACAACTTCCATCTATGCATACCCCGAACCAAACTGGCCAACAGAGCTGGGCCCTTTCGACTTAGGGCATCGGCTACTATGTTAGCCTTACCTGGATGATACTGTATGGAACAGTCATAGTCCTTAAGAAACTCCATCCATCTGCGTTGTCTCATATTTAGTTCCTTCTGTGTGAACAAGTATCTAAGGCTTTTATGATCGGTGAAAATCTCGAAGGTCTCACCGTACAAATAGTGTCGCCAAATCTTCAATGCAAATATGACTGCTGCTAACTCTAGGTCATGTGTCGGATAGTTCTTCTCATGTTCTTTCAAGCTGTCTTGACGTAGCTATCACTTTCTTGTGTTGGTTGAGCACGCAACCCAACCCATTGTCTGAACATCCTTTGTACACCCGAATCCCCACCGCTGAAGGAATTGCTATCTTTGGGGCTGAAGTGAGTCTCGTTTTGAGTTCTTGAAAACTCTTCTCGCACGCCTCACTCCATTCGAATCTCACATCCTTCCTTGTCAGTCTTGTGAGAGGTCCTGCTATTTTTGAAAACCCCTCAACAAAACGTCGATAGTAACCTGCCAGTCCAAGGAAACTACGAATATCGATCACTGTCTTAGGCTGTTCCCAATTCACTACTACTTTGATTTTGGACGGATCCACTGTGACACCATGCTTGGAGACGACATGTCCCAAAAAGCTAACCTCTTCTAACCAAAACTCGCATTTGTTGAGTTTGGCATAAAGTTTGTACTGACGCAAAGTTTATAGAGCGAGTCTTAGATGCTTCTCATGTTCTTCTTCTGACTGGGAATATATCAAATTGTCATCGACAAACACTATGATGCAAGAATCCAAATGTGGTTTAAACACCCGGTTCATTAAATCCATGAACGATGCCGGTGCGTTTGTCAACCCAAACGGCATCACTAAAAATTCGTAGTGTCCATACCTTGTTCTGAATGCAGTTTTCTGAATATCTTCGGCCCTAACTCTCAATTGATGGTATCCCGACCTGAGGTCGGTCTTAGAGAAATACCTTGCTCCTTGCAGTTGATCGAACAAATCATCAATTCTCGGCAACGGGTATCGGTTCTTCACAGTTAGTTTGTTCAACTGTCGATAGTCAATGCATAAGCGCATTGACCCATCTTTCTTCTTTACAAATAAGACAGGTGCTCCCCAAGGAGACACACTTGGTCTTACAAACCCTTTATCCATAAGTTCCTGTAGCTGTTCCTTCAATTCCTTCAACTTAGTAGGAGCCATTCGGTATGGTGCCTTTGAGACAGGTTCCATTCCTGGCGGTAAGTCGATAGCGAATTCCACCTCCCTCTCTGGAGGTAACCCTGGCAATTCATCTGGGAACACATCTTGAAACTCTCGCACCACTGCGATTTCCGAAATGACATTCTTCTCTTCCTTATCAGCCTTCAAGAATGCCAAGTAACCGCCGCAGCCCTTTTTGATCATTTTCTCGGCCCTTACCTCTGAGATCAGTGGCATAAATGACGACCTCACTCCTTGAAACCAAAATGATCTTCTTGTGTTGGGTCTGAAAATGACAACCTTGTTCTTGCAGTCGACTGTTGCACTGTGCTGCGCCAACCAGTCCATGCCAAGGATCACATCAAACCCCTGCATGTCCAGCAGTATCAATTTCGCTTCCAATTCATGCACCTCTAGGTCTCGAACTGCTATAATGACGGATTTGCAAGCTAACTCCGCGTTTATAAATTCTCCAGTCGGAATAGACACGGATAGGACGAAGTCCAACACCTCTGGAACAATCTTCATCCTCTTGGCAAATCGTGGGGTGACGAATGAGTGGGTAGACCCTGGGTCTATCAACACTCTAGCGTCATATCTAAAGACACATCCTTTCTCATACATGGTTAAAGTACCTATAGTACACATACATACATACAAAAATTTACACATCCTTTCACATCCCTAGTTCACGAATAACTTTAGTGTTTAGCAAAGAAACTACACTATTTCTATTGAATGCACCTCCTCTATCTAAAGGAATGAAATTTCTTAAATTTAAAAAGATTCTCACCTTGGATGACGTCATGCACGCTTCCTCGCTTCTCGAAAGCAAAGGATCGCATAGCTCTCCCTTGCACGACCGTTTTCCTTGCTTGAATTGGTCGTGACATCGAAGCTGAAGTTGTCTTCTCCTTGTTTGCCTCAGGACAGTCCTTAATCACGTGGCCCATCTTGCCACATTTAAAACAACCTCGCATCCCTTGTCTGCAATCAACTATTTTATGGGACTTGCCACACTTGGCACAAGTATCCCTTGGTGTTGAAGATGTAGCTCGTGAGAAGCCTTGTGTTATCGCAGCTCCATTAGAAATGGCAGGATTCTCATATCTCATCGGTCTCCCTGATGCCGGACATGGAAACTTTTGATATGTGCTCTGTTGTGTCAGTCTCCCATATCCTGCTTGAAACGGTTGTTTCTGATTTTATACTATGAATCTTGGCTTTTTGTTTATTGGCTCGTAGTTTCCAGTTCTGTTCTGATCCACGTTTGTTCTTCCCTGTTGTTCCCTTTGACGGTAGCGGTTGTTGTTCTCTTCTTCCACTAGTAGCGCCTTACTCATAACCTCTCCGTAAGTTTTCAGCTGAAATGGAGCAACTCCTCCTCGAATATCTAGCCTCAAACCCTGTTGAAACCTCTTTGTTTTCATCGCTTTGTAACCACATAGTCGGAAGCGAAACGAGCAAGTCTCATAAACTCCAGTATTCTCATCAGGTTTCTCTGTTGGAGTTGTAAAAACTATACTTCCATCTGATTTCTCACCACTTCGGGGAAATACTATTTATTGAATTCTTCCACGAATTCATTCCACGTCCATGGCGCATTTGGGATCTCCTGAGCCCTAGTTCGCGACACAGACTTCCACCAAGGTCCAGCCTCCCCATCTAACATGTACGCTGCCCAACGGACGCTCTCATCTTCCGTGCAAGTGAGTACGTTGAAAAGCTTTTCCATCTCACTTAGCCAATTTTCAGCAGCCATAGTGTCCGCTGCTTAAAAAGTTTGGAGGTCTCATCCTCCTAATTCGTGAAATGTCAAGTCTGGGGTGTTGGCACTACCGGAGATGTAGGTGGCTGGTGCTGATTACCCGTATTTTGGGCTGACAAGGATGCTGCCATGGCAGCTGCCATGGTTTCCATAGTGTGCATCATCCTCTGACGCTCCTCTCTCTCTTCATTTCTCTCCCTGATCCTATCTTGTTCTCTCAGATCTTGACCGTGACGGTCTTGATCATGAATTTCGGTCTGTTCTTTGTTCCCTTGACTACTACTCTCGGGAATTTCTCTTTCTCCCAACGGTACTGTGTTCGTTGGCGAGATGAACTCACCTCTACTGCGTAAGTACCTATCATGACCACCCCTTGGTCGACCTCTCCTTCCCGAAGACATCACGTCCTGCATATGAAATGAACTTTCCTCAGCAGAAGTCCCTATGCTCTGACAAAAGAATGATTGTCAGAATTTCTAGAAGAAACAGCTCTAATACCAACTGTGATAGCCCGATTTTCGTTACTTAAAAATCTGCCATCAGCACGACCCTCAAGGTCATGCACCTTAATCTAAGCGAAACATCACATATCGATTAAAAGTCAACAATTTAAATTACCAAAGCTTCAAATTAATTAAGTCTCCATGTTTCAATAAGGTCTAGCAACTAACAGACTGTTCCAGTCTCATGCCAATTCAAGAGCAGAGGAACTACCTTGACCCATAAATGATAATCTTATCACCTTCGATAGTTTGCCAAAAGAAAAGTATAGTATTTAATTACATTTAAAAGAAAGGACTTGACATGCCAAGCCACGAGTACTCTCTACTCACCACTTCTAAACGTAAAGCACCTCTAAAAGAATTCCTCGGGAGGAGGTTCTAACTCTTCTCCGTCTGCAAAATCCGAACCCTTAGGATCAACGCCTCAAACTCCGTGTTGTCATGAGTGTTGCACTGCGACGATAGTCTAAGGTGAGCTACATCCTAGCTCAATAGGGAAACGAAAAACATATAGATTAATTGATATATATGTTGTGCAGAAAAGAAAAGTATAGTTTATCCGCTATCACTATCCGGAAGGGCAATCAAATAATCAAGGAAAAGGTGAACACCACTACTTACTTTACATGGTTTTATTCTTTTAACTTAACTCTTTAACTTAAATAGTCCCCGAGCAATATAGCATCGAGCCCCGGCGGAATACCCACCATCGCTGCCTAACTAGACAGTTATCAATTTTGCATTCCTCGAATATCGCCTCAAGCCCCTTTCTCCTAGGTGTGGGTTCATCGTTAAATCTACATCCCCGGATGTGCCATCGTATCTGGATTAACCGCCGTACCGGTCACGGATATTCTGCCGAGTCAGTCATGGGTATCCCACCACGTCGGTGAGGTATTCTAAACAAACCTTAAATAACAAAAATATCAAGTGTGCCTTACATGTAGTTATTCACCGTGATTGTGCTAATTTTTAATATATTAGGCCTTATCACTTTACTTTCTTTTCCCCACTGATTCTCATCTGCACCCCTGGGATGCTACTGATATGTTGTGTCATGTAGGTATTCATCTTGTAGTTCTTGCGTCCCCTTGGGACCTCTGGCTTCATTTTCTGAAGTCAACACACGCACGCTCTATTTATGTGACATGATGAGGTACTTAGTTTAGCAATTAAATCTGTACTACACATATGCGAAACTGAACAATGTACATGTTTCGATAAGGTTCCCTACCTCAAGGCAAAACCCAGTGGTCCCTTCTCGTAGTGATGACACGTCCCGATCTCACGTCAATCTACATTTCATGTGAAAAGACATGCCTTAGAATGGTCATTAGTGGTCACTAGCACTCCTTGAGCGCATAGTTCACATGAGGTATATTTGTATACTTAAAAGAATTAAATTTTAGTTTTGGTGTATCGCTCGAGCGGTTGCTTAGCATCGCTCGAGCGACCTCTTAACCTCGCTCGAGCGGTCGCGAAGCCTCGCTTGAGCGGCCTCTTATCCTCGCTCGCGCGGTTAAAACGAGGTGTTGGATTACCTCGCTTGAGCGAGCCTATTCTTTCAATATGGGTCTCGCTCGAGCGAGCCCAGAACACACTATTCCCAGGTTATATATTTTGTCCTCGCCCGAGCGAGACGTTTAGATCGCTCGAGCGAGGGCGGAAACATTTACTTCGTGATTTTTATGCAAGAAATCTATTCTATTTCCTTAAATCTTAAATAAAATTAATTGGCCATTGCCCCTAAACATTGTAGGTTATCATTAAGACATACCTAAGCACTTCTCAAGCATTATCTCTTACCTAAATCGGTGGATCTCGTAGTCGGCTCGATCCAACGTTCGAATCCCTATTAGAAACGAAGAGATCTCTACGGTTCTGGTTCGACCTTCTCTCCAGGTCTTCCACCGGTTTACACTCCAACCAAGCCTTAGCCTTTCCTCCCTACAAGTCTCTCTTTTCTATTTCTCTATCTTCCTCCTCTCTATTTAGGTTAAAATGATGTTACGTAGGGGAGATACTTCTCTCCACTTTCACTTATATAGTGAAAGGAAAGGAAAAATATAATATGCTATACACATATACACACCGTGTGTATATGTTGACCCAGGTTTCCTTATGAACCACACATACACGTGCGTGGCATGTGGCTTATACGATTCCGAAAATCTGGGGTTGTTACAGTAAACAAAGACTCAACAATATTCAACCAAGGATACACTTATAACAGAATGATTCAATGATAATACCATGAAATTGTAGAAACAATAACAGAACAGTTACTTATCTCCGATTCGCCTCCTCCTTGAGCAAATAAATTTAGCCGCTCATCCTCGGTGTACAAACCCGTTGTAGATCCGAAGACATTATTTTAATAAAGCTCTTTTATTTATCTCAAAATTCTCCGTACAATGCTTTTGTTCCTAGGTACAATCTATGCTCTTAAAACTATAAAAGAGAATTAAAAACCCTGTTCATTAGTGGTCACTAGCACTCCTTGAGCGCATAGTTCACATGAGGTATATTTGTATACTTAAAAGAATTAAATTTTAGTTTTGGTGTATCGCTCGAGCGGTTGCTTAGCATCGCTCGAGCGACCTCTTAACCTCGCTCGAGCGGTCGCGAAGCCTCGCTTGAGCGGCCTCTTATCCTCGCTCGCGCGGTTAAAACGAGGTGTTGGATTACCTCGCTTGAGCGAGCCTATTCTTTCAATATGGGTCTCGCTCGAGCGAGCCCAGAACACACTATTCCCAGGTTATATATTTTGTCCTCGCTCGAGCGAGACGTTTAGATCGCTCGAGCGAGGGCGGAAACATTTACTTCGTGATTTTTATGCAAGAAATCTATTCTATTTCCTTAAATCTTAAATAAAATTAATTGGCCATTGCCCCTAAACATTGTAGGTTATCATTAAGACATACCTAAGCACTTCTCAAGCATTATCTCTTACCTAAATCGGTGGATCTCGTAGTCGGCTCGATCCAACGTTCGAATCCCTATTAGAAACGAAGAGATCTCTACGGTTCTGGTTCGACCTTCTCTCCAGGTCTTCCACCGGTTTACACTCCAACCAAGCCTTAGCCTTTCCTCCCTACAAGTCTCTCTTTTCTATTTCTCTATCTTCCTCCTCTCTATTTAGGTTAAAATGATGTTACGTAGGGGAGATACTTCTCTCCACTTTCACTTATATAGTGAAAGGAAAGGAAAAATATAATATGTTATACACATATACACACCGTGTGTATATGTTGACCCAGGTTTCCTTATGAACCACACATACACGTGCGTGGCATGTGGCTTATACGATTCCGAAAATCTGGGGTTGTTACAGTAAACAAAGACTCAACAATATTCAACCAAGGATACACTTATAACAGAATGATTCAATGATAATACCATGAAATTGTAGAAACAATAACAGAACAGTTACTTATCTCCGATTCGCCTCCTCCTTGAGCAAATAAATTTAGCCGCTCATCCTCGGTGTACAAACCCGTTGTAGATCCGAAGACATTATTTTAATAAAGCTCTTTTATTTATCTCAAAATTCTCCGTACAATGCTTTTGTTCCTAGGTACAATCTATGCTCTTAAAACTATAAAAGAGAATTAAAAACCCTAATACGATTACTGAGAGAAAGAAGAACCCTCAAAGAAGGAAAAATAGTCTCTCCACAATAATATTAAAAAACGATGAAAGAAGATTCCTTACAAAAAGTCGTAGCTTCCTTTTTATAGGGCCGAGCAAACCCTATCCCTAATAGCCTCAATCGATTGAGAATTAAATCTCGATCGATTGACTTTTGAATCGAAGTAAGTGGGGATAAAGTTGTCTTCTCCTGTCAATCGATTGATGCTTAATCTTCAATTGATTGACACATAGGGGTAGAATCTTTATTCTCTAATGGATGTTTAGCTACTTCACGGATTTCGATGCTTCTTTTGACCTTTTTATCTGTAGCCCTTGTGTATCCTGTAATTATCCTCTTTTATGCTATTTAGCGATCTAACGGTCAGAACCACCTGTAATCATTAAAACCTCATAACAACCATCAAATGCTTTCATCGGACAGCTAAATGTAAGATTTAGGGTGCATAATATAGTCACATTTTGGCACCGATCAAATACTGATTTGGTCAAACATGAGTTGCCGCTATATCCATATGTTAAGTCTGTCAAGTAAAAATTGAGGTGTCTCTGGCTCGAATGGATGTTGAAAGTGAAGGATGAAGTCATCAAGCAATATAATGTCGGTTTTCTCATGGTCTCTAAATACCAACAGTGGCTGGCTAACATCGTGTCAGTGCCGAGAAAGGACGGAAAGGTTCGCATGTGCATTGACTTTAGAAACCTCAACAAAGCGAGCCCAAAAGATGGCTTCCCCTTGCCACACATCGATATCTTGGTTAATAATACTGTCAAGCATGGGAGCTCTCATTCATGGACGATTTCTTTGGTTACAATCAGATCAAAATGGCAGAGGTGAACCGATAAAAGACATCGTTCATCACTCTATGGGGAACATTCTATTACCGGGTCATGCCATTCGGATTGAAAAATACTGAAGCAACATATCAGAGAGCAATGACTGCACTGTTCCACGACATGATGCACTAGGAAATTGAGGTATACATTGATGATATAATCGTCAAGTCACAAGAGAGAGGTGATCATCTGGTGAACCTTCAAAAATTATTTGAAAGACTAAAAAAATATAGATTGTGTCTGAATCCTCAAAAATTTGCATTCGTTGTTATGTCAAGAAAGTTGTTGGGATTCATCGTCAACAGGAGAGGCATCGAGGTCAAACCCGTGAAAGTGAAAGCTATCGTAGAAATGCCTCCGCCATCTACCGAGAAAGAGGTCAGAAGTTTTCTGGGCAGAATATAGTATATCAGTCAGTTCATTACACAGTTAACTCATATATGCACGCCGATCTTCAAATTACTAAGGAAGGATTCGCCCGTTGAATGGAACAACGATTGTCAAGCAGCGTTCGATAAAATCAAAAGTTATCTCCTCGATCCTCCAATTTTGGTATCATCAGTTCCCGAAAGACAATTCTTAATGTACCTCTCTATGACGAAAGTTTCAATAGGGTGTGTCTTAGAACAACACGATGAAACCAAAAGAAAAGAGCAGACAATTTACTATCTGAGTAAGAAGTTTACAGATTATGAGACACGCTACTCTCTTATGGAGAAAGCATGTCTGGCTCTCATTTGGGCTACACAAAGACTTCGTCACTACCTGCTCTCCCAGGTGGTTCTCCTTCTAACACGGATGGATTCTTTAAAGTACCTATTTGATAAATCAGCTCTGCTGCACGCTGACAACTCCTCTTATTAGAATTCAACATCACGTATATCACTCAGAAGTTGATCAAGGGGCACGAACTTGCTGATCATATTGCCGAGAACCCCTTACCTGATTACGAACCTCTGAGGACTAAGTTCCCGATGAGGACATCTTGTTCATGACAAAGGATGACACAAAAGAGGCAGAAGAGTCCTGGGTAATGCACTTTGATGGTGCATCAAATGCTGAAGGTCAAGGAGTCGACGTTGTTCTGATTTCACCGAAGGGGTCCCACATACTAGTCTCCATCAAGCTCAACTTCTCCCGCACCATCAACATGACCGAATATGAAGCCTGCGTAGCCGGCCTACAAGCATCTCTCGACCTGAATGTAACTCACCTTAGGGTGTTTGGCTACTCACAATTGATCATATGCCAGACCTACTAAGATTTGAAAATGAAGGATGAGAAGTTAATCCCATTGTTGGGATTAATATTTAATAGTGTGCTTATTTTATTAGTTTGGAAACAGATGGGGAAAAGAATCAAAATAAAATAAAACAAAATAAAATCAAAGTTGGAAGACACAAAAGCACAAAACTAAAACCCACAGTCCTACAAGAATTCAGGGACTGATGTAGCAAGTTTTAAAGTAAGAGTTTGTCCCACAGAGAAGTTGATCTAGAACCCAAAAAAAAAGATTGTGTTAGTAGGCCTCCAGATCTGGCTACAGATCTGACAATCCTAAAAAAAGGGAGTTGGGTGTCACAACTATACTAAACTAAAACTAAAAGAAGAGAAAGAAAGTGCAGTCATATCCTAAAGAAAGGGTTTATGAAAAAGGTGATGATGGTGGGTGATAAAATTAAGATAAAAATTAATGGGAAGTAGACAACTAGGCTAAGGAGAATGAACTGATTTAGAGCTATCTCTGCAGCAATCCTTCAGATGGCTACAAGCACATCTGTAAGGAGGAAGAATCTAACACAACTCCTATGATTTAACTTGGTCTCTTAAGGCTATAACCTGTCCACTTTAATGGTCACAGACTATCCAATAGAGAGGGTAAAAAAACATGAGTTAAATCAGAAAACCAATCTGATCCAAGGGAATGGACTGATCTTAAGGCTATAACCTATCCACTTAAATAGTCATAGATTATTCGATAGATTTCCTTCAACCCATGAATCAAATAAGAACATGAAGATCATTGCAGACACTATGTTTGCCAGGCTACAAGCTCAGGCATCCATAGGAGCAAACAACTCTTGAAAAACTAGTAGAAACCATAGTTATTCAGAAGCTATTTGGGGACTTAAATGCAGCTGGTCATTACTACAAAAGGCCTGTAATGACTTAGCTCACATGTCTGCAATCTCTACAAAGAAATCAGATCTAACTTCTAATGATGGTCATGTAAAACAGAGGGGAGCCTGTTCCTGCAACAACCTCTCACAAGGCTACAAGCTCAAGTGCAGAGGATAAAAATTCATCTCAGATCTGTGGCTTGGAATCACCCTAGGGCTATAATATATCCACTCAAATGGTCACAGGCTATCCACAGAGGCTATCCAAGTCACAGAGGTCTGAAATGGAACAAGATAATTGCTGCTACCACCATGGTCCCAGGGCTACAAGCTCAAGCTTCCATAGAAATTTCAAAACAGTAAAATCCTATGTATATGACATAGATCAAACAGTACTATGGACACATAGGAAAACAACATATTGAATAAGCATTAAAACAAACTTTTCATTGATTAAAAATACTTACAATGAAAGTCCTCAAGACAATAGCCTTGTGCAGAACAACCCTCAATTGATCCCAAAGCTTACATAACCCATTACAAAATTGAATTAAACTATGCCTAATTGCCTACAAAGATCATAGCCAACAAGTGTTGGGCTAAGGGAGAAGAAAAAGGGAAAAAGAGGATGATCTAACCCTAACCCTAAGCTGCTAGAGCTCACAGCCGACTGAGTTGAAGGAAAAGATGGAAAAATTAGCTAAGTTATAGCTTATATACTTAGTGCTGAATGCCTTGGCCAGTAGGAGATTAAACCCTAATTTTATTGAAGATGTGGCTCCTTTACAACCCTTAGATGCCTTGAGATGTGTGCATAGAGATCAGGGCCTCGAGATGTGTGCCCTAGACCTGAGAAAATCCCTAAAGTATCCCTGAGTATGGAAATAGAAGTGGAAATCAGAGCTTCATGCTACTGGGGTGTGCTTGTTTTATTCCTTGCGTGGCTTTTTGCCCGGTTGAAGTTGCTGCAGAAGAGTGCTCACGAGGTGAATTTGCAGTTAACGGTCTCAGCTCGCAAGTGGAGCTTCAGGTGATTCCCATCGCGTGGATGTTGCATGGCACAACTCGCGTGGAAGGTTTAGATTTTGATGTGCACGAGATTTTTTAGGACTCTCTCTCCTCTTGAGCTACGCGAGAGATGCGCAAGTTGCTGGAGTATGTTGAATGAATGATCCCCGCGAGAACTGCACGTGTGGCTATTCTGCTTTCGTTGATCCCCGTGAGAGCTTTGCGAGCTGGATTTCTAAAACTGCTAATGTGCAAATGCTTCGCGACATAAAATGGGAGTGAAATGCATGGACTTCGTGAGGACCTCGCGAGTGGGATTTCTGAAGCTCCTCTTTAGTAAGCTGCACGAGGTTGCCTTGGGAGGTTGCTTTGTGCTGCAGGTATTAACTTCGCAAGGTGTTCGTGAGGCAGCTTCTACAAATTTAAACTGCACGAGACAATACTTCTGACTACGTGAGGCTACCTTATTCTCCTCTACTGCAATGTACATGCTGCTATTGCAGCCTTCTCCACTCAAGTCCAACTTCTTCTCATCTGCTGGACTTCCTGGGTCCAGTTAGGCATGCAATATGGTCACCATGGTGTGTGCCACCAAGGTGTATTCTCTATTTTTGCATAAGCTCCACATCTTAACATGAATTCTCTCTCTTTTTGGCTTCAACAATATGGACTTTGTACTAAGCTGCAACTATTATTACTAACTACAAAACATACTAAACAGAGGGCTATTAGACAGCTCCAAGGTGTAGTAAAGGCTAGGTTAAGAGGTGAAAAGTGGTACTT
This sequence comes from Chloranthus sessilifolius, assembly GCA_021018995.1. Taxonomy (NCBI): domain Eukaryota; kingdom Viridiplantae; phylum Streptophyta; class Magnoliopsida; order Chloranthales; family Chloranthaceae; genus Chloranthus; species Chloranthus sessilifolius. The sequence continues at coordinate 127,803,975 of CM037585.1, read as the reverse complement.
TTCATTGAATAACACCCATACCATGAGCACCTCGAAGATCTAATCGCGTGCTTCGGTGATGTTGCCTTCTGCTATGTACCACGAGCAAGAAATTGTTTTGTTGATGCACTGGAAAAATTAGCATCAATGATCGAAATTCTCTATGGTGTTGAGATAAAGCCAATCATGATCGGACAGAGAAACAAGCCGGCCTTCTACCTCCAGATCGAGGGATCAACAAAGCTATATAATGAGTTTCCATGGTTCTCGGATATCAAGAACTTCCTTAAAACACGAGCATTTCCCGAAGGCACCTCAAAGACAGACATGCAAACCATCCAGTGATAGACTTCAAACTATGTCATCTGCGGCGAGTGCCCCTACAAACGATCATATAATGATATTTTTCTCCGATACCTAACTGAAAGTGAGGCTGCGAACGTCATGAAAGAGATCCATGACCGGGTGTGTGGGGACCACATCAATGGACACATGCTAGCTAAAAAGATTCTACGGCAAGGGCATTTCTGGACCACCATGGAAACTGACTGTTGCAAGCACGTTCAAAAGTGCTATAAATGCCAAGAACACTCCAATCTGATACATGCTTCTGCTATTGATCTATACAGCATGACCACTCCATGACCATTTGCCACATGGGGCCTCGACGTCGTCAGGAAGGTCAATCCGAAAGCTTCCAACGGGCATCAGTTCATCCTTGTCGCCATCGAGTACTTCACAAAATGGGTAGATGCAGCATCCTACGCAACCATCATGGCCAGTCATGTCAAGAAATTCATAAAAAATAATATTGTTTGTCATTCGGTATGCCTAAGGACATCATCACAGACAATAGCACCAACTTCGCGAACAAGCGCATCAGAGCCTTCTGCGAGTAGTATAAAATCAAGCATCATCGCTCGTCACCATATCGGCTACAAACTAGCCGGGCCGTAGAGGCTACTAACAAAATGGTTGTCTGCATCCTTGAGAAGATGGTCGTCACATACCGAGACTAGAGTGAAATGTGACCCTTCGCACTATGGGCTTACCAAACATCAATCTGTACTGCTACTGGGATAACCCTGTTCTCCCTTATGTGTGGAACCGAAATAGTGCTGCCAGTTGAAGGCGAAGTACCTTCACTCCGTATCCTCATCGAATCCAAACTGCTAGAGATCGAAAGAGAGAGATCCCACTTTGAACAGCTGAACTTGATCGATGAGAAGACGCCCCAAACTTTGTGTCACGCCCAGGTTTACCAGGGAAGAATCGCACGCACTTATAATAAATATGTTCGCATTCGAGCATTAAAAGTTGGTGACACGGTACTCAAGAAAATCTTTCCCTCTCTTCACCCAAATCTTAGAGGTAAATTTAAGCCTAATTGGGAAGGACCCTATGCCATCAAAGAGGTGCTCCCTAGATACACACTCTATCTCACCACGATGGACGAAGATCACTTTCCTGGGCCACTCAATGCTAGATATATGCAACGATTCTACTCCTAGTCTCTCACGACAAGGTACATAATGATAAAAATGGATATGTGACTGTTTAAGGGTCCCTTAAAAAAGGCCATCATTTCAAAAGTAAAATAGCCGAAAATATCCCTGAATGCTCACACCCTTTGCTACACCCGTTGAGCTAATAGTTTTTCTTTCATAACCCCTCCCAAAAAGAGAGAAAAAGATGTGAAAATGTTGATACCAAATAAAAAAAGAAGAAAAGAGAGTTATCATCCAAAAAGCAAAAAAAATCAGAAAAACAAAATCCCCAAAAGGAGGATGTCTGAAAAAAATGGAAAAGAAAAAATATACATAAAAAAAAATGGGGAATGTACAGTAAAAATCCCCAAGAAGTGTGTCACTGCAGCAGTAACCTAGTAAAAAAGACCTTAACATCTAAGAATACCTTCAATATTCCTAATCTATCCCTTTCAACCCATGGCCACGATTCACCCCTGAAGAAAGCCCCCTTCAAGGTCTACAAGCAGTCATGGTATCCGTTGAGTCAGTAAAAGCCAAGCTGAGAGACAACCAAAGAAACTTCATTCAGTCGGCTATGATGGAATCAACATCCTTATCTGTTGATCCTTGAAACAAAGAAATATAAATAAAGAAAAAAGAATTTTATGAGCTCAAAGCAAAATAAATGTGATGAAAACTTGCAAGGGCGCCACGGATAAAAAGAGCAAGCTCATGAAGACTAGGTGAAAACCTTAAAAGGCGCTTGGGGTAAAAAGGCAAAATACCCATGGACGTACTAAAAACCCGAAAGGGCGCTATGGGTAAAAAAGAGGGTGATAACAGGCATGATGAAAACTCCTCTTGGGCACTGTGAGCAAAAAGGTTTCAAAATAAAAGAAAGAAAAAAAAAAAGAAAAATCCGTCACTCCTTGGGTTACATTTTTCTAGACAACTGATATTCATTTAGGCCGCTTATGTTAGTTCAAATCGGGTCCTGATCAGGTGGATCCTCAGACTGCGTCATCAAACACATGACCCGAGTCAAGGATAAAAGGTTAATTCAATCCAAAGGGATAAACGTTCCAACCTTAGTAAAATTTCGGGCCGCACTCAAACCCACGAACATGGTTTGACTATTCTCAAAACGGGACCCATTACCTCACATTTAAGGTATCAAATTTTTTTAAAAAAATAAAATAAAATAAATATATATATTGAAAAGAAAAGTGTATATACGAAAAAAAGAGTTCCCTTTTGTCATTTCATTTATGTACTTTTGATTGTGCCACATCTCAAAAAGATAGCTTGTGTGGCTGTAGACACCCCCATTTTGCCCTCTCGGAATATAGGAATTTGTTTGGTCAACCTTTGACCTCATAACCCTGATATGGGACCATGTGCTGAAACAATAGTATATGGCTGGACACATGCTGAAACAATACCTCTGTGGCTCAGATCCCGACGTAGGGAGACTATATACTGAAATAATAGTATGTAGTCGGAATGCAGACTGAAATAATAGTCTCGCATTTCAAACCCCTTCACCCTAATGTGGGACCATATGCTGAAACAATAGGATATGGCTGGACACAAGCTGAAATAATAGCTCTTTGGCTTAGGCCCCATACCCCGACGTGGGAACCATCCACTGAAACAATAGTACATGGCTGAACATAGGCTGAAATAATAGCTCTGTGGCTCATATCGCAACGTAGGGAGACTATATACTGAAATAATAGTATATACTTGGAATGCAGACTGAAACAATAGTCTTGCATTTCAAGCCCGACCCGAACCCGGACAGCCCTGAATTAAGTGCCTAAAACCACGCGCTTAATTCGATTGCACGCCAAATCACAAGCGCACAATCAGTCCCTTCTCAGACCAGACTCCCTTTCCACAGACTAACTCGAGACTCGATCATGCGCCTATCATGAGACGCACGATCAGATTGAGCACCACATCACCCGCTCGTAATTGGTCTACGCCCGGCCTAGCCTCACCGTCCTTGACCCTTAAGTTTCCTCGATTAAACGCTTCGAGAGTGGTGCTTAATTGGATTACGCACCCCAAAATGGGCGCGCAATTAGTTCTAACGCGGTTAAGACTAGAAAACTCGCTGAGCAAGTCAGCCCCTTATAAAAGATTTTTTTTTTAATTTGCCTAAGAGGCTAGGCAATTTTTGAGAGAGAACGAATTTTTTTTTGGATTCTGAAACCAGAGAACTCCGAGGATAAACCCATAGAGAAACCTAGTCATGATTTGGAGATTCAAGCGCCGAATCTTCGATGATTTCTCTCTGCAGTCCCGATCATAGGTAAAAATCTTAGTTTTAGACTTAGAATATTTCTCTTAGTTTTAATTATAGGTTTTAATTCCAGTCCGAGATTGTAGCACCCTTTTTTAGACTATGATTTTTATATCTGGTTCTAGTTCTCCGAATCTAAAACCAGTCCTTAATCCGGCGGTCTAATTTACCGACCCTAGGCTCTAATTCCATTCTAAAATCTTAATTTTCAGTCCTATCATTAATCTCTGGTTCTAGGTCTTAGACTCTAAAACCAGTCCTTAATCATACAGTCTGATTTCCTAATTTCATACCCGAATTCAGTTCTAGAAATTTAGATTTTTAATTTTAATTTCTTAGTTTAATTAATCAGAAAATCCAAAATATTAATTTTAATTTCCATAATTCTAGTTCACAATTTAATCCATAATTATTACTCCGAAATCGACTCTGAAAAATCTTAAAATACTATTTTATCATCATAAATCCAATTTATCTTCAATCTCAGCCACCCGATTTGCCCAAAGGAGCTTACAGAGGGTACTCGGGAACAAGGCCAATCCTCCTTAGCAGAGCGGACCCAAAACCCCTTTTTCAGAATTTTAAAATTAATTAATTGCTTTTCTTATCTTTTTAGTATAATTAACTAGTAGATTTATTTTATTTCACATAATTAATTAATTAAGTTAATTAGATTTTAGTATGATTGATTAATTTCTTTAAATCAGATTTTAATTGGTTAATTTCTTGCTCTAATTATAATTTTAGTCTGATTAATTCATTGCTTAAATTAGAGTTTTAGTAAAACTAGTTCTCTATTTCAATTAGAATTTCGGTAAGACTGTTATACTTGATTTAATTAGAATACAACTAGCATACTTGCTCAAATTAGAATCTCAGTATAATTAGCATGCTCGATTTAATTAGAGTTTCACCAGAACTACTACATGTGCACTCCTAGTACAATTAGGAAACCTCATCACAACTAGACTTCTAATGGGATTAGGACATTAAATTAATTAGACTTTCAATAAGGATAGGAATAGTAAAAATTAATTAGACTCCTGATAGAATTAGAATACTAAATTAAATAAACCATAATAAATTTCCACATAACCAAACTCATAGCAGAATTGGGAAGTCTAAACTGATTAAAACTACAATAATACTAGGAGAAGAGAAGAAAAACTAAACTATCTAAATTATAAGAAAAGACATAGCTGCTAACGTTCGCAGGCGGACGATTCAGTAAAGAAGTAACCCACACCAGCTCTAAAGTGTGATCATTGACGTGTTGCAGCGTCGTTAAATATCTGTAGCTGGCGACTGCAACAAACTACGAACCTTCCTAGAAAATCATTTATTTTTATCACTCCAAACGTCGCATCGCTAAAGTCCACTTGGACAGAATTGGAGCCACTAATTCAATGGGGACCGAGAGGAACCCAAAAAAAGTGCGCACCAACAGACTGGCGATCGCGATGAGATGCTTTTGCAAACTCTTTTTCTAGACAGTTAGTTTTCATCTCATCTCCCTATTTTTCCTTTCATCTTGTCATTTTGATTCCCTTTTATATATATATGAGTCTTCGTCAAAGACTCGAGATGTCTGGTATACGAAGGGTGAGTTTAAGAGACCCACCACTGTGGGGGTATCATAACAATCCCACGTATAAAGAAGAATTAATTTACAATTTCAGCCCACGACAACCCGAGATTAACATGGTCGACGAACAAGAAAATCCCTTCTCTACCCTACACACCGGTAATAATCATAATGGGAGAGATGGTAACACAGGACAAAACCTCACGCTCAACATATCGTAGAACTTAGTATTCAAAAAATACAAAGAGGAGATGACAACTCCGAGGAATTGCTTCGAGGGTTGGCCGCTGCATACGAAACCATTACGTCACGACAATTTTCAGAAGAACAAGAGCGACAAGAGAGGCCACCTCCTACCCCGAGCACGGTGTCATCCCACGCCACACCATTGAGACAACCTGCCCACACATTCTTCAACGATGACTCTTTAGACAAGGTTTGCTCACGGGTCGCTCCAAAAGACAGCACTATTAAAATTGAAGATCTCCCTAAAATGCTCGATGAGTATATGGCCAAGAGAGAGCGCCCCGGTCACTCATTCGGATTCGACAAATTTTTCCAAGATGTCGAGTTTAATTTACCAATAGGATTTAAGCCACCGAAATTTATCAAATATAATGGCACGATAAATTCGAATCATCACTTGACCCTCTTTTGTAATGATTGCCGACCCATACGTGATAATCAAGGACTTCTCATTCACTATTTCCAACGCTCATTAGAAGGAGAAGCTTTAGATTGGTTTGTGGGACTCCTGCTTTATAAGACAGAAACCTTCCATGAATTAGTCGATTAATTCCAAGGCCAATACAAATACTTGATCCAAGAGACATTCAGTCTCTGTGATCTAATAGCAGCCAAGCAAGGACCTGATAAAGAATTTACCGACTTCGTTGCCAGATGGAGAAAACTCACTGCTAGGACCGGCACTTCCATGAAAGAAAAGGATTCGATGGACATTATCATCGATAATACTAGAGAGCCGTTAAAGAGCGCACTTGTCATAAGTGATTGCCCTGACTTCACTGCACTCCACTCCCGCGCATCCCAACTAGCATGACACATTAAAGGCGGAGACCTTGCTCTGTCCATAGTCACATCGAAAGTGGGCTCTTCCAGTGAATCAAAATTGAAAAATAATAAGAAAACCTTATGAACCGAACAGGTCAGCACCGTTGTTAATCAAGGACAAAACTCTGGGAACAAAAATTTTCACCCGCAAAACTTCGAGCAAAATCAAAATCTGCAATGATGCACTAACCAAAACCAAGGCACTGATCAACAAAGATATGCAAACAAAAATCAAAGCCAGAACCAGAATCAGGGCCAGTATCAGAATAGAAATTAATATCCCAATACCTACCAGAATCAGAACACGACGCAGAATCGACCGGCCCACGTGCCGAATTACAATAGTGTACCCCCACCGCAGAACTTTAACCTAGCCAGAGGCTCCTACCAGCCGAGGCAGGAACACTATCCCCTTTACTGGATACGATTCCCAACATCTTCCGTCTCCTTAACACTCAGAATCTCCTTCGATTCTCGTAGGAAAAATCCTTCCCATGGTCGACAAATCTAGACTATAGTAAATATTGTGTCTTCCAACGATACGTGGGACATAACCTAAAAGACTATTGGGTCCTCAGGGATAGAATCTATGACATGAATGACTGAAGTCAGATCGATTGGGATGCGCTTAGGAATCCTAACCCAAATAATAACCAACCCCAACAAAATTTAGGGATCGTTACTAACCCCATGCCCAACCACAACCAAGCAACATCGGCTCAGGTCACCACCT